>OY992538.1:0-1200000 GCA_963921195.1 Pegoplata infirma | reverse complement strand
CACCCTTTTTCGGGATTTTAACGATAACACCTTCAAGTAATTCATCAGGTAAATGGTTGGAAGACCAAAATTGATCAATAAGCAGACACCGGAAAACTTTTTTTTTTTGGTTTTTATCAAAGATATTTATCGTTGAAGTTCAAAAAAATTTTAAATATTTTCCTCATGATCGAAATAAAAAACCAAACAAAAAAAAAAAACGTTTTCCAAAAAAGATATTTATGAAAAGTTCAAAAAATAAAACGTTTTTTTTTGTTTGTGTTCAATATTTCAAATTCTTTTATTATTTGAATTTTGTTATTTTAAAAATTCAAAACAATTTCTTTAAAAGCAAGAAATTGGAATATGCCAAGGAAATTTCGATGGAAAAGGATGTTTGCGGCGTACAACAAATGAGGGATGCTTCAAACAACATTGGTATGCATTTAGTTATGTATGCAACATATTTTTTAATAGTTAATAATTGTATCTTTATTTAATTAAAAAACTTTTGTTTCATAGCTTCCTTTCATGGATTATTTAACAGTAATGCCTTATTTTCATCCAAGAGGATCGCTTTCGAAAAATCTTTTTTAATAATGTCGCAACTTAATCATTTTCCATGCGACACGCTTGAATTTCAATTTGATGTTTGGCTCGTTGCTAAAATAAATTTTCATTGAGATTGCGATTCTTTGTATAACGCGATTTATATCACTTTAAAGTGGAATCTTTTATGTACTTATAACAATTTTTGGAAGTGTTTTTTATTTTAATTTTCATGATCTCTGAACTAATAATTTCCCAACGAAAAATTTGTATCCGACCATAGACTGATGTTGCCCTAACACTCCTCTACAATTTATCTTTAAGCACATTTACCCTTTCATCTTTTATCACATTTATCCACCCATATTATTATTATACAAAAATAATAAAACTTAATTTCTAAAATTATACCTCGCTGAACAGCTTCGTTTTCAGAACATGCTTTATTTAGTCTGGCGTTATTTTATGATTATGAAATATTAAAAAAAAAAGTCAATTAACGGACTGAAAATACATTTCCAATTTATCGGACTTAAGATATGAAGGATTCAATTTACATAAATACATATGAAGTTTATTTTAGTAAACATATTTCCAATTATTATTTTCTACAAAAAAAAACGTTTTTTTTTGGGTTTTATGTTTTTTTTTTGGTTTTGTTTTTGATAAATATCATTTTAAATTTTTTGGAAAACGTTTTATTTTGAACTTGCGATGAAAATAAAAAAAAATATTACAGAAAAATATTTTATTTCGAACACAATAAAATTTTTTAATTTTGATGAAAACTTTAAATTTTGTGTTTTTGGTTTTTGAAATCCGGTGTCTGTCAATAAGTGGATGTAAAAGTTTGGAACTGATCATTGGATCGATCAGTAGTAGTTCGGGAGGGATGTTATCTATACCAGCGGACTTGTTGTGTTTTAGTGCTTTGATGGCCTCATTAATTTCTAGAATCGAGGGACACTCCGTTCTTATATCCTGGTTGACCTCATGTGACTCGCATCTACAAAGTGTTTGTGTCTGGGTGATAGATGTTTCAGACAGCATTTCCTTGTAGAAATCAGTCCATAGCTGCATTTTTTATCTTTAGATGTTGTGATATCACCGTTATCATCTTTTAAGGGCCTTCCATCGAGTACAGCAACCTTTGTAAGTCTTTTGATAGCGTCATACATGTCTCGGCTACGATTGGTTTCGGCCGCCGTTTGTGCTTCTTTGGCAATATCATCTGCCCATCTTCTTTTGTCTCGACGTGCACTTTTTTTGACTTCACGGTCTAGTCTTAAAAATTCTACCTGACTTAAACTCTTAGCAATGCGAGTTTTGGCTGTGTTTATGGTGTTCTTAGCTATTTTTCTTTCTGCTATAAGCAGAAACATCCAATCTTTCCGATTTTTCTCTTTGTGGCCAATATGACGGACGGCAGAATCAACGAGCAATTTTTCCAATGCTGTCCAGCTATAGTTAGGAGAGGTAACCTGATTTGACAAAGCATCTTCCAGTTCTTGAGTGTAGTTCATGGCAATATTAGGATTTTTCAATTTTTTGACGTCGAGTTTTATTCTTGGTGAAGTCTTCTTAGTTTTTCTGATTGCTGCAATTTTCATACGGAGTGTAGCAACCACTAGATGATGGTCACTAGCGATGTCTGCTCCTTGTTTGTTGAGCACATCCAGAAGAGATCCACGCCATTTTTTGCTGATCGTGATGTGATCAATTTGATTTTCAGTCACGTGATCTGGTGAAAGCCAAGTTACCTTGTGCACTCTCTTATGTGGAAAAAGTGACCACCAATAACGAGTGAGTTTGTTGCACACATCTCAACAAAAAGTTCACCATTCTCCGTCCTTCTGCCTAATCCATGTTTACCCATTGTGCTTTCCATGCTAGAATTATCTGGTCCAACTTGGGCATTAAAGTCACCCATGACCATTAGAATATCACCACGATTTACCGATGCTAACACTCTGTTCAATTGACTATAAAACACCTCCTTTGTTGTTCTTTCAGTGGTTTCGGTTGGGGCATAGCATTGGATGCAGGTCAGTCTTCTAGCTCGAGTTTCAAATGTAGCTGAAATGATCCGGTCCGAATGTGACTTCCAGTTAGGGTTGCCATTCGTACTGTTTTAAACAGTACATGTACTGTTTTTTATAAAAAGTACTGTTTTATGCACAGCACCTAAAACAGTACGCAAAAGTACTGTTTTTTAAAGCATGTACTGTTTTTGTACTGTTTTTGTACTGTTTTTTTATACTTATCACCAAAATGTAACATTTTTCGAAAAATGTTTCATATTTGACAAAATTTCAATTCAATTTTTAAAAAGGAGCTAAATGCAATTTAATTTTATACCACACTCAAAAAGAAAAATTATTTAAAAAGTGGAAAACTTAACTAAATTCAATAATGATTTAGCTCCATTGCCATGCTTTCCTTCTTTTTATCTAAATTTTTCTGAAAAATAAGAAAAAGAAAAAACTGGAAAATGGGAAAAAATTTAATTTATTGAGTACATCTCATTTAAAGTTCCGATTGCGGGCAGCCCTATTAGGTTTTTTTTTTGCATTTTTTTTTGTTTCAAAATTTTTAGATTCAAATTGAGGAGTCCATACATTGAAAGAGGACCGGAGATTCTTTAGAGATTTTTAGAATCGAAAATGAACACTTTTTTGCTTTTTCTAGTTTTTGAAATTTTTGAAACATTTTTTGAAAAAAAAAAAAAATCCTTAAATTGCATAAAGTTTACTAAACTTGAAGAAAAAACTTTATCAGTTCTAAGAAGATAAATATGATGAACTTATTGGTTGCAAATTATGTCAAAGAAATTTAAAATTTTTTATTAAATTTTACTAAATTGTGAAAAAAAAAAACATTTTCCCAAAATTTAGTTAGGCCTTTGTTTGAGTGCAATAGTACCGTTTTCGCGTTAGCTTTTTAAAGTCGTGTTTTAATTAAAACACTGTTTTATGGATTTTTTCATATGTTTTTGATAGGAAGATCGGTGTTTTAGTTAAGCGAAAGCTTAACTAAACTTTTCAAGTAAGATATCGCGGCAACTAAGACAAATGCTCCAAAAATTCAATCGCAATTTTTTTCAACACTGATAAAAAAAATAGAAAAAATTTGAGACGGTTAACCTAAAATGTTCCACCGTTCTGTTAACAATCTTTTATGCTCGTTTTGGCTGAGATCTGTTTGAAATCAGGGTAAAAGGGCTAAGTTTTTGTAGTTTGATATAAAATAAGACTTTTAAAAAAGTACTGTTTTTATTTGCAATGTACTGTTTTTTGAGACCAAATGTACTGTTATTCCAAATTTCAAATCTGGTTACCCTACTTCCAGTTTACAAGCGCACGTCTGGTTTCTTTTGATAAAAGAAACCCTACACCATTGGCGCTGACTTTATCCGTTTTTTTTGCCAGAGTAGAGAAGTGTTAGGCCATCACTTGTTAAATGTTCGCCAGAATCCGGCCATCGCATCTCACTAATACCTAATAAGGCAAGGTTGTAGTTTCTAAATTCCTTGCAAAGTTGTTCTAATAGAGAAGGTTTTATAAGCGTCCTTACGTTCCATATTCCTATTCGTGTCCTTTTTTTCATGCCAAAATTCGTCAACATATCCGGATTTTTTTTTGTTTCGGTTTCATTAATAGTGGGTTGTTTAGGATGAGTAGCTTATTAGACTAAAGCATCCGAGACTGGTGCTAGGGCTGCTAGCTAAGCCTACCAGACAGGCGAGTGTTGGTCACATTTGTGTAGCGAGCCGCTTGATGCAAGAACAGACGCCCGCTGGCGGAGGCACCAAAATGATGAAAACCGCAACAGCCATTGGTTATTTAATGGCGCCAATCACTCGCCATGTCATTTCGAGTATCATTGACACCCAGAATTTAAATGGAAACCGGCGCAACCCGGAGACCTTCTGAGACTCTACTCTCGAAACCGCTGATTGTCCCCGACTGCATTAAGCAGCTACCTCACATATCTGTACCACTATCCGCAACCTGTGACGCGTCCGTTAGCACTCAGCTGTGCTTCCCACGTGCAATAACAAATCGTACAACTTCACATAGAAGTGAAATTGTATGATTTATTATCCGCAGTTGGGCGGAAAAGAAAATCTTAATCAGTGAAAAATAACTTGTCGAAAATTTCAGAAAAATGTATAAAAACTAAGTGGGCCATTTGGATATCCAATCCGTTTAATTTAGTTTACTTTTGCTTTTAATCTATAAAAAATACAATTGCGTCTAAAGATGGACCAATATATGATCGCATATTATCATATGTTCTTCCATATAGTATATGGCATAGGGGTGAAACGAAAGAGTTTCACACTTGTGTATGTATTAGTGGCAGCACGCGCATGTAACTTTTGACGTTTCATACAAAACATAAACAAACAACGAAAATACAGATGTAAAAGCTCACACGTACAGACACACATATTCTAGACAGAGAAGCTAATTTAGTAGTATTTTGTATGCGTCCATATTGAAAGTACCAAAATAAGCACTCGTGTTGCATGTCTATATGGTCTGTGGTATATGGTCATGTATTAATTAAGCGCCAATATTCTGCTCGATTCGGGAGTACTCTTTCACCATTCACCAAATTTTTAAAAATTTGATATTCCTCTGAGTTTAAAGATTTTAAAATTTTTTCTTGTTAAAATTATAATTCTAGTTAATATCTTCAATATTTACAAGAAAAAAAATTTAAAATCTTAAAATTCGAAAGGACATCAATTTAAAAAGTAGGTGAATGGTGAAAGAGTACTCCCGAATCGAGCACATTAATATATGTTCATATATGATCATATATGTTTCCGAATTAATGATGTATAGTCAGATGAGTTCATATACATATGAGGCATTCCACACCAAATGTCCAGCGAAAAAAAATGTGTACCGTAAACTTCTGAATAAGTTGTATGGAGAGCCCTATATGGAACTTAGAAAATTGCGTTTTTGGTTTTTAATTTTTTCAAAAACTGGGCTTAGGAGGCGTGGTCAAATATTGGAAAAATGGTCAAATTTTGTGGCGAGTTGCGTTGATTAAATATTTACCACAAAAAAATTTACATTCTGATATAGTTTTGTATGGGCTATCGATTAATATTTTTTTTTTTTTGGAAAGTTTTCAGAACCCGTTCTGAAATTTTATATGTTTTAAAAAAGTCAATTTATCCAAAATCCGGCCACTTTTTTTAATTTTTTTTAAACTTTAGATGATTGTCCATCCACACAAAAAAAATCAGAAACGCGTTTTTCGTTTTTTTCGAGAAAATCGCATTTGAATTTTCAATTTCATAACAATTTAGTAATTTGCTTGTATTTTCTTATTTCAACAGAGCGTATGAGTAATATTTATGCAATTAATAATACTCATTTGCAACGTTAAAACAAGAAAATACAACCAAATTACAAAATTGTTATGAAATTTAAAATTCAAATGCAATTTTCTCGAAAAAAAACGAAAAACGCGTTTCTGATTTTTTTTTGTGTGGATGGACAAACTTCTAAACTTAAAAAAAAAAAAAAAAAAAAAGTGGCCGGATTTTTTTATAAATTGACTTTTTAAAAAAATGGAAAATTTTAGAACGGGTTCCGAAAATTTTCAAAAAAAAAAAAAAATTATCGATAGCCCATACAAAACAATATAAGAATGTAAATTTTTGAGATTGCGGTGCATTCCGTTTTAATGTGATAAATATTTAATCAAGGCAACTCGCCACAAATTTTACCATTTTTCAAATATTTGACCTCCTAAGCCCAGTTTTTGAAAATTTGAGAAACCAAAAACCCAATTTTCTTAGTTCCATATAGGGCTATCCAAACAACCTATTCAAAAATTTACGGGGCACATGTCTTTCTGTAGCGGGACATTTGGTGTGGAATGCCTCATATGCTCATATACAACTAATTTTTAGCCGGGTTGTATAATAAAATTGCATGAAAAGTTTTTTAACAGTTTCCCTAAAATTCCTCGTGTTGCCAAAATCTATTTTTTTCCTATGGAGTTTGACGGAATTTTTCCCGTGAAATCGAACAGAGTACTATACTTAAAGCAAAAGTGTTGATTTTTAAATGTTTTATTATTATTTGGGGCGTTTAAACTTTAAGTAAAATTTTCATCGTAAAAATAGAGTATGTACACTAAAAAAATTATGTTAGTAAAATCAACTGAAAATGTCAGTTAAAATAACTACTTTGTAAGTTATTTTGGGGTCAACTACTTTTTCAGTTAAATCAACTAACAATGTTAGTTAATTTAACTGACAAAAAACAACTGACTTATGTAGTAAAAACTACTTACATTTGTAGTCAAAACAACTAAAATGTAGTAAAATAAAATAATTAATATAATTTTTCAAGTTTTTTTTTTTTAAGTTGTGACATAAAAAAAAGCGAAAATTTATTTTTTGGAAAAAAACTTTGAAAATTTTTCGGAGATAAAAAAAATAAAATTAACTACTTTAAATAACTGTTACTACATTACAGTACGTTTTTGTTAGTTGTTCAAAAAAACGACTTAAAATAACTAACAGAAATAGTTGTTTGATATTTTTCATACAAAAACAACTGACTTTGTAGTTGAAAACAATTAACTACTGTAAAGTATACAAACAACTAACTTACAGTAACTTACATAATTTTCTGAGTGTACTAGGCTTAAAAGTAAAAATGTAATGAGCTAGATGGAGCTTTAGCTGAGTTTTACTTACAAAAACAAAATCGTTGACTGCCCTTCAAGAAGGTCAGTGTGAAAGATTTATTCATTCACGCGGACCAAGCCTTTAAGAGATTTTTTAAAACTACGCATATGTCTTCTTGAAAGGCAGTCTTCGAAATGTTTTCATCTGAGATCGGTTAGGTTGCCGTTTTAAAATAATTTTATTAATTTTTTTATTTTGAATTTATCTCTAGGTTTTCAGCTTTTCTGTGGTTACTTTAGCGTTAATAGCCTTCTTCAGTGATATTCTTCGTAGTATTATCCAAGGTCTAGCAACTGAACCCTGGCATCTATATTTAGCCATAGCTGCTGGAGCTTTAAAAGCTGTTGGTGGACCCATGTGCCGAACCATAGTATCAAATATTGTTCCTCCTACAGATTTAGGTAAGTTCAATAACCCGTTAACTACTACGTTACCGATATTTTTTTATACACTCAAAAAATTATGTTAGTAAAATCAACTGAAAATGTCAGTTAAAATAACTACTTTGTAAGTTGTTTTGGGGTCAACTACTTTTTCAGTTAAATCAACTAACAATGTTAGTTATTTTAACTGACAAAAAACAACTGACTTATGTAGTAAAAATTACTAACATTTGTAGTCAAAACAACTAATATGTAGTAAAAATAAAATAAACAATATATAATTTTTTTTTCAAAAAATTTTTCAGAAAAAAAATTGATGACCAAATTTTTTCAAAGTTTTTTTTTTTAAAAAAAAGTTGTGAAAAATAAAAAAAAACGAAAATTTATTTATTTTTTTTGGAAAAAACTTTGAAAATTTTTCAGAGATAAAAAAATAAAATTAACTACTTTAAATAACTGTTACTACATTACAGTACTTTTTTGTTAGTTATTCAAAAAAACGACTCAAAATAACTAACAGAAATAGTTGTTTGATATTTTTCATACAAAAATAACTGACTTTGTAGTTAAAAACAACTTACTACTGTAAAATATACAAACAACTAACATGTAGTAACTTACATAATTTTCTGAGTGTATAATTCTTAACTAGAATCAATAACTTGCAATGAAAATGCTGTTTTTGTGCCGTTGCATTTACAAAATATGACTAATTTTCTACTCTTCAACCAAGTGCAGTTTAAACTAAAAAAATACCTCACTAAAAAAGACCCCTGAAACAGCATGAATATTTATTATGGTCATAGGCTGATAAGGTTGCTAAATATGTCAAATCGGACTAGGGGAAAAAATTCTCCCTTGAAGAACTAAAAAAATCTTGGAAAACACGATATTTTACAGTTTTTTTCGCTTTAATTTGTTTGAATACAATAATTCAAAAATAAACAAAATAATCGTGTTTTACTTTTTTTATTGCTGGCAATATATTGGAATGCAAAAAATATGATTTTTTTTATAATTTTGTCATAAGCTTACAATTCATTCGTTAAATCAATCAATATTTTGATTGACTAGAAATAAAAAATTGATGAAATTTGTGATTAAAATTGACAATGCATGATTGAAAAAATGTTCAATTAATCACCTACAATTTGGTGATTGGTATAAAAATTTTCTTTATCGGGCACTCAAAAAATTATGTTAGTAAAATCAACTGAAAATGTCAGTTAAAATAACTACTTTGTAAGTTGTTTTGGGGTCAAATACTTTTTCAGCTAACAATGTTAGTTATTTTAACTGACAAAAAACAACTGACTTATGTAGTAAAAACTACTTACATTTGTAGTCATAACAACTAAAATATAGTAAAAATAAAATAATCAATATATAATTTATTTTTTAAAACATTTTGAAGTTGAAGACCAAATTTTTTCCAAGTTTTTTTTTTAAAAAAAAGTTGTGAAAAATAAAAAAACGATTTTTTTTTTTTTTAAAAACTTAAAATTTACTACTTTTAATAACTGTTACTACATCACAGTACTTTTTTGTTAGTTGTTCAAAAAAACGACTTAAAATAACTAACAGAAATAGTTGTTTGATATTTTTCATACAAAAACAACTGACTTTGTAGTTGAAAACAACGAACTACTGTAAAATATACAAATAACTAACATGTAGTAACTTACATAATTTTCTGAATGGGGGAGTTTTAATCAAAATTTTTTTCCGTTTTTGCACAATTTTGCAATGAAAGTCTTATGTGGGGTTCACACCTGCTGTTTTTGAGTGTTCTAGAGTGAGGTGTTTAAAAAAGTCTTTGTCCTGTGGCCATTACGTTTTTATTCTGTTACTAGTGTTTTGTTTAACAACTAGTTTACGGTAGCAAGTGTGAACTCCTCATTAAACACAATAAAATTAAAATGAGTTTTAATCACTAAAATGATTATATCAATTACTAGTTTAATTGATTTTGCACCTATCACGAAAGTAATGGTATCAATCACTAAAATTTGTAAAAGTTTAACAAGGAAAATTTGCATTTATTCTCAATTCACGGAAACTTGCGAAATCAATTAAAAAAATTATATCAATTAAAACAAGTAAGAGTGTTAAATTCGGCTGTGCCGAATCTTTTATACCCTCCAATATGCAAAAAATAAAAAATAAATGCAGGGGCGTTTTCTTTTTTTTTTGGGGAGACTCGGTAGTGGTTATTGGGGGGGCAACTTTCCTCTATAATATGTGTTTAAAAATTCATTCTTATGATTTTTGCACTAAAGAAATACAAGTTTATTATTATTAAAAAAAAAATATTCCACGCCCATAAAAGGGGGCGGATCGAAAAAAAAAACATTTTCTAATTCTCTGGGTCCAAGTGCAGGACTTTGGACTTCCTGTAGCATAAAAATGTTGCGTTTGTTAAACAAAAACACAAAAAATCATGTAAAAAATGGTATTTTTCAGAGGTTGGTTTAGTTCTTCAAGGGGGAACTTTTTTCCCCCTGGTCCGATTTTGCTTATTTACGAACTTAACCTGCCTAGGAACATAAGACATATTCGTGCCAAATGTCGGTAGTCTAGCTCTTTTATTTTAGACTTCATCGTGTTAACTACAGACGGACGGACGGACATCGCCAGAATGTCTTAGAATCGATCACTGATCATAAATATATATACTCTATGGGGTCCTAGACCGATATTTTGATGCGTTACTCACGGAATGACAAAGTGAGTATACCCCCATACTGTAGTTGGAGGGTATAAAAATTATTTAAAATAATGTTGTCCAAACTAAGTATTTTATATATGAAAGGACTTCTAGAGATGTCCCGTGTTTAAATTTGCAATAACTCTTATTTTTGATTTTGATCAATAACAGTATAAAACATGGTTGGTTACCGTTACCCTTATTATACCGTTACCGATTCAAAACCCTTTCAAATCGAATACCGTTACCGTTACCGATACCGCTAAAAATATTTTTAGAATACCGTTACCCTTACCGTTACCGTTATAATTATTAGAAGTTACCGGTATTGTACCGGTATTCAAAATTTTACCTGTTTTAAGGGATTTTAACGAACAAAAAAATAAAATCAAATTGCTAACATAATTTTAAATTTATAATTTGCAAATTATCATAAAATAAATGACAAAAATAATAATCATATTAAATCTATACTGGTTTTAGGGTCTATAAAATATTTTTAGCTTTCAGTTCTATCTTTTTTCAAGTTTTTAACTAAATTAATAATACCGGTACGTACCGGTTTGGGTGGTTCGGTACCGGTACATACCGTTACCGAAACGATTTGAAAACACTTACCGTTACCTTTACCGAAATAAATAAAAATTAGATACCGTTACCGTTACCCTTACCGTTATTCGTTTCGGTAACCAACCTTGGTATAAAATAACAGTTATAAAAAACTTTTTGTTCAAACAATCTAAAATAACTCTTATTTCATATTCATTGGAGTAAACAACTGTTGTAACAGTTATTTAAAAAAAAAATCAATCAAGGATTTTATCTTTAAATCAATGCCCAATTGGCAACGTCCTCGAGCCATCCTCAGTGACGGAGTGGTGACATGTCAGAGTCACTGCAGACATCCAAAAGACATCTCTATGTACTGGGTTGAGGACAGTTTCATACAAATTTTCAAGCTGTCCTCACTTAAAGTCTGCAGTAGTCAGGGCTGACCATCTGGAGACATGTCACCTAAGATTTCTTTGGGGAAATGTCTGACGTAGGTCATGCGAAAATACACACTCAAAAAATTATGTTAGTAAAATCAACTGAAATGTCAGTTAAAATAACTACTTTGTAAGTTATTTTGGGATCAACTACTTTTTCAGTTAAATCAACTAACAATGTTAGTTATTTTAACTGACAAAAAACAACTGACTTACGAAGTAAAAACTACTTACATTTGTAGTCAAAACAACTAAAATAAAATAATCAATTTTTTTTCCAAAAATTTTTCAGAAAAAAAATTGAATACCAAATTTTTTCAGTTTTTTTTTTTTTTTTTTTTTTAAAAAAGTTGTGAAAGAAAAAACGAAAATTTATTTTTGTTTTTTGGAAAAAAAAACTTTGAAAATTTTTCAGAGATAAGCTAAATAAAATTAACTACTTTAAATAACTGTTACTACATCACAGTACTTTTTTGTTAGTTGTTAAAAAAATTACTTAAAATAACTAACAGAAATAGTTGTTTGATATTTTTCATACAAAAATAACTGACTTTCTAGTTGAAAACAACTAACTACTATAAAATATACAAACAACTAACATGTAGTAACTTACATAATTTTTTGAGTGCAAAAAAGTTTTAGTATTTCCTTTAGTTTTTACTTTTATCCGTTTTCCTTTATAAATTATCTTTCTCATATTTAGAAAAAACTTTTCGCCTTTTTTAGTCCCAACTAGATTTGAACCTGGAACCTCCAGTTTATTAGTCCCACACCTAACTACTTGTTCCAAACTTTATTTAGAAAAATTATTGCCATCTTTTTCTTGGAAATTGAAGAGTTGCCCAGATTTAAAATTTTAATTTAATATACTGCTATTCTGAAGACATTTCCTTTTAGACGTCTTAGAGGAATTGTCCACACTCTTAAAGCAAACATTCAGTGCTGACAATGTTAGGACATGTCATCAAGGATTACCTATGATTTGTCAGAACCTGAAGACATTTCCTCAAGGAATCACTGTGGAAATTTCCTCAGTGTTACATTTTCCAACTGGGTGATTCAAGTACTAGCTTTTAATATGATTCTTTGGCATGCGTTTATTTTAGTTTTATTTTAATTCCTTAAGTTTTTTAAGGCTCAAAAAGTTTTTGATAACAGTTCAAAAAAATAAAAGTTTTTTATTTCTGTTAATTTGGACAGATATTTATATAAATCATTTGAAACTGTTATTTTTAATTTTTATTCAAAAAAATATTTTTAACTAGTTTTTTCAATAAATCACATAACAGTTATGGTCTCTGGTTTATACCTATTAATTTTCGGTTGATTTTCTTTTTTATTTTAACAATTATGTACTTCAGTCTATTGGTGCGTATTACTAATGTATAGCAATCATTATAAAATAAATCATTCGCACCGTATACCAGAGTCATAATGTGTACCATACATTATAAAATAAATCATACGTACTGTATATCAGAGTCATGATCAGGGATGATAAATGGGGTTTTTAATTTTGTACCAACTTTCAAAAAAAAATACTTTTTTGACCCTCACGGTACCATTTTTTTTATTAATAAAAACTTAACTATAACAAATGAGAGTGTTAATTCGATTGTACTGAATCATGTATACGCCCTAAAATGCAAACAAATTAAAAAACATTTTCAGGGGCGTTTTTCACACCGGCTATCGAGGTCAGTGTTGATCTTCCCCATGTCCATTAGGGGTCTTAAAAATAAATAAAAACATAATTTTGACACTCCCCTTTTTCCTCTTAATCCCAAAATTTTTAATCTGACTACTTTAGTATAGGATCCATCGTCAGTACGATATGCTTGTTAATTTTAAGCTCCTTAGGTGATTAGAAGCTCCAAAATGAGCTAAAATGTTGAAAAACAAAAACATTTGTCACACCCCTTTTTCTTTTAAATTTTTCGTCCACAGTCAAAACATTTTAAATCCGATTTCTTTAGAATATGGTCCATCGTTAGGACTATATTAAGCTTCTCAACACTCAAAAAATTATGTAAGTTACTACATGTTAGTTGTTTGTATATTTTACAGTAGTTAGTTGTTTTCAACTACAAAGTCGAAGTTTCACCAGCGTTATGTAACTAAACCGTGATAGATAGATATCAGCGACGATAGACGATTCAGTTATGAAAGAATTAACAAATTTGACTTTTTGTTAGATTCGAAATGAGCACAGTTAATGTACATATCAAAAATTAACATAATAAATATTATTTCATTTTAGGTAAAATTTTTTCCATAAAAAATATACTGCAATCGATTGCCCCATTTTTGGCAGCTCCTTTATATACCGTAATATATCAGTCGTCTTTAACATCATTTCCTGGACTATTTAATGTTATCAGTGCAATAATATATTTAATTGGTTTCATTTTTATACTGTGAGTACTACAGCTACTTTGGCAATCATTTTTAAAAATATTAACAAATTTTATTTTACTTTTATTTATTTTCTAGATTTGTTTTACGTTTTAAACTAAACTATAAGGATCATTATAATAAAATATTGAAATAAGCCCCCATTTGTTTATGTTTTTTATGTTTATGTCGTTATAAAATTATAAACACCTATTGAAAAACATCTGTTTATGTATGATGATTTGCATATTTGCGAATCTCGTTACTAATATCAAATAGTGAGTGTGCATTTTCGAGCTGATAACGGGAAAAATTAAAAGAAAATTTTTGGAAAAAAATATTTTTTTGTTTTTAAAAAATATTTTTAAATTTTGTAAAATAAATCTTATTAAAAAAAAAATTCCATCATTTTAAAAGCATTTTAAAAGCCAGAAAAGTTAGATTTTTTATATAAAAAAATATATTTTAATCCAAAAAATTGAAGGGTGCCTCTTTAATTAAAAGGGTGGGGGAAAATCGGAGGGATAGTAACCCCCAATTTTTTTTAGCTTAGGGTTTTTAAAGAGTAAGTTCTGGGACAACAATGGGAGGCACAAGAGTGTCTAGATTTGGAGATTTTAGGGGAAATTGTGAAAAATTTTGATTTTGAGCGATCCCATTACTGTTCCAAAATACAAATTTTAGAATATGTTCTTTAGGACTTACTCTTTGAAAGTATAAAGTAAAAAAAAACTGGGGGTGCCAGTTTCAAGGGACCTGGCATTACTTTTGTATGAAAAAAGAATGCCAATGCCTGCAATTTCATTGGCATTTTATATGAAAAAAAAAAATAATGCCTCAATGCTTAGGTCCCAAGTATGGGGGGATACCATCCCCATATCTCATCCTCCCCTTTGCCACGACCTTTAAATAAGAGAGGCACCCCTTACTTTTTTTTCGAAAATTTGTTGGTTATGGTAGATCTTGTATAGCATATTATGAGCTTAAAAAAAAAAATTGCTCTGTAGCTACAATAGATATTAAATTTTAAAGGTGCAAGAGTGTCGCGATTTAGAGATTTTGGGGGAAAATTGTGAAAAATTTCGATTTTGAGCAATCCCATTGTTGTCCAAACATAAAAATTTTAGGATTTATTCTTTAGAACTTGCTCTTTGAGATCACCAAGAAGAAAAAAAATCGGAGGATACCATCCTCCCCATTTTCTCCCCCCTTTTCCACGACCTTAAAATAAGGAAGACACTCATTTTTTTTCAAAAATAAAAAAATAAAGTAGGTCTTGTAGAGCATATTATGAGCTTTAAAAAAAACAAAAAATGGGCTCTGTAGCTACAATAGAACCCACGATATTAATTTTTAAGGTGCAAAAGTGTCGCGATTTTGTGGGAAATTCCGTATTTTCGGTCACTCTTTACTTAGAGGGCTAAAAATAAGTATGTGTCAGTTTATCACTTACAAAAAAGGTCTTTCACAGGCCACCCAGCGATTATCCTGAAACTTTAATATGGGAATGAGGGGGAAAAAATAAGAGTAACCAGTTTTTGTACACTCAAAAAATTATGTTAGTAAAATCAACTGAAAATGTCAGTTAAAATAACTACTTTGTAAGTTGTTTTGGGGTCAACTACTTTTTCAGTTAAATCAACTAACAATGCTAGTTATTTTAACTGACAAAAAAACAACTGACTTATGTAGTAAAAACTACTTACATTCGTAGTCAAAACAACTAAAATGTAGTAAAAATATAATAATCAATGGCCTCTGTTCTGTCTTTCACAACTTTTTAATTCACATGAAAATTTCCGAATCAGATGAAATCAAGTTTAGTGTTTTGTTGATCACGTTTTCATTTGAAGTTGAAATCGAATAATTTAAATTTAAAAAATTATAAGAAAAAAAATGCATTCGTTTTACTTTCACCAAATTTTAATTATATGAAACAAAACGAAAAAGAAATTCGGATGTGAAATCTAGAACACCACAAAAATTCGGAAATTTTCATTTTCACATTTTTTATGTGAATTACTTTTTTTGGAACAGCGGCCAATATATAATTTTTTTTTCAAAAAATTTTCCAGAAAAAAAAAATTGAAGACCAAATTTTTTCCAAGTTTTTTTTTTTTTTTTTTTAAATTGTGAAAATAAAACAAGTGAGAGTGTTAAATTCGGCAGTGCCGAATCTGTTATACCCTCCAACATGCAAATAAATAAAAAAAATGCAGGGGCGTTTTATTTTTTTTGGGGGGGGGGGTCGGTAGTGGTAATTGGGGGGGGGCATTTCTTCTCGAATATGTATTTAAGAATTCATTCGTATACTTTTTGCTCTAAAAAAATACAAGTTTATCATTATTTAAAAAAAAAATAATATTCCTCGCCCATAAAAGGGGGGGCGGACCGAAAAAACGACATTTTTCAATTCTGTGGGTCCAAATGCAGGACTTTGAACTTCTTGTTGCATAAAAATGTTGCATTTGTTAAACAAAAACAAAGAAAATCATGTAAAAATATGGTATTTTTCAGAGGTTGGTTTAGTTTCTCAAGGAGGAACTTTTTTCCCCCTGGACCGATTTTGCTCCTTTACGAACTTAACCTGCCTAGGAACATTAGACATATTCGTGCCCAATGTCGGGAGTCTACCTCTTTTATTTTGGACTGCATCGTGTTAACTACAGACGGACAGACGGACGGACATCGCTAGAATGTCTTAGAATCGATCACTGATCATAAATATATATACTTTATGGGGTCCTAGACCGATATTTTGATGCGTTACACACGGAATGACAAAGTGAGTATACCCTCATACTGTAGTTGGAGGGTATAAAAACGAAAATTTATTCTTAATTTTTGGAAAAAAAAAACTTTGAAAAATTTTCAGAGATAAAAAAAATAAAATTAACTACTTTAAATAACTGCTACTACATTTCAGTTTTTTTTGTTAGTTATTCAAAAAAACGACTTAAAATAACTAACAGAAATAGTTGTTTGATATTTTTCATACAAAAATAACTGACTTTGTATTTGAAAACAACTAACTACTGTAAAATATACAAACAACTGACATGTAGTAACTTACATAATTTTCTGAGTGTAGCTGCCCAATCTCAATTTAAAAAAGGATTGCACTCAGAAAATTATGTAAGTTATTATGTACATGTTAGTTGTTTGTATATTTTGCAGTAATTAGTTGTTTTCAACTACAAAGTCATAAGCACTTTAATTTTATTTTAAGATTTTATTTACATTCATTACACTGCACCGACCGAAAACAACCACCATTTGAACAAATATATCACATTTTCTGGACATCAAATTCTCGACTTCTTAACTCTTTTTCAGGCTGCTATTATATTTCTATTTATTCTCCATCTGAAAATATATAATTAGTTATTTTTTTATTAAAGAAAGACACAAATTAGCAAATAAAACTTACCATTACAAAATTAAAATCCGTTTGGGTTCTTTTTATTTTTATAAAATGATGTTGGGTTTTGAAATTTGTAAACAAATAAACAAAATTTTATTAACAGGGTAACTGATAGATTGTTTTTATTAACTAAAAACCCAGTTGTTCGTAACCAGCCCAGTTATTTTAAATTTATTTCAAATCAACTAAGGATTTTCGTAACTATCTAACTGGGGTGTGTGTTTTCGGTGTGTGTTTATTTAAAAACAAATTTAAATTAATTTATTATTTGAATTGTCCTGTTATATATATTTCGTCACCTGAATTGAAAAATGCTACAATGTGAATTTTTCTTTCTCAAATATAACATTTTTTTAAATATTAATTGGAATTTGGTTTCATCCTATTTAACAAGATTTTGTTAGAGTTATTTAGGCATATCTTAGTTGTTTTTAATATTATTTATACAAAACAAAAAAAATTATTTACAAAAAAAATATTGCAGGAGCCCTTTACAATTAAGGTAACGATATATTCAATTTATTTTGTTTTTGACATATTTGAAAATATTATGATTTCAAAATATATTTTATTACAAACAATTTTAAGTTGTGGTTGGCCTAGTCGTCTAGCAGGTTCGGCAGCTTACGTGTAGAAGATTTTTGGCCTCGGTTCAATCCCCGGTCGCGGATTTTTTTTTTTTATTTTTTTTTATTGTTTTAAGACCAATTCAATTTTATTTTTTTTAATTACAAAGAAAATTAAAAGAGTTTTAAAGGATTAAACAAAATTACATCGATTTTACATCGGAAAAAAATGTTTAGTGATTGGTCGGATTTGCTATATAATTGTCAGCATTAAAGACATGATTTTTCTAAATTGATAAGACAACTTATATGACAAGTCAGTACATTTATAGAACTTGGGGAGCTCCGACAAAAATTATGACATGTCCTTAAGTTGTCTTTAGTAAAATGTATTCACTTGCTGACTTCTGCCTGATGAATCATTACTGACATTGTCTTAAAGACAAAATTTCTAATTGGGGGAAAAAAAAAAAAAATATTTTATTTTTTTTTATTTTTCACAACTTTCTTTAAAAAAAAAAAAAACTTTAAAAAACTTCACAACAAAAAAAATCTTTAAAAAAATTTGGTCTTCAATTTTTTTTGAAAATAAAAATTATTTATTGATTATTTTATTTTTACTACATTTTAGTTGTTTTGACTACAAATGTAAGTAGTTTTTACTACATCAATCAGTTGTTTTTTGTCAGTTAAAATAACTTACATTGTTAGTTGATTTAACTGAAAAAGTAGTTGACCACAAAACAACTTACAAAGTAGTTATTTTAACTGACATTTTCAGTTGATTTTACTAACATAATTTTTTGAGTGTGCCACCTTATAAAAAATAAGGACAATAACGAACTAACGAAGCCGAATTTGGACACGACCGATAAACCATTGGATAGGCCTTCAAAAAACCTTTCGACCTGTATAAAATGTTCATATAGTTACTTTTGAAGAAATGGGGAAAATCCTCAAAAAACGAAAAAATCCCGTTTTTCCTACTCCCCTTTGACCCGCTAAATGTGAGATTGGACCGCTCTCTTTCCTGTATGCAAGTTTCAGCACAATCGGTGGGTGCCCTGTGAAAGAACTTCCTTGTTAGTGTTACAACTAAACCAAATTTCATCAAAATCGAAGGGGGTCAAGAAAATGTTTAGCTATTTTTGATTGATTTCACTAAGAACGACCCTGTTACAACATCCTCGCAAAATGCCGTTCTTAAAAATATTATGTAGATTATATAATGTTCGGCACAACCGAATATAACACCGTTAAAATGAAAAATTTGCTAAAATTAGTGGTAAAAATGCGTAGAAAATTGTATATATTTTTTTTATTTACATAAAATGTTTACAAAACGTTTATTACTCGTATATTAAATACTTATTGCAATTTGTCTATAAATTAAAATGGAAAATATGTTTTAAAGCTTTTTTCTACAGTTATGTACTTATGTATAGTGTAGTACATATTTTATTTACACATATCACCGTCTTTAAAGAACACATACATATATTTTTAAACTATGAAATAGCCTGATAGGTAGCAGTTGGTCCCATAGATTTTTGTATCCCAAAAATTATCCTAAAAATAAATAAATAGATGCAATAATATAACCTCAAAATTAAGAAAATGTTACTGAAAACTTACGATATAAAAGTAAAACATAACAAATATAGACCAGCGCTAATAAAATTAAATACACCTGGGTAGTAGCCCAATGTTGCGTTATAGACTAAAGTGTATAAGGGTGCAGCTATTAGAGGTGATATTGATTCCATAGAAGTAGTAAGAGAAAAAATTTTACCTAGTTTAAAGCAATTAAAACAAGTATTGCATTATTTAAGGACATTGTAAAATTCTTAATGTAAAGCTGAAACATACCAACTTCTGTGGCTGGTGCCACATGTGATAATATTGCCCTTGACATTGGGCCCATTATGCCACGCATAAAGCCTAAAGTTAAACCCAAATATAACTGCCACCAGTAAATTGCAGTAGCTCTAACAGTACTCTCTAAGACACAACTAGCTAATGAGAACATAGTCATTGAGACAATAGAGAATTTAAATAGCTGCAAAATAAATCCAAATGAGTTAGATAGCTGTTGCATATATATATTTAACATATGCAAGTACTTACTCTACGTAAGACAAACATGCAGACAATACTGCCAAAAATTTGTACAACAATTCGTGCAGCATTAAACATACTAAAATCTTTTAAAGTCCATTCAAATTGTTTGCGTACAAACAGGTATGTAACATTGGAATCGCCCTCTAAAAGATTTTAAATTATTAAGACAAACAATATGATAATATGTCGTAGTCTTTATTATCTCCTTACCCATTGTAAATATAGCCACTGTTAATGCCATCATGGTTAGCCAAATAATAGCACGATCGAAATTAGGTCTTCTCTTAATGCTGGTTTGAATCAAGTCCTTCACCAAATCGAAACGGAAAAATTCTCGTATTTTTGACTAAAAATATTTTGATTATATTGTGTTGAAATTAGAAACGTGTATGCCTGAGTGTATATGTATGTGAAACTTACTCCTGCATGTATTTGTTCTGGTTTCAAACTCTCCACCACAAATACCACTACATAAATCAATGATAGTAACATCAAACATGACGATATTGCAAATACAGTTACTGCATTCGTGGATGCATATAAATATCCACTGACTACATTTCCAATCATCATTCCAGCACATAAAGAAGCTTCATTTAAGACCATTCTATAGAAAAAGAAAAATGTCAATTGGGTATTATCTAATACCGTTATAGCACTTAAACAAGTTATTTGTTTTTCAGAAGAAAATGTTTGAAACTCCTAAAATCGTAATAAAAACTATTTAAAACATATTTAGTAAAAAAAAATTTAATATTAAAAAAATGAAACAAACATAACAAGTCTTAAATGGCCATTTTATTACAAAATTTAGGCGGTTTTATACATACCCAGCAAAAAAAAATCGAAGTGGTGCAAAAAGAATAAGTGATTCACTACATACATAGTAGCTACCCAGCAAAAAAAAATCGAAGTGGTGCAAAAAGAATAAGTGATTCACTACATAATTAGTAGCTATATGTGCCGATCTTCATACTCCATAAGAAGTACTTTTATAAGCACTTCCAAAACTGCTAAAAAAATGCCAATAATAACAACTTTCACCAGTTCTTTCCTCAATGATTTAGAAGTACCATTTTCATATGTGTTTACAAATGCAATTGAAAAGTACAAATTTGTGGCACTTAAGTATTGGATTTGTTTTGTTGAATATTTTTTTTTATAATTTTATCTGATTTAATAAAAAGTTAAATTTTATAAATGAATTAACTTGATATGCCGCAAAAGCGAATTTGTTATGTAAATTATGTTATAAAAAAATACAGTTTCCAGATTTTTGTTAAAATTACCAAATGACTCAAGAAGTGCTAAAAAGATAATATACGATATCTGATTTAAAATGAGAGAATTACTTTTTTTTATTTCTTCATTTTATTTATTCGATGTTTTTTTTAACTACATGTATAAAAACATTTTTTTTTTTTATAATTTTTGGAGTTGTTTTGTAAATTATGTACAAAAAAAACAATAAAAAGTTTCCAGATTATGGTAAAAATCAAATGACTTAAAAAGTGCTTAAAGGGCTAAAAAAGATAACCAAAAAAAGGTGGTAGCCTTTAAAAAAGGGCTGAATTATAGCCACAAAATGACTAAAAACTTTTCTAAACATTAGGGTATTCAATTAATCGAGGTTTTGGTTTAATCGGCTAATCGGGCAAATAATTAATCGCACTTAAAAAATTATGTTAGTAAAATCAACTGAAAATGTCAGTTAAAATAACTACTTTGTAAGTTGTTTTGGGGTCAACTACTTTTTCAGTTAAATCAACTAACAATGTTAGTTATTTTAACTGACAAAAAACAACTGACTTATGTAGTAAAAACTACTTACATTTGTAGTCAAAACAACTAAAATGTAGTAAAAATAAAAAAATCAATATATAATTTTTTTTTCAAAATATTTTTCAGAAAAAAAATTGAAGACCAAATTTTTTCCAAGTTTTTTTTTTAAAAAAAAGTTGTGAAAAATAAAAATAACGAAATTTTTTTTTTTTTTGGAAAAAAACTTTAAAACTTTTCAGAGATAAAATAAATAAAATTAACTACTTTAAATAACTGTTACTACATCACAGTACTTTTTTGTTAGTTGTTCAAAAAAACGACTTAAAATAACTAACAGAAATAGTTGTTTGATATTTTTCATACAAAAACAACTGACTTTGTAGTTGAAAACAACTAACTACTGTAAAATATACAAATAACTAACATGTAGTAACTTACATAATTTTCTGAGTGCGGGGTTGAGATTTAATCGGTTAATAATCGGATAAATTTAAATTATTCGGCTAACCGAATAATAAAAATTTTAATTGAATATAAAACTAAGAACTCTATGTACTTTTAAGAATTTTATTAATTTTATTTAAAATAAATCTTTATCCGATATGGCGAAGCTCTATAATGTTAGCCCAAATAAAGATTTTTTGTATGGCACCCTGAAAATTTACCCTAAAATTGATACCCAAATTGATGCCGGGCTTAGATGCACCTCTAATAGAGTTTCGAATTCGGTACTATTATATATCAACAAGACAAATTGGTTGGTTTTCAAATTTGTTTTCTTTTATTTTTTAGGGCCGAAATTGCAATAATTTTATCGGTCGATATCTCCGTAATGAAAAAAGATATCTTAAGGATTGCAAAAGTAATTTGAAGAATAAGTGAAGTATTTTTAGATGTGCTAAACTAATTATACATCATAAAATAATTCTCGGTTTTATAAGGTCCCGAACATTGCGAATATCTGAGTTAATGCAGTACTGTCAATCGAAAATCTAAATATCTCAAAAAAGATAAAACACTTCTAAGGCCAGATTCGGATTAAGCGCATGAAAAACTATTAGAAAAATATATACATCCACATTTAATTAATAATTCCTATTAGCTAAACTAAATTATTAAAAACATCGATTTAATCTTAACAATTTCAAGTCTAAATATTACATAATAAATATTATACATTGTTAAAAATATCGTTTTGGTTTTAATTATTATTAGTGTAAATACTAAAAAAAAAAATCTTAAAATCAATCCCAAAAAGTCATGAAATATGTACTTATCAAGAAGTGATGAAAAAATCACTTCTAAATCACCATATAAAAATTACATAATCACATCCAAAATGCCAAGAAATATATACTTCTAAAGAAGTGATGAAAAAAGCACTTCCAAAAGGTCAAGTTATATAACATCCCGATCACTACTTCAGAAGTTGTGATAAAGATGTTAATATATATGTACATACTAAACACTAGTGATATTGTGTGTCACGCCCATATAAAATTCATCAGTGTTTCAGCTGAAGAAGAAGTACATCTGGTTCATAAGTTGTGGTGAATTTTGTAGTGAATGGTAAGCTCTTTTTTTGCTGGGTATATTTAAAATCAGTTTAAACGATTTTCCCACAATATAGCCGCATTGGCAAAAATATTTTTTTATATGGAGTTTGACAGATTTTTTCACGTGAACATGAACAGAATATGCACTAGGGTGATCAGACCGGTTTTTTGAAATCGGTTTAACCTGGTTTTTTGTGGATTGCAACAGTCGGTTTTTTAAAAATCTTTCGATGCGTTACACACGGAATGACAAAGTGAGTATACCCCCATACTGTGGTTGGAGGGTATAAAAACGGTCGTAAATGATGAACAAATTGTACTGGTAGTGTACGTTTCTTATTGTAATTACCAACGTTGGCTAGGCATTGGCATTTCCATTAAAGCCAACGCTCTGCCAGTACACTCAAAAAATGATGTTAGTAAAATCAACTGAAAATGTCAGTTAAAATAACTACTTTGTAAGTTGTTTTGGGGTCAACTACTTTTTCAGTTAAATCAACCAACAATGTTAGTTATTTTAACTGACAAAAAACAACTGGCTTAGGTAGTAAAAACTACTTACATTGTAGTCAAAACAACTAAAATGTAGTAAAAATAAAATAATCAATAACTATTTTTTTTTTTTTCAAAAATTTTTTAGAAACAAATTTGAAGACCAATTTTTTCAGTTTTTTCAGTTTTTTTTTTTTTTTTAAAAAGTTGTGAAAAATAAAAAAACCAAAATTTATTTTTAATTTTTGGAAAAAAACTGAATATTTTTCAGAGATAAAGAAAATAAAATTAACTACTTTAAATAACTGTTACTACATCACAGTACTTTTTTGTTAGTTATTCAAAAAAACTACTTAAAATAACTAACAGAAATAGTTGTTTGATATTTTTCATATAAAAAGAACTGACTTTGTAGTTGAAAACAACTAACTACTGTAAAATATACAAACAACTAACATGTAGTAACTTACATAATTTTCTGAGTGTACTATATTTTTGGAACGGTTGGCAATTTCTGACTGGGAAGTAATAAAATTAAAGTCGGCTACACTCAGAAAATTATGTAAGTAACTACATGTTAGTTGTTTGTATATTTTACAGTAGTTAGTTGTTTTCAACTACAAAGTCAGTTGTTTTTGTATGAGAAATAACAATTTCGGTGATTTTAGTCGTTTTTTTGAATACCTAACAAAAAAGTACTGTAATGTAGTTAATTATTTTATTTTTACTACATGTTAGTTGTTTCGACTACAAATGTAAGTAATTTTTACTACACAAGTCAGTTGTTTTTTGTCAGCTAAAATAACTAACATTGTTAGTTGATTTAACTGAAAGAGTAGTTGACACCAAAACAACTTACAAAGCAGTTATTTTAACTAACATGTTCAGTTGATTTTACTAACATAATTTTTTAAGTATATATACTATACATATACATATATGTAATAAAATTACCCTGCAAACAAAACGATACAACATCGATTCGCCGGTTGTATTGCCGATACGATAAATGTTATTGCGCCAATTATCGAATTCATATCGCCGGCGATACACCTTTCGGGAGAAACTGTTACCCGACGGCAATACATCCCGGCGATACGAAAACGATTCGTCTTGGCGATAAAAGGGCAATATTGCCAGATAATCGTATAAACGAAAATAATAGATTTCTATGTATCGCCGGAATATCACCAAAATGATAAACCGGCGATACAGCTTTATCAATTCCCTGAAGCTGAAAATAGACATTATTTTTTTCATTCATATTTTGGTCATGTTAACAGGACTAAAAACATTTGCATTCACCCGAAAAATATATCTGCAACATTAGCTGAATTTTTTATTTTATCTTTGAACGCATATTTGTGTTTTTCGGCCAAATTTATATTCTTTTAAAGATTTCTTGTTGTGCTTGAGATAGTAATAAAGAATTAAAGAGAAGAAAAAAAAAAGCACTGTTTAGTAACGAGAAAAAACATGACATAACAAAAAAAAATCTATAAAACAAAAAAGAACTTTACAAATTTTTTTCTTTAAGATGAATCAAAATTTTGCGTTTAAAGGTGCAGTATGAAAATTCAAAGGTCTTGAGTTTAGTAGGCAATTTATTAAAAATACGAGCTACTCTCACGTGAAATGATCGTTCCAAAATTGAGGTTAATTTTGGAATCCGAAGTTGGCGATTACGTCTAGAACGGTTAAAAGTGAAAAATGAAATCAAGTAGGTCATGTTTCTATTTTTATACGCATTATAAAAACAAATCAAAATCCTAGATTTTACGTAGTTCAAAAATGAACTACCCAAAAATCTAGAAACATACACCGATACATGACTACGTCTTCTCAATGAGTAGAGATAACGAATAACTCTATTAAACAACTTCTCAAGTTTCTTCATATTATAACCTAGAGTACCAGAGTACACTTCAATACCATATAAAAAGATTGGCATGACTAAAGAATGAACCATCATGGCTTTAACATTCAAGGGTAAGATTAAATTAATGTTATAAAGTCTCCGCAAGGCATAGTTTACCCTGGATACAACAGAGTTGATGTGTTTATCAAAATTCAGTTTGCAATCCAACCACAAACCAAGACACTTCATTTTATCCACAAATGGAATTCTACTACCATTAATATTAATTATCAAATCCTGTTGAGGGGATCCAAAACACATAGCCTTCGTCTTCGAGGCATTAATAAATAATTTATTATCCTCCATCCAGTCATTAATATTGGAAACACTATAATTAATCATTCGTTGCAGAACATCAGAGAACTGCCTTTCCCCTTTAAATAAGAAAAACAAGTCATCTGCATAAGCAAACGAATTACAAGAAGGAAAATGAATACTACTGAAAATGTCATTAATATATATATCAAATAACAATGGTCCCAATACCGAACCCTGAGGTACTCCACTTCTTACTGGTAAAACTTTCGAATACTTTGTGCCAATTGAAACATACTGAGACCTACCATTTAGATAGGACAAAATTAGTTTACATGACATTACAGAAAATCCTAAATCACGATTTAATTTAGAATTTAAAATGTTGTTTAATTTAGAATCAACTTTATCAAAAGCCTTTGTTAGGTCAATTGATAAAAGAACACTGACATTGCCAGTACTTGTGGATTTTCTAATAGTGTCAGTCAAACCCAAAAGAAGAGATGTTGTATTTCTTTTACATCTAAACCCATATTGGGCATCGTTGAAAAACGAAATTTCATTAATATGAGTTAAAAGCTGGTTTCTCAGCAAAATTTCAACCACTTTGGAAAGTACTGGAAGAATAGAAATAGGACGTAGATTCTCCATATCATCAGACTCGCCAACTTTCCTTATAGGAACTACTCTCCCGATTTTCCAACCTGAAGGAAACATCGCTGTGGTTATAATATTGTTAACAAAATGTAAAATATATCTAGCAATGTAGGGAAAACCCAATTTAAAAAATTTAGTTGGGAAACCATCACACCCAACAGCATTAGACTTAACGGATTGTAGTGCAACAAATAACTCATTCATATCAACACTACGGAATGAGAAACCCCCATTAACTAAATCATCAGATAAAAGTGGAGTGTCTACAGCATTACAGACCTGATTAGAGGAAAAGTAGCGATTTAAATTATCAACATCAATTTCACCAATAGTTGATGAATTATCATCAAGACCATTTTCACGCAGCAAATTCCATATTTGCTTTGAGTCTTTGTTGCTAAACATTTGAGCATGCGCCCTTCGTTTACCATTACGAATTACAGTTTTTGCACGATTTCTTAACCGGCAAAAAATCCTCCAGTTTGCTTCATTCCTATTATTTAAGTAAGAACGATAAGCTGCATCACGAACGGACAAACTATTCCTGATTTCCAAGGAATTAAACCAAGTGTTATCAAAAGAACTACAAATCTAATTATTTTATTGATAAATTATTTTATTTTAAATTGACAAAGAAATAAAAATTTTCAATATTTTTTTTTGTTTATCGCCGAAATATCGTTCGTATGAGAAAACGGCGATATAATAAAAATACTACTTTGATTTTTTATTGAAATGATAAATTTCCGTATCGCGGCAATATCTTTTCGGCGATATATCGCCCTATTGTTTGCAGGGTAAAGTCTGTTAAGACCGACTATATATTATCCTACACCAGTGTTTTTTCCAGAGTCCAAACAATGGGCCGATTTTATCTATATTTCTTTAATTAGTGTAGAAAATCCACACAAACTAAATATGAATGAAATGGGCTGACATTTGTCGCCTAGACCTACATATTTTAGTTAAAATCGGGCGTACTTTTTATATGGAGACAAAGTACAAAAATGGTCGAAATATAATGAGATTTGCTTAGGTTAATAAAGTACACGTACAGTAAAAGTAAAGTATATGCATAAAAAATTGCGACTTCGGGGATTAGAAAGTTTTGATATGTTCAATTCTTTGTTCTAAGAGTGCTTTGATAGTACACACAAAAAAAATTTAAAAAATTGTGCCAGTTTTTGGTTTAATTACAACCTATAAAGTGGTTTTGGATAACTTACCAAAGTTTTTGCTCTGAAAAACTTAGGTAAATTATCCAAAACCACTTTATAGGTTGATATTTCCCCAAAACGGACACAATTTTTTTTATATTTTTTTTTTGTGTGTATACTATACCTTTAGTACTACTTATACATAAAAACCAAAGCTAAGGCTGGCGTTTTTTGCTCTATATACCAGACATGAGCTCAAATGTATTCCCTTCTTCGCTTACACCAAATCATTCGCTTCAGAGTACACTATTTTTAGAGTACAGTGTTTGCGAATGAGAATGTTTACTATGATGCTAAACAACAAATTAAAAAATTTGCTGTGCTTGTTTAAACGAACACGAAAAATGTCGTGTTTGAACGATTAGAATGAAACAAACGTTCGTTTTTAGAATAACAAACATAGTAGAGATTATAAAAATAACACCGTGTTATAGAATATTTTTAACATACACTGATCGCTTAGAATGTTTTTGTAAAAAAATGTTTAAAAAAAATTGTTGGAAAACTTATTATAAATATGGGGGTAGTAAAAAAAAACGTTTTGATGAAAAAGTAAATTATGCATTGTGAAAAAATGTATTAGGATGTATGTATGTATAAGAAAAATATGCAAAATAATGCTGTTAGTTTTTTGTTTGTCTTTTTACACTTGCTCGTACACGCACACGCACAATCTTATTGTGTCGTTGAAACAAATCATAAACATTGTGTTTTTTTTTTTTATTTTTAACTAAAAGTATTCCCAACAACAATAAGTACCGCTTTAAAGTTTTTTACATTAGGGTGGAGCTAATTAGATCTATTTCGAAAACGTCGGGTCGGTAAAGTTGCCTTTTAGGGTTGACATTAACACATTAAAATATTGATCCTGTGAGACAATGGCCTTGGCTTCAAAATCGGAGAGTTCCGAACAAAGTAAAAAAATATATTTTTTTTCTTAAATTATTTAATATTCGGACATTACTTAAAAAGTGTTTTTATGGTATTTTTTTTTTTTTTTGTCTGTAAAAATTTGTTTTTGTCTGTAAATTTTTTTTCTTGTTTTGCAATAAATTATTTTATTATTTCTTGTTTTGCAAAAAATATTTTTAATTCGTTTTTTGGTGAAAATATAACGTCATGTTGACTCAGTTTTGAGAAGATGTTTATTTTTATTTGTCGTTTTGTTTAATTTGGCCTTTAATGCAATTTGAAATTAATTTTAAGAAAATAAGTTGTTTTTAAAGGACATTTTTTTAAATTTCTTTACAGAAAAAAAAATGTTTACCATAAAAACACGTTTCAGTAATGTCCGAATATAAACTAAAGGCTGGGTTAGCTACCCGTAACTGTCCCCCTACGTAGCGTAGTGATCAAAATCAAATAGAAAATCACAGTCTGCAAAGAAGAATAATTGCACTCATTTGTTCTTATATAACGAAAATCTCTCTACGCTAGTTTACGGTTGAGGGTGCATAATATTTTATTAGCCTAAATATTTAAAAAAAATATTAAACAATTTTTTTTCACCGACGTTTTCGAAATTCGAAAAAAGCATAATTTGCTTCACCCTAATGCACATACAAAAAAATAGACAAACTTTCGGTATTAGCAGAACAGTTGAAAATTTTGTGAAAAAAAAATTGTATTTGGTCACACACTACATATTTCATCATTATAGGTACTAACATTTTCTGCCAAAAAGCAAAACATTTTTTTTACCACATTGAACATTATTTTTCGAAATAGAAAAATAATTTTTTAATCCACCCTAATATTTATTTTTATGTATTAAAATTTTTTTATCCACTCTTATTAATATATTAATTTTCCCCATAATTATTTTTTATTTACCTCTTTATTTATTCTACATAACAAAAAATTTATTTTAATTCGCACTTGCATACATACATATATTTTTTTATAAAAGAATTCCCCCAAATAGCCAAACAATATTTTTGTTTTTTTTATAAAAATCATTCTATCTACACGCTTCAGAGTACAGTATTTTCAAATCATTGGCTGTCTGTGTACTCCCTAATTGGTTCATTCGTGTTACGAATGTCGTTACACTAGTGTGTGTAGCTTTCTCTTGCACTGTGAGCATAGAATGAAAAACTCATTCGTTTTGAACGATAAGAATAGAATATTGTCCACATTCTAAATTTTTTAGAATGTCTCTAAACGCATTTTAACACCATCCATGTCTGCTATATACCAAACGTATGTGAACAAGCAAAACTCAAAACCAAAGACTTGGATGTAATTTCTACCCTTAATTGGATTTTACGAATTGATGTCTTCGAAATAGAATCTTCGAATTACAATTGGTCTTTTACGAACTACATCTGTAAATGGTGTAGTTGTAATGTCAAATATTCGGTAATAATAATTCCGAATATGTATTTTTTTACCTGAATATAGTAAAAACCATTTATGTATATAATTAGTGTTTGAAATAAGGGGTGAACGTTTCTTACCTTAATGCTCTAGACTTTTCTTTGGCCACATCAGATATATAACAATATATACCAGTAATTAAGGCACAGGTACCACCACTCAATACTGAAGGTACAGAACTCAACAGAAACAGCCAAGGACTTATAATAACCTTGGTTGATATATAAGACAATATCGTTAAAATAATTGAACCAGCAAGATAACCTAGAAGCAAAGTAAAATTTCGTTTTAATTAGTGTTTCCAATTCGGTTAAAATCTTCCTTTTCGGTTTATGTCGAAACAAATAATTTAAAACGCAAATAATTATTCGACCCGATTAATCGGTTAAAATGGTTCGATTAATTATATCTATATTCTAGTATAATTTGATCCCAACTTGCTTTTTTTACAAACATTTATTAATTTTACAAACACTTCCTAATTAAAAGAAAAACTACAGACAAACTATAAAATTACAAAAGCAATAAATGTATTATTAAAAAATCACGGAATTTCTCAAAACAAAAATCGTATTCGAAACTTAAATTTGTTTGTGTTTTTAATTAAAAAAGTTCAGAAAGAAACAATTAACAGTTTAGAAAAGCGATTAAAATTCAGAAATTAAAATTCAGAAATCCCAATTAATATTCAAAAACACCAAATAAAGAGGCGAGTCACAGTTGGGTCGACAGACCACAACCACAAATAGTTTTTGTCAGATTACAACCACAAAAGTTATTGAATATTTTATTTTTTTTTCCTAACATCTGCTTTTATCATCAAATAATTAGCACCAAAAAATAAAGGTGTATACAATTTTTTTAAAACGGCAATTGGCTAAAAAGTAAAAATTCGTGACGACATTTTTATCGTGACGACATTTTTTGTTTTAATCAAATTGCCGTGTTAAAAAAATTGTATACTCCTTTATTTTTTTGGTGGTAATTATCTGATGATGGAAGCAGATGTTAGGAAAAAAAATAAAATATTCAATAATTTTTTGGTTGTTATCTTACAAAAACGATTTGTGGTTGTAGTCTGTCGACGCAACTGTGACTTGCCTCTAAGAGTTTAGGAAGAAAGAAAAATTTTAAAATCACAATTAATTGATTGAAATTCAGAAAAGCACAATTAAAATCAGAAAACTCAATTGAAATTTAGAAATCCTAATTGAAATTAAGGAATCTCAATTGAAATTTAAAAAAGCAAAATTGAAATTTAAAATTCCAAATAAAATTCAGGTAAGTTAATTGATATTCAGAAATCTCAATTGAAATTCAGACATTCCAATTGAGGGTCTTAAAGCACAAGGGTAATAATATGAATTGAGTTCAAACTTAACTCAAAATATCGAAGAAACTGAGAAAATTAATAAAATTAAATTTTAGAAAAAATTAACTTTAACCCCTTGTGGTTTTAGCCCCTCAATCGAAATTTAGAATATCAAAATTAAAATATATAAATCACTATTGGAATTCAGAAATCCCATTTGAAATTTAGAAACTGAAATTCAATGTCAAGTGATATTCAGAATCACCCAATCAATACCTCATTCGCATTAATTTTCTTGAATATGTTTAAATACTTAAACATGCTTAGCACTTAAACGTATTTGAACTTAAACATATTTAAAAAGAGAATGCGAATACAGTATAAGAGTTTAGAAAAGCAAAATTTAACTTTGAAAATCATTATTTAAATTTGGAAAATAACAATTGAAAAAAAAAAATTACTTTAAATGTTTTTATTTTTCGTTTTTTCGTGGCCTTTGAATTGGTTTGGTAAAAATACATAGGATGGGATCAAACTAATTCTCAAGTGACGTTTTTACTCTTAATAAATCGTGTACTAAATGCAAAATCGAAAATATTATTTTTTTATTATTTTTTACGATTAATCGATTAATCGCCAATTTTTCCAATTAACCGACCCGAATAACCAGTTAATCAATTTTCTTCATTTTTCGAATAATGCCCTAACCGGTTAACCGACATGGTCGAATAAATGGAAACACTCGTTTTAATACAATAATAAAATTTCATTTAATAATTTAAATTTTTACCAGTAAAAGTTGTTAAAACAATAGGTCTCCGACCAAATTTATCTGACCAGGGGCCTATAAATAAACTAACAAATGCAGGTATAATACTTTCCAATAAAGACCGTGCCATTAAAATTTTTGCCACATATGGTTGAATTTGAGTTTCGATGCGCTAAAAAATAAATAAATAAAAAAAATTGATCAATTATAATAATTAGATAAATCAATTATACACAACATTGTAATGTCAACAAATAAATATAATTATCAATAAATTTAACTAACATTAACTACTGACTCATCTTTCTGTTATAATTTAGTAATTACCCAGCCAGAAATTGCCAACCGTACCAAAAAAAAAGTACTGGCAAAGCAATTTATTTTTTGTATAGCAAGCTCTTTTTAGTAAAGTATTTGGTTTCACCGAATTAAGTACTTTGCTAGTACTTTTTTAGGCGGTTTTTTATTTGAAATATTTTTTTTAATAATTTAATTAAATTTTAGCATTTTATTTGAAAACAATTAATTATGTTATAAAGCTATGACAATGGTGCCATTATCAAATTTAGTATGAATACATTTTAATTCTACTATTTGGATACTGATTTCAATGTTATTTTTATCAAATTTGTTTAACATTGTAGAGTCCTATTTCTCTTGATGGTAGTGGAAATTAAAAAAAAATCGATACATTCAATGAAAATATTGCCTTTCAAAAATATATCATCACATTTGTATTTAGACAGCTTTCTATTAAAAATTTCAGTAACTTTATTCATTGTCAAGTAAACATACGTTATCTGGATGAATTGGATTTATTTTAAAACCATTAATGTTTACGAAAGAAAATACAACTCTCGATTCCGAGCTTTCTTTTATATTCCTAGAGTATTTGGAACTTCTATTAAGAGGATGTAGCAATAAATTCGCGAATTTCTTAATTTTTTTTGACGTTTTTGCGAAATTAGCCCCTAAATTGGCCTTTGATAAAAAAAACTTGCTTTTACAATCATGTTGAATTTTATCATCATGTTGTATATGGGAGCACCATTTTTCGAGATAATTTAAGGGTCCATCTTTAAGTAAATAATGTGGGAACCTTACAGAATTAACTGACCAAAAATTATTTTTTTGGACAAATTTTTGGTCAGTTATTTGTTTAAGGCTACCACATTATATAGTTAAAGATGGACCCTTAAGTCATCTTGTAAAATGATTCTGCCATAAAAAAAAGTTTTTCGCGATTTTTAACATGATGGTCTATATCACATACATGTTTTTTGTTCACTATTCGTAGTGTTAGGGATGCCTTTATGATCCACTTAAAGCAAGTTTTTTTTATCAAATACCAATTTAGAGGTTAATTTCGCAAGAACCTTTTTACAAAAAAACCGGAGATATCAAATGTTGAACATTGATAAAAAAAAAATTTTTTATTTGTACTTAATTTTTCGCATTTAATAACCTTTTACTATATATTTACAAGTAGAAATCGGAAAGATTTCTTAAAAAAATAATGCCATATTTTCAAAATCCCAAAAAGGCAAAAATCAGCCATATCTGGAAAGAAAAAAAAAAATCGCGCGATTTTTTTTTCTTTCTAGATATGGCTGATTTTCGCCAAATAATGGCATACCAGACATGTGCACGGATGGTGTTAAAATGCGTTTAGAGACATTCTAAAAAATTTAGAATGTAGACAATATTCTATTCTTATCGTTCAAAACGAATGAGTTTTTCATTCTATGCTCACAGTGCAAGAGAAAGCTACACACACTAGTGTAACGACATTCGTAACACGAATGAACCAATTAGGGAGTACATAGACAGCCAATGATTTGAAAATACTGTACTCTGAAGCGTGTAAATAGAATGATTTTTATAAAAAAAAAAAAAAATATTGTTTGGCTATTTGGGGGAATTCTTTTATAAAAAAAATATATGTATGTATGCAAGTGCGAATTAAAATAAACATTTTGTTGTGTAGAATAAATGAAGAGGTAAATAAATAATTATGGGGAAAATTAATTTATAAATAAGAGTGGATAAAAAATTTTAATACATAAAAATAAATATTAGGGTGGATTGAAAAATTATTTTTCTATTTCGAAAAATAATGTTAATTGTGGTAAAAAAAATGTTTTGCTTTATGGCAGAAAATGTTAGTACCTATAATGATGAAATATGTAGTGTGTGACCAAATACATTTTTTTACCAAATTTTCAATTGTTCTGCTAATACCGAAAGTTTGTCTATTTTTTTGTATGTGCATTAGGGTGGAGCAAATTATGCTTTTTTCGAATTTCGAAAACGTCGGTGAAAAATTTATTTTTTATTTTTTTGTGTTCAAAATATTAGGCTGAATAAAATATTATGCACCCTCAACCGTAAACTAGCGTAGAGAGATTTTCGTTATATGAGAACAAATAAGTGCAATTATTCTTCTTTGCAGACCGTGATTTTCTATTTGATTTTGATCACTACGCTACGTAAGGGGACAGTTACGGGTAGCTAACCCAGCCTTTAGTTTATATTCGGACATTACTGAAATGTGTTTTTATGGTAAACATTTTTTTGTAAAGAAATTAAAAAAAACTTTAAAACAACTTATTTTTTTAAAATTAATTTCAAATTGCATTTAAGGCCAAATTAAATAAAACAACAAATAGAAATATACATCTTCTCAAAACTAACAGGCCTATTCTCAGTTATGACTGGTTATGACTAATTTTATTATTTTCAAACTTCATATTCCCTGTGTTTGTTGTAAACAAAATCATAAAAAGTCTCAAAATTTAAAATTATTTGTCAATTCTGAGACGATGTGGGTAGCTGGTCTTTATTTTTTTGAAATTTTCAAACAAAATTTGAAATGTTTTATGATTGTTTACAACAACCACATGGAAAAAATCGACTTAAGATTGAGTTATGACTTTTTTTGTGAATAGGCCCCTAAGCCAACATGACGTTATATTTTCAGCAAAAAACGAACTAAAAATATTTTTGCAAAACAAGAAATAAAAAAATAATTTTTTGCAAAACAAGAAAAAAAATTTTACAGACAAAAATAAATTTTTACAGACAAAAAAAAAAAAATTACCATAAAAACACTTTTTAAGTAATGTCCGAATATTAAATAATTTAAGAAAAAAAAATATATTTTTTTTCTTTGTTCGGATCTCTCCGATTTTGAAGCCAAGGCCATTGTCTCACAGGATCAATATTTTAATGTCTTAATGTCAACCCTAAAAGGCAACTTTACCGACCCGACGTTTTCGAAATAGATCTAATTAGCTCCACCCTAATGTATATATATGAACATTTTCACTACGCTTCTATTTAATCTTTTTTATATTTCTCTTCACCCTAACATATTTGCAATTTAAAAAACTTTAAAGCGGTACTTATTGTTGTTGGGAATACTTTTAGTTAAAAATAAAAAAAAAAAACACAATGTTTATGATTTGTTTCAACGACACAATAAGATTGTGCGTGTGCGTGTACGAGCAAGTGTAAAAAGACAAACAGAAAACTAACTGCATTATTTTGCATATTTTTCTTATACATACATACATCCTAATACATTTTTTCACAAAGCATAATTTACTTTTTCATCAAAACGTTTTTTTTACTACCCCCATATTTATAATAAGTTTCCCAACAATTTTTTTTTTAAATATTTTTTACAAAAACATTCTAAGCGATCAGTGTATGCTAAAAATATTCTATAACACGGTGTAATTTTTATAATCTCTACTATGTTTGTTATTCTAAAAACAAACGTTTGTTTCATTCTAATCGTTCAAACACGACATTTTTCGTGTTCGTTTAAACAAGCACAGCAAATTTTTTAATTTGTTGTTTAGCATCATAGTAAACATTCTCATTCCCAAACACTGTACTCTAAAAATAGTGTACTCTGAAGCGAATGATTTGGTGTAAGCGAAGAAGGGAATACATTTGAGCTCATGTCTGTGGCATACTATATTAGAGGATCTATTAAAATTATATCTTCTTCAATATGATCTTCACTTTCTTGGCTTGTTGAAGATGATAGGGAAGAGTCTAATAAATTCTCATCACCGGAGTCAAATATAGACTCATCACCAGAGTCTAGTTCCAATGGATCTTCTTCGGCTGATTCTCGAATAGTATGACATTCGGTGCACGGATTCATGGGATCATATAATTGGCCAGCAAATTTCCAGAATTCGCTTAATATACTTGTAAAAAACGGCAATAAGTGAAACAAATTATCATAGTTGCCGAATTTCCTACAAATTTCAGCTTAATGAGGTAAACTTTTCATAAAATTTGAACGTTTAGACACAGACTAAATACAGACTCGACAGTAGAGTCACAGACTAATACAGACTCGACATAAGTGACAGGTGTCAAAAAAGTATTCTTTAACCATATGGTTAATATTTTCAAATTATTCTACGAATTAGGTTAGAAAGAGAAAACTGATATAACGCGCTATAAGAAAAATGGATGCCAGATCGGTTTTTGTTGTTTCATTCACTCCTAAGTCGTAGAAAGTGTTACCATGTTAGCGTAAAACGGACTAAAAACCGCTGTGTTTTCTCCTAAAATCGCTTAGTTTTTCCCCAGTTTTTCTTATAAAACTCTACTGTCGAGTCTGTATTTAGTCTGTGGTAGAGTTTTATAAGAAAAAATGGGGAAAACTAAGCGATTTTAGGAGAAAACACAGCGGTTTTTAGTCCGTTTTACGCTAACATGGCAACACTTTCTACGACTTAGGAGTGAGTAAAACAACCAAAATCCGATCTGGCATCCATTTTTATAATGGCGTGTTATATTAGCTTTCTCTTTCTAACCTAATTCGTAGAATAATTTGAAAAAATTAACCATATGGTTAAGAACTACCTTTTTGACACCTGTCACTTATGTCGAGTCTGTATTAGTCTTTGGTTTAGATATGAAAACAAGCTGTTTTTTAAGCAATATGAGCGATTTTTATAAATGGAACTTTTTCAACACTTAAATTAAAATATGTAATATTAAAAAAAATAAATAAATTATCAATGTTCAACATTTGATATCTCCGGTTCTATAAGGGTTAATGGGTCGAACAAAATGTCAAATTAAAGCTTAATATCTAAGCTTTAATCCTAGTTCCATAAATATATAGGTTAATAAGGCATAATTTTGAAATAAAATTATTTTACTGCAAAAAGTCCAGTTTAAAAATCTAAAATTTGCTCCCCAATGGGTTAATGGATCCAATTTTTTTAAATGTCATATTAAAGTATTTCAATAAGCTTTCGAATGAAACCAATTTCGACCAGATCGGACCATTATTTCATAAGATATTTCCAATTATAGCTCCAATCTTTGGAGGCCCATAACTCGGAAACCATGGGCCTCCGACAAATGTTTTTTTTTTTTTTTGGACTCACGTATTTCATCCCTATTTCTGAAAAAAAAGAGCAATGTCTGCCAACTAGACTTGTTCCTAAAAACCAATACCATAATAATTTTCAAAACCAATACTTATCTCGTTACGGTCCCCAACATTGTTAAGTGTTGTTTTAATATAGTGAGTCATTATTAAAAAAATTAACTTCAACACTTAAAAGCTACTGTTAAAAAAAATCAAATTAACGAATGGTGTCAGTGAATGGTGTCATAAAAAGGTCGATTTACACACTAAATACCCATGACAACCCTTGTCTGCTGTTTTTTAGCATTGGAGAAACGATCTGCCAATTTTAAATACATTAGAATCTCACAATTTAGAACCACTTTGTTCCTCGGATGGTTCTAATTTCTGAAAAGTTATAATTTCTGGACATTTTTTTTTGTCAAGAGAAAATGATAAATAAAACAATAAAAACAGTTGCGCATGCGTTATTTTAACACAAAAAAAAAAGTAATTTAACACATTTAATTCATGGAATGAATAGGGGGACTCCTTGCCTCTCGCGGTATATGTTTACAAGTTCATTTTATTCTGCTTTGTGCACTAACAATAAGATATAACAATTTTGTCATTATTTAAATTATTTTTTTATCCACGCCCTCAAAAGTGGGCGGGAAAAAATTAAATTTTCTAATTCCCTGAGTCCAATCGCTGGACTTTGAACTTCTGCGAACTTAAAAATGTTAATTTTTTTTTAATAAAAATTAAAAAAGCATCTAAAAAATTACCGTTTTTATACCCTCCACTCTAGTGATAGAGGGTATATATAAGTTGTCATTCCGTGTGTAACACCTCGAAATATTGGTCAAGGACCCCATAAAGTATGTATATTCATGATCCTCGATCGATTCAAAGTCCATCCTACGATGTCCGTCCGTCCGTCTGTCTGTCCGTCAGTAGAAAACATGCTAACTTTTGAAAGGCTTTACAAAGGCTCCTGAAGTTTGGCATATATGTTGGGCGTTTACCTGGTCAGGTTCGATCTTTTAATTGTGCAATGAAAAAGAGTTTATTCTGATTCAATAAAAAAAGGCCTCGAATCAGAACAAACTCTTTTTCATTGCGCAATTAAAAGGTCGAGTAGATAATTAATTTTTATTATAAAAATTAGAACACACTTGGTAACTCTCTTGATACGGGAGAATTTGTTTTCTATAACTGAAGGCAGAACTGTATTTAATATCTGCCAACGGCAGAACATGCAGTAACCAAAAAAAAAAACTTGCTTTCAAATTACATTTGGTGTAACGCTGGTGAAACTTCGAAAATCATATTTGCTTTCTCACTAATGTTAATTCATAATGGGGAACATGAAAAGGCCTCGAATCAGAATAAACTCTTTTTCATTGTAAAATTAACTACTTTAAATAACTGTTACTACATTACAGTACTTTTTTGTTAGTTGTTCAAAAAAACGACTTAAAATAACTAACAGAAATAGTTGTTTGATATTTTTCATACAAAAACAACTGACTTTGTAGTTGAAAACAACTAACTACTGTAAAATATACAAACAACTAGCATGTAGTAACCTACATAATTTTCTGAGTGTAGTAGTTAATATGCAGTAATCAACAACCAAAACAACCAAAAAAAATTCAACATATTCTGATTTCTCAGGTCAAACCTATGCCCTTTATATGGACGGTGTTGGTCTTAAATTACCACCACATTTATTATTTTTTAACAAAGCAATTGGTGTCTATTTTGATAGTACTATCCGTCCGTGTACAGTACATACATATTTTAATTGAATTAACGTAATTTGAAAAATAATTGGTTTCTAATAAGTTTTAATGCCCGAGATAAGAATTGATTTATATTAATCATAAATTGTAAATATAGAACAAAACTACTCGTAAATCAAGTGTACGCCCCAATTTTTTCTAACTATGTATAACAAAGAAAATTAATATATGTATGTGAAAACAATAGAATATGAATAGAACAACAGCCGTCATAAATATTTTGAAGGAAAATTAAAATGATGTTTGAAAATAATAATAAAAAAAAAAAGCTAACCAGCCAGAAATTGTCAACGGTACAAAAAATATAGTACTAAAAAAGTACTTACATTTTGAGAAAACACAGTACTTTTCCAGATCTATAAATATTAACCCCTAAAGCGCATTACCAGTGCCTTTAAAAAAAGGTTATCGTTTATTACAAGATTTTTTTACATTTTTTGGCGTGAATTCTAACTTAAATAATAATAACTTTAAATAAACTAAAAAACTTACTTTGATGTCTTCTGTTTCACGTTCAACTCCCAATAATGGTTGACATTCCGTATCATTAAAATTGAATATATATATGCAGGTTTGATATAACAATTGATTTTGATAAACAGTACCTGAAATGAAGAAACAAACCCTAAAAATAACAACTTGTCGGTAATTGTTTGGAAAATATATTAGTGACCCTTATTACATTTCCTCCCAGCAAAAATGCATAGAGTTCTTCTTAATGAATAACTAAAGGTACTGTGAAATAACTCCCGAATGAAATAACTCCCCAAAATAAAATTACTCCCAAAATTTTTCCAGTGGATTTATTTCACAATTTTTGTTGGAAGTTTTTCATAATGAAACAACTCCCAAATATAATAACTCCCACAAAAATTATTTTAGGTGTTTGTGTTGACAGCCTTCGGCCGGGCTTAGGGATTACAAACTCCATTAATTGAATTAGCGGCTTCGATAAATAAAGTTTTTTGTGTATTAAGCGTATAACCCGGATAATTACTGAATGGCAAAAATACATACATATTTGCTCACGAATGCAAATATGTATTTTTTGTATGTATTTTAACAATCTATCAGTTATCTTTCAGTTTAATAATTTCGCCATTCAGCAAAAGGCTTGATACAAAAAAAAATCTTTATTTAGCGGTGCCGCTAAATTAATTTATGGAGTTTGTAATACCTAAGCCCGGCCAAAGGCCGGCTACGCAGAAAAACTTTTAAGACAAAAAAAACATATTGCAGAGAGGTAGCATATATTTTTTTCATAATTTTTGGACTGTGAACATATAGACATAATTCCTGTAATGGGGACTCATTTCATTTTTTTGGCACTTATTTCATTGGGAGTTCTTTAATTTTTTTTGGGAGTTATTATTTTGATTTTAAATAACTCTCAAATATTGGGACATATTTAATTTTTTCTTCGGGAGTTATTTCATTTTCTAAAGTTGGGAGTTAATTCATTTTTCTTGGAACTTATTTCATTGGGACTTATTTCATTTAGGAGTTATTTCGCAGTACCTTAACTAAATGCTGCATTTAAAACAATCATAATTAGTCTACTGTAACTAATGTAAAAATGTTAAATTTGAACAAGTGACTCCATAGTTTGACAAACTCAAATTAAAAAATTATGATGCTTCCAAAATCGAGAGGCGGGCGTGATTTTTTAATACCCTCCACTCTAGTGATAGAGGGTATATAAAAGTTTGTCATTTCGGAATATTGGTCTAGGACCTCATGAGGATCATGAATATATATATTCATGACCTCAATCGATTTTACGACGATCTAGTAATGTCCGTCCGTCTGTTGAAAACACGCTAATTTTTGAAAAACTTTACTGAGGCTGCTGAAGTTTGGCATTTACCTAATCAGGTTGGTATTGCAATTCAGCGAAATCGGTCCAGTGGTTCAAAAGTTAAAATCATAAGAATGAATTTCGGCATGGGTTTTTCACCAAATTGTGAGATATAAAACACGCTGACCTCCAAAAGACAATTCTGAGGGTGCTGAAGCTTGGCACATATATTTGTCGGTTGGTATTACATTTTAGCAAAATCGGTCAAAAGTTATTAGCAAAAGTGGTTCAAAAGTTATTAGCAAAACCGTAAATTTCAGATTGGTTTCACCTTAAATTCACGTGCTGGAAAACCGTTAAACAAGTTTTAAAAACATTAGCAAGAAACAAAAATATTTTACAAAATATTTTTACTCTAAAAAAAAATAAGATTTTAACTTAAAATAAAATATTTCTAATTAAAATACGCTCGAAAAAATTTTACACTACAAAAAAAAAATGTTGGCAATTTTTTTTTTTACAAAAATTAGGCAAAAACGTTTTTTAATCAAAATTAAATGTTTCTCATTAAATCTGTTACATTTTTTGTTCAAGTTATAAAACTTACTAGGGCATTGTAGAGGGTATTCATGGATTCGGCACAGTCGAATTTAGCTTTTCTACTTGTTTTTTTTTTTTTTAGTTTTAGCTAAAAATTGCGTTTTTATAAAATTCAGATCAGAATCGGTATTAATTTAGTTATTTAATAAGAATGAAAACAATTAAAATTGAATAAATTTTATAAAAGAGCATATTAGTGTAAAAATAAAACAAAGAAGCTCTAGAAGAAGCTCTTGGTTAACAAACAAAAAAAAAAACAATGGAGGATTATGCTTAAAATACATATTTTTTTATAATTAATAAGTTGTTATTTTATTAATAATAAGCACATTCTTGTTTTAATTCATATTTGTTTTTATTTTGAAAGTGGGGGTAATTTTGTACTGATGTTTTTAATTACTTTTTTAATTATTTTTAGTTTTTTGATTAGAAAAAATTTAAAAAAATATATATATTTTTATTTTTTTGTGTGTGAGTTTGATTAGTTTCCACAAAATGGATGGCAGCATCATAAGTTTTTTCTCATTTGTAGGAACGTTGTCCTATGTTATAGCTCTAAGTTACAGGATATTCCTCACCAGTGTTAAAATCGAATTTCCTATCATAGCATTTTAGAACAACTGGAACGCTCAACGTTATGTCGCTTTGTATGGGTCTCATAAGCGTAGCTAGATCATTATTCTGGCGTGGACAATAGCCCCCAGATTAGATAAACAAATGTTTTTTTAAATACATATCTTTTTAATATATTATGGAAAATTTCTAAAATTTACTAGCATTTCTGTTAAAAAAATATAAAAGAATCTCAATTGAAAATACTGGTCACGTTTTGAAAACCTATTCCGGAATATTTATAAAAAATTGAGGGATTTTAAAGCAATATGTGTACAGGAATCAGGCGACCAAAATCAGGATCTGTTTGATATTTTACTGAAAGGTTTTTTGGAGTCGAACAGTGTAATCAACTGAAGAAATATCTTTTGGTAGATCCAACAATTTGTTTTTAAAATATGTAGTACATATTAAGGAATATTAAAGCGGCTATTAAAAAATATCAACACACAAAAACTGTCAAACTAAAACCGCGAATAAAAAAAGGAAAAAAGTCTAGGGTTGGCAGCAGATAGCCCTCCCCCTTTTCTACGCCTATTATGGGTCTTCAAAAAATCTTATTTGTGTAATCTTACTTGACAGGTACATAGCTAGAAAAACCAAGAAGACCGGTGGTTCTAATATAAACCAATGATGTGTAACTTCTGGTAGAGCAGATGATTGTTGGCCAGAAGATGCTTTTGAATTATTGTCTTCATTGTTATTAGATAGTGGTGTTGTGGTAGAGGCATCAATATATTCGATAACTCCATCATCATCCTCTGCAGCAATGGGATCATAAAGTCTCTCTTCGTCGCTGGACATAGTATTCTATTTATTTTTTATCGTATTTGTTTTTAATACATCTATATTTTTTTATCTTTTTGAAACAAAGAAAATTTTAGCAACTCATGTTTGTTATGAATTTCGTGTTAGTTTAAATTTGTTTTTTCATACAGTTGTTGTTGTGTAGTACAATCATTATTTTTTTTAAATCATTTGTATAATAATTGTAAATAGCGTATTCTCTTTTCGTAGAACTTTTTATATTTCTTCCGTTTCCCTGTAAATTTAAAACTAAACTGAAAATAAAAATGAAGTTTTTTCTATTTTTTAATATGATTATAATAAAATTAATTGATCATATTAAATTAAAAAAATCTCTCTTCTCATTTAAAGATCCAAAAACAAAATTACCATAGAAAAATTAGTTGTGTAGTCTGTGTTCTCAATAGTAAACTTTCTCTTTTGTTTAATCTCTACCACTGTGTAAACGTATCTAGGCAAAATTTAAAAAAAAATTTACTTTGCTTAATTAATTTAAAAAAAAAAAAATAACCAAACAATTTACGTGTTCACTTTGTCAGAAATCACAGCTGTTCATTGTTGCTTTTGTGGAATGTATTTAATATAACAGGGTTCGATTTTTTTTTTTTTATACCTTCCACTCATTTAGTGTGCAATTACAATTCTAGCGTTGGCTTTGAATTTTGTGTAAAGAGAGGGCGTTTGATTTAAACAAAGGCTTTGGCTTTGAATTTTGTTCTGGCGTTTGTTTGTATACACACACACAAAGAAGAAGAGAAATATAATTATTTGGTGGATGAAAAATAAATTTTACCTGAAAATTTTTTTTTCGGTGAAACATAAAACTCCTTTGGTTTTTTTATTGATATTTTTTGATACTTGTTTTTTTTTTATAATAATTGGCGGTAAATTATATTTTTTTATATGTACTTTTCTTATAATTTTCCAATACACAGATGTGTTTCATAAACAAGATGTGTTTCATAAACAAAATCAACCCTTTTTTTTGTAACGACTGGCAATGCCAAAGCAAAAAAAAAAAATACTCACGAGAGAGCAAAGCCAAGAAAATAGAATTGATTCTATTCTGGCTTTGAAACGCTAGCGTTGGCTTTGAATTTTGTTCTACATACAAAACGTATGGGAACAAGCAAAATTCAAGGCCAACGCCAGAATTGTAATTGCACACTTATATGGCCAGAGTCATAGTGACATAGTAATCCATCGACCGTTTTGTAGATCTGGCATCACCAAAGATAATTGGAAAATTCTGGCAATGCCAAACTAAAGTTCAAACGTAAAGCAAAGAGAGACAAAAAACAATCTGCATTCTCACTGTAAAACTGGTATCTTCCATCTCGCTCACATTTCGATTTGTGATAAAATTTCGTAAACAATACCATATCACAGACTAAATACAGACTCGACAGTAGAGTTTTACAAGAAAAAATGGGGGGAAAATAAGCGATTTTAGGAGAAAACACAGCGGTTTTTAGTCCGTTTTACGCTAACATGGCAACACTTTCTACGAATTAGGAGTGAGTGAGACAACAAAAACCGATCTGGCATCCATTTTTCTTAGGGCGCGTTATATCAGTTTTCTCTTTCTAACCTAATTCGTAGAATAATTTGAAAACATTAACCATATGGTTAAAAAATACTTTTTTGACACCTGTCACTTATGTCGAGTCTGTATTAGTCTGTGACCATATGGTTTTTGTTTACTACACGCAAAAAAAAACTTGTGTCGGAGTGAGCAAAAATCTGGCATAATTTTACCAAAAATATGCTAAAACTACAACCGACGAAGTAGTTTTCGTAATTTAGCCAAAACACTTATGTAAAAAATTTTGAAGAAAATGCTAATGCTATTTAAGCAAAAACTTGGTAAAATATACCAAAAGAAATATGGTGAAATATACCAAAATTATTTGAAAAGCTGACTAAAAATAATGCTAAAAATTACCACATTTATGCTAAAATAAATTTTCAATAAATTTTTGTAAAAATTTGTATATTTGTTGAATTTAAAATTTTCACAGAATAAATCCATATTAATATAATAAATGTTGTGTAGGATTTAATTTTCCACCGACCAACTGACCCTTTTTGTACAATTTTCTCGAGTGACTGCTGCCTACGCTTCTTCTTGAAGTAAAGGATCCGCTATAGCTTCACGAATTTATTTAAAAGCATCCTGTAAAAATAGAAAATTATTACAAAACATAAATTTTTAATTTAAAAAATTGGTTAACCCCATTGGTCTCTTGGTAAGGAGGAACACTTACTTTGTCATTCCATTTGTAACCCATCAAAACAGGTATGGACTCCCTTGGCTTTGGGTTTTTAGGTTTTAATTTTATAACTAAAGGCAGGATTGGTGTCCACGCTCTTTATTGTAGTGAAGGATTCTCCATAGCTTCAAAAATTTATTTAGCAGTACCCTGTAAAAATATAAAATTATTACCAAACACTAATTTTTAACTAAAAATCTATTAAACCATATTGGTGTCTTCGGAATGCGGGTATACTCACTTTATCATTCCATTTGTTATTCATCGAAACATACGTCTGGGACTCCATTGGTTTTTCTTATTGAATGGTGTTTTAAAGGTGCATACAGACGACGCAATATTATGTACAATATTCAACCTTTAAGTGATGAAAGCAAAATTAACTTTAACATTCTTTTATCTTACATTTATTTATCTTTTAGAAAACTAGTTATTTGTTTTTATTTATGTATTAATTTATTTTTATTTTATATATCAATTTCCTTTTTACGTTTTTATAACACAAAAAATAAACGAACAACGCACGCACAAAAAAATACAAAATGAAAATGGCGGTCTGTATTTGTTTTGTTTTTTTGTTGTTTTCTTTCGATAAATTTTTGTGCAGGTAATTTGCGTTATTGAGCAAGCTACTTGGTTATTTTACATAAAAAATGAATTATGTTACTTTAACATCGACAAGCATAATATTAGCAAAAATTTGGTAAAAAATTTTTTTTGGTATGAAAAAAGTTTTACCAAGTAGGATTGCTCAATCTTACACAGATTTTTTTTTTGCGTGTACTTTTTCAAACGCCATTTGTTAGATTACTCTATGCATAGAAAAAATAGAAATGAAACAGAGTCGTATTTAGCTTGAATAAGTATTAGTGACAGCACATTATGTAACTTTTGACGTTTAATAAAAACAATGCAACATAAAGGAGAACAACAACAAAGCAAACAACAAAAGAGAAAAAAAGTTCCAGTTTTTATAACCAAAGAATCGAATTTGATATTAAATACGTGTTAGATGAGGAAGAACAAGCATTTTGCCACCATATTGGAAAATACATCAAATACAACACTGCGTACTTTCTAATCTTTTCTACACCGAACCAAATCGCGTAGGTAAAATCAACAAAAAAATTTTGTAAATCTTTAACGAAATTTCGTCAATTTTTTTTTTAAGATTCAACAAATTTTATTCAAATCAACAAAATTTCGTCAAGTTTACATCCTCTAAAGAAGTAAAATTGACGAAATTTCGTCAAATTGACTAAAATTTGTCAAATTGACTAAATTTCGTCAAATTGACTAAAACTATTAGTTTGGACGCCATTACTTTTTGCATTGTGCAGTGTCATAAAAAAAATTATGTTTTGCTAAAATTTATTTATTTGTTCATGCAATTTTATGCAATTGCTAAAGGTTTTAAGTTTTTGCCATGTTTTTTTGGCATTATAAAAGTGTCTTCAAATTCTACAAAACTTCATGTGAAAACAAAACTTTGTGTAAGTAATGATATATGTATATAATAATTAAATTTATAAACTAATTTTTATTTTTATTAATGTTTTTAGGTATTCTATACATTACATTGACAAAGGTTTAGGCAAAGATAAATAAGTTTCGGTCTGGAATTTAAATTAACACATTGGAAATATGAACACACGGCAGCAGTTTCTTCGTCTTTAATAAATTCATTCCCTTTTGTAAGTTTATTATTTTGTAATTTTTTTGTTTATTATAGTAAACATTTTTTAAGTTTTTAAAATATTAACATATTCCTTTTAATAAAAAAATATAATTTCAAAAATAAAAATAATATTTATGGATATTTTATTTTTTGAAAGGGTAGAAAAATTTAGTAAAATTGATAAAATATCGTAGAATCAACGAAAATCATTTTGTTAAATTGATGATATTTATTCAAATTGAATAAACTATTTTATTCAAATTGACGAAAATAATTCTGTTAATTTGACGAAATTTCGTCAAATTTATCTCAAATATAAATTAACGAAAATTTTATTCAAATCAACACCCCTGTTTTGTTAGCTGTATAATGATTGTTCTTTCGTCAAATCAACATGCTTTTTCGTAAATATTACTGCCGTATTTGGTTCGGTGTATGACTCTATGACTCTGTATAAGACTCCGAGAATGCAGATTGTTTTTTGTCTCTTTTTGATTTACACCAAAATTTTTGACACCTGTCACTTATGTCGTGTCTGTATAGTCTGTGATATTAGCTTATTAAAAAAAATCCGCTGGCAACACTAATTAACACAAAAACGTCATTATTTTTTTTTTAATTCTTTTATGTTATTTTTGCACAATATTTATTAATTTACACGTAAAACGTTTTCAAAAAAATATCAAAATAATTGCAAACAAGGCTATTATAAAAAAAATAACCAACCCAGCAAAAACTTGGTAATGACATATCATTACCATTCGAATTACTTAGTAATGACAAAAAATTACCTTTAGCATTATTTTGAAATGTAAAATAAGGACTTATTAATAATGACTTACATAAGTCATTATAATAAAATAAAAAAATTTCAGAACTAGATTTCCACTTTTTGACTCACTGTACATTATTTTGGTTAAAAATAAAATAAAATTAAATATTTTTTTATTTTTTAAAATTTTTTTTTTTAATAATTTTTTCATTACCTATAAGTACATACGTAATTAGTTATTGATACTGTTTTGATAATCATTACTAGGGATGAGATTTCCATGCAAATGCATGTTTTTTGTCGACAGTCTAAAAACGATATAGACCAATTATCTTTCCGAATCAAGAAATTTGCATTAAAATGGTATCGATTTGTTTTTGCATATTTTGGTGAAAATGCATATTTTTGCATATTTTGGTTTTAAATGCATATTTTGTGCATATTTTCATCCTTTAAGTGCATATTTTTGCATATTTTGGCATAAATGAGCAAAAACCCAAATTGAAATTTATTTGTTTCAAAAACTATTTTAAATTTTAAAAATTTATTTTGGAAAAAAGAAAAAATTTTTTTTTCTTTAATTTTTTTTTTTTTATAAATTGAGTTAATTTCTTAAAAGTCTTGCTTATATAAAGTTTTAAATGTTATTATTTAAACCCGGCGTTACTTTTTGCTTTTTAAGAAGTTTTTCCTATGAAAACAAGATTTTAATTGCACACATTTTATTTTTTAGTGCATATTTTTAGGTTTTTTAGTGCATATTTTGAATTTTTTAGTGCATGTTTTAAGCGCATATTTTCGATTTTTTAGTGCATGAAAATCTCATCCCTAATCATTACATTTGGCACATTTGCTTGTAAATGTAATGGGAAAGGTAATTCGAATCAGAAGCAGTTATAACTTTTGAATTTCCCATTACACATTTCATTACTTGGTAATGCAAGTTTTTGCTGGGAAACAATTTACGTGTTCACTTTGTCAGAAATCACAGCTGTTCATTGTTGCTTTTGTGGTATGTATTTAATATAACAGGGTTCGAAATTCTTTTTTCATACACGCAAAAAAAAAATCTGTGTAAGATTGAGCAATCCTACTTGGTAAAACTTTTTTCATACCAAAAAAAAATTTTTACCAAATTTTTGCTAATATTATGCTTGTCGATGTTAAAGTAACATAATTCATTTTTTATGTAAAATAACCAAGTAGCTTGCTCAATAACGCAAATTACCTGCACAAAAATTTATCGAAAGAAAACAACAACAAAAACAAATACAGACCGCCATTTTCATTTCGTATTTTTGTGTGCGTGCGTTGTTCGTTTATTTTTTGTGTTATAAAAACGTAAAAAGGAAATTAATATATAAAATAAAAATAAATTAATACATAAATAAAAATAAATAATTAGTTTTCTAAAAGATAAATAAATGTAAGATAAAAGAATGTTAAAGTTAATTTTGCTTTCATCACTTAAAACACCATTCAATAAGAAAAACCAATGGAGTCCCAGACGTATGTTTCGATGAATAACAAATGGAATGATAAAGTGAGTATACCCGCATTCCGAAGACACCAATAAGGTTTAATAGATTTTTAGTTAAAAATTAGTCTTTGGTAATAATTTTATATTTTTACAGGGTACTGCTAAATAAATTTTTGAAGCTATGGAAAATCCTTCACTACAATAAAGAGCGTGGACAGAGTCATAGAGTAGTCCAACAAATGGCGTTTGAAAAAGTAGTAAACAAAAACCATATGGTATTGTTTACGAAATTTTATCACAAACCTAAATTCGAGCGAAATGAAAGATACCAGTTTTACAGTGAGAATGCAGATTTTTTTTTGTCTCTCTTTGCTTTGCGTTTGAACTTTAGTTTGGCATTGCCAGAATTTTCCAATTATCTTTGGTGATGCCAGATCTACAAAACGGTCGATGGATTACTATGTCACTATGAGCGTGGACACCAATCCTGCCTTTAGTTATAAAATTAAAACCTAAAAACCCAGAGCCAAGGGAATCCATACCTGTTTTGATGAGTTACAAATGGAATGACAAAGTAAGTGTTCCTCCTTACCAAGAGACCAATGGGGTTAACCAATTTTTTAAATTAAAAATTTATGTTTTGTAATAATTTTCTATTTTTACAGGATGCTTTTAAATAAATTCGTGAAGCTATAGCGGATCCTTTACTTCAAGAAGAAGCGTAGGCAGCAGTCACTCGAGAAAATTGTACAAAAAGGGTCAGTTGGTCGGTGGTAAATTAAATCCTACACAACATTTATTATATTAATATGGATTTATTCTGTGGAAATTTTAAATTCAACAAATATACAAATTTTTCCAAAAATTTATTGAAAATTTATTTTAGCATAAATGTGGTAATTTTTAGCATTATTTTTAGTCAGCTTTTCAAATAATTTTGGTATATTTCACCATATTTCTTTTGGTATATTTTACCAAGTTTTTTGCTTAAATAGCATTAGCATTTTCTTCAAAATTTTTTACATAAGTGTTTTGGCTAAATTACGAAAACTACTTCGTCGGTTGTAGTTTTAGCATATTTTTGGTAAAATTATGCCAGATTTTTGCTCACTCCGACACAAGTTTTTTTTTGCGTGTACCTTCCACTCATTTATATGGCCAGAGTTAGTGTACAATTACAATTCTGGCGTTGGCTTTGAATTTAGCTTTTTCCCATACGTTTGGTATGTAGAGCAAAAAACGCCAGCGTTGGCTTTGAATTTTGCTCTACACACAAAATGTATTGAAGCAAGCAAAATTCAAAGCCAACGCCAGAATTGTAATTGCACACTTATAGAGTACACACAAAAAAAATTAAAAAAATTGTGCCAGTTTGTGGTTTAATTACAACCTATAAAGTGTTTTTGGATAACTTACCAAAGTTTTTGCTCTAAAAAACTTAGGTAAATTATCCAAAACCACTTTATAGGTTGTATTATCCCCAAAACGTACACAATTTTTTTATATTTTTTTTTGTGTGTAGGGTAAAATGGAGTTTGAAAAAGTAGTAAACAATAACCATATGGTATTGTTTACGAAAGTTTATCACAAATCGAAATGTGAGCGAGATGGAACATACCAGTTTTACAGTGAGAATGCAGATTCTTTTTCTTCCTTGGTGTAGACAATGCCAGAGTCATAGAGTAGTCCAACAAATGGCGTTTGAAAAAGTAGTAAACAAAAACCATATGGTATTGTTTACGAAATTTTATCACAAATCGAAATGTGAGCGAGATGGAAGATACCAGTTTTACAGTGAAAATGCAGATTGTTTTTTGTCTCTCTTTGCTTTACGTTTGAACTTTAGTTTGGCATTGCCAGAATTTTCCAATTATCTTTGGTGATGCCAGATCTACAAAACGGTCGATGGATTACTATGTCACTATCATAGAAAAGATTAGAAGGTACGCAGTGTTGTATTTGATGTATTTTCCAATATGGTGGCAAAATGCTTGTTCTTCCTCATCTCACACGTATTTCATATAAAATTAGATTCTTTGTTTACAAAAAATGGAATTTGTCTTTTATTTAATTAAATTTATTATTTATTTTGCTTTATTCAACGTTTTTTAAAGATAACACGCACTATTGATAGTTTAAAAACTTTTTTTTTCTCTTTTGTTGTTTGCTTTGTTGTTGTTCTCCTTTATGTTGAATTGTTTTTATTAAACGTCAAAAGTTACATAATGTGCTGTCACTAATACTTATTCAAGCGAAATACGACTCTGTTTCATTTCTATTTTTTTCTATGGTCACTATGTTTACACCAACATTTTTACACCTGTCACTTATGTCGTGTCTGTATAGTCTGTGACATAGAGAAACATAGAGGCGAAGGCGTCAAAAATTAAGTTGTCAAAGTACACCTTGTTTACATGTATTTGTTGACAAAGTACGACTTGTAAACATGTATTGTGTGGTGAATTCACATCGACAACGTACGTGTGAGAAATTAGAAAAAGATAGCAATATTGTTTTTTCTTTCACCTTCGCCTCTATGTTTCTCTATGGTCTGTGATATTAGGTTATTAAAAAAAATCCGCTGGCAACACTAATTAACACAAAAACGTCATTATTTTTTTTTTAATTCTTTTATGTTATTTTTGCACAATATTTATTAATTTACACGTAAAACGTTTTCAAAAAAATATCAAAATAATTGCAAACAAGGCTATTACACAAAACAATTGATAAATTATCTTAAATAAAAAAGGGACAAACAAAAGTTTTTAGTCCACTAATTTAAGCATCCATCAAGAAAGACTAGCTTTGACTTTAAGCTTTAACCAATCTTAAGAAATAGGAAACGATTTTAAAGACAAAATGAGAAGAAATGCGTAAGTTTATTTCGATTTAATTTAACGCAATTCTTAATATTTTTAATAAAACTTCAGACGGTCTCTACATCATCATGCAAACGATTATTCCGTTCCGGAGGTCTCGTATCAAACAGCACTACTATCAACTGACCCTATGGACACCGATTTTTTGCAAATGGAACGCATATTGTCACGAACAGCCAACAATAATACACATCGTTTTGAAAATACCATTGAAGCCAAAGTGGAACCAGGAGACACTTTACAAGCTATTGCGTTACGTTTTCACTGTACTGTGGGCGATATTAAAAGACTTAATAAAATCGATAAGGACAATGAGATTCATGCTCGAAAAGTAGTAAAGATTCCAGTCACCGTTCACAATGTGCTATTGGATAATTTACCCACCGTTCACAAAAGTGGTAACAATAGTCCAAAACCAGGCCAAAAATCGGATGATAATGGCAGCCGTGATAGTAGTAGCGGCTTAATTGGTATTATGCGAAATCCTCTGGAAGATGCCGAGGCCATGCTAAGTGAAAAGCTTATGGTAGCTTCTGTTAATTCGTCGGGACCAGAACAACCATCAACGAGTAAAGCTGCTGCAGTAATAAATAGTATTCTAAATTCTGAACTAAGAACAGGCAGCGAAAACGTTTATACGGATGCAGGTTAGTAAAAATAAGTTATAGGGGAGTGTGTCATATATACAGTACCATTCCATTGTGAACTGTAATCAGTTCGCTTAGAAACTAGACTTTCTATAGAAAATATAGAAAAATTCTGACATCACCCAGCAAAAAAAGAACATACTAAAATGTTAATAAAAAGTAGTTCAACTGCTGCTAAAGTAGTTCTAACTTTGCTGAAACTCTAGTGAATTTAACATGGCGGTGTCGCGCAAAATAAGTAGTTTTTTTTTACATTTTTTAAGTACATATAAAGTAGTACTCATACTGTTGTCATAGTTTAAGTTTTTGTATGTAAAGTTTAATTACATCTTTAAGATCAATATTTAAGAGCATTTTTGCACTACTTAAAAAGTGTATTTTTAGAATTCATTAGGAAGTAGATTTAGTAAGCGATTCAGACGATGCAAATGTTCTAATAACTTACTAAACATCGAAAATGCGACTGGGAAGCGACCTTATACACTTGATTACATTAGTTCTGCTGGTCAAAAATCCGGTCTCCACCTTTTCCATCACATCTGGTTTTTGAGAAAATTGTGGTCAAAGTTCAAAAAAATGGCCGTTTTGGTCATTTTTGGAAACTCATAGCGGATGAACCCGATGTGATGGCGACTTCAAACTAAGTCGATGGTTAAGCTAAAACTTTCCTCTTTAAGATGCAGAACTCATTTGGTCAGTCGCCTTAACTTTTTGGGCACCAATTGTATTTCAATGCAGTCATATCAAAAAAAGTTTTTGGGGGAAAACATTTTATTAAAAGACAATTGGTGTTCCAAAGGTTGAAGCGACTGATGAATTGAGTTATACGTCTTTAAGAGCAATGTTTGAGCTTTACCCTTAAAAAGTATGGAGACCGGATTTGTGACCAGGAGAATAATTGTAATCATGTTTATAAGCCTTAAGGTTTTTTTTTCATCTGATTTGTAGCGGCAAAAATCGTTTTTTTGGGAACAAGACATCATTGAGAGACAAATGGTGCCCTAGGGGCTAAGGCGACTGACCAAAAGAGTTCAGAATCCTTAAGAGCAATGTTTAAGCTTTAGCCTCGACTTATTTTTAAGTCGCTATCATATCGGGTTCATCCGCTATGATTTGGCAAAAATTAACAAAACGGCGATTTTTTTTTAACTTTGACATCAATTTTCCCAAAAACTTGATGTGATGGAAATTGCAATTAACTGTGTAAGGTCGCGGCCCAGTCGCATCAATATTTTTTCAAAATGTTCAGTAGTGTATTTTTTAAATAATTATCATTTGAGGGTATAATATAAAAGTTTAAAAAAAAATATTCCTGGGGAAGTTTTAGAAATTGCATTTGGTGCGTGAACTTTTTTTCATCAAAATGAACTAAAGAAAAGATTTTTATTATCTGTACAACATTGCCCATCGCGTGGTTGGATGAGCTTTTTTTTGATATAAAAAAGTTATAACCCTATTATACATATTTACGCCCACGAAAGTGTTCGTACCTCAAAAAATTGGTCCAAGTTCAGGACTTTATACTTCATCCGCCATAAAATTGTTTCATTTGCTTGACAAAAAAACAATGATCGCTAAAAAATTGCGTTTTATAGGTTGGTTCGCTTCTCCAAGGTGAAACTTTTCCCCTCCGGTCCGATTTTAACCTACCTAGGACTATAAAAAATATTTGTACCAAACGTCAGGTGGATAGAGGTTTTATTTTGGCCTGCATCGTGTTACATACAGACAGACGGAGGGATGTTCATAGAACTTCTCAGAATCGATCACTGATCAATATAATATATCGTCACCAAAAATCCAACACATTTAGCTTTTTTAAAGTAGCAGCGAAAAACGTTGTGAAAATTTTTTTTAATTTTGTTTATAAGTCCGTCATTTTTCATCGGATAGGTCTGAATTTTTGGAAATGGTTTCAGTTAATGAATTGTATCACAACTAGCAAATCACATTTTGATAATTTTATAGGGGGACAATGCATCACAATCAATAACTTGATTTTAAAAAAAGTGTTTTGCATTTTAGGCAACGATTGTTTTGCATTTTAGGCAACGATTGTCTTTATGGGGAATGACAAAGTGATAAGATTAAACAAATTAAAAATAAAAAAATGTTTTTATTCCTGGAATTGTAACCTATCAAATATTAACTTTTTGCCTTTCAATTATATATAAAACTATAGTTTAGACTAAAACTCTATTAAATAAATTTAAATTAATATGTTCTTTTCATTACGTTTAAAAATATTTAAAAAAAACTCATTCCGACTATAGTGTTCTAAAGTAGTGGAATCCATATTATTTTCCTTCTTATTGACATATTTGGATGTTATTTTAAACTACTTTTTTTGCAACAAAAAATATTCACTAATTGCTACTTTTTATGTAGTTTAAGTCTACTTCCTTTTGAACTACTTCGAATTTTTTTTGCTGGGCACTTTCTTTCGAGGAACACATTGAAAAGAAATGTTAATGTTTAGTTGAAAACAATACCCAGATTTTTCAAGATATTTCAAGATTCTCATATAGAAAAGGATTTTTGTTATATAAAATATGGCTTAAGTCAAGTTTACCTCCACCCCTCAAAGTCTTATGAAACTCCCATAAGGGAGCGGGTGCGACTTTAAAGTTCAAAATTTTGCATTGAAAATACATAGGGCCAAAATGCCTAAGCGCGGCCGAATGCCAGCTACGCTGTAAAATTTTTTAACAAAAAGAAATTTTTTGGAACTTAATAATTAAAAAAAAAATATGACCTTGACCTTTGACCTCTAAAAAGTCGAGTGTGGTGTTCAAACCCGTGGGGGCGTACCCCGTTTGGGAGGGGCAGGGGTTTAAAGTTAATGTGGTTTTTCTTAAATATTTCAAAAACTACTTATCCGATCAAGACAGTTATGGTATCGTTAGAAAGGGTAATTAAAGACCTTTCCAACGGGGTGCAAGTTTTGTTAAATCTTTAAGTGACAAAAATTGATTTCAAAAAACTTTAACTAGACTTTTTTTCAAAATGCTCATCTTAAAATCGCACGTATATAAACATTTTTTTATTAAGGGTCAAAGTTGTTGTTTTTTAACTTTTTTCAGGTTTTTTGTTAAAATTGTATTTATTTGTAGAAACGTACAGACATCTGACAAACTACTAATCGGATTTTAAAATTTTTTTCTGCGTAGCCGGCCTTTGGCCGGGCTCCATAAATTAGTTTAGCGGCTTTGCTAAATAAAGTTTTTTTGTGTATCTAGTCTTTTGCCCGGTTAAAATGTTTTTTTTTTAACTTTTTTCAGGTTTTTTGTTAAAATTGTATTTATTTGTAGAAACGTAGAAAAAAAGTTACAACTTTGACCCCTAATATCGCAGTATGTTTTAGACTTACAGCGCAGTTTTTTATTTGTTTCTAAAATATTAAAAAAATTACTAACTGTTAAATACTTTAAAATTTTTATATTTCAACAAAAATCAAACAGTTTGTTAAACCCAATGCTTCTATGGCAATACCGGAAAAAATTGTCTACTTTTGTCTCGATGGCAGCCCCTGCTAGTGAGACTTTATTAGCACACTAAATTTTAAAAACTGTGACTAACTTTTGCGTTCAAAATTTATTTTATATGTAAGATATTGGATAGTTGCTACGAGTGTATGGAAAATTACATAGTTATCTGAGCAGTATTTCCTGAGTTATTTGAGCCCTTACTAACTTTTAGTTTTAAGCAAAAAAAGCACGTAAACCTACAAGAAAATTTGCTGATTTTGAACACACAATTTTTTTGGTAAAGTTAGCAAAAATGTTTTGCCAAAAATTATTTAACTGAAATTTTTTTTTATTTCAATTTAGTTCATACACCCTGATGGTACTAGACCCAGTTGGGTTCCTTAAAAATCGTCAAAGTTTTTGATCCAAAATTTACGTCCGTTTCGCTCTACCTTGCTTAGTTTTTAAGATACTTGATTTCAGGGGACCACTGGGGTTTTGAGAATTAAAAAACTCGATTACATATATTCAATTAGAGTTTTATTCTAGTACGAGGGCCAAAAATATTTCTATATATGATATTGTAATTTATTGCTTTAAAAAAGTTACTCATCTCATAGTATGTCTCATACATGGGACTATTTAAATAAATGGACTAATTAATTGACGATTTCATTGGCATTATATTGAAACTAATGCCAATGAAAGTTTTAGCATTGGCATTGTTTCAATCAATGCCAATGCCCGTTAAGGAATTAGTAGCATTAGTAATGCCAATTATGAAAAATTTCATTGGCATTAATAAATGCCTTAATGAAAACAAACCATTAGCAATATTAAAAGTCGTATTTCCGTCAACCAGTTGTGAACATTTTTTTTTGGTTAAAACTTAAAATGGCTATATCTCGAAAACTAAGCCAGATAGAGCAAAATGGAGGGCATTTTTGATTCATAGTTTCGCCGGTCCTCTTCACATGTGTGGACCCTAATAGGTCAAAATTTTGAATCTAAAATATTTGCAATCCCGAAAGTTTAAAAATTCACATACCTTTAGCATTATCTTGCTTATTTTTCCAGGTACTGCAATTTAGGGGCCCAATAGGGTCTTGAGAATTTTAGAAACTGAAGAACAAAAAAACTATTGCTCTGAGGGTTTTCTAGTATTGGCAGACGAGTTCTAGAAACCAAGAGCTACAAAAATGCTTTTGGACTTTTTGTTGTGTCACCAATATTTACCAAGATATAAGCATTTTTAAATTTTCCGGAATTCCAAATTTTTTGGATTCAAAGTTAGGACCCATTGGGCTCCACATATGTGAAGAGGACCCGCGAAAGTATGGAGATTCTAAGAACCAAAAATGCCCTCCATTTTGCTCTATCTGGCTTAGTTTTCGAGATATCGCCATTTTAAGTTTTGAAAAAAAATGTATATTTATTGTAAAAAAGTGCTTTTTTTATCAATTGTAAATAGTTTTTTTAAGCATTTGTGCCGTTTCATTGGCATTAGTACAAATAATGCCAATGCCAAAAAATTTCATTGGCAATAAATGCTAATGCTTTTTTTTGGCATTGGCATTAGTTCCAACTAATGCCAATGAAAATTCAATGCCAATTAAAAATTCCCATGTGTGGTATGTCTGTACTGATCAGTTTCATCCCCACTAAGGAATCTTCAGCAGACTTTAGAGAATCATCGTTGGTCAATCAAACATCAAACCAGACATAATATTTCATATATTTCACAAGTTATATGAGAAATGCTATTATGAAGGTTCGAAATCTGTTTTCCAACAAAAATAACTTTTTTAAAGCAAAAATTGTATATACTAAATCACAATCGGTAATTACACAGGCACACAAAAAAAAAAGTGGCCAGACCCAGAGGGTAGACCCAGTTATTTCTAGGTTTTTGGGGTCGCTGAATCCGAATATGCCCATAAAAAGTCATTTCAATTGCCAGTTTTTTCCCTACCGCCCCCCATTAACCCCCGGGAGGATTGACTTTTAACTGTCATACAAACTTAAAATTAATGTGCACTTTTATGTTCAATTGCCAGCTAAACCCTAAAATGATAATAAAAAAATTATGTGACCCTTCCCTCAACCCCTAGCACGCCCTTACAACCCCCTGATGGGGGATGAATTTTGAGTCTTTATACAAAATTAAGATGTATATGGATTTCTGTTTTTTGGACCGCTAAAACCGAATATGACTACAAAAAGTGTATAATACCCCTCCCAAACTCCCTAGTACCCCTTGCTACACCTTACAGGGGATTTAATTTTGATTAAATTTGATTAAAGCTTTAATGAAAATTTCAAAATTAAATCCCCTATAGGGCGTAGTAAGGGGTGCTAGGGAGTGAGGGAGGGGAATTATACATTTTTTGTAGTCATATTCGGTTTTAACGGTCCAAAAAACATAGAAATCCATATACATCTTAATTTTGTATAAACACTCAAAATTCATCCCCCTTCAGGGGGTTGTAAGGGCGTGCTAAGGGTTGAGGGAAGGGTCACATAATTTTTTTGTTGTCATTTTAGGTTTCAGCTGCCAAAAAAACATAAAAGTACACATTAACATTAAGTTTCTATGAGAATTAAAAGTCAATCCTCTGGGGGTTATAGGGGGGCGGTAGGGGGAAAACTGGCAATTGAAATGATTTTTAATATTCATATTCGGATTCAGCGGCCCCAAAACCCTAGAAATAACTGGGTCTACCCTCTGGGTCTGGCCACTTTTTTTTTTGTGTGCCTGTGTATTAATATATGTGTTGCTGTTATTTTACAATAACAACAATACCTAACCAAACAATAGTGTTGGTAGGATAAGTCGTACTAAACTTTGTGTTAAATGTTGTTTTTTTATTTTTAGTACCAAAAGGTACATAAAAATAAAATGTATTTATTCGGCCTTTCTATATGTATATATATTCGATTAGAGTTTTATTCTAGTTCGAGGCCCAAAAATATTTCTATATATGAAATTGTCATAATAGAGTATTTTTAATTTATTGCTTTAAAAAAGTTACTCATCTCATAGTAAAAAAATTGATAAAAAAAAAAATTTTATTGAAAAAAAATTTGATGAAAAAAAAATTTGATGAAAAAAATAAATTTGATGAAAAAAAAGTTTAATGAAAATAAAAAAATTTGATGAAAAAAAAAGTTCGATAAAAAAAAATTTGATAAAAAAAAATTTATGAAAAAAAATTGATGAAAAAAAATTTTATAAAAAAAAATTGATGAAAAAAAAATTTGATAAAAAAAACTTTTTTTTTTGTTGAAAAATAATTATGTTACTTTTTGTTCATCAGCTGGTGAACAACGGGTTTATTCACCACGAGTTGATTTATTATTTTTGGTTTTAAGAAAAAGAAAATAGTAATTCTTATTTTCTTTTTCGTTAATTGTTAGCTTATATAGTCAAACTGAGATGGCAACTTTTTTAAAATTAGACACCAGCCTAAAAACATTATCATGTTTTTACAACAACAATTTTTAGTAAGGTACCTACAGACGACCCAATATTACCTGTAGGTACCTTTAGACTTTTACGCTTATCAATAGCATTATTTTTTTTTTTGCTTTGAAAATCGCTAAGAACATTTTTAAACTTGATTTTAACCCATTTCGATCCTCTGTTCGATTTTTCGAGCAGTAGAGAACATCTTTTTCAAAAAAATATTTATGTATGTATGAAAGAGGTGGAATTTCGGGGAAATATGGTTACGAATGTTAAGTCTCATCTTTCTGCATTAAAAAAAATATATCCCCGCTTGACCACTGCAATTTATATGTTCATAAAATACAATGCAAATGTTAAGTCTCATCTTTCTGCACGCAAAAAAAAAATCTGTGTAAGATTGAGCAATCCTACTTGGTAAAACTTTTTTCATACCAAAAAAAAAATTTAACTAAATTTTTGCTAAAATTATGCTTGTCGATGTTAAAGTAACAAAATTAGTTTTTTATGTAAAATAACCAAGTAGCTTGCACAATAACGCAAATTACTTGCACAAAAATTTATCGAAAGAAAACAACAACAAAAAACAAAACAAATACAGGCCCCAATATTCATTTTGTATTTTTGTGTGCGTGCTTCGTTTATTTTTTGTGTTATAAAAACGTAAAAAGGAAATTGATAAATAAAATTAAAATAAATTAATAAATAAAAATAAACAAATAATTAGTTTTTTAAAAGATAAATAAATGTAAGATAAAAAAATGCTGAAGTTAATTTTGCTGTCATAACTTAAAACACCATTCATTTTGCAAAACCAATGGAGTCCCAGACGTTTGTTTCAATGAATTACAAATGGAATGATAAAGTAAGTATACCCCTATTCCGAAGATACCAATAAGGTTGAATAGATTTTTAGTTACAAATTAGTGTTTGATAATAATTTTCTATTTTTACAGGGTACTGCAAAATAAATTTTTTGAAGCTATGGCGAATCCTTCACTACAATAAAGAGCGTGGGCACCAGTCCTCCCTTTAGTTATAAAATTAAAACCTAAAAACTCATTTATATAGCAAAGCCAGTGGAGTCCAGACCTGTTTTGATGAGTTACAAATGGAATCACAAAGTAAGTGTTCCTCCTAACCAAAAGACCAATGGGGTTTACTATTTTTTTAAATTAAAAATTTATGTTTTGTAATAATTTTTTATTTTTACAGGAGGCTTTTGAATAAATTCGTGAAGCTACAGCGGATCCTTCACTTCAAGAAAAAGCGTTGGCAGCAGTCACTGGAGAAAATTGTACTTAAAGGGTCAGTTGGTCGGTGGTAAATAAAATCCTACACAACATTTATTATATTAATATGGATTTATTGTGTGAAAATTTTAAATTCAACAAATATACAAATTTTTACAAAAATTTTATAGAAAATTTATTTTAGCATAAATGTAGTAATTTTTAGCATTATTTTTAGTCACCTTTTCTAATCATTTTGGTGTATTTCACCATATTTCTTTTGATATATTTTACCAAGTTCTTGCTTAAATAGCATTAGCATTTTCTTCAAAATTTTTTACATAAGTGTTTTGGCTAAATTACGAAAACTACTTCGTCGGTTGTAGTTTTAGCATATTCTTGGTAAAATTATGCCAGATTTTTGCTCACTCCGACACAGATTTTTTTTTGCGTGTGCATTAAAAAATATCCCCGCTTGACCACTGCAATTTATATGTTCATGAAATGCAATGCAAATCAGCACAGAAATTGTTGCAAACAAAAACGAAAATTTAGCAATTTTTGATTTTCGGCTTTTAATATTTTTGACTAATTGTAAGTTAAAATTTTTTTAGATTTAATTTGTTATCAAATTCCACTAATTTGAATTATTTTGAAACTATTTATTTTGAAAATAATGAAATAAATTGATAAAATAGCAACTAAATCCAAATATTTAAATTGTATAAAAAGTTGCAATGCAGGCTTTTCTGGGAAAACGTTACATTGAAAATTTTTTTTTGACAAGTTTTTTGAGATCAGCGGGTGCCAATTACCCTAAAAAAGTACCTTTATCCAATTACCCTAAAAAAGTACCTTTACCTTTAAAAAGAAAAATAAAATTGAATCTTGGTCCAAAATGGGTTAATAAAGGCCGTTTGTCACGTATGGAATTTAAAAATGTTATCGTGTAAATGCAAAATGTAATGACACGGACGGTAATATGGCATTCACACTAGCGACCTTAATCAAGTTGTTCAACAAAACACTAGTAGCAGAATAAAAACGTAATGGACACAGAACAAAGACTTTTTTAAACAAATTTTATAAATATTTCTAAAAACAATGATTTTTCTTTGCCGGAGCCAATATTTTCAATCCCATTAGTATATGTTGGGACCACAATATCAAAAAATGTGTTTTTATGTACAGCTGCTTCTTTAAATGCAAGAAAATTAACATTTTTGCCAATTTTGGGGCCGCCACCATTGAGTGTTTTTCTTTGTTAGGAAGACCAAATTGGTCAACTAAATTGTGCGTTTACCATTTGCAATGGTAAATTTTAAATGAAACATTGTTAAACATTGTTTTTATTAATCTTTTAATAGTTTTTAAAAAATAAATTTTAATTGTTTTTTTACTTTATAAAAAACAACAACAGCTGATAAAAAAAATCGTGTGCAGCGTTGCAAAAAGGCATTAGGGATGATTATTTTGTGAAAAACCATAGTTGTACAATTAAGTAGTAGACATTTTTTGGGATTTTGAATTGCGATTTTACGATTTTCCCAAAATCCAAGTTTTTTTTATATGGGATTTGACATTTGAAATCCAAAAAAGTAATGGGATTTACTTGGATTTTCATTGAAATCCCATTTTTTCTGGATTTCGAGGTATATGTAAATGGCATATAAAAGCTGATACTTTTCATTTTATCATGGATGTATTTTCTTTTCAATTTATTGATGTTAACATAAAAACAAAAAACTAAATCTACAAAGTTAAGTTTATCAATTTAAAAGTTCCTTATTTTAATGTATTTTTGAAAAATACGCAACAAATAATCTTTTTTAACATTTATTTTTCTGAACAGCTGTTATCATATTATTTCAAATGTGATGGTTGCAAAGGGCAATGTATGCAAAAAAATATTTGGTTTGATTTTTTGACAGTCAGACCAAATGCCATTTTATTTCGGTTTACTTAAATCTTCCGACTCAGTATTATCGTGACAAACGGCCTTAAGTGATATTTCAATTCATCCAAATCAGATTTATTTTTAGTTGAAAATTTCAATGGTTTAAATTTCGTCTGTGACTAAATTTCGTCAGTGACTAAATCCCGAATCACGGAATTTTTAAATAAAAAAATCGAGATTTCCTGTTTGGCAAGAAATATAGAGTTGTATCTAAAGGCCTATTCACACCTATGGTTTGTATCATTTAATACACAACCATATGATCGAAATCTCGTTCGAACGCGATTTCAGCTCAGGTGTGAATTGGGTATAACTTTACAAGATTGCGTTTGCCGATTATGGCCTATTCATTCTGAGGTGAAATCTCATTCGAACGATATTTTGATCATATGGCACTGTATCGTTTTATATACTAGCATATCACAGACTATATACAGACTCGACAGTAGAGTTTAATAAGAAAAAATGGGGAAAAACTAAGCGATTTTAGGAGAAAACAGAGCAGTTTTTAGGCAGTTTTCAGCTAACATGGCAACACTTTATACGACGTAGGAGTGAGTGAAACAATAAAAACCGATCTGGCATCTATTTTTCTAATGCCGCGTTATATTAACTTTCTCTATCTAACCTAATTCGTAGAATAATTTGAAAAAATTAACCATATGGTTAAAGACTATTTTTTTGACACCTGTCGCTTATGTCGAATCTGTGACCATATGATCGAAATCTAGTTCGAAAGAGATTTCACCTCAGGTGTGAATTGGGTATTATAGTGCATTTACACTGGTCCTCTAAGCTAGCTTAAAGTAGATTGTGGCTCCAATCCAGTTTCAATCTATTAGATTGCCCATACAAATTTATATTTTTCAATCTAGTAGTTTAGGCTCTAATCGGCAAACGCAATCTTGTAAAGTTAAATACAACTCTGTATTTCTATTATTTTCATTTTCCAACACTGAAAAACACTGACACAAAGCCTGCCGTTTTGATGGCGCCGCCAAGTATGTTTATGCCGCCGACATTGTTATTTGTAAACGCCGTCACTGTCCCTGTTAATCATACGACGACTAATTACCGTTGCTGTCTTTTGACGCAGTCACACACATTTATTACCAACTTGTTATTATAAATGCCAATTCTAATCTTCTCAAATGCAAAAAATGCCAATGTAAACGGTACAGATTACAAAGTAGATTAAAATCGCAATTTACTAGATTAGAATTCCAATGTAAACGCACTATTAGAGTCTAAACTACTAGATTGAAAAAAATAAATTTGTTTGGGCAATCTAATAGATTGAAACTGGATTGGAGCCACAATCTACTTTAAGCTAGCTTAAAGGACCAGTGTAAATACACTATAAGTTTAAACCTAAAACCAATAAATTTTACAACTCAAAAACTTGCCGTTAATGTTTCTTTACAATTTTGCAGCAAGCAGTAGACAGCAAAATTTTCCAAACAGCAAACAAAAAATATGCACGGGAAATTATGCTGCCTACTGCTTGCTGCTGTATTGTGAAGAAACACTAATAAGATATATTAACCACCCTGTTGCACTACGAACAAATACAACACTGTATGGAACAAAAAAAAAAATAATGACAGGTTATCAAAAGCACAAAATTTGCCATAGTCATTGCGAAGCCGAAAAACATTTTGTAAAATATTTATTTGTGAAAAATTCATTAAAAAACAATAAAGAATATCATCAAAAATGCCTGATTATTTAGGAGATGATCAACGTAAAGTTAAACATGATGAAAAAGAGGAAAAAGAAATTAAATCACTGGATGAGGGTGATATTGAGCTTTTAAAAACCTATGGTCAGAGTCAATACCATAAAGCCATTAAAATTATCGAAGAGGACATACAAAAGGCTGTTAAACAAGTAAATGAACTGACGGGCATCAAAGAAAGCGATACAGGCTTAGCACCACCAGCCCTTTGGGATTTGGCCGCCGATAAGCAAATTTTACAAAACGAACAACCTCTTCAGGTGGCCAGATGCACAAAAATTATAAATGCCGATTCCGATGACCCCAAGTACATTATTAACGTAAAACAATTTGCAAAATTTGTTGTAGATTTAGCCGATTCAGTTGCCCCCACAGACATTGAAGAAGGGATGCGTGTTGGTGTTGATCGTAATAAATACCAGATACATATTCCATTACCACCAAAAATTGATCCAACTGTAACTATGATGCAGGTTGAAGATAAACCCGATGTCACCTATAGTGATGTAGGAGGCTGTAAGGAACAAATAGAGAAGCTGAGAGAAGTAGTAGAAACGCCTCTGCTACATCCCGAGAAATTTGTGAATTTGGGTATTGAACCCCCCAAAGGTGTTTTGCTTTTTGGGCCCCCCGGAACTGGCAAGACTCTTTGTGCCCGTGCTGTCGCCAATCGTACTGATGCCTGTTTTATTCGCGTAATTGGTTCGGAATTGGTTCAGAAGTATGTGGGAGAAGGTGCTCGAATGGTAAGGGAACTCTTTGAAATGGCTCGCTCAAAGAAGGCTTGTTTGATTTTCTTTGATGAAATCGACGCTATTGGTGGCGCACGTTTCGATGATGGCGCTGGTGGTGACAATGAAGTTCAGCGTACAATGTTGGAACTCATCAACCAACTCGATGGTTTCGATCCCAGAGGCAACATTAAAGTCCTAATGGCCACTAACAGACCTGATACTTTGGATCCAGCTCTAATGCGTCCTGGTCGTTTAGATCGTAAGGTTGAATTTGGTTTGCCCGATTTAGAAGGTCGTTCACACATATTTAAGATCCATGCCCGTTCTATGTCCGTCGAACGAGATATACGTTTTGAATTATTGGCTCGCCTTTGTCCAAATTCAACTGGAGCAGAAATTCGTTCCGTCTGTACAGAAGCTGGCATGTTTGCCATTCGGGCACGTCGTAAAGTGGCCACAGAAAAAGATTTCTTGGAAGCTGTCAATAAGGTCATTAAGAGTTATGCTAAATTCAGTGCAACACCACGTTATATGACTTATAACTAAATTGAGTCCATCATTTGTAAAAGTTATTATTAAATTAAACTTTTACAATTTGTATGAATCTTTTGTGTAAAATAAGAAGATGTAAGAAACTCTGCTTAAAATTAATAATAAAAATTATAATTCTTTTTTTTAAGTATTTAATGCAAAACTAATGAAACAGACAATTAGTTTTTTGTTTTCAATAAATATACGCTCGTATAATTAATAAAATCAAAATAAGGCCGCTGTTCCAAAAAAAGTAATTTACATAAAAAATGTGAAAAAATTTCCGAATTTTTTTGGTGTTCTAAATTTCACATCCGAATTTCTTTTTCGTTTTGTCTCGCATAAATAAAATTTGGTGAAAGTAAAACGAATGCACTTTTTTCCTTAAAATTTCTTAAATTTTAATTCTTCGATTTCAACTTTGAATGTAAACGTTTTTTTCGCTTTTTTCCGGTTTTTTCAAACCGGTTTCTTAAAACCGGGTTATTTCTAGTTATTCGAAAAATCGGGTTTTTTTGTGTCGAATTATTCGACATTTTCGAATACATAATACTCAATTTTTTGGTCATCATTTGTTACAAATTTTATAAAATACAACTCTGTATATGAAATTTTGTTTCTGAATGACGAAAAAAATAAGAAGGTTCAAAGACGCGGCTGTGATTCATCATAATAGCTGCAAGCAACAGACAACAATATTTCCCATACATATTTTTTTGTTTGCTGTATGGAAAATTTGGCGTCTGTTGCTTGCTGCTGATCAACAGCAAAATACATGTGAAAATTTTGCTGTCTGCTGCTTGCTGTTGTATTGTGAAGAAACACTTAAATGTATTTATACACCAAAGGGTATAATGAGTTTATGCTGATGTTTGTAATTACCCAAAATATTGGTCCACCTTCAACTATACCGATCGACTCAGAATCACTTTTTGAGTCGATTTAGAATGTCCGTCCATCTGTCCGTCAGACCATGTAACGGTGTAAACACGACACAGGTCGCAATTATCAATCGATTGAAATTTGAAACTTAAGCTTCTTTTGACCCAAGGACAAAGCCTACTGAAATCAAAAAAAAACTCGGTCCATGTTTTGACCTAGCCCGCATACAAACATCCCCTTTTAATTTTTTTCTATGACTCTAAAAGCGGTTTTATAAAAGGTATCCTTTGGCAGGTAAACGTGTTTTGTTTGTATTCACAAATCACCATTTTAAAGGAAACGGACTAGTTCTTCCTGTAGCCCCCATACAAACCACCTTCCCGATATTAACAAAAATCTCTCAAAATTCATGAAACTAAAAAATATTTAATTAAAGTTTTGTTTATTGTATGTATTTAACACGTACTTCAATAACCTAATCACATCTGATTATAATCGGACCTTTTTTTGAACCTAGGCCCATGTACCAATTCCGCCCGATATTCAGTTAAAGCGGTTTATTTGCAACAAATAGAAGCCTAATTCACAAAAATTTAGATTGTGAGTGTTTTTTACACTCATTAAAGATTTTACAAAAGACAGATCCAAACGGTCCACCCGGGACCCATTTTCCGGGTGTAGGGTATTATATGGACTATATTTTCTGAATTGTGTACAATTATTTTTTTCTCTTTTTTTGTTAAAAACAAATAAAAACCTTTTTTTTAATTTTTTTTAACTATTTTATTAATAAAAAAACTGAAAAAACCGGTTATTCGAACCGGTTTTTAAATAAAAAACCGAAAACCGTTTTTAAAAAATGGCGGTTTTTTTAACTATTCGAAAACCGGTTTTTGAAATATGCCGAATAGTTGACAACTCTAAACAAAACGAAAAAAAATTTTCGGATGTGAAATCTAGAACACCAAAAAAATTCGGAAATTTTCATTTTCACATTTTTACGTGAATTACTTTTTTTAGAATCGGCCTAAACTTGATTTCTTGTGATTCGGAAATTTTTATGTGAATTGAAAAGTTGTGAAAGACAGAACAGAGGCCATATATGCACTCCATTTTGTTAAAGACAGTCATTACTTTTAAATTTAAAAATGTTAATGCAAATAATTGCATTACCATTAATGAAAATAATTGCCATTTATATATAAAGGGACATGTCCATTAGGGTTATAACTTTTTACATTTTTTGCAAATATCAAAAAGTCCATCCCGTAGTCGTGTAGCCCATGAAAAAATATTAACAAATGATGTCTTACTTTTTCGCGATCGTCAAAAAAGTTCACGCACCAAACGCGATGAAGTTTTGAATATTAGTTTTTCTTTTAAGTATAAACAAATTAAATTTAATTGCAAAATATTTTGGATTTTCTTGTAATTTCATTAATAAAAAAAACCAAATCTCATCAATTGAATGGAGGGCGCGAAAAAATCGCAATATTATGACGCTATTTCGCGGATTTTTTAAATTAGCTAAATTTTAGTGTCAAGTGAGAGGTGCTATGAGGCAGTAAATCTTTTCAGCAACTACTTACAAAGTAGTTATTTTAACTGACATTTTCAGTTGATTTTACTAACATAATTTTTTTAGTGTAACAGTTTTCTATCTGGTGGGAATGCACCTTTATACCCATGAATATATTTATGGGTTCGGTCAAGTCGAATGAAACTTTTTTACTTTTCTTATAATTAAAAACTATCAGCCTTACCATAGAAAAATAAAATATATTTAAAATCAGCTTTTAATTTTATTTCCATACAAATTGTTTTTGTTTTTAAAATCGACTTTCAAAAAATGTATTGAAAATTTGAAATTTACCCCCCTATTCTAGAAAAAATTGTCATTATAACAATTTGTTATAGAATTTTGTATTTTGATTTCTCGCGATATTAATCATTTTTATTGGTTCAAAAAATGTGTAAATACATAAATACAATTTGGCAAAGCCTTTGTCATGAAAAATGTTTTGCAAAATTCGCTAATTGTGAAGATACTTACATAGAAAATTTGCCTTGTTATAGTTTTGTCATTTATTATAGATGACAATTTTCTTAGAATAGGGGGGTTAAAATAAAACTTTTTTTAACATAGACTTTTTGTTTTCTTGTGGTAAGGGCCTATAAATTTAACTCTGAAATAAATTTTTCACTTGATGATAATGAACATAATCCTTTTTTTTGGGAGAAATTAAAAAAAAAAGTATTCCCTAGCTCAGCGGTTACCAACCTATGGTACGCGTACCACTAGGGGGTACGCGAAACTGTCCGCGGAGGTACGCCAAATTTTAGTAATTTGGACATTCGTTTTATATTAACCTTTCAATGCTGGCTCTGCATCTGGCTTCCAAAGTTTTCCATAACGTCAGGTTTTCAAGAAAGTTGAGGTCAAAGTTCACAAGAAACGTATTTTTGTGCAATTTAGAGAGCATTTTTTGAGATTTTTTTGGATGATATTTTGAGATCTGACCACTTGTTTTCGATTAACCTTTCGATGCTGATTCTGAATATGGTTCCCAAATTTTTTTTTGAAGCAAATTTATGTCAAAGTTCTAAAAAACGTGTTTTTGAGCATTTTTGAGACGGGTTGTAATAGAGTGGAAATTTTGTAATTGGGGGTGTTTCATTCAAAAAGTCACGGAATTATTGACCTGCCCTCGTATTAAAAAAAAACATTTAAAAAAATAAAAAATTATATATTTTTTTTTTACGAGTTCAAAAACGTCCGTTGTTTTAATTTTTGGCGTAGAACTGACTGGTGAAATCAGATTTACAATATTTTCAGCCGTTTTTGCTCTGCAGAAAAATCAACTTAAAATCCGCGTTTTCAGATGCATTGAACCAACCACCCCAAGGAGCGAACATTTTTCCAAAAAAATGTTTTGATCTCCCCAAAATCCTTCAAAAAAAATTATAATATCCGCAGATATAAAATTTCAGAATTAACTCTAATATTTATATGTGAAGTTTTTTTAACGAAAACAAAAAACTCGTTAGGGGGTACGCGGCTGATAAAATTTAAAATTAGGGGTACGCGAGCCAAAAAGGTTGGTAACCGCTGCCCTAGCTTGTGTATTTTTGTTCTATAGATTTTGTATTGTATGTTCAAATTTAAAGATATCCAGCATTATTCGGCATACCCCCACATTTGTCGGTTTTCAAAATGTAAGAAATAAGAATTTTTAAAAGTTTGGTATTGGTTTTGAATTTTACACATTTTTTTACGGTTTAACTGAGTTAAAACTATTTGCTCATGAAATTCATTTCCACTTATTTTAGATTTATCATCAAATAATCTTAATGATGCAACTACACCCCTTATTACCGAATTTTTAGACGATTCCACGAATGTGCCTAAAATGCATCGTATACGTGGACCTTCATTGCGAGCGATGGATTGGTCTGGCTCTGATTGTGATATGTCATGGGTTTGTTTATTTGTAGTAATATTGGCTCTATGCTTTGTTATACCGTTGATTTATGTATTCTATATTGCTGAACATTCTCATCATAATACCACGGGAGCAACACTTCATCATTGACATTTAGTAAACTTCATGATCACCTCATTTAATATTTTATATGTATGTAACTAAAATACCGTAAACGATATTAGAACTAATATTGAAAGTGAAACATTCCTCGTAAACCAAACAAAAAAATTAATAAGGTGAGTAGAATTTGTTGTTATAAAAAAAAAAGTAGTGCAGGGTAAGAAATCGTATTTTTTTTTACCGAGAAACATAAAATAAACAATATACCAATATAAACAATTGTGGTATTCACGACAACAATTCTGGCGCCATGAAATAACTCCCAATGAAATAAGTTCCAAGAAAAATAATGAAAAAAGTCCCAAAAATTTCCATTTCATAATGAAAAAACTCCCAATTCTGCGGGGATTATTTAATTTTTTTTGGAGGTTATTTAATTTTTATGTTTGGGAGTTATTTCATTATGCAATAAGTCACAAATTATTTTAATGAAATAACTCCCAACAGTTCGAGAGTAAATTATAAAAATAAAAATGGAACTTATTGAATTTTCTAGTTTCTTTAATTTTTATAAAAATAATGAAGTAAGTTATTTTCATTAGTTATTTTTAGTAAAAGTTAATTTATAACGGGGAAAGTAAATAACCTCAAACTAGAATAAACTCTTTTTCAATGATTTTTAAATTATATTGTAAATAAACTCAGAAAACCAAAAAAGACACTACGTTTGATTTAAGTCGAAATGCAATCTGCGAGTAATTGTTAAAAATTTCGAGTACTTTTAACAATGGTTTTAATTTATGAAAATTAAGAGGTATTGTATGACAAACTGAAGATCCTCAACCGGTGTAAGAAAAAAAGTTTTAGGATCCTGTTGGTTTGGCGGGCACATTGGCTTATTTTAAGTGTAGGCGAAATGGACTTTCGCAAAGTTTGCTTCCGGCCTTTTACAACCCACGCACAGTGATTCGTTCCCAAAAATAGAATATTGGTTGCAGATTTCTGAAGTTTGGTACACTAGCATTAAATGATCTAATCAAGAAAAACGGGTTTTTGGAAAAATTGGAGCAAGGACACGCCTACCCCCCATATATCCTGAAATTTAAATATGTGATTAAAACTACAAAAATGGTTACAAAATTCCCAAACTTTGTTACTGTTACCCATTTTGGTATAGTATTTTATGTCTAATTTTTTTTCTTGATTGAAGCAAGGACTCGTGTTGCTGCCATATATCCTTTTTCTTAAAAACACTGTATCACTCAAAAATTCCACGATACCCTTGAAATTGTTTGTAAAAATTTGAATAAGTGATGTCAATGTGTGTGCCAAATTTCGCTGAAATCGATGCTGTAAAACAAAAGTTGTTTATATATCCTTTTTAAAAAATGCAATAAAGTGTTAATATAGTTTAGTCACAAAAATAAAATAAAAGAATTGTCAATGATTTTCCAAATTTGGTACGCAAGCACAAAATTAATTAGTAGAAAAAAATTAAAATTTTGAGCAAATCGGTCGAAGGACATTTGTACCTGTAGTATATCCTGAAATTTAAATGTGGAGTTTTAGCCTCAAAACTTGCTATAAAATTACTAAGCTTACTTATTTTGTCTTAGACGTACAACATTTGTATTTTTATCAGAGCAAGGACTCGCGTGGCTGCCATATATCCTTTTTCTTGAAATCGCTGTAAGTCTTTTAAAAATCTTTTAAATGCTATCAAATTTTTAATATAGATTAGCTAAAATGGCGTTAACAAAAAAGCTGGTAATATATCCTTTTTTTTTAAATAGTCTAAAATATAAAAATACATAATACACTTTTTTTTTTATTTATTTTTTTTTTTTTAAACCAACACTCAGGGGATGCCCCCTATATACTTATGCATTGCATTTTGCTGATATTAGGAAATAAAGGTTAGTGGAGGAGGAAAGAGGGAGTAGTGTTTGTGGATATTTGATTTAAATTTTGTGATATCGTATGTAGCAGGAAAAACGTGTGGAGGTAATTCGTTCCATAAACGTATAGTTCGGCCAAAAAACGAGTTTTCCCTGTAATGTGTAGTACGATCAGTAGACCATTCCAAAACAAATGGATGGGCTCTACCAGAGAGACGAGTACTGCGTTGAAATACACGAACTTCAGGGATAATGTTGCTAATTTCAGCGGATCAATTTCCGTGAAAGTATCGATAAAACAGGGACACACTGCCCACAGTGTGTCCACACACAGCTACGAAATCGTAGCTGCTCGCATTCGCGAGATATCGCGAAATTAGTGTTTTTGTATTTTTTAAAATTTTGACAATGAAGTTCTTAAATATCTTCAAAAACTGAGTATGCAGATTTAATTGTATTTATTTACAGGTCACAAAACAGTTAACATCGAAATAATATCTTCTCAATTTCGCGAGAAATCGCAAAATTAAAAAAAAATAAAAAATTGGAAAAAAAATATTTTTCGCGTAAATTAGCAGTCAAAATGTTGATTTGAGCAGTTTTACCACCTTTAACCACATAAAATTTAAACTGCATACAATATATTCGTCGTTTCTTGATTTTTTCCTTTATTTTAGACACTAAAGAAAAAATAAATTAATTAATATAAAAGCTTGAACCGTAATTTTGCAATTTCTCGGGAAATTGATATTCTATAATTTTTATGCTTGCAGTTTTGTCAACTTTAATAACCTCGAATTCAAACTGCATACCACATTTTTGTCGTTAATTGAAGTAAATGTTTTTACAGACCAAAAATAACATAAAGAAATGAAAAAATAATAGTTTAGCGAGTTTTTTAGCTATATCTCGAAGAATTGAGTAGCTAGAATTTAAGTGTTAACAGCCTTATCACCTTTAATCAATAGCAAATCAAACTGCATTTCGCGTTTTTCAACAATGTTAAAGAAACTTCGTTTATTAGTCAAAACAAGAAATACCCCCAAAAAGCTGTTTTTCGCTATTTTTCGCGAAAGTGAGCAGCTATAATTTTTTTGTGGGCAGTTTTAATTTCTTCCAACATGCTCAAATCAAACTGCATACCACTTTTTTTTATTATGTCTAAAGAACCGGTTTTAAAATATAAATAAATAATAAAAAAAATAATACAATTTCGATGTCAACAGCTGTGTAATCTTTGATCAAGCACAAGTAAAACTGCATACCATGTTTTTACAAAATTTTAAAGAAACCTATCTAAAGATAAAAACGAAAACAAAAACAGCAAAAAATTAATTTCGCGATTTCTTGCGAACTAAAGAAGATAGGATTTTGATGTTTACTGTTTTGTGACCTTTAAATAAGTACAATTAAAACTGTATACTCAGTTTTGGAAAAAAAATTCAATGTCAAAATTTTAAAAAATACAAAAACACTAATTTCGCGATATTTCGCGAATGCGAGCAGCGACGATTTCGCTGTTAACAGTTTTGTGACATTGAATCTTGCAGAAATCGAACTGCACTTACACTTTTCGTCGACACTAAAGTAATGTATTTAAAAAACCGGTTAACCGACAGAAAAAACCGGTTTTCGGTGCACCGGAAATTTTCAATTCCGGTTAACCGGTTTGCAAAAAAACCGAAATTTTGGAAATAAACCGGGCTTTCGGTTAACCGGTTAACCGGTTTATAAAGACTAATGTGTAAAAAAAATACTCAATATTGGATTTTTTTCTAATATTATGCCTGTTTGTTTACCTTACTACAATCTACTCATTTTTACTACTTTTACTACAGCTGAAAATTTGCAATACAAAAAATAAACAAAACTTTCCAGTTGTAGTAAAAATAGTAAGAAATTTAAGTAAACAAACAGACCTATTGTTTTCTAATAGCTTTTGAAAAAAAAAAAAAAATAAAGACACATACAAAACCTTACTTTTTTCCAGCTTCAGACAAAAACTTAATATTATTTTTATTGCTTTGCCTTAAAAACTATAGTCCAAACTATCGAAAAAGCAAAAAAAAATAATTTTTTGACTCACGAACTTTTTTTATGGATTCCATCAAAATTTGTGAATTTTTGCGGATTCGGTAGAAAAAATACAGATTTCAGAGCAATACAAAAATGTTTTTAAAAATTAATTCTTAAAAATTGAAAATACAACTGTTAGAAAATATATTTAAGTAACTTTTGCAAAAAAAAGTTTTTTTATTTTTTTAAAATTCGATTTTTTATAATTATTTAAGTAAACCTATAAAAATCAATTTTTTTGTTTACACATACTTTAGCGCCCTCTTGTGGCAACATATGACTTCTTAAAAATCAGAAAAGCACATATTTCTTTTAGTTTACTATTAAACTGTAAAAATACAAAAAATCATCAACATTGAAGACTTCTTTTTTTGATTTTTGCCAATGAAACGAATCACTGTGCCACGCACCCTAATCTTTATTTTTAAATATATCGCTTGTATAGTGTCATAACACAAAATATTTGATTTTGCAGAAAAGGCGTTTTAAGTTTACAATTGAAACTGGTTGTTCATTGAAAATGGGCGGTATGGCGTGTTCTCTTTTAAACCGGTGAGTTTAAGAGATATTAATACAATTTTTTAACGCAATATAAAGCATGATATAACGAATAATTCTGTATCAATTACCCAAAAATGACATATTTTGAGTTATGACACTATACAAGTAAATGAGCGATATGTTGTTGGAATACAATTAGTTGTTTGAAAAGATTTGAATGCAAACAGGTTTGAAGAATGCGCCCCAGGCGAAAGATTTTTACAAGAGATTTTAACAAAAAAATTAAAAAAATCGTGCGATTTTTTTAATGTTTCAACCAAGATGATTTATATTTTTCTTTAATTTACTTAATTATAAAAAGGTAATTCTTCTAAAAGTTCTTGTAAGTTATAAAAATTTAGGAGAATGATTTGAGTTTGCACGGTTGCAAGGGTCAAAAATATCTGAATTTAAAAGATTTTAAAAGAGATACAAGAAAACAGATTTCGGTCTTAGTTTCATATTTATAATCCAGTCCTAATGCAATTTAATACAAAATGGCGTATGTAACAAAACAATAAGTAGTCACCAAATTTAATATCCAACGTATCATCATTAAAACCATTAACATTAATTTTTATAATGAAATTTTTACTTTTTTAACAGCTCAAAATCTCTTCCAAATAAGTTTTAAAAACACTATTTTATTTACATACATAAGAATTAAATAAATTAACATACCACTGTAATTTACTATAAATTTAACGATTTTGTTATTTCTTTATCCTAAATTTAATTTAATTTTATTATATTATAGGCATTTCATTCAAATTTCTTAAAGATTCAATGTGACGAAATACATTTTTTTTCTAAATCGGAATAGTAAGTGGACTATTTGTGATATTTTTTGTTTGTTCCCCGAGTAAAAATTTGTATATGATGCAATATATAATGATATGTAACACAATATATATTTATACGCAATTTAATCCGAATAATGGTAGATGTTTTTGCATTAAAAAAGATCAACTTGTATAAAATATGATATGATTTCGTCCGAGTTTTGACCAGACATTGCCATATATTGGTGGATCTAATTAGATCTAATTGCATAAAAACACATAAAATCCTGGTGTTTTTGGTTTGGGTTGAGATACACCACAGGTCAACGATACATTCACCAAACATTTAATTTTCTAAAACAAAAAAATGTTTGGGTACGCTTCGAACCAGATAGGTGATATACATAACCCTAACAAGGAAATGTTTAGGAACATCTTAAAAAGTTTCTTATACTTTGCCTAAAAAACTTAGAAAATTTTTGGTTAATGGGAAACATATAAAGTTTTATATGGAACAGAATAAGCTATATATAATTGGGTGTTAAATTATACAGAAAAACAGATTTTGTATTGCCCCTCATAATATTCTATTTAATTATATCAACCGTACACCTTTTAATCCGAATCATGATTAAATTATATATTACTACATATGACGGCATTAAAAAAATTTAGAAAATATCTCACGGATGTATAATCATATATAATTTATTATGTTTGTATCAAGTTATATATTGTAATATATGTTTATTTTTACTCGGGTCTGTATTATAATAAGATGGTAGATCTATTCGTTTACGTTTTGGAAATTTTCATGTACATATATAATTTTGGTAGTGAAAAATTTAAATCTTTCAATCAATTATTGATCTCAATAATCAGCAAAAAATTACTCTCTAACCATTTTTTTACTACAGAATATAGATAGGCGCGTAAGGGACTTTTGACACACTCACTCACGCTCACGACACAATCAAGTGAATAAATATAATAAAACTCGCACAAGCTTCACTCACAATCACATTGATACACACTCACATTGACTCACACTCACGAGACTCTTATTTATAAAAAAAATCAAAAACTTCAATTTAAAATTTATACAGGTTATAGCCATAGAGTAAAGAATATATCAGAGATTTTGATAGGCCCCAAAACAATATGTCACTTTATATAAATTGGTTCTCTTAATGTTTAAGAGAGTTTTTACATGCAATAGCATAGGCAACACTAAGAGAACCAACTTTTTGAGAGAGGAAATTAAATGGTAGCCAACCAACCTGATACCCACTGTTATAGCTAACGTAAATTCGAGCTTATTGTACCTTCGTGTTAAAGACACAATTCCCTTTTGTCTCTAAAGCAGGCCACCAGACAATGATTTCATACAGCAGAATTGGACGCACCACTGCTGTATAATCCAATGAACGACTTTGGAGCTCAAGCCCCATTGTTTTCCATTGCTCGTTTGCTTTTTTCACCCGTTCCTCAATATTACGCCTAAAATTCAACTTCGTATCCAGAAACACTCCAAGACACTTGGCTACATTTAGTGTTGGCGATTTTAATGCTGTCCAGAGAAATAGGATCAAAATCAGGAATTTCACTTTTCCTTGTAAACAAGATAAGCTCTGTTTTACTTGGATTAACTCCAAGACCACAGTCTCTTGCTCATTTAGACAGAACCTTCAGAGAACCCTGAAGAATGTCCCTGAGTGTTGGCAGGTGCTTTCCCTCTACCGCTATCTCGACATCGCCAGCATATGCGACATGACAACCACGTGCTTCTAGAAAGAGCAGCATTGAATTCAGTGCCAGGTTCCAAAGAAGTGGCGAAAGAACACTTCCCTGTGGTGTGGCCCTATTTTGACAAACCGAAATATGATAGACGCTCCCAATTCAAACGTTGTACGTCTATTGGCAAGTAGATTTTCCATCATTAAAACGCTTTGTTCCCAGTCTAGACAATGCCACAATTATTGAGACTAGGGCCTCTGTTCTGTCTTTCACAACTTTTCAATTCACATGCAAATTTCCGAGTCACATGAAATCAGGTTTAGTGTTTTGTTGATCACGTTTTCATTCGAAGTTGAAATCGAATAATTAAAATTTAAAAAATTATAAGGAAACAAGTGCATTCGTTTTACTATCATCAAATTTTATTTATGTGAAACAAAACGAAAAAGAAATTCGAATGTGAAATCTAAAACACCAAAAAAATTCGGAAATTTAAATTTTCACATTTTTTATGTGAATTACTTTTTTTGGAACAGCGGCCTAGGATGACATTATTAAAAGGCCCCTCTAAATCAAGAAAGGCCACCATAGTGTACTCTTTCGATCGTACCAACGAGCCTCGGGTTAATCACGGGTTAATATGAGTCTATCATTCGTTCTATTGTCTTTAAAAAAAAACTAAAAACGACTCTGATATTCATTCATTTCGTAAGGAATATACGACCAGTTTATGTATGCTTTGTAGAGTATACAGCCAAGATGCCTGAACATTTTAATCGCCCAGATTAATGTTGGCATATTTATTATTTCCAAAGCAATTTCAGGTGCTTGGTCATCAGAACATTCCATAGCCTGAAAGGCGTCGTGTTATTGCCTGGAAAATGCGTGTTTAGAAGGATATCCAGCGACTCCCCATAGGAGGTAGACCACACCCCATTAGGATCCTTCAGGTATCCCAGGGTGCAAGGAAAAGAAGCCATCACTTTGCACAGTCTGGATGCCTCAGAAACGTCTTCTATGTTTCCACAGAAGTTTTTTCAAGAATTACATTACACAGCCTGTACATTACAGCCTGTATGCAGACCTTGAAGATTTAGCCTTATTAAAGAGCTTTCTGCAGGAATCTCTGCTCATCTGAAACTCATTTGACCACCAAGGTGCATTTTTTTTTGCCCCTACACTCTAATTAAAATGATTTCAGTTTCCTACTATAAATTGGGTAAATTTACACAAATAGGATTTTTTCCAAGCATTAATTTAAGCTTAATAGCATCCAGATTGATCAAATATTAGATGAAATACGAGCGTGGCGATGGAAAATGAAATTATTTGTAGACGTTTTTTTTAGAAAATTTAAAAAAAATATTTCTAACAAGGCAAGTATCTCAACCCTTATGAACCGATTTGCCTGAAACTTAAAATATATAAAAAAGAGACGATTTTAAGATTGGGGTGTCTCGGCTTATCGGCCATATCAGTGTTTCAAAATTTCGTTGTCCCCTTATAAAACAATGTGGACCTCCGGTAAAATTTTGATAACTCCCGAGCTAACAGGGATATCATCTAGTGCAAAAATACGTGTCGACTTATAAATTTAATAAAAATCCCGAATATAAATTTGGAAATTTTTTTAACGAACGGCTAAAAAAACTCCAAGATGCAGCAGTTGTCCTTGATAATTTGAAATGTTTTGCGAAAAATAGTTATAAATAAATCGGAATGCAAATGAATGAATCGGTCGGTTAAATTTCAAATTTTATTTAAATTGGTCCAAGAACTATTATTTGTCATCCAGGCCTGACACAAATTAGATGATTGGCTAGACACGATTTACACAAATTTTGGTAAATACATCGGGCATATTATAACAGTTATATTTTCAAAATTTTATGAAATAACTTAAATTTTTACCCTTTTTCTGAACGTTATTTTAAAAAGGACATTTTTGAGCTAGGCGTATCCTTGCTCCGAATTGGACAAAATTTAGTAGAATAATTAATGGCATTATAGGTAATAACTACAATAAATAACATGAAGATTGAAGTTTTAGTTTACATTTTATGCCATATTTTAATTTCAGGATATATGGGAAGGATAAGAATCCTTGGGCGGATATTTACCAAATTCAAAATTTTTCTTGATCTTGTCGATCTTAACAAGTGTTCCAAATTTTAACGCTCTAACTTAAATCCTTCTATTTTTGGCCACTCTTTACATGAAGACGCAACACTGTGTGTCGTCATATAAATACCCCCCAAAATTTACACATTTTCATGAAAAAAGTATTTAACGAAACCCATGGCACAATAATACCAGGTAGTATTATTAGAATTTGTTGTCAATAACGTCCACCTATTAATTTCAAATTTTAAAAATAAAAATTCAAATAAATAAAAAATCAAAACAAAAAAAATTATAAACAACAAAATAAACAAGAAATCCCAGCAGACAATTTGAAAATATATTCCAAAAAGTGGTTATGTTTATACCCGTATACAAAACTTTAAACCACGGTTTTAAACAAATCGGTTAATATTCACAATACGAACACAGTTTTTGCAACAATAGCCATTTTTCTCCAATGAAATGCGATTGGAAATCTTCCTTTTATTTCTTTGTTTGTTGGGTTGCTTTATTATTTGGAGTTGTTGAAATCAAGGGGTTTTATGTTTGTTTACATATTTTTGATTACTTTTTCTAATGATAGTACCGTTATAGTTTTACAATGAACGAAACCAAACTTTTATTTATAACTTTTTTCATTTTCCAAATTTTTTTATTATTTTTTCGGATTATAATTGCTAATTTATTGTAGAATACGGAAAAAATATATCAAATTTGTTTTGGTATGTTAAAATATTTTTTTAAACAAAATAAGACGAATCCGAAAATAAATCCACTTTTTGAAAAACACAGCAAATGTTATGCCACCATTAGATAGGCATTAAAAAAACCTTTCTTCTCATATGTAAACATCATATAGTTTCTTAGAAAGAAATGGCTGAAAATCGACTCAGTTTTACAATGGCCCAAACAAAAATCAAAATTTTTGAAATGCAGTAAAAAATATGTATTTTTTTTGACCTTTTGCTCTTTTGATCACCAATTTTTTTGTAAACAAAGAAAATTTTGAATTATTTTTATATCTCATTACCAGGGAAACCAAAAATATGCAGTATCATGTTTTTTCCTGTGCATTTTATTGATAAATGGGTAAGGTATTTATCCGTTTCAGAAGTTTTTAAGAAATCTGGCATCGATTTGTTAGAGCATATTTTTGCATATTTTAGCCTTGAGAGCATATTTGTGCATATTTTAGGTTTAAGAGCATATTTTAGCATAAGAGCATATTTTTAGAGCATATTTTCAATTTTTAGAGCATTTTTCCACTTTTTAGAGCATATTTTTACATTTTTAGATTTTTTTTTTTTTTTTTTTTAGAGCATTCTTTTCCAATTTTTTTTTATGACAACATTTATTTTTAAATTTTTTATCCAACAGGGATGTTTTTTTTTAACAATTACGGAATTGTGACGATTGCTTCCCCTTTGGCCTGTTCTTACTTCATATCGGTATATGAAACTATGTTTTCTTTAGATTCAGCAACTTGGCAGAAAACATTAAGGAAAATATTTTTGTAGAACATACATTTTTGGAGGGTCTATTCCCTAACAAATTGTAAAAAACACAACAAAAAAGGGGACATAATTTTTTTAAGAGCATATTTTTATTGTTTTTAGAGCATATTTTCAGTTTTTAAGGGCATTTTTTAAGCGCATAAAACGTGGTTTTTAGAGCATATTTTTGGTTTCCCTGCTCATTACTATACAGTATTTGTTCAATCAAGCTTAAATTAACTGTGCGATTCGCTAACTCGGTCGAAGTGAGTGACAAAATTTGTACGTGAAACAAAAACAAAAAACTCAAATTTGTTTTTGTTTTAAGTATAAAATTTCTAGTCACTCACTTTGTACGACATACTGAATCGGGAAAAAAAGCTTGGAAAATTTCCTATACAGCATTTTTTCAATAATAGTCGATTGATATATTAATAAGGATTTTTATTGTCAACTTTGTCGTTAACGAATTTCATCATACTTACATACTTTAGACCTGTACACTAGATCACCCAAATTTGCAAAAGTATATTTTTGTTCGCTCCACCGGCAGTTTCTGATAGATTGCCCATAAAAAATAATATCTGTGTAAGAACTGGATCTCTCGGTTGCATACAGGCCAGTCGATTTGAACTTTTGACCCAAAAAGTGACCTAAAAGCACTACAAAGCTTTTAAGAGCCATAACTCTTAAAGTTATTAAAACTTCCCCAGGCATCTAACGTGTGTCAGACCACTTGAATACAATCCGAATCATGAAATTCATTGAAATTTTCTACTCTAATAACATTTTTTTATTCTTCAAGTTCAAATGTAATAAGATGCCAAGTATTTTTCATATAGTATTTTGTTAACATGTTTTCAATTAATGCTAAAAATGCCTGTACTTTTCAACACTTGTTTGAAATCTGCATTTTTAACTCTTCAAAATCATGGAAACCGATTGTAATCCATTAAAATTTTAACGATGGTCGTTTAAATTAAGGTAATTTTACAAATTTGTATACAGCATTTGGATAATCGAAACTTCAAAGTCAGCTTTGGGCTCTTCTGTAATGAAATTACCCATATAAATTCCAAATGTAATTGGTTTAAGAAAACTACATATCTTACTCTACAAAATAATGGATACCGACTATTTGAGTCTCCGTCCATATTTTAACGAGGGTCGTTTTAAATGAAGTCTTCACATAAATTTTAATTTTAACCGCCAAAAACTCCACGATGTCTTAGACTTAGGCTAAAAATTTGTATGAAGGAAATGTTTGCTTTCTTATTCTGCAAAATAAAACTTATATAGTATTTTTTGAAAAAAGGCATATTTTAAGAGTTATGGCTCATAAAAGCTTTGTATTGCTTTTAGGTCACTTTTGGGGTCAAAAGTTCAAATCGACTGGCCTGTATGCAACCGAGAGATCCAGTTCTTGCACAGATGTTATTTTTTATGGCCAATCTATCAGAAACTGCCGGTGGAGCGAACAAAAAAATACTTTTGCAAATCCCATACATTTTTTGGGTGGTCTACTGTACACTTCCTTTTAACGTTTACTGTAAAAAACATACAAAATTTTGTATGCAAATAAAATCTGCTCAGAAGAATAAAACTCGACCCAGCTGAATTTAACACTCATATATTAAATTTTTTTTTTCATTTTTGTAGTATTTTTATTCAAGAAATTTTGAAATTGATTTGAAGTACATATTTATTAAAATTTTCATAGAAAAAATTACATTATACGGGCTTTTCTTGTAGTAACCGTACGATACTATTAACCTTAAGTTGCAGTTTTTAAACTCAAACTTACAGTTGTCAAACGGTGACAATTTACACTAAAAAAACACTTACATTTATTAGACAAGTTTTTGGTAAAAATACAACTTACCAAGTCTTTAAAGTAAATTGACCAAGTTTTTCTTTAAAAAAATTGGCTATATTACTCAAAAACACTTGGTGAGTTGTATTTTTTTACCATAAACTTGGCTAAAGGCGTGATTAGACGAGAGAGAATTCCCCTTGATTTAAAGTAAAAAACAACTCTGTGATAACTTTTAAAACTGGAATGTCAAATAAAATTTTAATATATATATTTTTTATTTACTTAAATTCGGTTTCCAATCTACAAATTATTAACTAAATGTGCGAAAACAAATAATAATATAATGCAAATGGTAAGCAAAAACAAGTATTAAAGAAATAAGATTTGACACAACAATTTTTAAAGTCAAAAGTATATTACCACAGAGTTGTGTTTTACTTCAAATCTAGGGTTTTCTTTTCCGTCTAATACCATATTCACATTGGCATGTTTTAATTTAAACATGTGTTTCCCCATACATTCAAAACAAAACATCGTTTAATTTTAAACATCTCGAAAACATCTCCAAAACATTTCCAAAACATCTCGGAAACACGAAATAACAACCCTGTGTTAAGTTGTCATGAAAAAAACAGCCGCTGCTAAACGAACCAGAAGAGAAGCGGATGCTTTTTTAAACTACTGGCAGTGCGAACACTTTCGTTTAATTTTAAACACAAAAGTTAAACAATGTTTTAAACATTGTATGCGAATATGGTATAAGCCCGCCTTAATAAGTGTAAATGTTTTTTGAGAGTACGGTTTTTGATTGTATGTAGGTATGTTTTGTTTTTCTTATTTTTTTTTGTTGTTTTTTGATTCAAAAATTTACACAAAAAATCAATTAGTTATTTAATTATCAAATTTTACAATTGACGCAATCACGTATGTACATATGTACTTGTTTTAGTGAGTAATTTCAGCTTAAAACTAAATAAAAATTGAATAATACCATTTGAAACTTAAAATTTATAAATTTAAGTATGTAATCCAATATACATACATAAATAACATAATAACAATTTACTTTTAATAGTACATAATAAATATATGTAAATAATAACTTAAAAAGTCTAAAGCATACAATGGCACCTTACAAGTTTAATAATCCCAAAAAATAGTATTGAAGTAATTATTTTAAATTATTAAAAAACAATTCTCAACATATTGTTCATTTAACACACGCACAAATATTTACTTAAACTTTAAATTCTCAAAGAAAGCAATATTACTTTTAAGGTCACATTGTCGGGCGGGTACTGATCTTTTGGTACCCGATGTAGTGGTATCATCTTCCGGCGGTGATGATTTTTCTAAAATATCTTTGGTGTTTTCTGTTTCTTTGTCCACTGATGTTGAATCCCTGCAAAGTAGAAATAAATATTTTTTTTATTTTATTTATTTTTTGTGTTGACCCAAAGTACTACTCACGTTTCTAAAGACGATAAATCTGAGGTGATTGTTAGATCTTCCTCCACTTTGACAGCTTGTAGATGCGACGGATCTAATGATTTAATAGGCGACACTAATGATCTCTTTTCTCCTTGGGATAAAGTTTTGGTCTGAAATGAAAATTTGTTTAATTGAAATTCGAATTTTAAAAATATGTTGCCCTCAACGAAGTACCTTTCGAAGCCAACACTTTGCAGGCTGAGATGTATTGGATGTCATTAGAAAAGCTCTAGCTAGGGCTTTAACAGAGGGTAATGCTTGAGCCACTTCTTTTTCGATAACAGGTTTTTCAATAGGGCTTGTTACAACCGGCTTTTGTGTGAAAAAAATTGGATTTAAATTCATTCTTATAGGAAAACAAAAATAAACTTACTGATTCATCCTCATCTACGGATAGGACTTGACTAGGATCTAAAAGTTTACGTTTTGGCTGTAAAAACTTAAATGCTGTTGGCGTGGAACCACGAGTAGGCGTGGTTACATTTCCGCCACTTTCCGATCTACTAAAAGTCAAAGCGGTAGGTCTTTCTTTTGCTTTTACTTCTGCTTTCGCCGATTCTTCTCCTTCTTCTTGCATTTGCGTTTTTGCTTCTCTTAAAATGGTGGTTTCCTGTTTCTTAAAGTCATAAATTTTTATTGTATCAGAATCATCGCTGGTTGTCGTATTTGCCGACTGTATGGATTGCTGTGATAAGGTATCTATGGATGATGTAGTGTCCTCCACCACTTGCGCTGGTATAGCCTTGTACAAGTCTATTTCAGTTTCGTTTGCCGTAGTCTGTAGTGAGGCGTTAATTGCCTACATTACGGTTCAGTACATGGAAATTTCAAGTTCAATTTGCAGATTTTTGTAAAGTTTAACGAAAAATATATGAAATGAATAACGAAAACCGACATTAAACCATAGTATTGTTAGTATGTATTTAAAGAATGAATTTGACAAATAGCTAAAGTTAACATTTCTAAATATTATTTCAATGCAACCCAAGTACAATTTATTCTAATAATTTACTAAGGTGACTGTTATGTAATTGTCGTTAGCCTAAATGGTTTCAAAGCATCATTAAAGTAAACCACGGAAATTTATATTTTTGTGACCAAATTGTCGGAATACATAACGTTCGAAATAAAATTCTATAATCTTAGGAACATAAGGGCGAGTTTTGCGGATCTCAGTTAAACTTGGTTAAGTTAATCTGAAAACAGATTTGTTCTGTCATTACCAAGTCAGTAAAAACAATTTTTGTGGAGCAGCTTAATTTTGCTTTATGGTTTATTAAAAATAGCACAAAATAACTCATTGTAATAACGTTAAACTAATTGTAAGTTTAAACTTAATCCACAACCCAAAACGTTTACCTACGACATATTCCTGGTTTTATCACGATTCCACTTTTTTGGATTTTTCTATCGTTTTTTTAAAAAACAGATAGACATGGCTATATTGTTTTTAAATTGATCAAGGATCATCAATATAATAATAATTTTCATCAAGGATAATAAAAGAAAGAAATCATTATAATTATACCATTCACCACTTTTTGATACAAGGTATAATGAGTTTGTTCTGATGTTTGTAACTACCCGAAATATTGGTCATAGATCAACCTTCAAGTGTACCAATCAACTCAGAATAACTTTTTGAGTTGATTTAAACGCTGTAAACACGATACAGGTGGTAATTATCAATTGCATTGGCTAGAATTTCAAACTTAAGCTTCTTTTTTAAACGAATATTATTGAAATTGTTTGGACCCAGTCCCATAGAAACATCCCCTTTAAATTTGGCTTAAATGACTCTAATAAGAAATCGGACCAGTTCTTCTTGTAGTTCTCATACAAACCACGCTCCTAATATAAACATAAATCTTTCAAAATTTACTAAAATAGGAAATTTTACTTGGCCTGTGTCACAGACTATATACAGACTCGACAGTAGAGTTTTACAACAAAAAAAACTAAGCGATTTTTGGAGAAAACAGAGCGGTTTTTAGCTAATTTTAAGCTAACATGGCAACACCACAGACTAAATACAGACTCGACAGTAGAGTTTTATAAGAAAAAATGGGGAAAAACTAAGCGATTTTAGGAGAAAACACAGCGGTTTTTAGTACGTTTTACGCTAACATGGCAACACTTTCTACGACGTAGGAGTGAGTGAAACAACAAAAACCGATCTGGCATCCATTTTTCTTATGGCGCGTTATATCAGTTTTCTCTTTCTAACCTAATTCGTAGAATAATTTGAAAATATTAACCATATGGTTCAGAACTACTTTTTTGACACCTGTCACTTATGTCGAGTCTGTATTAGTCTGTGGCAACACATTCTACGACATAGGAGTGAGTGAAACAATAAAAGCCGATCTGGCATCTATTTTTCTTATGGCGCTTTATATTAGCTTTCTCTTTCTAACCTAATTCGTAGAATACTTTGAAAAAATTAACCATATGGTTAAGGACTACTTTTTTGACACCTGTCACTTATGTCGGTCTGTTACTAGTCTGTGCCTGTGTTGCCATCTGATTGTTTTCAGATTTTCTCATTGTATAAAAAACTGGAACATTTTACACTTTCATATTTTTGAATTTGACTATCTTTTTTCAAGGGTCACACTCCGTTCTTTATGGAATTAATTTTATTTTGTTGAGCAGGAAAAATAAAGGTACACGAATTTTTGTTTTTTAGCGGCCCAAATTCATTTAGGTGGTGCAAATGCGGGGGGGGGGGGGGGGGGGAGAAGAAACGGTAATAATTTTTTTTTGGTTTATCTCCTATATTATGCAAAGAAACCAAGTCATGTTTAAAGTCCAAACATGCACAAATTTCTGTGATATTGAGTAAAATATCAAAATTTTATGACAGTTTTGTTAAAAAGTGGCAAAATATTTTTGACACGTTGTTAGCACTACGAGATAGATCTTTTAAATACCTTCAATCTCATACCAAATATGCCTATGTTAATTTTTATTAAATATGAGTAAATTACAAACTGAAAAAGGTCAACTTCCCCCGCCCTCCCTAAAAATGAGATTAGACGATTAAATTTTTGTTTTGAACTTCCTACGTCAGTCCCTATACAAAAATTTCTTCTGATATTCTGTTAAATCGGTCTGGAGCAACAAAAAGAAGCCCTTTTCACTCAAATTTGGTTTGGTATGTCTTCTACACTAACACAGTGCAACAACCAAAATCGGAATTGGATGAAACGAAAAGCAAATGAAAGTTGACATTTTTCATAACAAAACCCTCAAGCTCTTTTTGAAGTTTAGTGCTACATATTTTTTTTACACTCATTTGAAGTTGGTGTATAAAAGGCGTATACTTAATTTTGTAATTGCCTTTAAATAACAATCAAACGCAACGGTGCACAGTTGTTTATTTTTAATAATTCGGCCCATCAGTAAGTACTGGACCGATTGCAGCGAAATTCATACCGGTTATAGCTTACGTAGTTTGTAGATTAAGTTTGGATATGCCCAATAAGGACACCACAAGGGGCCCCTAAAGTGGGACATATTTAGTATACATAAACTTTAAATGCTTTATAATCACCAACTTCAAATGCGTGTAAAAAAAAGTTATAGCACTAAACTAAAAAACGGTTTTGAGGGCTTTGGTATGGAAAATGTCACTTTCATTTGCTGTTGGTTTCATCCCATTCCGGTTTTATATCGTGAACCTATATTCAAAATATGCCAACTCAAATTTGGTAAAGATTTTGATATATATATTTTACAATAATTAGCAAAATAACTAGTTTTTTAGCTCTCCTGAAAATACAGCTTTTTATAGTTGGCATTTATTGAATATAGTTCGACGATATGTTGCACTATGTTTGTGTAAAAGACATACACAAACCAAATTTGAGTAAAAAAAGGCTTCTTTTTTGTTGCTTCTAGACCGATTTAACAGAATATCAGACGACATTTTTGTATGGGGACTGATGTGGGAAGTCTTCCTTCGATCTTCATGAATCCCATTCATCCCATTCCGATTTGGAAAGTTAGATTTTCTATTAATGTGTAATTTAAGGTCTTACATATAATAGATCCAATTGGAACATGTTTGGACGTGGGACACATTTTCCGAAAAAACACTTGTTTGGGTATTAATGGGCGATCTTGACCGACTATTAAAGCAGTTAAACATGTTTAAATTTAAGCTTGTTAAGGTACTTAAACATGTTTAAGTGTTGAAACTAGTTTAAAAAATGAAAGAGAATATCGAGGGCCTATATTCAAAACCCTCTATCTTCCATTTTCACGAAAATGACTTTTTGATGGCAAAATATTCAGTAAAATGGCCCTCATCTATGGTGTAAAATTCAGAACAAAAATATTTTTTTTGCTATTTATTTGTATTTTTGGTTTTCTCTATCTCTTACACAATTATTTTTCTGAATGCAAAACCCTCTATCTTTTCAAATAATTAATTTATAGATATTTTTTTTGAATAATTTCATCATGCATTACATGTTTTCATACTAATTTTTACATGCTGAACATGAATTTGTCAACAAAATTCCAGAACCACGATTTTGGTCCAGTGATGCTAATTTTTTCTCAAAATTCTTGTTCGACTTTTTTGAAAAATATAGCTCAAAATTTGGATGTCTTGTGTACATTATGAAACAAAAATTTAAATCTTAAAAATCGGGATGCTGATCAGCATCTGTGGACCAAAATCGTGTTTTTAATTTTTGAATATTTTTTACATAACATACTCAACAGTTTGTCATCTTTTAAGATGAATTCGGTAAAAAAATATTTTTTGTCTCAAAAATCAGCACCTGTGGACCAAAACCGCCACTTCGGAATTCTTTATAAGCCGTTATCATTAATAAATCACGTTAAAAATTTACCGATGTCGTAAATGAAATCATAATAATTCATTTTTATTAAAATACAAAACCCTCTATCTGATCATTTTCATTCATGTACTTAATATTTTTGAGAAACAAAACCCTCTATCTATCCTCTAAAATCCCCAATAGTGCAAAATTTTAAAAACGAAATATATGTGAGATTCAGTAGTTGATTTAAAAAAATATTGTAGAATATCGAATTTTAATTACTCTAACAATATGCGAAATAAACTGTTTTTTGGCTCTCCTGAAAAGTTGTGTTTTTTAAGATAGAGGGTTTTGAATATAGGCCCTCGATATAGTATAACTCTGTTCTAATCACAACATACACTTGTGTTTCGAGTCGAGTCGAAACTTTCGACTTATTTTAAACTTGTTTCGTTAAAAATATGTTAAATTTAGTTGGTCATAGAATAATTTAATTATCTAACTTTGCAAAACCCTTTTGTCTGGTGATCTACTTCTATTTCAACTTGAAACCATTTAGTGTGAAATTTATTGTTGCACTGTGTAATTTATAAAAACTTTAATTACAAGTTTATTGAACTGGATATTTATGGGAGCCCAAAATAAATATATGTATATATAAAAAAACACAAGATTAGGCATATTTTTTAGCACACATGCAGAACCAACAAAAATGCTATGAAATGTAATGCTATTAGCTATTAGTAGTGATTTAGTAAACATATTGATTATTGTGTCTCCTAATGAAACAAATGTTGTTAGTAAAATTTTGCCAATTTCCAATTGTTAATTATTATTATTATTTTTTATTTCTAATACAATCGGCCATATTCGTAAACTAATAACTTTATCGCAAATTTCTTCAAAACCGCTACTACAGCAATTTCAGCAAATAAAATATTCACTTGTAAGTTTTTTGTTTAATATTTTTTTTTATAAATATGGCTGAGTATTATGAATTTAAATTTAAGTACATCTCTACAAATTGATTTCATTATTATACTTACCTTGTAAACCATATTTATTTCTTTTTGATGTTTTGTTTTTCTTTTGAAAAAATTTTACTAAAAACATTTGTTTCTTTTTAATTTTTGTTGCGAAATTCAAAATTTTTATTTAAAATCAATTAAATATTCAAACCAAAATTATTTAAATAAACAAATTAAAAGGCAAACTAAATACGGGTTAAAAAAAAAGAAGTAATTTAAATACATTGACAAAAATAATTTGTAGTAAAAAATGTTGTGCATTCGATTTAATAACAAAGTTTAAAAATGATTAAAATAATTTTACTAAGTTTATTAACAAAATTCAAGCAATACATATTTTCAATTTAATCAAATTGTTAATTAAGAAATTTTTATGAAATTAATTTATTTTAAATCAAAGACGATCAATTGCAATTAGTGTTAATACGGCAGGAATAAAGGATATTTTATGTTTGATATTGTTTTTTTTGCATTTTTTTTTTTATTGTAAGCATGGCACTAAATTTTATTCAGGCTAGAAAATATTTTGATTTCTTTATCATACAAATAAGAGATTACTTGAAAAACTAATTGTTGCAGAGTTTAAACCTAAACGTTGTGTATTTGACTAGTAGCTAGTAAAATAAATATTATAATAAGAGTCCAACTGAATATATCAATTCTTAAAATTAAAAACTTAAAATTGGATATACAATTATATGGACTAAAAAAGTTAAGATTTCGAGCGAATATTTTGTTTTGCCTGTGGCACAATAAATTTGTTTCTGTCGGACTCTTGGTTTTTTTTTTTTTTTTATATATTATTACATGTTTAAAATTATTATCGAATGACTATTGCTTTCAACTAAACTACACTACTCTACATGTCACTTAAATTTTGATTAAATGACAATTAAATAATTGGTGATCATGTTTAAAAAAATCGAAATTGAGGTAGGGGTTAAACAGAGGTACAGAGATATACGACAAATGGCGTTTGAAAACGTGGTAGTCAAAAACCGTATGGTATTGTTTATGAAATTGTATCAGAAATCGAAATCTGAGCGAGATGGAAGATATTAGTTATACAGTGAGAATGTAGATTGTTTTTTGCCCCTCCTTGTTTTACATTCGAACTTTAGGGGCATGTCACAGACTCAATTCCGTTCGGATTTGAAAAAAGTGGTTTACTCGTAAAACGCAAAGCGATATTTTTTTTTCGGAATGAAACCACTTTTATGCATTTCAATTCCACTTTGATTTTTGAAAGTGATTTCATTCCGAGAAAAATAATATTCGTTTTGCGTTTTACGAGTAAACCACTTTTTTCAAATTCGAACGGAATTGAGTCTGTGACATGTCCCTTACAAGGAAGTATCTCAACCCTTATGAACCGATTTGCATGAAACGTAAAATATATATAAAAGAGACAATTCTAAGGTTGGAGTGTTTCGGCTTATCGGCCATATCGGGGATTTAGGGGTTCAAAACATGGGTCAGAAAATGGCGAAAAAATCGTTTTTTGGATTTTTCAGCCATTTCTTTCTAAGAAACTATATGAAGTTTACATATGAGAAGAAAGGTTTTTTTAATGCCTATCCAATGGTGGCATAACCTTGTAAAAGTTTTGCTTCGTTAAATACTTTTTTCATGAAAATGTGTAAATTTTGGTGGGTATTTATATGAAGACATATACCTACGATGTCCATATGAATAGGAAATAATCTTTATTAAATTTAAGTCGACACGTATTTTTGCTCTAGTGGATATTCCTGTTAGTTCGGGAGTTATCGAAATTTACCTGAAGGTCCACATTGTTTCATAAGGGGACAACGAAATTTTGAAACACTGATATGGCCGATAAGCCAAGACACCCCAACCTTAAAATCGTCTCATTAATATATATTTTAAGTTTCAGGCAAATCGGTTCATAAGGGTTGAGATACTTCCCTTGTTAGTGTAGTATTAACAGATGTTGGCAATTATGTAGATCTGGCGATGCCAGATCTACAAAACGGTTGATACATTACTCTTTAACTCTGGAGTTAAACACACGGTTGCGACACAGACTAATACAGACTCGACATAAGTGACAGGTGTCAAAAAAGTAATTCTGAACCATATGGTTAATATTTTCAAATTATTCTACGAATTAGGTTAGAAAGAGAAAACTAATATAACGCGCCATAAGAAAAATAGATGCCAGATCGGTTTTTGTTGTTTCACTCACTCCTAAGTCGTAGAAAGTGTTGCCATGTTAGCGTAAGACAGACTCTGTTTTCTCCTAAAATCGCTTAGTTTTTCCCCATTTTTTCTCATAAAACTCTACTGTCGAGTCTGTTTATAGTCTGTGGTTGCGACATGTAAATTCTGTTTTTGCTGCCTTGGTAAAAAGTTATTTAACCAAAAACAAAGTAGAGTCTTATTAGACTAATCAGAATCGAAATCCTTTCTGTAAAATAGTTTACTTTTCCTTAAATACTTTGGTCTACCGATTACAATTTGCATGCAACAAAACAATAGCACTTTTTTTACCGAGTTTTTTTTTTTTTAAATACAAGCGACGAAGAAATTTTGCATTAATTAAGTTTTTGTTCTAGAAAATTTATGTAAAAACATTTTGTACGGTTGAATTTTACATAAAGACTTTTTAAAAAAACATTAGTGGTGTTTAAAAGAAATGTTTGCAATATGTGTCGTTTCGATACATTCGCTTTTGAAAACTTAAAAAACTCTACTGCTTTTTGGAAGTGAAGTACCTCTAGATTCCAAATGGTCCATCCAAATTTTCTAGCACGTCCCGTTTCCGAGATTTTAGACTTCACCAAATCAAGTCTTATTTTGTAGCATTGGCGCATGAATATGTAAAATTCGAGACCCAAAAAGTACTAAATTAGGGGTTTTTTATTTTTAAACACGAATTTCTCGAAATCGCATTGTGCTAAAAAAAATTAAATTACTGATTTGAAATCACGAAGCCGAAAAACTTCAAAAAAAAAACATATTAATGCAAATCAATAATGTAAATTACACCTAAGTTTGTGAGACTTTGCAGAGTAGTGTTGTTATATTAAACTTAGAAGTTTTTATCTCAGATAAAGTTTTCATTTCATAAAGTCCGTTTTATCTGTAGAAATATATTATATCCACTATTACAAAATTACATTTTCTCCGAGGGTTATATTTCCCCTTAACCTAAAATCAAGTTTCGTTATTTAAAATAGTAAACTATCATGATCGTGCTTAAATTTTCCTTCCTTATCGCTAAAACCATTTAAACAACTATCGACCCCAGAGTCACCGCCTTGATCTTCATGAGCCGTTTGATCATGTTCCTCTGGATTTTCTATTGGTTTAGCTATGGATAATTTATAACCCCCATCACCATTGAAAAATTGTTCTGTTTCAAAGAGAGGATTCATAACGAAATCTTTGGTTGTTGCTGATACAGCTCGAAAACTGTTACGCTTTAAATCTTTATGAAGTAATTGCTTTTCGAATTGTGTCAAAGTATTAGCATCTGATTGATTATGGCGTGATCTATTACTGCACCTACTGCTACTACTAAATACACTTAACATGCTTACGGTCCTACGTTTGGGGCTAAGAGCGGAACTACTTTTCCATGAACGTTGAGAATGCAAATCTAAATCATCGTTGTCGTCGTCGTTGCAGAGATTATTGTTGTAGTCGTTATTGCAATAATAGGAAGCGGATGTCGAGGGTCTAGGTGGTGGTAAAATGGATGATTGATGCTGGTGATTAGTGGGACGATATAAAGGAGGTAGTGGTGGTGTTGTTGAGTTAATGTTATTATTTAAAAATTTTAGGGAACTGCTACGACGCACTGGGGTTGATAATGTCCAATGGCAATCGTTAGTGTTCTTTTTTGTGGCATTACGTGAATTGTTCTCATATGAAATATTATTGTTGTGGTTTACCTCCGGGGTATCCTTAGTTGGTGTAGCAGCTATTTCTCTTACTGGTGATGCCTGCGACGATGACGAACCATTGTTTATGTAATAATCACGGCTATACCTAAAAGTGATTTTTTTTCTTTCAATAAAGTATTATTCTGTCTTTCGTCACATCTCCACTTACCTTCTGTAATCACTTTGTCGCTTATCTGTTTCATCTACATCTAAATTATCTTTGTTTAATAATTCTAAAGGATTTTGATCTTTTGTTGGACTTATATTGGGCAAATCGATAAAACGTTCTTGGCTACCACTGATACGTCTTTTCAGAGCCTCAGGAGCATAAGGATTATTTGGCATTTCGACAGCATTGTTCCATTTTTTATACTCACGTTCTGCTATAGAACCTAAAATATAAAAAAAAAGTTGAAAAGTGTTGAAGGCGGTTAGCATAAATAATTTCGAAAATTCCAAGTCAAAGTAAATAAAACGTTCTATGGGATATATTTAAAAGAAATTCTTCAAATTCTGAGACGACGACAACATCTGGTATGACTCAGACATTACGAGTCATCTTTTTTTGGATGTGGTGCCGTTGTAGACCAAAACTTTTCAATGTGAGTGTTCCAATCTAGCTTCAAAAAACAGGCACACAAGCATAATTTGTTTAAAAAAAATTAAAAAAAAAACATTAAGATGAAATAATGATAAAAAAACAACAAATTCCTAAAATAAACATCAATTACACAAAAACACCACACCGAGTTTATGAAAATGGCCTTAGATTTGTTTTGTAAATTAGTAGTACCTGGTACAAAATGGCGCAACATAGTCACCTCATCATCATCATCCTCCTCTTCGTCGTCTTCCTCTATTAATATTTCAACTTCGAAGCCATCACCACCATCATCATTATCATCATCGATACTATTTGTCGACTCTTTGACTAGTCTATTGGAAACGTGTTCCTCAACAGTTTTTTGGTAGGTATTTGGGTTGTTTTTGTTCTTGTGTAACAATTGAACAAACGTTGATGATGGATGAGACCGTTGGTTTTGAACTGCGCTTGTTAGTTGTGAAATGTTGGATTGTTTGGTCGTTACTGTTGTACCATTGATGCCAATTAGTGGATAGTTATCATTAGTTATTGATGAAGTGTTAGTATTAAGGTTAATGTTAGTTGTGGTAGTGGGAGTAGTAGTTTTAAACTTATTTACTAAAATATCTTTTTCATCATTATCATTCTCAATGTATTCTTCAACAGTGTCGGTTCGACTGTCGCCATTATGTGTGCAATCGTAACTTAATTGATCTGAGAAAAGAACATTATTAATGAAATTAAATGAAATCTTCGTATCTTTTGCGTTTACTTTAAAACTAAACGAATCACTAGGGTCATTGTCATCATCACTATCGTGATTATGGGGTGAAATTTCACAAACTACAGGAAGAGGTGGACGATCTACTATCGGTATTTGTTGTACCTCAGTAACGAATTCAGTAGTTTCCTCCGTACTAGCATCGGTGGAATGATATGAATCGATAGTAGTTAAAAATCTATGCATGAGTAGGGTTTGACGTCGTCGTTTTTCAAGCGCAGCCAAAAGATGTTTATCATGTATATATTTTTGACATATACTAGCCAAAGAGTTGTTAGTAATTGGCGGTTGTGGATGTTGGCTATCATCTTCAAAACTCGGTGTTGTGTCTTCCACTCTACATTGACGTTGTAGTTTCCTTAAAACATTATTGTTACCTAAAGTTTTGGTAGTGATAGGTTCCCTTGCATTGGTAGCTGTAAAGTTGTTACTGTCATCAAGACCTGACTCTTTAGGTTCAATTTCTACGACTGTGTGTTGTCTAGTTATTGAGGGTGATGTTATTTCATCAAAAGAAACTTGTTCATCTGTCGAAATATTTATGGGAATAATATCTAAAGATTCTGAATGTAAATCAGTTGAGGTCTCAGCGGCAGTTTTTATATCTACAGATTGTGAACAAAAATCTGGCACAGTTTGTGTTGAAGAGAATGATGGTGTATCCTGTGCAATAGAATCTGTCACAGAGTCACAAACTATTTCGGAAACACTTGAAATATCTTGTTGTGATGAAGAAATGGATTCTATGAAAACAGCAGCTTTAATTTCCGAATTTAATTCTTTCGTCTCATCTGGAGAAGTTTCAGAAGGTTTAGGTATTTGCTTTACTGCGTGTTCTTTGCTTTCTTCGGAATCATAGCCTTTTTGTAAAACTTGTGGTTCAATTGCTATTATACGATCTAGGCATTCAGAAGTTAAATCTGGCGCTATATCAGTTTTGATATATATTTGGGTAATATTATCTTCCATGAATTGTGGAGATTGAATAGCAGTTTCCTGCCTTGTCAAGTCGTAGCATTGATTATCTATTTTGATTGTTGTGGGAGCTGATGTTGTGTCGGAATTATTTGAGAAATCGGTTTCCTCTACTACTTTTGTTGACATCTCTGGAGATTGTTCGTTTTGAAATAAGCATTCTGAAGTTGTAGTTTCAGAAACACTATCATCCGTTTGAACTGTATTGGAAGATTGTGGAATAGATTCAATTCCTTCTAATGAAACAGTTTCAATTGTTGTAATATCCGCTGGTGTAATAGCGGGTTTTTCTGTGGTAGATTTTGTACCATCTAATGTGACAGTTTCTAAAATTGTATTTTCCGCCTGTGAAATAATAGATTTTTCTGTGTTTGATTGTGAACCTTCAGGTGGTGGAGTTTCCAAAGTTGTATTTTCCTCTGTGGAAATGTGTTTACCTTCTAGTGGTACATATTCTATTATTGTATTTTCCTCTGGTGAAGTAGTCGATTTTTCTGTGGTAGATTGTATACCTTCTAATGCTACAGTTTCTATGGTTGCATTTTCAGCTGGTGCAATAGTACATTCTCCTGTGGTGGATTGTGTAACTTCCAGCGAAGCTGTTTCTAAGATTGTATTTTCCGCTGGTAGTGTAGTAGATTGTGTTCCTTCTAATTGAATAATATTTAAGATTGTGGACTCTTCTGTGCTTGATTGTGTACCTGCTAATACTACAGATTCTGTGATTGTATTTTCCGCAAGTGCAGTTCTGGATTCTTCTACGGTTGATTGTGTACCTTCAAATTGTACGGTTTTTATGAATGTATTCTCCACTGGAGTAATAGTTGACTCTTTTGTGGCAGTTTGTGTACTTTTAAATGAATCAGTTTCTAATATTTTATTTTCCGCTGGTGTCGTAGTAGATTCTTGGGTAATAAATTGTGTATTTTCTGGTGCTATAGTTTCCAAGATTGTGATTTCCGCCTCTGCAGAAGAAGTTTCTTCTGTGGTAGATTGGGAACTTTGCAATGGTACATTTATAGATATTTCTTTTGTAGATTCTGTACCTTCTAATGGTGCAGATTCTATAATTATATTTTCCTCTGGTGCAATAGTAGATTCTTCTGTGGTAGATTGCGTAATTTCTAATGCGACAGCTACTAAATTTATATTTTCTCCTTGTGCATTAAGAGATTCTTCTGTGGTTGATTGCGTACTTTCTAATATAGTTTCTTTTATTTTATTTTCCAATGGTATAATAGTAGTTCCTTTCGTGGTAGTTTGTGTATCCTCTAATGGAACAGTTTCTAAGACTGCATTTTCCGCTGGTTCCGTAGTAGATTCTTGTGTGGTAGGTTGTGTATTTTCCAATCCTATAATTTCTAAGATTGCAATTTCCTCTGGTGCAGAAGTTGCTACTTCAGTAGATTGTTTACCGTCTAATGGTGTTTCTAAGATTTTGTTTTCCGTGGTTAATTCTGTAGTAGATTGTGTACTTTCTAATGTTATAGTTCCTATTATTGTGTTTTCTGCTGATTGTGTACTTTCGGATAATTCAGTTTCTATGATTGAATTTTCCACATCTAGGGTGGAATGTGCATCTTTTAATGTGCCACTTTCATTGATTGTATTTTCCCCTGTAGATTCTTCCGTAGTAAATTGTGCACCTTCTAATGAAACTGTTTCTAATATTGTATTTTCTGCTGGTGCGATATTCGATTCTTCTGTGGTAGATGATGTACTTTCTAATGGTAGAGTTCGTGTGATTGAACAATCCGCTGAACAATCATCTGTGGAAGATTGTGTACCTTCGAATCGTAATATTGGCGTTTCTAAGATTTCATTTTCAGCGGGTGCAATAGATGATATTTCTGTAGTAGGTTGTGAATATTCTAATGTTATAGTTTCTATTATTGTATCTTCTGCTGTGGCAAAAGTAAATTCTTTTGTTGTAGGCTGTGTGCCCTCAGATGATTTAGTTTCTATGATTGTATTTTTAATTGGTGCAATAGTAGATGTTGCAGATTCTGTACCTTTTAATGTGTCAATTTCATTGACATTTTTTTCCACTATTGTATTTTCCGCTGGAGCGATAGTAGATTCTTTTGTAGTACATGATGTACTTTCTAATATTGTATTATTCGCTGTTGCAATTGTAGACTCTTCTAATAATGTATTTTCTGTGATTAGACTATCCGCTAGTGGTGTGGTAAATTGTGTACCTTCTAATGGTAGAATTTCTGTGATTAAACTATCCGCTGGTGCTGTAGAAGGTTCATCTGTGGTAGATTGTGTACCTTCCAATTGTAATGGTAGCGTTTCTAAGATTTCATTTTCCGCTGGTGCAATAGTTGATATTTCAGTAGTAGATTTTGTGCATTCTAATATAGTTTCTATTATTGTATTTGCTGGTGTCGTAATCATAGATTCTTTTGTGATAGGTTGTGCACCTTCGGGTGTCTCATTTTCTTTAATTGTATTTTCCACTGGTGCGATAGAAGATACTTCTAAGGTAGATATTGGACCTTCTAATGTGCCAGTTCCTGTGGTTATATTTTCCGTTAGTGCACAAGTAGACTCTTCTGTGGTATATTGTGTAGACTCAAATGAAACTGTTTCTAAAATTGTAATATCCGATGGTGCAGTTGTTGATTCTTCTGTGGAAGATGATGTACTTTCTATTGGAACATTTGCCGCTGCTACAGTTATAGGTTCTGCGGTGGATTGTATACCTAGTAATGGTACAGTTTCTATGATAGTATTTTCTGCTGGTGCAATAGTAAATTTTTCGGTGGGTGATAATGTTCCTTCTAATGGTAGTGTTTCAAAGATTTCATTTTCCGCGGGTGCAATAGTAGGTGTTGCTGTAGTTGATTGGGAACAATCTAATGTTATAGTTTCTTTAATTGTATTTTCCCTTTGCGCAATATTAGATTCTTTTGTTGTAGATTGTGTATCTTCTGATGATTCTATGATTGCATTTTTTACTAGTGCTATAGTAGATACTTTTAGGGTCGATTGTGTTCCATCTAATAAGCCTGTTTTTGTGATTGTATTTTCCACTGGAGAAAAAGTAGATTCTTCTGTGGTAGATTGTGAACCTTCTAAGGAATGTGTTTCTAATATTATATTTTCCGTTGGTGAAGTAGTAGATTCTTCTTTGGTAGATGATGTACTTTCTACTAATGTACTTTCTACAGTTTCCATGATTGTGTTTTCCGCTGGTGCAATAACCGACTCTTCAGTGGCAGATTGTTTGTCTTCAAAAAATACAATTTGTGTGCTTGTATTTTTCGTTGGTGCAGAAGTGAGTTCTTCTGTGGTATGTTGTGTAACTTCTAATGCAGTTGTTTCTGAAATTGTTTTTGTCTCTAGTGTATGTTCTTTTGTGGTAGATTGTGAACATTCAGATGAATTAGTTTCTGTGGTTGCATTTTCTACTGATGCAATGGCAGAAAATTGTTGGATAGATTGAGTACTTTCTAATGGGTCAGTTTCTAAGATTGAACTTTCCGCTGTTACAAAAGTAGATTCTTTTGTGGTACCATCTAACGAATCTATTTCCAATGTTGTATTTTCTGCTAATGAAATAGAAGATTCTTCGGTGGTAGATTTTGTACCTTCTAACGGTACGGTTTCTATGATTGTATTTTCCGCTGATGCAATAGTAGATTCTTCTACGGAAGATGATGTAGCTAATACTCGTGCAGTTTCTAAGATTATATTTTCCACTGATGCGATAGTAGAAACTTCTAGGGTAGATTGTGTACATTCTAATCTGTCAGTTTTATTGATTGTATTTTCCGCTGGCGCACAAGTAGATTCTTCTGTGTTTAATTGTGTACCTTCGAACAAAACTGTTTTTGATATTGTATTTTTCGCTGATGCAGTAATAGCTTCTTCTGTGGTAGATGATGAACTTTCTAATGGTAAAGCTTTCAAGGTTGTATTTTCCGCTTTTGCAATTGTAGATTCTTCTGTGGTATATTGTGAACCTTCTAATGGTACAGTTTCTGTGATTAAATTGTCCTCTGGTGCAGTAGTAGGTTCAGCTGTGGGTTGTGTAACTTTGCATTTTGATGGTTGAGTTTCTAAGATTTCATTTTCCGCTTGTGCAATAGTAGATATTTCTGTAGTATTATTACTAGTATTTTCCGCTGTTTCAACAGTACATTCCTTTGTGGCAGATTGTGTGCCTTCTGATGATTCAATTTCTGTTATTGTATTTTCCACTAGTGAGATGGATACTTCTACGTTAGGTTGTGTAGCTTCTAATGTGACATTTTCTGTGATGGTATTTTCCGCTGGTGCACAAATAGATTCTTCAGTGGTAGATTGTGTACATTCTAATGAAACTGTTTCTATAATTTCATTTTCCGCTGATGCAGTAGCAGATTCTTCTGTGCGAGACGATGTACTTTCTAGTGGTGCAGTTTGCAATATTATATTTTCCAATGTTGAAATAGTAGAGTCTTCTATGGTTGATTGTGTTCCTCCTAAAGGTTCAGTTTGTATGATATTATTTTCCGTTGGTGCAATAGTTATTTCTTCAGTAGGTAATAATGTATTTGTACCCTCTATTCTAGTGTTATCAGTAGGCGCAATAGAAGATTCATTTGTGATTACAGTTTCTGTGATTAAACTGTCCACTAGTGCAGTAGTAGGTTCATCTGTGTATTGTGTACCTTCGAATTTTATTGGTTGAGTTTCTAAGACTTTATTTTCCGCTGGTGCAATAGTAGATATTTCTGTAGTATTATTGTTAGTATTTTCCGCTGTTTCAACAGTACATTCCTTTGTGGCGGATTGTGTGCCTTCTGATGATTCAATTTCTGTTATTGTATTTTCCACTAGTGAGATGAATACTTCTAGGTTAGGTTGTGTAGCTTCTAATGTGACATTTTCTGTGATGGTATTTTCCGCTGGTGCACAAATAGATTCTTCAGTGGTAGATTGTGTACATTCTAATGAAACTGTTTCTATAATTTCATTTTCCGCTGATGCAGTAGCAGATTCTTCTGTGCGAGACGATGTACTTTCTAGTGGTGCAGTTTGCAATATTATATTTTCCAATGTTGAAATAGTAGAGTCTTCTATGGTTGATTGTGTTCCTCCTAAAGGTTCAGTTTGTATGATATTATTTTCCGTTGGTGCAATAGTTAATTCTTCAGTAGGTAATAATGTATTTGTGTCCTCTATTCTAGTGTTATCAGTAGGCGCAATAGAAGATTCATTTGTGATAGATTGTGAATCTTCTAATGGTAGAGTTTCTAAGACTTTATTTTCAGCTGGTGCAATAGTCGATATTTCTGTAGTATTATTGTTAGTATTCTCCGCTGTTTCAACAGTACATTCCTTTGTGGCAGATTGTCTACCTTCTGATGATTCAATTTCTGTTATTGTATTTTCCACTAGTGAGATTGTAGATAATTCTAGGTTAGGTTGTATATCTTCTAATGTGACATTTTTTGTGATTGTATTTTCCGCTGGTGCACAAATAGATTCTTCTGTGGTAGATTGTGTACATTCTAATGAAACTGTTTCTAAAATTTTATTTTCCGCTGGTGCAGTAGTGGATTCTTCTATGGTAAATGTTTTAGTTTCTAATGGTACAGTTTCCAAGATTATATTTGCCGCTGTTGAAATTGTACAGTCTTCTGTGGAAGATTGTGTTTCTCCTGAAGGTTTAGTTTCTGTGATAATATTTTCCTTTGGTGCAATAGTTAATTCTTCAGCAGGTGGTAATGTATCTTCTAATGATAGTGTTTCTAAGATTTCATTTTTAGCTGGTGCAATAGTAGATTCTTCTGTGGTAGATAATGTAATTCTCAATGAAACAGTTTCTAATATGTTATGTTTCGTTGGTGCAGTAGTAGATTCTTCTGTCGAAGATAATGCACTTTCTAATGGTACAGTTTCCATGATTGTACCTTCTATTATAGTATTATCAGCAGGAGCAATGGAAGATTCATTTGTGGTAGATTGTGAACCTTTTAATGGCAGAGTTTCTGTGATTAAACTGTTCTCTGGTGCAGAATAAGGTTCATCTTGTGTACCTTTGAATTCTAATGGTAGAGTTTCTATGATATCATTTTCCGCGGTTCCAATAGTAGATATTTCTGTATTTTTAGTATTTGCCGCTATTTCAACAGTACATTCTTTTGTGCCAGATTGTGTACCTTCTGATGAATCAATTTCTGTCATTGTATTTTCTACCAGTGACATAGTAGACACTTCTGGGTTAGGTTGTATATCTTCTAATGTGACATTTTTTGTGGTTGTATTTTCCGCTGGTGCACGAATAGATTCTTCTGTGGTATATTGTGTACAGTCTAATGAAACTGTTTCTAAAATTTTATTTTCCCCTGGTCCAGTAGTTGATTCTTCTGTGGTAAATGATGTACTTTCTAATGGAGCAGTTTCCAAAATTATATTTTCCGCTGTTGAAATAGTAGAGTCTTCTGTGGTAGATTGTGATTCTCCTGAAGGTTCAGTTTCTATGATAATAATTTCCGCTGGCGCAATAGTGAATTCTTTAGCAGGTGATAATGTACTTTCTAACGATAGTGTTTCTAAGATTTCATTTTCAGCTGGTGTAATAGTAGATATTTCTGAGTAAGATTGTATATCTTCTAGTGGGCCTGTCTCTGTGAATATTTTTTCTGATGGTGCAATAGTAGATTCTTCTGTGGTAGATAATGTAACTCTCAATGAAACTGTTTCTAATATGTCATTTTCTGTTGGTAAAGCAGTACATTCTTCTGTCGAAGATGATGTACTTTCTAATGGTACAATTTTCAAGATTATACCTTCTATTATAGTATTATCAGCAGGCGCATTAGAAGATTCATTTGTGGTAGATTGTGTACCTACTAATGCTTCAGTTTCTAATATTGTATTTTCTACTTGCGCGATATTTAAATCTTCTGCGGCTGATTGTTTACCTTCTAATGGGTCAGTTTCTGAGACTGTATTTTCCACCGGTGCAATAGTAGATTCTTTTGTGGTAGATTGTGTACCTTCCAATGGTTCAGTTTCTGTAATTATACTTCCCACTAGCGCGATGTAAGATACTTCTGCGGTCGAGTGTATACCTCCTAAGGAGTCAGTTTCTGAAATTGTATTTTCCGCTGATGCAGTAATAGATTCTTCTTTGGCAGAAGATGCATTTTGTAATGTTCCAGTTTCTAAAATTGGTTTTTCCGCTGTTGAAATATTAGAGTCTTCTGCTGTAGATTGTGTACATTCTACAGGTACAGTAGTTTCTATGATTGTTCTTTCAGCAGTTTCTGAAATTGTTTTTTCCGCTGATGCAGTAATAGATTCTTCTTTGGCAGAAGATGCATTTTGTAATGTTCCAGTTTCTAAAATTGTTTTTTCCGCTGTTGAAATATTAGAGTCTTCTGTTGTAGATTGTGTACATTCTACAGGTACAGTAGTTTCTATAATTGTTCTTTCAGCTGGTGCAACAGCAGTTTCTTCTTCTTTTACATTTTTCGCGGGTGCAATATTAGATATTGCTGTATTTGATTTGCCACATTCTAATGTTATAGTTTCTATTTTTGTATTTTCCGCTTTCGCAATATTAGATTCTTTTATGGTAGATTGTTTATCTTCCGATGATCCAGTTTCTATGCTTGTATTTTCTAATGTTGGGATAGTAGATAATTCTAGGAAAGATGGTATACCTTCCATTGTGACAGTTGTAGATTCTTGTATTGTAGATTGTGTACCTTCTAATGAAACTGCTTCTAATATATTTTCCGATGGTGCATAAGCAGATTTTTTTGTGGTAAAAGATTTGCTTTCTAATGGTGCAGTTTCTAAGATTATATTATCCGCTGTTGCAATATTAGATTCTTCTGTAGTAGATTGTGTACCTTCTAATGGTACAGTTACTGTGATTGTTCTTTCCGCTGACTCTAGAGTAGATTCTTTAGTTGCAGTTTGTGTACCTTCTAATGATGCATTTTCAATGATTGTACTTTCCGTTGATGCAATAATTAATTCTTTTGTGGCAGATTGTTTACCTTCTAATGGTACTGTTTCAATAATAATAATATTTTCTTCTGGTTTAACAGTATCCTCGCCTGTAGTTAATTGTAAAACTTCTAATGGAACTGTTTTTAAGATTATATTTTCTGCTATTGTGGTACTAGCTTCTTCTGTGGTAGATGATACACTTTCTAATGGTACAGTTTCTATAATTGCATTTTCCGCTGGGGTAATAGTCAGTTCTTTTGTAGATCGAATGTCAGAAATGGGCTGTTCGTTTTTATTATTTTGTACTGAAATAAGTTTAACGGTTGAATGAGCAATAGATTCTGGATTATCTGAAGGCTTAATTACTGAGATTGTAGTTTCTGCAGATTGTTTTTCAGATCCTGCAATTTCAAAAACTGTTTCGTATTTTGATTCTGAGATATAATCTTTGGTAGGGTCCGATAAATCCGAATGTGTAATTTCTGTTTTCTCTACAGAAATTTCCAGTGTGGATGGTTTTACCGATTTCAAACATTTATCCGTTTGCTCTGCTTTTATGGAGATTGTGCTCTGAGTGGATTCTATTGTAAGTTTTGTAATAGGTTCTAAATCGTCTAAAGCCACTGATATGTCATTGATTTCTTTATTAGTAAGAATTTTTACAGAATTTGAATTTTCCGTTTCGGCATGTACTGAAATAATTTCCGCAGTAGGATGCAAACCATCTAAATTTTGTGTGTGTTGTACAGTTGGTTGTATTTCAGAAGATGCTGATTCAGATATATTGTTTGAGGTAGATTGCTCTGCATTTAGTCCACAAGACTTAGAACCATTCTGAGGTACAGTTTCTGCCATTTTATTTTCACTAAATTCCTCAACATCTGATTTATCCATTTCGTTGTCAGCTTTATCTATACTTAAGAGGTCCGTTTGATGTATTTCTAGTTTTAAAAATTCCGAAGGTGTAGATTCAAGGTTCTTACTAGCCGTAATTACAATAAATGCTTCTTCGTTTGTTTTTTTAACACATTCGAGAATATTCATTGGTTCAGACTGTGAACTATTCGGGGCCACAGAATTAGAGATCATTTCGCATTTTTGTTCAACTACGGATTCTTTATTAGTTTCTGCGGGACTGTCTTCAAGTGATTGTAGAGGTACATTTTCTGATACTGTTTTATTATTTTCAGCAACAATACATATTTCTGTGGATTTTTTCTGTAAATTTGAATTTTCTAAGAGATTTTCATTTGTTGGTACATCGGTAATTTGCTCGTTTAGTTGTGGCACTATTGGAGTTTTTATCTCCGGAACTTTATTTTCACTTGGCGTTACAGGTAATTCTTCTGTATCCTCTGTTTCAGATTTTGAAGTTACGTTTTCGGAAACATTTTTACTTGTTTGTGCCTCGAAAGATTTCTCAATTGGTTCTTCTGAGGGTGATTCCACGAAACCTTTTTCTATCAAAACAGATTCTCCTGTTTGAAGTGTATCACATTTCGAGTATTCCAAAGTTGTTGTTTCAGTTTCTATAGCTTCCGGAATTTCAGCGTCTAAAATATGGTTTTCTGTTTGTGGAATAGTACATTTTTCTTGAAGATTAATTTCCTCAGGAGTAATTTCATCTTGTATTAAACAATCCGAATTAACAGATTTGTTGATATTGTCTTCTGATGTAACAGTTAGCTCGTTTGGATGCGGAACTCCTTGACTAGCACTTTGAGTTCTTAATTCCACAGCTGATTCAATGGTAGTTTCTTTTTCTAGTTGATCAGTAGATTGAGAAATAGCTGGAATGTTTAGATTTGGAACTTTCGAAGTAACAGTTTCGGTGATTCTATTTTCAATAAATATTGAACCTTCGGAATTTACGTTCGTTAGTACTTCAAAAGAGTTTTTGGTATTTTGTGAAGTCGATTCTGCATCACATTTCAAGCACTCTGTGGTCGCTTCTGGACTATAGTCGTCCGTATTTGGTATATTTGGCTGTACACAATCTGAAGTGGAAGGTTCTTTAATTTTATTTTCAGATTGTGATACAGTAATTTCATCCAATATTATACACTCTATAGTAGCACTTTCGATGACGTTGTCATCTATTGGTGTTTGAATAGTTTTCTCGGTACTTGCACTTACAAATATTTTATCTTCAGTGATCTCTTCAGCCGGTTCATTTGAACTTTTATTTTCTTGCGGTACAGTAATTTCATCCAGTATTGAACACTCTATAGTAGCATTTTCGATTATGTTGGCATCTATTGGTGGTTGAATAGTTTTCTCGGTACTTGCACTTTCAAAGATTTCAGACTTTGCACTTTCATTCGTTAATACAATTAGTTTTACATTAGGTTGAGGAGCAAATTCTGCGCAATCCAAACAAACAGTTTCTGTTTGCATTGCTTCAACATATTTTTCGTCAGGTTGTAGAGTAGATTCTACACCACATTTCGTGCTCTCCAAATTAGTTTCGGCGATTGTTTCTGGAGTGGATTCTTCGGATTCGATAGGATCAATAGCATCCGAAGTTAAAGTTTCTATTATTTTATTTTCTGTTAGTAGTAAAGCGGTCATCTGTACTGAATATTCCGATGTAGCGGTTTCGGTACTGTTGGTATCTGTTAGTAAAGGAATAGTTTTATCGGAAGTTTCCTCTGTAATATGTTTTATTTTTTTTACAGTAATTTCCTCAAATATTAAACATTCCGAATCAGCAATTTTAGTGTTGGTGTCTGTTGGTGCTGGAATAGTTTGTTCGGCTGTATTTTGAATATCTGTACTCTGACTTTTGGAGATTTTATTTTCTGATTCATCTGTGGTTTCGTTTTCTGGTTTTAAACATTCAGATATTATGTCTTCGCAGACTTTTTCATTCAGTTGTTCGGTAGGCTGAGGAATGGATTCTACGCACTCTAAACAAGCAATTTTTATTTGTACTGTCATAGTTGTACTCTCGCAAATTTTATTTTCGGTTGGTTCTACTTCCGATTCATGTGACGCTTCTATATCAGATTTTGATTGTTCGAAAACGTTTTCATTTGTTGGCTCTCCAAAAGAATTTTTTGAAGGTTGTGTAGTCGATTCTGCATCACATTTCATGCACTCTAAACTTGTCGTTTCTGGGATTGTTTCTAAAATAGATTCTTCTGTAACAAGTGACATATTTTCTATGTCATTTAAAATTGAAGTGGTTGTGACTTTTGTTTCTGTTTGTGGTTTATTATTTTCCTCTGATAAAATAATTTTCTCTTGTGTTGAACATTCCAAAGTAGAAGTTTCGTTGCTTTTCGCATCTGTTGGTACAGACATTTCAGGACTTACACTTTCAAAGATTTTATCATCTGTTTGTTCTGCAGCTGATTTATCTGAAGTTTCGTTTTCGGATTTTAAGCATTTCAAGGTTTGACTTTTGCATTTATTTTCATTTGATGGTTTTATACATTGTTCGGTAAGTTCAGAAAAAAATACTGAGCACTCTGTCTCTGTTTGCACTGGCTCAGTTTCCTGAGAAAACTCTAAAGTTGACTCATCGGAGATTTTATTTTTAGGTGATTCTAATTTAAACTCTTCTGTGGTATCAGTTTGAGATTTTGAACATATCGAATTAACATTTTCCGAGACGTTTTCATTGTTTTGTGCTAGAATAGATTTTTTTATAGATTGCGTAATCGATTCTGCTCTATCCATACCATCTGAAGATGTAGTTTCTGATACAATCTCTAACGTTTCAGAATTAACTATAATCTGTGCATCACATTTAACCTCCGAAGATACAGTTTCGGCAATTGTATCTGGAAAAGATTCTTGGGAAAGTTGTGAAATAGACTCTACAGAATCCGAAGGTGCAGTTTCGGTTTGTGCTACTGTTAATTGCGCTGTAGATTCTATGTTAGAATTTAAACATTCAGTAGCAGCACCTTCAGATATGTTGTCTCCCGTTGGTTCAGGAATAGGTTCTTCGATAGATTGCGTATCTTTTGGCGAAGTTTTTAATTCTACTTTTTCGGTTAGTAATTTCGATTCCCCAACCATATTCTCCGCAATTGAGTTTGGACTAGATTCTTCTCCAATTTGTTTATTCGATTCTGTACTATCTGAAGGTGTAACAACTATATTCTGATTTTCAGTTTTGACTGCAGTCAATTGCTCTGCCGATAGTGTATGTGGTTTTAAACACGCCAAGTTAAATGTTTCTGAGGTGTTGCCAACTATTGTTTTATCCGTATCTTGTATGCCTTCACTTTCGAAATTTTTATTTTCTGTTGCTTCTAGAGTAGATTCAATTGTGGCTTCTAAATCAGATTGTGTACATTTCGAAGTTTTGATTTCGAATATCTTTTCATTCTTTGGTAACATAATAGATTTCCCGGTGAGCTGTGTAACCGATTCTGCACAATCTAAGATTTCCGTTGTTTGAGTAACATTTTCTATTTCTGATATAGATTGGGAGACAGTCTTTGTAGTATGTTCTTCCTTAACATGTGTAGTATCATCGACATTATCAAGAGATTTAGTTTCTAGTATTTCTGTTTGTACTACAGGAAATTGTCCTGTATGTTGTCTTGCTGATTCGGTGCATTCCAAAGTATCGGTTTCGCAATTGTCACCCGTTAATTCTGAAGTAGTTTCCTCTATTGGTTTTAAATCTTCCGAGGGTCCACTTTTGGATATTTCATTTTCTATTAGCTTTAAATCCAAATTATCTGTTAATTGAGTTTCTGAAAATTCGAAATTTGTATTTTCTAAGGCAGGCATTGCTTTTTCTGTAAATTGTTTTGAAGACTCAACAATAATTGTTAACTTCGTTTCTAAATCAATCTTATCCGTTTTTGAAAATTCAGATTCCGCTGTTAGTTGTGCATCACATTTTGAACACTCTAATAATGTTGTTTCGGGGGTTGTGTCTGATGTTTTGATCGTGTCATCAATTGTTACTGAAACAGATTCCTCCAAAAGAAGTGTTTTTGGACTTTCCGGTTCTGCTGTTTCGTAGACATCATTCGCTGTTAATTCAACAACTAATTCCTCTGCATTTTTAATATTAGAATTGGAACATTGTGAGGGTAATTCTTCGTAATTTTTGTCAGTCGTAAGAGCTGGAATAAGAACTTCAGTAGGTAGAGTAATTGATTCCAAACCATCTGAAGGCTCAATTTCAAAGTGTTTGTTTTCCACTTGCACCTTTGCTGTTGCTATGTCATGTGTTAAATATTCCGATGATGCATTTTCCTTAATTTGACTATACCTAAAAGTTTCGGATAAATCCTTGTTAGATTCTTCAGTAATTTTTGTTATAGTTTCCTTAGCATCGAAAAATTCGAGTTTTTTCTCTTTTATTTCTGTCGTAAATATTGTTTGTGTTTCTGATATAATATCATCATTTATTTTTAATGAAATGTATTCCTCCGGAGTCTGTGGCGATGTCACAGATTCGATAATTTTGCCATCTGTGGCTGTTGTTTCTGAGAGTTTATTATCTGATTGTGCAACTGATGAATCGTTTACATTTTGTTCTCGTGCATCCGATTTGGAATAATCCAATTGTTGTACATCAGTTCTTTCAGTAATTTCATCTGCATCGTTCTTTAGTGCAGCGAAAGATTTCTCAGTATGACATTCTATAGGTTGTGTAATAGACACTACACTGTCATCAGAAGAAGGTTCTAAAATATTATTTGCAGTATATTCCTCTGTTAGTTGAATTTTCGAATAAGTAGTCTCACAAATGTCTCCATCCGTTGTTTCTGTTGCTAAAATTTTGTTTTCCGTTTCAGCAACAACCGATTTTTCTGTATATTTCGCAGTTTCCAAAATAGTTGATAGAACTATTACGGATCCTTCTGTAAGCTCTATGATAGAATCTGATTCAACCGACTTTGCAGTGTCTGAATTGATGCTTTCAATAACTGTAGTTGATGTTTCTATTTGTTGTATGTCACATTTCGAACTCTGCGAATGTATTGTGCCTGGTGTTTGTTCTCCCGTTAATACTGGGGTAGACTCGTATTGTGTAATACATTCAAGTGTATCTGGGCTACCAGTTTCTGTGATTTTGTTTTCATCTAATTCCTCTGTTCCATCACAATGCTCTGAGTGTTTGTTTTCGACGATTTTCTCTTGCGACGTTACTGACATAGATTCTTCTATACGATGTACAACTGATGCTGAATCTAACACGGTTTCGTTTTCAAAAGTTGTGTCTAGAATTTCTGCTTCAGTAGGTTCGCCTGTACGGTGTGTGTCAGGGGTCGTATCAAAATCTTGTTTTTCTATATGTGACGCAGATGATGATTGTAGGGGTTCTTCAAAATTAGATATTACACATTCTAATGCATCCGTTTCTGGGATATTGTCACAATCTTGTATAGTATATTGTAGACATGGGCGCTCATTCACAGGCTCCAAAGTTGTGTCTATATGTTCAATTGGGACTCGAATTTTAGCTGCTGATAATTTGTCGGTGCATTTTACATCTGGTACTTCTGTAAATGCTGTTTCGGAAACTGTGTCATTTATTTGAAATTTAACAGACTGTTTGTTAGGTTGTATAGTACAATCTGAAATTTCAAAATATACTCCAGATTCCTCTATAGATTGCAGTTCCGATCCTTCTGACGAGGCGGTTTCGTAGATGTCTTCCGCTTGTGACGGCGAAGATTTTTCAGATGGCAAAGTTTCGTTTTCGAGTGATTTTTGGTGTGTTTCAGTGGCTTTTCCACTATGTTGAGGAAATATATTCTCCTCCATTGGTTGTGTGTCACATTTAAAGCCTTCTGAAACTGCAGTTTTATAGATTTCGTCTTTAGCTAAATCATTAGATTTTTCAGTTTTAATGAATTCTAATTTTGCAACTTCTGACATATTTTCAACCTTTACTGTTGAAAAATGATCAATTTTAGGCTGTGGTATAGGTTCCGAAGATACCAAATGTACAGTTTGAGAAATTTGTTCATCTGTTGCTTTTGGAGTAGATTCTTCTGCATCTTGTAAAACTTGTTCTATGGTTGGTATAAGAGATTCTGAAGTTGTATTTGAACTGACTTCATTTACCGTATCCTTTAAATATTGATTCGTGTCTGTAGATTCATTGATTTCAATATAAATCGATGCGTCAGATTCTTTAGAAGGTTCCATAATCGAAATTATTTTCGAAGCCTCAACTACCGAGATTTCTTCAATTATAGTCTTCTTTATGGTCGAAGCTGGAATGATTATGCCTTCTGTTAGGTCTGTATCTTTTCTTTCGAAATTAGATTTGTCTTTAAATTGCTCATTCATATTTTGTTGAGCTGAGGTTTCATTTAACTTGAAAAATTCTTCATCTGAAGGTTGAGCTGGACTTTCAGGTAATTTGGATTCTGGTGGTACTAAACTTAGTTCCGCAGGCATTATTGGGCTGATTTTCTCTTCAGATTGCGCTTGTAGAAGTTCTATAGAGGGTTCTACTATGGAAGGTTCTACCGATAATTCTGGAATTGATTCAGTATTTTCTATTAAAGGCTGAATTACAAGTTCTAATATTTTGTCATTCGAAATTATATCTAAAATTGGTTTTTCGGTTTCTTCTGTTACAATTATTGATTCTACGCAATCAATTGTTTCTTTAATCTCTTCTGAATATTCTGCAGCTTTGATGTTATTTTTTATTTCAGCGGTAGATTCAGCTGAAATAAATTTATTAATAGATTCGCTGTTTAATTCTTGACATTCCAATGTTGTTTGCGCGGTTTCAGGTGTAGAATGGATACCAGCCTCTGTTTCACTTATTTCACAATCTGTTTCTAAGTTTGAAAAGTCTATGGTATTAATTAAAGATTTTTCAAAGTCATTTATAATACCCTCTATTTGTTCATCAGGAGTTGGGAATTTTTTTAAATCAATACATTGTTCTGCAGGTTCTTCAGGTATTACGCTTAAACTGTGTGGTGTCAGTTCTAATGAACGCACTTTTATTTCCGCTAATGCCAAATCCTTGAGCTCATTAAGCGTATCTAACTCCGAATTAGTCAATGTCGCCGGCTGATCTACTGCAGAAATAGCCAACATTGGACCTAAAGCAATAGCAGCTAATATTTCAACAACTGAAGGTATACGCATAGTTGGTTCTAGAATTTCTACGGAACTAAAACCAGTACAACCGTCAGATTCAGAAAACTCATCACTGGCTAGAAAAATACAAACGATACAAGTCGAACAAGTCGTCATAAGAAAATTCAAATTCTCATGCATAGATTTTTGAGGAGGGATTTTTTTGATTCGTTTTACCTTTGCAATGATGATGATGAAACATGAAGTTTTTTAAACTAGCTTTTATTCTAATTGGGCAACGCGACAACTACATGCTAAATGCTGTATTCAAACTTAAGGATTTTTAAATATAGGCAGGTATAGAAAAGAGTACCACTAACCTGTTAATGGGTTACTGCTAAGATCTTCAAATCCAGTTGGCGGTAGTATAACCTTGGAATCTTCTTGTTCCATTGTATTATTGTTTTGTTGATTTACGTCGACATTTATGGCTTCAGTTTTGGTTGGGGCATCAATAATATGTTCATTACAAGTTTCCGTATAGGCGTGTTCCAGATCAGTGGGCAATGTATTTGAAATCATACTACTGCGCTCGATAAGTTCATCTAAAACCAATTTATTGTTCTGTCCTCCTATTAAATGTTTGTTCATCAAACGATCATTAATCGGATCCAACTTTGAACGCAAAATGTCTAATGAGTCATCGGTATCAGAACCCAATTCGGAGAGGTCACTAATTTCATCAGCAGTTTTATCGCCGATTTGGGCACGCACATCTTCTTTAGGATCTGGAACTAGCATACCAATACTTGCTGCTGCCCCAGGACCACCTATGGTTGGTTTCTTCTTTTTGAAAAGCCAATTGTTTTCCCAATTACCATCCCCTACAGCACTAGACGTAACGGACATATAATCTAAAACCAGGATGATTGTAACGCTTGTTATATAAAAAAGAGAACATGAGTGATTGATAAAAAATAAGTACCATCTTCTTCCGACTCGGTAGCCATTGTTGACAGATCCGGTAGAGGAACCATATGAGAAGCCAGGTAATCACTCATCACTGATTCTCGGCCAGCATCAATAATTAATTCAGCAGATTTGTCATTGATCTGCAATTGATAATATATTCAAATTGTTATTATATAACTTAGTTTGGAGCAATTTAAACTTGTTCCATTTCTCACAAAAGCGTTGTACATGTTGTACATGAGCAAAAACATCTGACGAAAAAAGTACTCCAAGAATCTCGTAAATTTTCTTAAAACTTGCATATGTTGAATATGACAATTAAACCAAGAAAAACTTATTCGTGAATTTTAGTGCGAAAGTCGGTCAGTTAAGATGTTTTTGCTCACATGTAAACAATTATTGCTTTAAAGTACTTTTTTTGGCTTACATTAAGTCTTTGTTCCATGTCGGTGTAGCTGCAGTCACTTCTTGGCTCAATCGAACTACCTGACGTTGTTGATTGATTTTCGATATTGAAATTTTGATCTAAACCAACATGTCTTTCTCCACCAATACCACCACTATCTTCATGCGTTAGGTCAGGTGAACTTTCCGACATGGTATTGTTATTTAATTGTTTATCCACAATCTAAAAATAGAAAAAATAAACAATCAAATTAAAAATAAAAAACCTTGACTTTGAATGTAGTCAGACATTCGCCAGACAAAATAACAGACATGTTAGAAATTGTAAAAGTACGAAATAAACCTAAATGCTTTTGTAACGGTAGGTCAAAGAACTTAACGAAACAAACTTAGTTAAACGACAACATTCGTTGAGTTCATTTGTGAAATGTGCGTATTTATGACGACGTTAAAATATTGATTGTTCAAGTCTTTAAAACTGCCATCGCTATGGATTCTTTCATTTAATTTCTGGGTCATTCGAAATATGTATGAATGTACATTAGCGCGCCTTGAATTCAGATTTTTTTAGAATTTGAAAATGCTAGCCCCCCACCAAAGGATGATTTTTACAGGAAAAATTGCGAAAAACATTTTTCACATAAAACCAGTTCCCTACCACCGTCCAAAGATTGCAATCCCTGTGCATTTAGATAAAAAAAAAAATATAATTTGGTTTACTATTTCCGAAGCTTCCAAAGATTGCAATTTCAGTGCATTTTGATAAAAAATATATATAATTCGGGACACGCTAATATACATATTTTTTTTTTTTAATTTCAGAATTTTTTTTTATTGTATAACGTTTGTTTTTAATTCGATTAAAAATCTAGTAGACAACTTCTATCAAGTTTTAGATAATTCACAACACAAAATTTAAAGAAAGAGTTTTATTTTTTTAGAGCAAACTTGGCGTAAAAGAGTTTCGCTTAAAAAAAAAAAAAACTTTACATTTTCATTAGGTTCTTCCATTATTTTAAATACTCCCAATCAAATCCGCTGCCACAACATCAATATGAAATATCAAAAGTCACGGCGTTTCTTGCGAATTTTCTGTAGGAAAATTCAGAAATATCTTTTCCAAATGAAATCAGAAAAAAACTCTTTATCCAATTAGTTAATTAAGATATTATTTTTCAGATCGTTGTTATTTCAATTGCACGTCTTTACACTTTGAAAGTTGAAAGGCAACTAAAAAATGCGTTGCTACAAATTCCATAACATTTTAGGAAAATTTGTCCGGAAGGAAACCATACAAGTATTCAATGAAAATCTTAACGAATGTTTTTTGTTTTTTTCTTTTTACGATAACAAATTAACTAAAACATCGAAAAACATTTTAACACCGTGGTTGTAGGCGCCAAATATTCTTTATATAATTAGTTTTGTTGTTTGCGCATTAGTTTCTCTGTGTTATTTTTTTTTTTTTTTGATATCATGTCATGTAAAATCGAAAAGTTCTTCAAAAGGTAACAACCAACTAGTGATTAGTTCGTATAACTATTCAACAAGTGTGTTTGCTTTTTAAATGACTTAGGTCAAGAAGTGGAACTAATTTTGCAAACGCTACAGACATTTGCAAAAAAAAAAACATTTCTTACATTGGCTATAGACTAGGGTGGATAGACATGTCGCTTAAACTTAGTTTAAATTAGAGATGGGCGCATTAGTGATTTTTGACTCACGCACGCTCACGAAATAAAAATATTGCTCACGCACGTTCACGCACGCTCACGTGAGTAACTAAAATATTTCTCACGCTCACGAAGACTCGCGAAATTAAAATAAACTATTTTTTTTACAATCATTACTAGTGCCCCCCATTTCCCGGTTCTCGGTATTCCCGGGAATACCGGTATTCCCGGTTCTGGAACCGGTTTCCCGGTTCTTGATATATTCCCGGGAATACCGGTATTCCCGGTTCTGATCCTGGTACCGGTTCTCAAAAACCAAAAAAATACTATACCATAAAATATTTAAATTACACTATTTAATCAGTATTTCACTAATATTTAGTTGTGTTTGTAAAATTATTTAAAAATCATGTAACTATTTTTTCTTAAATTAAAAAAATAAAATGGAAATGGTATTTTTCACATGTTTTGTATGTTTTGTGGAAAAGCAACGAAAAAATTTTAATTGTAAAAAATTTTACAAAATATACATACCGGTAGTCCCGGGAATACCGTCAGAACCGGAACCGGGAATACCGGTATTCCCGGGAATACCGGGAATGAATAAAGAACCGGGAAACCGGTACCATTTCCCGGTAATACCGAGAACCGGGAATACCGGTATTCCCGGTACTACGGTACTGACCGTAGGCACTAATCATTACCATTTATTTAAGTCACAATTTGGCATTAATTATCCTCTAAACTCAATATGAGTACAATTTTAGAGTTGTGTAGCTCTTTAATGAAGTATTTCAATTGAATGATTCACTCAACTGAGCTTGTGAACTAGTTCGTTCATACCCGCTCTTTTAGCTCTTTAGCTCTTTTGTCAGTTAATCATTCTTTATCTTTCTCATCTTTCACTATCTTTAATTTTCATTCATTTTAAGTTTTTCCAGATGCCATTTATGATATTAACACCAAATACCAATGCAAAAACAATGTGTTTCGTAAAGTGTTTTTATAAATTGACATTGTCTATTATAAATTTGATAACTTTAAACCACTTTTTCTAATTTCCTTCTTTTAAAAAACCCCTTATAAAATTGCATGAAAGTTCGAAAAGGCAGATATTTTTATTTTTTTAATGAAATTTTTCTTCTTATTAATAAAAAATAAAATAAGCAAGATTTGAACCTTTCTATTCACAAATTATCAAAAGAGCTACAACACAACTCAAAATGAATAAAAGAGCTATTGAGCTTTAAGAATGAAATACTTCACTCAGAAGAGCTGAGCTAAAAAGAGCGATCACTTTACTGAGCTATTCAACCAAACACTATACAATTTGCTTACTTGTTTTCTGTTTCAGACAGCACAAAACAATCACGAAAATTCACGAGAAAAAAATTACTTACGCACTATTTTTTGAAAAATATTTTTAAATGTAAAAAACGTCAAGCATTCTAATAAACTTACCCAGGCAGAAACTGCCAACCGTTCCAAAGAAAAAGTCTCGGCAAATCACTTTATTTTTTGTGTATAAGGTAGTATGAATTCGAAAAGTGCTTTCCAACTTTTGACTTTTTGTTAATATTTTTAATATTAAGTAATAAATTGAAAAGCAAAACATTTTTTTGTAATGCGGATCCAGCTTTTCGATTTTTGTGACATTTTTTTATATTCAAAATTTTTTTTAAGATTTACTTCATTAATAAGACCGTTAAAAGTCAAATAAAAAAAGTTGTTTTATTCTCAGGTCGAATTTTCTATAGAAAATACCTCAGATTCAACATTTTTCGCATAGAAAATCTCTCAGAATTTTAAACTTTTTTTATTAGAAATTATCTGAAATTCTGAAACATTCTTTCTATAAAACTTTTCTCCAAATTCTATAATATACTTTTCTTATAAATAATCTCTGAAATAATTCTTATATTTTTTGTATACAAAAATTCTCAGATCCTGAAACATATTTCGTAAGTAAAATTTTTTAGAAAATTTTACGAAGAAATTTTGATACACTTTCCCAAAAATAAAATCTTAAAAATTATAGTATTTTTCTATAGAAAAATTTTACGGTTTTAATGCCAATTAATGATTTCCAGTGCAATTTCTTAGATTCTCAAAAATTTTTAAAACAGAAAAATTATTATTGTTGGACACAATTTCAAAAGAAAAATTTCCATATTCAGAGACACATTTCCTATAGAAAAATTCTCGGAATCTTCCAGCAGAAAAATGTTCAAATTCTGAGAGATTTTTCATTCAAAATAGTTTTCTATAGAAAAGTTCTAAAATAAATATTTTTCCTATAAGAAAATTAGAGATTTTGATTAACTTTTCCTATAGAAAAATTCGCAGATTCTTTAAAATTTTTAAAACAAAGAGATTCTCATGTTCGTAAAAATTTTTCCATAAAAAAATTCTAAGATTCGGAAATATATTTCCGCATAGCAAATTAAGGTTCTGGTACGTTTTTCCTGTAGAAATATTATCCGATTTTAAGAAATTTATTTGTAGAAAAATTCTTGTCAGATTCTGAAACATTTGTTCTAAGAAAAATTCTCAGTTGCTTAGGAATTTTTTATATAGACATTTTGCCTAAAATTTGAGATTATTTTTTAATAAAAAAATTCTAACATTCAGAGTTAAATACATAAGTATCACGGTATTTTCTAAAGATAAAGGCCTTTATTCATAATACTTAAAGTGTACTTAAAGTAGGTTTATTTGACAAATATTCATGCCATATCAGTCAAATAAACCTACATTAGATTTAATTTACTCATTATGAATAGCCCAGAAAGTCTTGAATTCTGAGATATTTTTCTAAAAAAATTATTTGAGATAATACTTTTTTCTTACAAAATGATAAGAAATATCATTCGGCTAGAAAATGTCCACGACTCTATTGACATTTAAGTTTCTCATATGAAATTTCATAAGTTCTGAAACATTTTATCCTAAATAAAACATTTAAAAATCAATAACTTTGGACAATTATAAGAAAGAAACGATCACTATAAACCCGAAATGTTCCTTTTTCACGGCAATTTAAAATGTCTGATATAATAAAAATGAGTGAAAACTTTTTTAACAATTTCCCTATAATTCCAAGCATTGCCAATTTTTTGTTTTATATGGGGTTTGACAGATTTTTTCCCGTGAAATCGAACGGAGTACTATGCTTAAGGATATAAAAAATTTCTTAGGATAGAGGGTCTGTGTGCTGACGTCAATCATCAGCACACATGTAACTCTCCTCTGTTTTTTTTTAACATCCTGAATATTTTTGTATTCTTTTTGCCTTTATCTTCCTTTTTTCCTTTTCCTTTTCCTTTCCCTTTCTTTCTTTTTTACTTTCTTTTTTTTTTTTAAATCATTTTGGGGGGGGAGAAATCCCATTCTCCCCCCCCCCCCCCTGGATCCGCGCCTGGGTTCAATACACCACATTTTTTTCGGGATTTTTCCAAATTTTTTCCTAAAAGCATTTTTAGTAAATTTTTTATTCCAAAACGCAAAGAAAACTGCAAACAAATTTTTTCCGGGACTTGGCAAATTGTTCAAAGTTTGTTCAAAATTTGTTTATCCTAATAAATGAGTCAATTAATTTTTTATCCTAATTTAACAAATTTCTTTATTCAAATAAACACAAAAAAAAGTTGTGTCTTATGGACTTATGTATACAATTTAGATACGTCCCATTTTTTGTTCTAAAAGTGCTATAATAGTACCTTATTTTTCGTTTTTTAAGCGCTTTCAAAGCACTTTAAAATTGCAACAGCATACCGTTTACCGTGGTTATCATTTTGGACGCTGGGAAAGTACTAAAATGTGATGCTTTCCCAGCACACAAGCGACCATAAAAGGTACTTTGCCAGCTCTCTCCCGTTCGTATTTTTCTGCCTGGGTAGTTAAAATAATCTCAAAATGGGCGCTGTATAAAATATTTTTTTTTTAATAATTTTACCTTGAATTTTAAGGTAAAATTTATATCTTTTAAAAATCGTTTTTAAAACTAAAATTTTTATTGCATCAAAGTTTCAATAAAAATTGCAAAAAAATGTAGATGTTTGTCTATCCACACAATCGAGAAAATCGTATTTGAATATTAAATTTCAGAACAATTTTGTAATTTGCTTGTATTTTCTTGTTCCAACGTAGCGAATGAGTACTAAATATTTAAGTGTATAAATGTTACTCATACGCTATGTTGAAACGAGAAAATAAAAGCAAATTAGTAAATTGTTATGAAATTTAATATTTTAATGCGATTTTCTCGAAAAAACGAAAAACACTTGTCTGATTTTTTTTGTGTGGATAGCAGACATGAGCTCAAATGTATTCCCTTCTTCGCTTACACCAAATCATTCGCTTCAGAGTACACTATTTTTAGAATACAGTGTTTGCGAATGAGAATGTTTACTATGATGCTAAATAACAAATTAAAAAATTTGCTGTGCTTGTTTAAACGAACACGAAAAATGTCGTGTTTGAACGATTAGAATGAAACAAACGTTCGTTTTTAGAATAACAAACATAGTAGAGATTATAAAAATTACACCGTGTTATAGAATATTTTTAACATACACTGATCGCTTAGAATGTTTATGTAAAAAACATATTAAAAAAAAAAAAATTGTTGGAAAACTTATTATAAATATGGGGGTAGTAAAAAAAACGTTTTGATGAAAAAGCAAATTATGCTTTGTGAAAAAATGTATTAGGATGTATAAGAAAAATATGCAAAATAATGCAGTTAGTTTTCTGTTTGTCTTTTTACACTTGCTCGTACACGCACACGCACAATCTTATTGTGTCGTTGAAACAAATCATAAACATTGTGTTTTTTTTATTTTTAACTAAAAGTATTCCCAACAACAATAAGTACCGCTTTAAAGTTTTTTAAATTGCAAATATGTTAGGGTGAAGAGAAATATAAAAAAATATTAAATAGTAGCGTAGTGAAAAATGTTCATATATATACATTAGGGTGGAGCTAATTAGATCTATTTCGAAAACATCGGGTCGGTAAAGTTGCCTTTTAGGGTTGACATTAACACATTAAAATATTGATCCTGTGAGGCAATGGCCTTGGCTTCAAAATCGGAGAGTTCCGAACAAAGTAAACAAATTTATTTTTTTTCTTAAATTATTTAATATTCGGACATTACTTAAAAAGTGTTTTTATGGTAAATTTTTTTTTTGTCTGTAAAATTTTTTTTCTTGTTTTGCTAAAAATTATTTTATAATTTCTTGTTTTGCAAAAAATATTTTTAGTTCGTTTTTTGCTGAAAATATAACGTCATGTTGGCTCAGTTTTGAGAAGATGTATATTTTTATTTGTCGTTTTATTTAATTTGGCCTTTAATGCAATTTGAAATTAATTTAAAAAAAATAAGTTGTTTTTTAAGAACATTTTTTTAATTTCTTTACAGAAAAAAAATGTTTTAAAACACATTTCAGTAATGTCGGAATATAAACTAAAGGCTGGGTTAGCTACCCGTAACTGTCCCCTTACGTAGCGTAGTGATCACAATCAAATAGAAAATCACGGTCTGCAAAGAAGAATAATTGCACTCATTTGTTCTCATACAACGAAAATCTCTCTACGCTAGTTTACGGTTGAGGGTGCATAACACTGTTGCCAAGTTGGAGGTTTTCCCGCTAAATCTAGCGCTTTTTGTTTGGATTTAGCGGGGGAAAATTGGTTTTAGAGGGAACTGTGTTTTAGCGGGAAAATCTAGCGCTTTTTGTTTGGATTTAGTGGGAAAAATTTAGAGGTTTTTTCCAATTTTTCTTTTTTTTCAATCGAAAACGCCAAGTTTGTTGAGTTTTAGCGTTTTTTTTGTAACTTAGCGGGAGAATTTTATATTTTCCCGCTAAATTTTTTTCGGCGGTTTCTTGCGCGTTTTTAGTGAAAAGTCAATTTTCGTAGAAAAAATAATTTGGAGTTTTTTTTTTAAATTTTTCTTTTTTGTCAATCAAAAATGCCAAGTTTTTCCGTTTTTAGCGCTTTTTTTTCGTAATTTGGCGGGAGAATTTTAAATTTTCCCCGCTAAATTTAGTTTTGGCGGTTTCTAGCGCTTCTTTAGTGAAATTTAGAGGTTTTTGGTTAAAAATAGTTGGCAACAGTGGTGCATAATATTTTATTCAGCCAACTACTAGTGTTGGTTGGTCACTCACTACTAGTGTTTGGGAATTCCCGGACTTTTCAATTTCCCGGGAAACGGGAAAAAAAAAATTTATTTCCCGGGATTCCCGGGAATCTTCATTATTAATATAAATCATAAAAAACATTAAAATTTGACCAACTTTTTATAAAAAACAGTTTTATTACAGATAAACAAGTAATTAAAACATAAAAAATCAAAAAATAAAAGTTAGAAATCCAGAAATACAATAAAACAAAATAAAAGAAATATTGCAACTTTTTCCCCCACAAAAAATCGCAAAAAATAGCTAAAAATCGCAAAAAACTTTAAAACTGCGTTATTCGAGCAAAAACTAATATCGTTGGCAGCACTTTTAATATTTATTCTTGAAATGTAAATTCTAGGTTCAAAATTTTTATATTTTTTGACAGTTTTAGCAAAATTATCATTAACCGACGTATATTTTTTGACTTGTTAAGTTTTTTCATGATATTGTCATACTTTTTACACTTGGTCAGTTTTCATATGAATATATATTTGCGCTGTTCTTCCAAATAGAAAAACTACAAAAAATAGCAAATGTAATTGTACCTGTATGTAAAAAAAATATTAAAAATTAAATTAAAGTAAACGTTTTTTATGTAAAATGGTTTATTTTATAAAATTCCCGGATTTCCCGGGAAAAATTAAAAAAATTCCCGGGAATTCCCGTCAGTCTTTTCCCGGGAATTCCCGGGAAATCCGAACCGGGAATTCCCGGACCCCAAACACTACTCACTACATATTTCATCATTATAGGTACTAACATTTTTTTTACCACAATGAACATTATTTTTCGAAATAGAAAAAGAATTTTTCAATCCACCCTAATATTTATTTTTATGTATTAAATTTTTTTTATCCACTCTTATTTATAAATTAATTTTCCCCATAAATATTTATTATTTACCCTTCATTTATGCTACACAACAAAATGTTTATTTTAATTCGCACTTGCATACATACATATATTTTTTTTATAAAAGAATTCCCCCAAATAGTCAAACAATATTTTTTTTTTATAAAAATCATTCTATTCCCAGCAAAATTTTCTGTTCCAAATAATCAGTTCCGGAACCCATCAAACTACCCTGCAACCGGTTCTACTTTACATTCCAGAATCAATGATTTTTGTTTGAAATTGTCCCGAAAGCAATCGTTTTTTAGAGCAAGTAGTTTTTTTGAAAAATTATTTTACATAGAAAATTTTGTTGTGATTACCGTAGAATGTATTCAAGAATCTATTGAACCAGGAATTCGTTCCAAAAAATTTTCCTGGGTTTACACGCTTCAGAGTACAGTATTTTCAAATCATTGGCTGTCTATGTACTCCCTATTTGGTTCATTTGTGTTACGAATGTCGTTACACTAGTGTGTGTAGCTTTCTCTTGCACTGTGAGCATAGAATGAAAAACTCATTCGCTTTGAACGATAAGAATAGAATATTGTCCACATTCTAAATTTTTTAGAATGTCTCTAAACGCATTTTAACACCAGCCGTGCACATGTCTGGTGGATAGACAAACATCTGAACTTAATTTTTTTTTTAAGTAGTCGGATTTTTAATAAATTGACTTTTAAAAAATGGAAAATTTTCCAAAAAAAAAATGTTATCGATTGCCCATACAAAGCTATACAAGAATGTAAATTTTTGAGGATATGGTGCATTCCGTTTTAATTTGATAAATATTTAATCAAGGCAACTCTATTCAAATTTGACCATTTTTCCAATATTTGACCACGCCTCCTAAGACCAGTTTTTGAAAAATTGAAAAACTAAAAACGCAATTTTCATAGTTCCATATAGGGCTATCCATACAACCTATCTATAAAGTTTGTGAACTAACCACCCAGCAATATCCATTAGTTTTTTTTTTACCTTATTCAGCACCGCTGTGGCTAATAGATCCTGATAAATGTTTGGTTCAAAATAATGTTCCGTACGATGTCTGTGACCATTGGTCAATGGCATATTATCAGCAGTCTTACTGCGTCTATCCAAAGCAATTTCAGATACGGCATGCTTTGTAGAGAGCAAAGGTATATTTATCGTTTCTGCTATAATTTTCTGTATCATTTGACGCAGACGAGTCTCTGATATATCAGTGAAATCGGGACCGTTTGCGCTGATGGGTGTGACTTCTCGAGACGTTTCACTATTGTATGTAATGATTGAACCATTTTGATGCTGATGACCATTGGTTTTAGGCGCAGGTAAATCTGGAACAAATTAAAAAATAAAAATATTAGCATTCTTTTTTTCGATAAATACGTCATACAGAAACATGCTGAAAATAATCTTTTAAATGTTTATCAATTTAAATGTTCATGCATTTTGTTATATTTTTACTTTGTGCTAATGATTGAAAACTCGGATTGGTAATATGTTTTCAAGCACAGGTAACCCTCGATAAACGCTCTTTAATAAGATCAAAAGAATTCGCGCAATCAAAATTTTAATGATTGTGATTCAGCATTTTCTTAAAATTCTTTTATTTTAAAGGGTGGTCCATTTACGAGTATCGTTTAAAAATAAAATGAATCAAAATTGTTTGGATATTATGGCTTTATTAGAAAAAGCAAACATTCTTATTATTTATGGAAAACGACTGTATTTGTGCCTCTGCCGGCTTTGCAGTCCTCTCAACCTAATTTTTGTTTCATTGGCTCTATTTCACGAATGGCTCGAAGGATATTCGCCTTAAGGGTCTGGATAGTTTCTGAATTATTCGAATAGCATCGATCTTTAAGGACACCCCATCCCCCCTCCAAAAAAAAAAATCTAACGTGTTCAAGACGGAAATCCGAGGCGCCAATTGCCACCGCTAATAAAACAATAACCGAACTAATTGTAATTAAAAGAATAATTTTTTGATGAGCTGTGTGACATTGTGCTCCAGCTTACTGAAAACAAACGTCGTATAGGCTTATATATGAGGTATTCCATGTTAAATCGGACACTTTGAAAATTTTTTATGTTTAGATTTTCCTAATTTGTTGACAAAAAGATTATTTTTAAGTTATTTCTCGCCAAGTTGTAGGCTCTTGGTGAGCCCTCACCCATGGCAACTATCAACTTGTGCAAAACTTATTTATTAGTTATTTTATTAGTTAAAAAATGTGGTGGTTTACTTAATTTGTCGTAATCTGTAGCGCAATTCACTAACTTTTTAACGACAAAAATCGGTAGTTATATTGTCAAAAATCGTTAATTATCGACAATTGTCTTTGAAAGCAATTCTATAACTTTTTTCTTCCGAATTTTGTCGTTTTTGAAAATCGTTAACTTATCAACAAAAATATTTTTGAAGTTAAAGTTAACGAAAATTTTCGGTTCTCAATACAATTTCAAAATAAACAAATTTCAAATTAACTATTTTTGTCCTTAATTCTTGTCGATAATTTAAAAATTTATAGCATCACATATTCGTTAAAACAACCGACAATTCTCGTAAGTTAACGATATCGATTATTTCGTTAAAAAAGTTACTGAATCGCACTACTGGTCAAATTGGCTAACCAACAAATATTATTTTCGGCAAATCGAGAAACCGGTTTTCAAAATATTACGGTTTCTGATTACACAGGCCAACAAATTTTTAACCCATAGACAAGAGTAAACTTTTCTAAGGGTTTGAGTTGAGCTAAATCCGAATCTGATCTCAGAATTTGCCTATCACATCAGTTTTTTGAGATATCTAAGCTTAAAGTATAATTGCGCGAATACACATTTATTTATAAAACCTGCCATGTCGTCTGAAAGTCCCACAAATTACCTTTAAAATGAATGTTTAACCTTTGTAATATCTTGTTCCATCTCTGAGATATCTTAGCCTGAAGTTTGTACAAGCCAGGTTTTCGCTATATTCATGGTATTTTTGCTATGAATGCACATTCGATTTTTCGTCACATTCTGCTAATATTTTGCAATAAATTCACAAGTCTTGAAATCATTATTTATTCCAATAAAATGGTTCCCGACTATAAAAAATAATACGGCGGCATATATTATTTGATCCCAAAAATGGAGGATCCAAAAATATATGATCATATCTCATTAGATCAAATTTGAAATGATGTAACTAAAATTGAATATAGCGCAAACCCGAATTTTTCAAACTTCATGTGAAGATAACTCAGAGAAGAAACAAGATATTATAGTTGTTAAACATTAATATTAGGTTTTATAAATAAAGGTGAATTCGCGCAGTTATAATGTCTTAAATATGGCGAAAAATAGGGTTTTTTGTTAACTTTAAGCTTAGATATCTCGAAAATATGATTCGTACTCAGCGCATCACAAACCCTTAGGAAAGTATAGGGAGGGTGAAATAAAGCCATAGGCAATAAGGCCATATGGCCTTATTTCCCAAAGAGTTGAGAAATAAGGCCATATGGCATTATTACCAACCACTGTTGGAAATAAAGCCATATATGGCTTTGTTACTCATTTGAATATTTTTTAAAAATGTTCATCATTATTTTGCGGAGAGTGTGGAAATATATTTCCACGTAAATCCTGCTACCCAAAAAATATTATTTAGCGAAGCCGCTAAATTAATTTATGGAGTTTGGCGTACAGACATAGCGCCCAAGGTCTTATCGCCCAAAACCGTAAATGTCATATCGCCCAAGCTGCGACATATAGCCCAAAATGATAGGTCTAAAAATGTTATTTCTCCCAAAACCAAATTGTCAAAAAATCCAAAATATTTTTTTTTGGACGAAATGTTGAAATTACGACTTCTATGATTTGTTTTTTTGTAATAAAGGTTTTCTGCGTAGCCGGCCTTTGGCCGGGCTTAGGGATTACATACTCCATGCATTAAACCCACCCTCTCTGCAAACCAAAGCTATTTTGGTTATCAGGCCTTTTTGAGGCATAACAAATTTGATAGCGCAAAGGCCTGCTACCCTAGAAAATTTTACTTTGCGGAGAGGGTGGGTTTAATGCATGGATTTTGTAATCCCTAAGCCCGGCCGAAGGCCGGCAATACAGAAAAACTTTTTTGTTAAACAATCTTTAAATTAAAAACCCTGCCAATAAAAAATTGGTGCCTCTAGACCCCTCTAAGTTCCATGGTTCTTCGGCCGGGCTTAGGGATTATAAACTTTATTATTTAATTAATCGGCTTCGCAAAATATTTTTTTGTTTTGGGTAGCAGGATTTACGGGGAAATATATTTCCACATTTTCAACTGATATGGCCTTATTTCCACTTTGGTTGCAAAATCAATATGACTTTATTGCTCAATCGTGTTGGTAATAAAGCCATATGGCCTTATTTCCCATTGAATTGAGAAATAAGGCCATATTGCCTTATTGCCTATGGCTTTATTTCACCCCCCCCCCTCCCCCCCCCCCCCCCCCCGAAAGTATACTCTAGTCCCGGGGACTTGACTTTTCTCAAATTTTGTTGGCCTGTGTTATAGAATACACCTTATCGTATGAGTAATTAACACAAATGTTATATGTATATTACTCTATCGTGTGAGTAGGTATTCGTAAAACAGAACTGGGTTTTCAATTTTTAAGGATATTGGTAAAAAAAGTTAAACACCAAAAATCTTTTTTTTCGGTTGTGCCTTAATAAATTTTTAGATTCAACAACAGTGATGCAAAGTAAATTTTGTTAAACTTAGATGCGTTTTCGGTTAGACTGTTAATCTTAACATATATAAGGCAACATTTTTTTCAAAGATATACGCAATTACTTAAGCCAAACAACTTCTGTGTCTTTTTGGAGTCGCCATATTTCAGAACCTATTGCTGGAAGCCCAACTTTTCAATGAAGTGCTGATTTATTAAATGTTGAAATTTGATGAAATTAATTAAAAGAGTGGAATAGAGTGCTTGCTTTGCAAACTGATGGAAAATTTCAAGAACGTGGGTTCTATTCCAATCAGAGTTAAGTCTGTTGATGAAAAATAACATATCGAAAAAACAGTCTTACAAAAATCAAACAATTTAAATCTAACGTAATTTTGTCCACTGATGACGTAGAGGTGGCTACAGAAACCATGGTCTGGAATAAATCCACATTAAAAATAATCTTTAGAAATACAATGTTTTCTTCTTCAATCACAAACCCTTAATTAAAAGAGATATTGTTATTGGAGATATCGCATTATATTGATATAACCTAAAAAGTGTTGTCGCGTTAATCGAAAGTTACTTGTATGTTTATACTTTACCTAATTTTACTTTCAATACATGCACTACAAATATTGCTAATGTTACTACAATTGAAAATATGCCTGTTAGCAGGCCAAACATAAATTCCATGATTTTTCTTTTTTCAACACCTCAGCAGTACCAACAGCATTTACGATGATGATGTTGTCGATAACAGAAGACGGCATTAAATTATTTCTATTATTTACAAAATACATTGATTGGTTGCTGCTGGTCACTTTATAATCGATTTTGATATTTGATTGTTTTCTTTTCTCCTCTTCTTTTCTACTACTTTTCTTTTAACATTTTTTTTGTATCTTTTTGCTCATTTGTTAATACAAAACACATTTGTTTAAGATGTTTTCATTTCATTTTGTTTATTTTTTTTTATTTATTTAATAGGCTTTGTTTATTTTTTTTTACTCTTGTCTGTGTCACGTAATGTTTGCACTGTTGTTATTTTGGTTTTTATTGATTTTATTTAAAAATGTTCATGTTTAATTAAAAATAATTAAAAAAACAAAAATCAAAATATTATTTTTTATATAGGAAGCTATTTTAAAACATGCATTTTTTTTTTTATTTTTTTTTAATATTTCTTTAAGTTATTGTTTGTTTTACAAAAATTACACGAAGATTTCAATTATAATTGTAAAAAATATTAGAAAAAAAATTGTTTAATTAAAAAAAATATCAGAATTTTTTTAATTGCCGCAATTAAAGATTTACTCAAAAATATGTATAACAATTTGTGTTATTAATTTATAGTTTTTTTTTTAATTTTCTTTAACTCTATTTGTTTTTTAAATTCTCATTTAGTTAATGTTTTTTTCGTATATTAGGCATTCCACACCAAATGTTTCGCCTTGTATGACAAACATGTTTGCTTTAAATGTCTGAATAGGTGGTATGGATAGTTCTATATGGAACTAAGGAAATTACGTTTTTGGAGGCGTTGTTATATATTAAGTAGGTCGAGTTTGATTAAAAAAAAAAAATTGTTTTGGAAAATTTTCAGAACCTGTTCTAAAAAAGTCAATTTATCGAAAATCCGGCCACATTTATTTTTTTTTGTTATTTTTTTTTTTAAGTTTATATGTTTGTCTATCCACACAAAAAAAAAAACAGGAGGGCAATACGTTTAGTTGAAATTCAAATGAAATCTAAAAAAAAAGTATTGAAACCTAGAAATTTCATTTGAAATTTGGAAAAGGCCAATAGTCATTCAGAAATTGTAATTCTCAATTAGTTTTTCTGAGAATGCGAACTTTTTAGTTTCAGTTCTGATTTCTATATTTTAATTGGACTTTTTTGAATTCCAATATGACTTTTAGAAATTTTAATATCCAAATGGAACAAAATTGAGGAATATGCTCTTTTTAATTTCAAAACCGCCAAAATCGGCTAGAGTTTGAGCCGCCGATCAATCGATGATATCGGCGGCGGCGCGGCTCGTGAAAAATATCGGCTTAGCGACTCAGCCGTCAGCCGCGCCGACCGGCTTGCTTCACTGGAGGGTATTCTGTAATTCTCCTGCACTTATTGTGTCAACATCGCGTATGAGTAACAAAACCAAAGATTTTTGCAAATATATGTTACTCATACGCTATGTTGGCACAATAAAATACAAGAGAATTACAGAATTTTTATGAAATTAAATAACTACGATTTTCTCGAAAAATACGAACATCTAAACTTTTTCAAAAAATGTCCTCCTGATTTTTTTTGTGTGGATAGACAAACATCTAATCTTAAAAAAATAATGTGGCGGGATTTTTGATAAATTGACTTTTTTAAAAATAGAAAAATTTCCGAACGGGTTTTGAAAATGTTCCAAAATAAAAAATTTTAATCGATAGCCCATAAAAATAGTATATACTTAAAAGAATGTAAATTTTTGAAATTTTGGTGCATTTCGTTTTAATTTGATAAATATTTAATCAAGCGAATTTGACACACATTTAACAATCTTTCCAATATTTAACTACAGTGGGTTACGGTAAATTTAAATATTTTAAAAATCACTTTCAAAAATCAAAGTGGAATTGAATTGCATAAAAGTGGTTTCATTCCAAAAAAAATATTTGCTTTGCGTTTTACGAGTAAACCACTTATTTCACTTCCGAACGGAATTGAGTCTGGGACATGCCAATAAACAATCAGTTTTCTGTTTGAAAATACAAAGTATTTTCTTAAAATCTATATTTTGACAGAAAACTTTGTCAAATAACTGTCAAATTTAAATTACAGTCATTTTACAGAGTATTTAACAGGTTAATTATTTTAAGAGCATGTTTTTTTTTTCGCTGGACATTTGGCGTGGCCATTACAGAGGACGAATGAATAAACAAAAATAAAAACGTATCTTCTGTAAAATAGATTAAAATGCTTAATTTTTAATTTTTAAAATGCTTAATTTTTAATTTTTAATTTTTGTTTTTGTTTGTTCACTCAAAATAATAACTCTGTTAAATTACAGAAAAACTCTGCTAATTTAACAGAGTACACCATACTTTTCCAGCTAACAACATTTCTTTGTAATTTTACTAAAAAACTCTGTAAAATGATTTTGGCAAATAAAAACTGTTTATAGTAAAATATTTGTAAAATATGAAAGCTTTTTGACAGAGATAACTCTGTAATTTTACTTTAAAACTCTGTAAAATGATTTGGACAAAAAAAACTGTTAATTTACAGAGTTTCTAGTAAAATATTGGTTAAATAAATCACCATTAATCAAAGAAAACTATGTAAATTTACATATATTTGTAAAATGCATTTGATGCAAAAAAAAAAAAATTAACAGAAAAACTCCGTAAACTTACAGAGTTTAGTTAAATGCATGTTATCTTGCAAAATTTGTATAAGATTTCTGAAAAAAAAATTTTTGATAATTTTTTTGCAACTTTTTCAACTTTTTCTTAATGATAAAAAAAAAAAATACACAGATAAAATTTTGATGTTTGGTAACAAAAACAAACTACTCAAACAGAAAACTTTTATAAAAAATACGAAGTATTTTTCTTAAATCTGTATTTTAGCAGAAAACTCTGTTAATTATCTGTAAAATTAAGATTACAAAGTAAAAAGTAATATATCAGAGAAAATTTTGTTTTTTTGTCACAGCAAAATACAAAGTATTTTTTTTTAATCTGTATTTTGACAGACAACTGTCAAATATCTGTTGAATTGAGATTACAGTCATTTTACAGAGTATTTTACAGAGTTATTATTTTGAGTGTTCATTCGTCCTCTGTAATAGCATAGTTAGCCAGAGCGGGTTTAACAGGAGTCGAGTGACTTCAGATACCTTTATCTATTGAGAATCTTTGCTTGGCATAGTTAGCAAGAGAGGGTTAAACAGAAGTGGAGCGACTTCAGATATCTTTATAGTTTACAGTCTTTGGTGGCACTAGGAAGACATCTCTTGTAAGTCTCCATAAAAAAATTAGCCCAACGCTCAGTTAAATCAACTTATCGGGAAGAAAAATTAAACCTACTTCACTCAAATTTGGTTATGGTGTGTTTTCCAACTAATTAAGGAGGTAACAAAAGACAGATTCAATCGGTCCATATTGAACTCACAATCAGTAACTATTTTCCGGATAACACTTGTGTACAATTTGATTACAATATAGGAAATATTGGATTACAGTTTTGTTTTTTGCATTTTTTTGATAAATAAATACAAAAAAATAAGAAATCTGCATTCCAAAGCAGGAGTGGGATATTAGGATTTCGTTTTGATATCAAAATTGATTTTCAAAAGCACTTTTTTGACCTCCAAATTACTAAAATTTTTTCTTTATCATATTTTTAAGAAACTGAAATAACGTGCTGCCATTTCTTGGCGTATATAGAAAAATATTAGCCCTGTTTTTTGCAGACCGGATTAAGATTTGTATTAATTTATATTATATTTGGGTGAAATCAAAAAATGTCAACCAAACCATGTAATCATACATGGGATAAAGTATTCGCATATTTTTTAATGTACTACGTCGCATAGATTGGCGTCCTACATAACTAACAACAATCCGGATACTACTTAGTAAGCTATTTTAAACAAGTTATTTTCATTTTTGTAGGCCAAATGTAAACTCCGTTGCCAGTAACATTTTCAATTTTTAAACTTTAATCGGTTATATCTTAAAAACCAATAACCCAAACTCTTAATAATTGACTACATTTTTAAAGAGGGCATGTTGACGTTCTTAAAAAATATTTTTGTATAGTCATAACTATCTCTTTTACCCAAACAAACACGGCTTCAATTGTGTAACGATTTTTCGACACTTTTTTTAGACATTATGGAACCTGACAATTTTGTTGTTTTTGACGTATTGTGTTAAGAAAAATAATAGGTAATTGCCCCATTTATTAAACGCGAGGCTATAAAGTATCATTTTACATCATTGGTTTCAAGTTTGCTCCCTGCATATTAATTTCCCTGCATGAAAAGCTAAATCATAAATGAAAAATCGAACAATGCTGTAAACTCCGTCTCCACGTTTACAACAAAACTACTTAGCGTGCATCTGAAATATTGTCATATTTTGACGTATCTAGTTGACATATAATGATTTTTTTTCGGAAACCAATTTCCGACAAATAGTTTTCGAAAAAAAGGGCAAAAAGTGACGAAATGTAAACTCCGTCTCTGTAAACTCCGTCAACTTTTTTTTTTTTGCAGATTGCATAAAAAAACCTTATGAAGTTGTTAAAACCGACGCAAATTTTAACACTAGTCATTCAAAAAAGTAAAAAAACTTATTTTAACAGAAATAATAATAAATTTATTTTACATTTCCTTAGAAAAATCCTATTAAAATAAAAAATAATTGTAAAATCTTTAATAACAAAAACCAGAAAAAATCCTAATTACAAAAATTGTTAGCAATTACATAAATAAGTGTTTTAAATTACAATAAAATGTTTTCAAAGAAAATTCAAAAAATTTAATGTATTTTTCTAAGGTGAATGTAAACTCCGTCACCAAAAAAATCATAAAAATGTCGATAAAATTTGTTTGAAACAGTTTGTAGAAGAGATCTTTTATAGTTATATTAGTAGTGATGTAACATATCGATTTTAATAAAAAAAATTACCAAAAATTTAAATTTTTTGTTTGTACAATTTTGGCTCCAAAACACTGACATTTTTTGATTTCACCCATTTATATTATTAAAAAATGGGTCAAATCAAGTCCAGAATTTTTTTTTATAATTTTTTTCTGAAAGTGTTGTTTTTTTATTTTTAGTACCAAAAGGTACATAAAAATAAAATGTATTTATTCGGCCTTTATATATGTATATATATTCGATTAGAGTCTTATTCTAGTTCGAGGCCCAAAAATATTTCTATTTATGATATTGTCATAATAGAGTATTTTTAATTTATTGCTTTAAAAAAGTTACTATCTCATAGTATGTCTGTACTGATCAGTTTCATCCCCACTCTAATCGAATATATATTTTTTTCTGAAATTACATACAATTAGTAAATATAAACAGAAAAACAAATTAAGCTTTGTCCAAAATGCAAAGAATGAAAAATAAATTTAGTTAAATCCTATAGGATTAACTCAAATTTATTTATACCGTTTTACATTTTGGACAACGCTTAATTTTTTTTTCCTGTTTATATTAACTAATTGGATTTAAATTCAGAAAAAAAATATAAAAAAAATTTCTGGACTTTATTTGACCCATTTTTTAAGTAAATAGAGTTAATCCTAATCTTAATCCAGTCTGCAAAAAACAGGGCTATTATTTGCGTAATTTTTTTTGTGGATCAAATTTATCTTAAAAAATTCCATAATTCTTAAAAAGTTACATTTTTTTTTGAACCACTTTTAATTTTTGATTTTAACATTTTCATTATAAGCCAATTCCTTTCTTTATTAAAAAATCAGACGATCTAGTGTTTTGATCGAAAGCGCATATCATTATGTTTTTTTTTGCAGATTATTAAGTACACTCATAATAATAACTCTGTAAAATACTCTGTAAAATGACTGTAATCTCAATTCAACAGATATTTGACAGAGTTTTCTGTCAAAATACAGATTTAAAGAAAAACCTTTGTATTTTGTTGTGACAAAAAAACAAAGTTTCCTCTGTTATATTACTTTTTTGCTTTGTAATCTTAATTTTACAGATAATTAACAGACTTTTCTGCTAAAATACAGATCTAAGCTAAATACTTCGTATTTTTATATAATCAAAAAAGTTTTCTGTTTTGATTAGTTTTTGTTTTTGTTACCAAACATCAATAATTTTTTTTTTTTGAGAAAAAGTTGAAAAAGTAGCAAAAAAAAGTTATCAAAATTTATTTTTCAGAAATCTTATAAAAATTTTACAAAATAACATGCATTTAACTAAACTCTGTAAATTTACAGAGTTTTTTCTGTAAATTTTTTTTGCATCAAATATATGTAAATTTCATAGTTTTCCTTGCTAAATGGTGGTTTATTTAACCAATATTTTACTAGACACTCTGTAAATTAACAGTTTTTTTTGTCCAAATCATTTAACAGAGTTTTATGTTAAAATTACAGAGTTTTCTTTGTAAAAAAGCTTTCATATTTAACCAATATTTTACTATAAACTCTGTAAATTAACCGGTTTTTTTCTGTCAAAATCATTTTACAGAGTTTTTTAGTAAAATTACCAAGAAATGTTGTTAGCTGGAAAAGTATGGTGTACTCTGTTAAATTAGCAGATTTTTTCTGTGATTTAACAGAGTTATTATTTTGAGTGTAGGCATTTTTAAATTATAAGGTTGGAATTTTGACTACTATTTAAAAAAGTCAATCATATTATGGCCCGTACTATAGAAAAATAAAAAGTCTATTTTAACAAAAGTTTAATTTTAAATTTTAAATTTTAAATTTTCTATACATTTTTTGAAAGTCGATTTTAAAAACAGAAACAATTTGTATGGAAATGAAATAAAAAGTCGATTTTAAATTTATTTTATTTTTACACAGAAAAAAATAAAAAAAAAATTTTGAGTAAATTTTTAATACTATTAGTAAAAAATTACTCAATTTTGCACCATTAAACGATTTAAGTAATAGTATTGAGTAAACTTTTAATAAAAAATTATTAAATGCTTAATAAAAAATTTGAGTAAATTATTAATTCACAGAATTAAAACCTTACTTAAAATTTTTCAATATTTTTAAGTAACTTTTTAATTGTGTCAAGTAAAAATTTACTCAAAATGTATCAATTCATTTTTTTACAAAGTTTAAAAAGTTTCGAATTTTTTTTTTTTTTAAAAATTGCTTTTTCAAACTTTACCAAATATACTTATGAGTCCCCGCACAACAATGTCGGAGCGGTTGACGGTTTCGGTCATGAGAGAGTATAGGCGCAAAACAAAAGCGGCAGCGGTAAATTCCGTCATACGTTGATATTTACACTATTTTTTCACTTTTTCCACATATTTTTATTTGATTTTATTGTTTTTTTTAATATCAATATGATTTTTTCATGTTGATTAGTTTTTTTTGTGTTTTTTAGAATTTTTAAAATTTTTTTTGTTAGAGATCACATTTTTTTGTTTACTTTATCGAAAATAATCGAAATATTTATAAACATGTGGCAACATTTTAATATCAAAAATTAAAAGAGAGAGAGAAACCGACACAAAAATAAAATTGATTTTATTCAAGCGGTTTTCGGTCGAGCGTTTTTTCTTGCCAAATTTGTATGAAAAAAACGTCACCGACATTGTTGTGCGGGGACTCTATGTCTTCAAGACAAAGGAACATTTTAAAAGATGATTTCAAACTTTCATATACGTATACAAAAAATTATAAACTAAATGAGAATTCAAAACACCAAGAGAATAAAAAAAAAAAATAAAAAAATATTAAATTTGTATTAAGATGAACATAAAATTTACAATATTGCAAAAATACCAAACAAAGCTGTTTCTCTTGGACACTTTCAAAAAAATTTAAAACTTGCACATAACTTAATTTTTAGGCGCAGCGACGTTATACATATTTGCATTGGTAATAATTTCCATTCACAAATTATTAGCATGATAATAAAACGTTTTATATTATTGATAATATCAACTGTATCATTTTAATTCTGTCATCTTTTGTCATTCATAAAAAAATATTTTTACTTTCTCATTTAATCTCAGCTTTAATAATCTCTAATCGGTATCATTTTTTTATAATATTTAATAGTGTCCAAAGTTTAAGTTTAATTATTAAGTTTAACTAAAAAAAAAATATTTCAAAGTTTAGACAATTGCTTAGAGGTTGAAGATTACAAAAGAAACTTGTTTTTTTTTCCTATTAGTTTTATTAATTTATTTCAAGCGAATAATATTTATTCATAAATATTCTAACAACAATTGTTAAATATATCTATCTATCTGTATGCCCGTCTGTCCGTCCGTTGGTGATAATTAATCATGTGTAAAAAACTGTTTTTATTTTTTTAGATTTTTTAATACAATATTTTACAAAATTAAGTTTATCATAGCAAATAAATAAAAATTTAAATTTTTATACTGAAATTTAAGCTGACCGTTATGCACAACATCAATTTTAAGAAGAATAAATAGTTTTAATAAAAAATACGTTTTTGCTAAAAAAAATATCAATTATATCAATTAAATATTAAACGATAACAGTAATTTTTTTATAATATATTTTTCTATCAAAATTAAATAAATTATCTGAAGAATGAACTACAAAATAAACTTTTTAAAAAATAATATCTCGTTGGAATTTGGTTTGACCGAATTTGCCCACAGGGACACAATTTGGATCAAAGATTAATAAATAATTTAGTAGCGGCAATTATTTTCCCATCACAAAAAAAAATATACACTACTATATATTTTTTTATTTGGCACAAACAGTCGCACTTGTTTGAAATAAATTATTTAAAAAAATGTTTTAATTGATTTCATAAATTCTTTTATTAAAACAGGAAATTTTGTTATTCTGTTTAGGCCAATTTAAAGTTCGGTCAAACATTTTTTTTTTTGCAACCAACTAAAATGTCTAAAAATGGCTGCCATGATACAGCAGTAACGGGTAGACCGATTTTGGATTTGATTTTTGTAGTTTGTGCAAAAGTCAATTTTTTTACACTTCAGTAATGGATCTTTCTAAAACAAGAAGAAATATATAAATCCAGTTATTTATTTTTTTAATGCTGTTCAAATACTGCTATTTTCAAATATGTAAGTATTTCGAATGTGTGAACCCCCCTTAAATGTTTTAACGCATCTTCATTTCTGATATGTAGTTATATACATATGCACATGTATGTACCTACGAACATACTAAAATACTTTTTGGTTAAATATTTGTTTAAACACATTTGAAAAAGAAATACAAATAGTTTTTGACACACATTTAAAGTCAAGGTCGTTTTTTAATTTATCAACTAAATAAAATGCATTCTTCAATATTATTTAAATCATAATTGTAAAATGAAAAAGAGTTTATTCTAGTTCGAGGTCATTTATTGTCTCCGCAATGAATTAACATGACAAGTACTTGTGCTAACTCTACTTTCTTTCTTAGGATATTCTGCTTTTAAAATTTATCTGCTTTTAAAAATTTGGTAATTTTCCGGATTGAATTAACGATCGTTTCGGGAATTTTTTCCGTCGTCAGAATTCTTTTGAAAATTGTGCTAATACTGTTGTGGTACAAAGAAAAATCAAAAATTCTCTATTATTTCAACCTAGTGTGAACTATGGTAAAAATAATTAAAAGAAGTCTACACTCAAAATATTTTGTAGGCAAAAACAAAAGAAAAACACACTTAAAACCAGTGAATAAACAATTGAAAACCATCCCAGTAATTATTCATTTGTTTTAAAAACATCAACATTTATTTTTTACTGTTGGCAAAATTTTCTAAAATAAATAACACTAAACATTAAAAAATTACAGTTTTTTCATTCTTTTTTACCAACAAATTCGAAAAAAATAACCTACGAAAACATTAAAAATTAATGATAGTTCTGTTATTTTTACCAACAAATTCCAAAAAAATAACCTACCAAAACATTAAAAATTAATGATTTCGTAGGTTATTTTATACAATTTTTTTTTGAAATATTTTTTTAAAATTTTTTAATAAAATTTTGGGGAATCGATCCCGCAATCAACTACATTCTGGCCAGACACTCTACCCATCGTGCCAAAGCCACTTGATACAAATATGTTTTTATATTTCTATAAATAATTTTTTGAATTTTTTTTTCTACAAACAAATAACTGACTTGTGTAGGTAAGAACTAATGATATATCATTAAAAAATACCAACAATTTAAAAAAAAATTACTTACACAAATCATTAAAAATTTAAAGAATAATCAGTAGTTTTTACTTACAGAACAAAAATAAATGACTTTATAAATTAAATGTTAGTGAAAGTCTTTATTTTTTAGTGTGTTATTTTTGAAACAAAGGACTGATGTAGTCATTAATAAAAACTGAACATCAAACAAATGTTTTTTCTTTTAAAAACGACTAAACGGAAAACTTTTTAAATAAACTACAAACAGTTAATGACATAATTTTTTGAGTGTATGATTTCGAAATTTGACCAGTATTATCCCAAATATAATGAGAGCAGACATTTAATTTTACATTGTTTTGCCATCGACAAATGTTAAATGCAGTTTATTTTTTGCTTCTAATAGAAGATAAATTCTGTCGTACTAATTGTAAGAGCAGGGTTATCAAGATTCTTTTTAATTTTTGTTAAAAAATAATAAAAACTAGTTATTTATTCGACCTTTGTGCAATAAAAAAGTTGTTCCCGAAATTAATTGACATTACAAGTACACTCAAAATAATAACTCTGTAAAATACTCTGTAAAATGACTGTAATCTCAATTCAACAGATACCTATTTGACAGAGTTTTCTGTCAAAATACAGATTTAAAGAAAATACTTTGTATTTTCTTGTGACAAAAAAACAAAGTTTCATCTGTTATATTACTTTTAACTTTGTAATCTTTATTTTACAGACAACACTGTGCTACAAAAAACACAAAATCGAATATACTTTTGAAATGAGGTTGTTAAGGTTGTAGGTCTCGTCGAAAGGATCACAAAAATGCCCACTTAACTTGCCAGACACCCTCAAATTTTAAATTTATTGTCAAAAAACGTTTTTTGGGACTTTTCTCACTAAACTACTTGTAACTTAAAAAGTTTTCAACGGATTTTCAATTTTTTAACTGTTTTGGATAGAAAAAGAACAGGGCTTTTTATGTGTGTGAATTGGTCTATACATATAAGAAAGGTATGTATTGATTTTTTAACAATATCTAATTTTTTTGTTATTTTGTGAAAAATTTTTGAGTTTATCGATTTTTTTCTGCTATAGTTCATTCAACAATATTTATATTTCTAAACGTATTCTTAAAGAAAATTTAATTGTGAATACGAATATGCCGGAAAAATCGAATAACAATGGACAGAGTTGTAATAATTTTTCTAAAAAAAAAAAATAGATTTTGCATTAAATTGCCGTTCGGACAACCCAGGCAAAAATAATAAAAGAAATAAACGAACATACTGAGAGGTCGCGTATCATTATTTTTAAGGTTTTTTGCCCCCTGAATTCGAATTTGACCTTGAAATTGCGCTATCTTATTAAGTTTTTGATATATATGTTAAATATCTCTAAACCCTGACGCGATAGAGCAATTTAAAGGCCAGATTCGGATATTGTACATGACCTCTTATGATAAATATTTTTTTTTGCCTGGGTTATCTGAACGGCGATTTCCTGCGGCGAAAATTTATCACAACTCTGTCAATTCTAATCTGATTTTTTCAGAATAAAGCTCATCGAATTCAGAATTTAATTTTCTTCAAAACTACGTTTATAAATTTAAAGGTTGTTAAACGAAATATAGCAGAAAATAATAGATAAACTCGAAAAATTTTCAAAAAAAAATAGATATTATAGAAAAAATCAATAGATATATTTATTATATGTGTAGACCAATTCACACACATGAAAAGCCCTATCCTTCCTCTATCCAAAACAGTTAAAAAATTTTAAATCGGTTAAAAATTTTCGGAATTACACAAGGTTTAGTGAACAAAGTACCAAAAAAAGGTTTTTTGACAATAACTCTAAAATTTGAGGGTGTCTGGCAAGTTTAAAGGGCATTTTTGTGATCTACTCGACAAAACCAACAACCTATACCATGTCACATCAGAAGTATTTTTTCACTGTAGCACAGTGTAACTAACATAGTTTTCTGCTAAAATAAAAATTTAAGCGAAATACTCTGTATTTTTTAAAACCAAAAAACTATAGAAAGCATATATATGGGGCATTCCGTGCCAAATCACTCACTTTTAGGCCCGACCCCCTTCGATTAATTTTATTTTTGGATATGTTTTAGTACGTATTAAATGCAACTTCCAGCCAAATTTTCAGCCTTTTATACCAAGGTGGTGTTGAGTAATCAATTTTTCAAAATGGCGATTTTTTCCAAAAAATTAAAAAATTTAAATTTTCAATAAATTTTGACCAGTAAAAAATATAGATATATTAAAAAAAGATGGACAACATTTTGTTGGTAGTTAAATGTAGTTTTAGAAAAAAAAATATGAAAAATTATTCGAAGTAACTATCACTTGTTTTTTATCGTATAAAAATTAAAATCGACTTTTTGAAAAAGTCCGAAACCTTCGATTTTTTTTTAAAAATGTCAAAAAATTCTACTCTAAATTACGCAACTTTTAAGTCATAATTCGAGATGTGATCGTAATTCGTTCTATTTTTATTCAAATTTTGAAAATTGCACTTTTTTTTTTTGACTCTGGTTTATTTTATATGGTGCTCCAAAAAAAATAATTTGGTAAATATTGACAGTAACTTCCCCTAGATATATTAACTTGGGTGTAAAAATACGTTTCAGAAAATTTTAGGATGATCGGACATGGGTAAGGCGTGCCGCATCGGCTTTGAAGTTTTTAAGTTAATTTTGAATTCAAATGGTTACAGAATTGAAATGTAGAGTAAAATGTCTATCTATTAAGGTCATAAAAACCGAAATCGGTTTAAAATCAGCCAAGTTATTACAACTTCCCCAGGCATCTAACGTGTGGCAGACAACTTGATTAATCAATACAATCCGATTTTTGAAATTCATTGAAATTTTCTACTGTAATAACATTTTTTTATTCTTCAAGTTCAAATGTTATTAGATGACAAGTATTTTTCATATTGTGTTTTGCTAACATTTTTTAAATTAGTGCTAAAAATGCCTGCATTTTCCACACCCTTTTGAAATCTCTATTTTAAAAAAAAAAATATTTTTTTTGTTTTAAAATTTGGAAAAGTCAAAAAAATATTACACTGAAACATGAATAATGAAAAAATGTTATTACAGTAGAAAATTTCAATAAATTTAAAAAAAGGGCCTCGTATTTTTTAATCAAGTTGTATGGCACACGGTAGATGCCTGGGGAAGTTGTAATAACTTGGCTGATTTTCAACCGATTTTAGTTTTTAGTACCTTATTAGAAAGGCATTTTACTCCACATCATAATTCTGTAATCACTTGAATTAAAACTTAACTTAAAATACCAAAGAAATTGCGAAAACAGAAAAAAAATCATATTTTTCCTTGTAATCCGTTTTTTAAACTTCAAGGACCATGCTAAGCGCCTTACACATGTCCGATCGTCCCAAATTTTTGTGAGACGTATATTTACCTCCAAATGAATATATTTAGGGTAAGTTAGGGTCAGTATCTACCATTTTTTTTTTTTTTTTGAGCTCCATATAAAATAAATCAGAGCCAAAACATAAAAGGTGCAATTTTAAATATTAAAAAAAAAATAGAAAGAATTGTGATCACATCTCGAGTTATGGCTTAAAAGTTGCATAATTTAGAGTAGAATTCTTTTAGTTTTTTACAAAAAAATCGAAGGTTTCGGACTTTTTCAAAAAGTCGATTTTAATTTTTAAACGTCAAAAAATAAGTGATAATTACTTCGAATAATTTTTTCACATTTTTTTTCTAAAACTACATTTAAATACCAACAAAACGTTGTCCAACTTTTTTTAAAATATGTATATTTTTTACTGGTCAAAATTGATTGAAAATTTAAATTTTTTCATTTTTTGGAAAAAATCGCCTTTTTGAAAAATTGATTACTCAACACCACCTTGGTATAAAAGGCTGAAAATTTGGCTGCAAGTTGCATTTAATACGTACTAAAACATATCCAAAAATAAAATTAATCGAAGGGGGTCGGGCCTAAAAGTGAGTGATTTGGCATGGAATGCCCCATATGTAATTTAACTTTTTCTGTGTCAATATTTAGAACTAACTATATGTACAATAACTATTCGAGAACGACCTTGAACAATTGTTTACTGGGTTATAATAACAATAATAGTATTATCATAAATAATATTTATTTAAAATATATTTTTTTTTTTTTGAAAAATTAACTGCAAAAACACAGACATCCAAATCGTGATTATACCGGCTATTAAAGGTCAAGTTTATTGAGATGATTTGTTATTTTTGTGTTTTAAAATATTTTAATTTATTCGTTGCTTTTGTTTTCTATGATTATTTAAATTTCTTCTTTTTTTTTTTAATTAAGTTTTTTTTGTATTATTAACACAAGTGTTTTACGGAAGTTTATTCATAATTCTATATTTTCATTTATATAAATTTATTTGGTGTTTTATATTAATTTGCAATATTTTGTATATGATTTCATTTTATTTTTGTTGTTGTGCCGTTTTGGCCATTTTTTTTATTATCTATTTAAAAATATTATCACAATACGAGATAACAGTATTTACGCACTGATATCATACAATAACAAAAAAATGAATTATTATTTTTTTTAAACATAACGGTTTTATTAGTCAGTTTAATGTATTTTACTAAAAGATTTTTAATTTTTTATGTATTTTTTATTATTATTATTTGTTTAATTTTTTATTTTTGCCACAACTTTGTTTCATTAACTTTAGCCCGAAAAAGTAAAGTTTTTTGCTATTTACACGTCGGCGCGCGTTTGACGACTAAATTTGTTTGATTTTTTTTTCGAGTGTTGCCTATTGATACCAAATGTCTCGTCTCATACAGCACTTGCTGTCTGGGAGAGAAGAGTGTATTAGTGTTAAAGTTTGTTAATAAAATTATTATTGTTATTGTTTTTTTATTTTTTGATTTTAGTACTTGTAGATCCATTCATTTTCATACATAAAAATATAATCAGTTAGGAGACATTGTTTTGTTATGTTCATACATACGTTCGTACATATGTATTAATATTAATTAAGTTAACAAAGATTTTTTAAGTTAGTCACTTGTTAACTGAAATTATTTAAGTGAGTTCTTAGCACTTATCGCTTATTTACTTGTTGAATATCTATTTATATTATGTGCTATTAATTATTCGATTAAGCTTTAAACCGGGTAATGAATGATGTACCCAGCCGCGGACTTAGCAATTAATATTTTGAGATAATCATACGCACCCATGTACAATTTGATTACAAACATAGTAATTTTGGCCATCTGGGCGTATGATTATCCTCTTATATTAATTTCTGGATCTGCGGTTGGATGTACCTTTGGGTAGTTTATAAAAACAAAAGTTGGATTTTTTTATGGCCCCCGGAATAAGCATAACGATTTTTTTACAATTTCTTCATTTGGAAACTTAAAGAACAAGAAAACACACTTAAAAATAAATATTTTTCTTCTTTGTTAATTTTCTTATTTTCAAAATTAATTTTTAAAATTTTAAACAGTTTTTAAAACAAAAAAAAAAAAAAAAAATTGTATATTTGCTAATTTATGCCAAAATATGCAAAAATATCCATTTAAAAGTTGTAAATATTAATAAAGTGTGCATTTAAAATCAAAATATGCAAAAATATGAATTTTCACCAAAATATGCAAAAATATGCATTTTCATCAAAATATGCAAAAATATGCAAATTTTTCAGTGTTTGAACTTGGAAAAAATCGACACAGAAATATTTTTAAAAAATTTTCTAAAAAATATCTATAAATAATTTCATTTTCCAGTGCGACCCTCGTATCTCCTTTAATATTTGCTCAATCTGGACGCTATTAAACTTAAATTAAAGCTTTGAAAATTTACTATACACTAGAGATGGGCACATGAGCAGATTAGAACGTGATTCACACATGATCACGCGTGAGTGTGACTGAATTCAATTTTACTCACGTGATTGTGAGTGAGTGTGAGTGGAGAAAAAAATTGTGTGAGTGAGTGTGCGTGAGTAAGATTTTTGCGTGAGTAAGTGTGCGTGAGACGATTTTTTTGCGTGAGTCTGCGTGATTTATAAACTCTACACATTTCCTTTTGTACCAAAAACAGCAAAAAAAAATTGTAAAATTTGGCTTAACTTAAGATTTTGTCCTGAAAAAAAACAAAAAAAATTTAAAATTTCGCTGAACTTTAAATTTTGTTGAAAATATTGAAAGATTTTTGAAATTTTAGTTTTTGAAAAAAATTTTTAGTATGAATAAGAGTTTCGTGAGTGTGAGTCAACGTGATAGTGAGTGAAGCTTGCGTGAGTGTGAGTTGTATCAAATTTACTCACGTGATTGTGAGTGAGTGTGAGTAGAAAAAATTTGCTCGTGAGTGAGTGTGCGTGATTCAAAAATGTCTGTCGTGAGCGTGAGTGAGTGTGAGTCAAAAATCACTCACGCGCCCATCTCTACTATATACCATTTTCAAACTTGTTTATCCAGTTGTCTACTTTTATTTCACATTGGAGCCACTGAGGCTGATGGCAATGACCCAAAATTTGTTGCACAGTGTTATGTGAGAATAACACTGTGCTATAGCGGATTTATACATTTCGTGTGACCTAATGCCCATTAAACTTAAAACGTTTCTGAGTTACATGCAATTTGGTAAGAAAAGTTCCGAAAAACTTTTTTGAGAATAACTTTGGAATTTGAAAGAGTCTAGTAAGTTAAATAAGAATTTTGTGTCATATAACACCATCGAACAAAATATACGTTTGAAACTAGATACTAAATGTAGTAAAACTGCATTTACAGTTTTTAATTTCGTAATCGTGTTTTATTTTAAATGTACTTCAAAGTTTTAGAGGGTGTAAACCCCGGAAAATATTTTGGAACAAATTGCTATAACAATAGATTCTTGAATATATTATTCGGTAATCAAAACAAAATTTTCAATGTAAAATTATTTTTCAAAAAAACTACTTGCTCTAAAAAACAATTGCAAGGTAATATGATGCGTTCTGGAAATGATTATTTGGAACGGAAAATTTTGCTGGGCATTTTTGTAAAATATTTGTTAAATATTTCGCTCATTTACTTGTATAGCGTCATAACGCAAAATGTTTGATTTTACAGAAAACCTGTTTAAAGTTTACAATTAAAACTTGGTTTACTTTGCAAAAGGCCCGTACATAGAAAATGGTATAATGGCGTGTTCTCTTCTCAAACGGTGAGTTTAAAAGATATTAATACGAATTTTTGACACGGTTTAAAGCAGGATATAACAAATAATTCTGTATTGTTTATCCAAAAACGACATATTTTGAGTTATGACACTATACAAGTAAATGAGCATTTTGTATTTGGTAAGGATGCCCCTTGTGATGGTAAATGAAAGAAGAGGGTACCCTAATGTTATTATTTTGACACATCAGAAAAAAAGGAGGTAAGTAATGTCCTTTCAAAACTTTATTCTTAAAAATAATTTAAAATGTTTAACAAAATATGTTGATAATGTTTTGAAAGGACATTATTCACATTCTTTTTTCTGATATATGCAAAGTAACAAAAAGAAAAATTAGCGAATATTCTTTTATTTCATTTGCCATCAATAGCGACTTTATAAGACAAGTACAAATATTCAAAAAAATACATTACAAAATATAATGCTTTTAAACTCTAAAGTCCTTTTAAAACGAAAAAGGATCATGAAATGGAAAACTGTACATGCAGTTTTACTCCATTTGATCTCTACATTCAGACGTATGTATGTAATTTAATAATACGCCATGTCAAAAAATTAAAAAGAGACCATGCGATTCCTTAAAACATATAGTAGTACAATTTAGTTAAATAAATAAATTTTCTAACAAGCAATACAAATTGATGACATTACACAGAATTACAAAAATTAAAAAAAATAAATAAAAATAATTGTTAATTAGCGATATTAAGGGTTTTCACAAACTCACACAAAAATTTTATTAAATTAACAAAACTAAACTCACCGCCTTTATGGTGTATGTAAAATGTTAAAGCATTTTCCAGATTTATGAAAATGTTACTCAATTTTGAGTGATATTTATAAAACAAGTTAAGATCTATATTAACAAAAAAGTGAGTTTAAAAATATGTATGTATGTATGTTTAAAGATTTATATTAAACAATTAAAAGCTTTTCTTTTTTTTAAGACAACCTAAAGTATGTTAAACATTTTAACAAAATATAAAAATATTTAACAGTAAGTTTTTTTTTTTTTTTTTTAACATCTTGTTCGTATTTAACATGGCTCTGTTATAACAAAAGCTTTATTGTTAAGACATGACGTGAACATGAACTGTTATTTTAAAATTAATATGGAGGCAAAATATGTTAATACTTACAATTTTCACTTTTTGATAATTGATTGACAGAGATGGTATCCAAATTACCACCTAATAAATTGGCTACAACTTCTTCTACATATTCTCTAATTTTAAGTTTTTGTTCGGCTGTTATAAGAGCCGAATTGGCACCAATTTGACTAACACTTTCAAAATCTATAAAAAAAAAAGTGGAAAAATTAATAATGATTAGAATGTGTTCTAAATACTTGCTCGCTGCAAAGAAATAAGGAACTCTTATGCAAATATCCCATTCAAAAAACAAAATAAAAATGTATCGATATTCAACTTAACCGTTATTTATATCGCACAGTGGTTTGTATTCAAAATTTCGACCTATTGCAGTATAAATTTATAACGGTCACAGCTAACGTATGTGCTAGCAGAGTCCTAAAAAACATGCTTGAAGGGTTTGTGTGGTAAAGAGGTCAAAAGTTCCTCAATTGCCCCAAAATCGTCCCCAAAGATGTGAAATGTAAGTCCGGACTCCATTGGATATAAGTTGAAATTTGTGAAAAAAACGTCAACTTTTGATAAGGCTGGCGGGCACATCTACGAGGGCGGTTTGAAAGGTTCTTGGCTTTTAGTAAAAGCAATCACTTTTTCGCCAAAAAAAAAAAAAATTCAATTCCCAACATAAACTTTTTTTAGCCCTATACATTAGGGCGTCCCAAAAAAAAATTTTATTCGATTTTCTTGGGTGCTCAAGCATAATCTGAAAGCTAATATGGTAAAGTATTTTTGAGATTTTTTTCAGATTGTTCGGAAAAGTTTTTAAGGTTGCGCAAATCGATTTTTTGCTAAAAATCGGCTTTGACGACCGTTTTTTTAACTTTCTTTATAAATTTGCAAATAAACACGAGATTCTGTACTATTGAGGTAATATTTTTAAAGAAAAATGTCCAAACTTTATGGCCCTTACCACAAGAAAACAAAAAGTCTATTTTAACAAAAGTTCTATTTTAAATTTCAAATTTTCAATACATTTTTTGAAAGTCCATTTTAAAAACAAAAACAATTTGTATGGAAATAAAATTAAAAGCTCATTTTAAATTTATTTTATTTTCTTGTGGTAAGGCTGTATTTTTGTGTGCATAAATTAAATGTCTTGGCTATGCTTTTGCTCATTTGGGTAGCCTACATTAAATTTTTTTGTAAATTTTCCACAAATTTTTAAAATAACATCTTGTAACTTTTAAAATTTCAACGAGTCAAAAGTCAAAAAAAGTAGCAATGCAGTTTGAAAGATAAAATAATTCTAAGTAATTTGAAAAAAAATAGGGCATAAAATATTCCGCACAACCGAATTTAACACTCTTGTTTGTTGTTTCTGAAAGCTGCATCTACACTTAAAATAATAACTCTGTAAAATACTCTGTAAAATGACTGTAATCTCAATTCAACAGATATTTGACAGAGTTTTCTGTCAAAATACAGATTTAAAGAAAATACTTTGTATTTTGTTGTGATAAAAAAACAAAGTTTCCTCTGTTATATTACTTTTTACTTTGTAATCTTAATTTTACAGATAATTAACAGAGTTTTCTGCTAAAATACAGATCTAAGCAAAATACTTCGTATTTTTTTATAACCAAAAAAGTTTTCTGTTTTGAGTAGTTTTTGTTTTTGTTACCAAACATCAAAATTTTATCTGTATATTTTTTTTTTTTGAGAAAAAGTTGCAAAAAAAAAGTTATCAAAATTTTTTTTTCAGAAATCTTATAAAAATTTTACAAAATAACATGCATTTAACTAAACTCTGTAAATTTACAGAGATTTTTCTGTATTTTTTTTTTGCATTAAATGTATTTTACAAATATATGTAAATTTACATAGTTTTCTTTGCTAAATGGTGGTTTATTTAACCAATATTTTACTAGATACTCTGTAAATTAACAGTTTTTTTTTGTCCAAATCATTTTACAGAGTTTTATAGTAAAATTACAGAGTTTTCTCAGTAAAAAAGCTTTCATATTTAACCAAAATTTTACTTTAAACTCTGTAAATTACCAGTTTTTTTTCTGACAAAATCATTTTACAGAGTTTTTTAGTAAAATTACCAAGAAATGTTGTTAGCTGGAAAAGTATGGTGTACTCTGTTAAATTAGCAGAGTTTTTCTGTAATTTAACAGAGTTATTATTTTGAGTGTAATATTCCCGATATTCAGCTTTTAAACCCATCATATCTACACAGAAAGAAATAAAAAAAAAATTTGAGTAAATTTTTAATACTATTGAGTAAAAAATTACTCAATTTTCCACCAGTAAACGATTTAATAGTATTGAGTAAATTTTTAATAAAAATTTATTAAATGTTTGCCAAAAAAATTTGAGTAAATTTTTAATTGACACTATTAAGTGCAGGAACAGAACAAGAAGCACTACCTTTTAAAAACAGAACAAGTTTTATTTCACATCGGCGCCGGCCACCGGTTTAATCTGCCAAACCGTATGGAAAAAGTCGTGCCGGGCTTATTCTGTTTCTACTCTAAAAAAAACAAAGTTTAAAAAAATTTCATATTTTTTTACAAAGAAAAAAAAACATGTTTTTTCAAACTTTACCAAATATATTTTTGTCTTAAAGACATAAAAAAATTTTATAAATATGATTACAAACTTTCATGTATAAGGAGTGAGATCATAAAAATGTTAACACACATAAAGTTAAATAAAAAACAGACTACTGAATTTTAAGACTTCAAACCAAATTTTTATTAAATAAAATTTAATACAAAATCATAACAAAAAAACCGCATGGAACTCTAACCACTGCGAACAAAGTTATCAACTTTTTCCGGAAACCCTCCCATTAAGGCTTTTATGGTAGTTTCTGTCACCTTTTTAGAGCAGGTGGTCCATCTACGTTTGAAATCTTGCATGTCCTGGGAGACCTTTTTTGTGCCCTTTAATTCTTTTTTAACAAGAGCCCAATATCTCTCCACTGGCCTGAGCTCCGGGCAGTTTGGTGGATTTGCCTCTCTTGGTACAAAAACCACATTATTATCATTATACCACTCCAGCGCTTTCTTGCTGTAGTGACAAGATGCTAAATCGGGCCAAAAGTAAGTGGATACATTGTGCTGACTCAAGAACGGAAGAAGTCTCTTCTGCAAACACTCCTTGATATAAATTTCGCTGTTTATAGAGCCAGATGTCACAAATGACTGGCTTCTTTGGCCGCAGCTACATATGGCTTGCCATACTAGGAATTTTTTGGGGAATTTCGTTTGCTTTTTTGACCGAAATTTTTCCGCAACATTTCCTCGAACATCGGAAACATAAAATTCTTGACCAGGGAGCTGCGCAAAATCAGCCAGGACATAAGTTTCGTCGTCCATTACACAACAGTTGTATTTTTTTATAAAATTTGATTTCAATTTTCTAGCTCTGGTTTTGGCCTCCAAATTTTTAAAAGCGTTTCTATCGGGAACTTTTTGAACTTTGTAGGACTTTAGTCCCGCCTTACGTTTCACTTTACGTACAAAAAAGTCTGAGCATTGGGCTAACCGAGCTGTTTTTCTGCCAGATGTGTTAGGAGCTCTCTTAAGGATGCTTTTAACTTTATATGCCTTACCAATGTTACGATAACCAGTCGTTGTTCCTGTTCCCGGCTTCCTTTCAATTGTTAGGTGTTCCAGATACCTTTTTACCACTTTTGAAACTGTTTGGCGGCATACATTAGTTTCTTTGGCAATTTTTTTGTATGTCCATGTTTGGTTTTGTTGAAAATATTTAATTATTTTTGAACGCACTTTTCTTTCATCGTCCATTGTGTAAAAAATTGCAAATTAAAACTCATGATGTAAATTAATTTATTAACTGACATATTTTTAAAATGTAAACTGCCGAAAAAAAAAAAATTTGGAAGCTTTACACCAAAGTTGTAGGCAAAAATGTGTGTTAACATTTTTATGATCTCACTCCTTATATACAAAAAACTATAAACTAAACGAGAATTAAAAAAACTAAGAAAATTCCAAAAAAAAATTAAAAAAGCTATTAAATTCTTATTAAATTATTTACTCAATTTGTTTTTAAATTTTTGAGTAAATTTTTAATTGCGTCAATTAAAAAATTACTCAAAACTTATTTTAAATTTAAACAAGTGATTACTCAAATTGTTTTTCCCCATATTTTTTTCTGTGTAGTCTATGTACAACTTTTTATCCTAAGATATTAAATAGTGGAAGATAATATATTTTTTAAATTCAATATTTTATTTTATTATTAGTTTTATACAATGGGTAGAAAGCTTTAAAATGGCATTACTCTGGAACGGTAAGAGCGAATTCAAAAATTATTGTATCTAAATTATAAAGAATTAATTTAACTTTCAAACTGCATTATTACTTTTCTTGACTTTCATAGAAATTTTAAAAGTTACAAAGCGTTATTTTCAAAATTTATGGAAAATTTACGAAAAAATCTAATGTAGGGTACCCAAATGAGCAAAAGTGTTGCCAAAACTTATAGTTTAAATATGCACACAAAAATAAAGTTTTGACAATTTTTTTTAAAAATATTACCTCAGTAGTGAAGAAACTCGTTGTTTTTGACGATTTTATAAACAAAGTTAAAGAAATGGTCGGCAAAGCGGGTTTTTAGCAAAAAATCGATTTGCCCGACCTTAAAACCTTTTCCGCAAAATCTGAAAAAATCTCAAAAATACTTTACCCTATAAGCTTTCAAATTATGCTTGAGCCCGGACATTTTTTTTTTTGGGACACCCTACTATACATGTAGTCCTGAGATTTTAAAATTTTGTTATCCCGTTTAAATAATAAATTTTCTAAAGGGGTTTTTTAATGATTATTTGTTCATTCGACCCAAATCTCTTACCGCCGAGCAATTTCTTTAGGTTTGGAACCAGAAAATAGTAGGGGGATAATTTTGGAAAATATGATAGATAGTGTAGAAACAAAGATAAAGATATCTGAAGTCACTCGACTCCTGTTAAACCCGCTCTGGCTAACTATGCTATTACAGAGGACGAATGAACAAACAAAAACAAAAATTAAAAAAAAAAATATTGCAATTGGGCGTTTTTCCGACTTAAAAATTTCATCTCAAAATAATTGGATGTAATATGGATCATTTTTCCTGAAAAACTGGAACGCATTAAAATTAAATTTTATACACAGAAAAAAATTTGAAACGAATTTCAATCAACAAAAACGCGGATTTATTAAATTTGTTGATTAAAATTCCTCCAATTAAAAAAAATGTTATTTCAATCATCAAATTGTAGGTGATTGATTGATTGATTGATTGATTTAACAAATAAATTGTAAGCTTATGACAAAATTATCAAAAAATTTATCTTTTTTGCTTTCCACTATGTTGCCAGCAATCAGAGCTTTGAAGGATTTCATTCCTTAATTCGATTTGGCATTCTGAATGAAAAATAAGTGATTGCATTCCCCAATCACATTTAAGCGAATTGAATGAATTCGCTTTAGATTAATTGGATTTATAAATAGCGAATGCATTCGATTTATTTTTCATTCGACTTTCAAAAATCGAATGCATCGATTTTTTTTTTTTTTCATTTGACTTTTTAAACTCGAATGCATTCACTTGCGAATGCAATCGATTTTCTTTTTATTCAATTTGAAAAATCGAATGCCTTATTCATTCATTGTATAAAAAACTTAAAAAACTATCAAAGATAGAGCAAAACGCAGCCAATTGTTTGTCCATAGTACATCGGCGTATACAGAGGGGGGGGGGGGGGCCCAACAACAACAGCAAAAAAAGATTTTTTTTTATATGTATTGGAAAACACAAATCTCACGAAAAAAACAACAAAAAAATTTTTGTTGTTGTTGTTGGGCCCTGAAAAAAACAGTCCTGCATACGCCGTTGCCATAGTATCGCCAACACTCTTCACACTTTTCGGGAGCACCAATTTTTTTGGATTCAAAATTAGGGTCATCGAATGTAAAGAGAGTCGGCGATACTATGGACCAAAAATTTGGCTACGTTTTGGTCTATCTATTTAAAAAATCGATTGCATTCGCAGTGGAACGATAAAAAATCGAAAGCATTCGATGTTTCTAAATCAAATGAACAAGAAATCGAAAGCATTAATTTTTTCCATTCAATCGAATGAATTCCAAGGACTGCATTCATTGTTGATTTATGAAATCGAATGCATTCACTGACTATGAAAATTGAATTGATTTTTTTGAGAATTCATTCGAAAGGGATTTCATTCTTCGAAGCTCTGCCAACAATAAAAAAACGGAAACCCGATTATTTTGTATATTTTTGAATTAATCTATTTAAATATATTAAAGCGAAAAAAATCTGGTATGTTGAAAATTTGTAATTCGACAGTTAAAGAAAATAACAAAAATTTTAATAAAAACATTGATTGACTCATTTAAATTTTGTTAATCAATAGATTTAATTGAAAATTTTTGGCCAATAATATTTTGTGTGTACTAACAAACTATTAATGTCTTATTAGAATCGAATTCAAAAATTGCAGTCATTAAAAGTACTTGTATACAAAAAGGTATAATTATTAGGGGATCCCCCAGTCGCCTATGTTCGTCAGATGGTGTCTGAACGGCTGAAGATTTCCAAAAAATTTTGAAAATATACCACTGTGTATCATCTTTTTATGGAAACAAAAAATAAACGTCCATCTCGGAAGCATAAAAATAGATTATCTATCCCATTAAAAAATGTCTGATTAATTTTTTAAAACATAATACATAATAATTTTGAGAATTATTATTCTAGCTTGAGATCTGTCGTTGCTAAATAATGTTTTTTTTATATTTTTGCAATATTTGGTGATGTGCTGACAAGCTCTAAACAATTTTGTTCCTAAAAAATATTTTCTTTCAAATTATTTGCGAAAAGAAATTTGTATTCGAAAGAATTTCCGTTTCGAATCGAATTTCGCAGTAACCTCCCAGATATCTTTACTTATCATTACGATAATATTGTCAAAGTAAAAATTTTCAAGAAACAAAAGATGGTTTGATCATTTTGCAAAACTTTAACCATGTTGCCATTGCGATTAAAAACACTTCTTTTGAGTAAAACGTTAACTCAAACTAATTGCCGACACGTTTTTCGATCTGTGTCAATAGATCATTGTTAAGACTCTTTAGCAACCGAAATCGTAATTGGCAATATATTAAGTCTTATATTAAAACGATAACGGTAAATAAAAAAAAATAATACTGCAAACAATTTTAAACGATCGTCTGAACATACCCGATTTTAAAAAAACAAATAATCAATAGATATTTTTAATTATTTGAGCAACTTACGTATTGAACTATCATTACATTCACTTATTGGTATAAAAATTTCACTTCTAGCTCGCATAGGATACACAAGTTTTTCCTGATTAAATGATATCTGCTCAGCTACCCATGATGACGTTTGAGCCATTGATTCTTTGGATGTTTGACAAAGTTCACATTCCCATTGAGCAGTTTTCGCCAACCAATCGGCACATTTAATGCTGCGGCAAATGTGTTTTTGACATATGAAACACTTAACAAATCTACAAAATAAATAATATTTTTTTTTTAAAGATGGATGGATGGATGGATGTACAATACAAATTTCAAAGCTTGTGTGTTTTGCAGAGTACGTATTTGAGGCTCTTTTTGTTTTCATATTCATGAACAAGATTATTTGTATTTTGTTTTATTTTTCTTTGTCATGAAATTGAACACAATGTATTTTGTTCATCTTCATTTCGTTACAGTTGAGAAAAAAAAAACTGTTTATCGTTTCATGAACATGAGATGTGGTTTGCTTTTTTTTCCTTCTTTTTCAGACGGTGAGTTTAAGTTAGAAGAAAAAAACTTCGTTTCTTTTTCGTGAAACGAAGAATTCTTATCGTTTATCATGAAATGAAAAGTTATAAGCAAAATATCGTGATAAATTTATCATGATATGAATGAATGATAAATAAAGAATGAATGAATTTTATTTATCATTCTTTAGAAATTTATTTAGATTTTCTTTTACATACACACTACATATCATTTAAAAAATTATTACATTCCAATCAGAGCTTCGAACGAATTAATTCTATTGAGAATTAATTCACCAAAATTTTAATTCTGTTTTAATAAGTTTTGAATTATCATTCCTTACCAGCATTCAACACGAATTAATTCAAAGGCTTAATTCTCAAAGCTTAAATCAAATTGAATTAATTCCCAAGAGAATTAATTCCTTGCAAGCAATCATTCGATTGAATGATCAAAATTTTTCATCATTCAAATCTATTACAAATTGAATGATGATTTTTTTATTTCATTCCCTTTGTATTTTCAAAAATGTGTTGCTTGTGTGCATTTTAAGCATCTTCGTATGTAAACGATCGGTTGTTGTTTTTTTGACGTCTCGTCTGCTGCTTCCCACACAAGCATAAATGTGTGTGTATGTGTGTTGCGCTTCACTGTTTTAAATTGAATGATAAGAAAATTTCACCATTCAATTTGTAGTAGATTGATTTGGATAAAAAAATAGTTCATTCCTTAAGAATGACCATTCTTAAGGAATGAATTCTTGAAAGAATTAATTCAGTGAATGCCAAATTCTATTTTTTTAATTCGAATTAGGAAATTGAATTAAAGAATTAATTCAGGGAATGCCAAATTCTATTTTTTTAATTCGAATTAGGAAATTGAATTAAAGAATTAATTCTTTCGAACCTTTGATTCCAATATGGTATTTAACAGAAAAATACTGAAAAAAAATTTTAAAAATAAGGAAAAAAAAAATAGAAAAGTATAGGAAAATGAATTAAAAAAATATATGCAAAATTAAAAACAAAAAATTATTAGAAATTTGTAAAAAGCAAACAATTTTAGAATAGCAGTATATTAAAGAAAAAAAATAATTTATTATACATATGTATGTGTGTATGTACATTAGAACGACTCAAAAAAAAAAAGTTGTTGATGTACCCACCGCAAAATTAACTTTGACATGTTTTATGAAGATTCCCAAAATTGAAAAGCATCAAAAACTGACCTAAACGTCTCGTTTTGTCAAGCCTATCGTCAGATTTTTAAAATGTTTTAATGCACAATGAATGAATTTCTAAATATCTATTATATTCGGTCATGCATTGGACAAAAAAAAAATCCGAATTGAAAAATACCTTTTTTGGACCCTTTTTTGACGCGGTTTAGCTCACGGGAGATAATCGCTAGAGCCGAAAGATTTTGGGAATCTTCATAAAACATGTCAAAGTTAATTTTGCGGTGTGTACATCAACAACTTTTTTTTTCGAGTCGTTCTAATGTACATACACACATACATATGGGGCAAAACGCGTCAAAGGTCCACACCAAAAAACAAATGTTGTCCAATTTAAGTATAATTTTGGTAAAATAGTAGGTTAATGATAGGTATTCTAAATTACAAATATAAAATTTTTTGATGAAATATTGGCAGAGTTACAGGGTTGGAAAGTTTTGATGTTTTTGAAAAGAACATATTTTGGTGAATTTTAATTAACATTTTGATGAAACAAAAATTATAATTTTAAAAAGGACTTTTAAAGTATTTTTGATGGCCTTTAAAATGAAATTTGTGTTTTTTTTGAAAAAAATAAATTTGACCTTAAAATTCAAGGTCAAAATATTAAATTGTAATTATCTTATAAGGGTCGCACTTTAAGATTTTTTTCACTAAGCCCACTAGAAAGGTTGACATTTTTTTTAATTTCGGTTTTTTTAAAAAAAATGGTATGTATGATACTTTATGAGAAATCAATTTTTTTACGAGTACATAACACCCAAACTGTACTGATTTCTTTATTTTTTATGCGTGCAACGTTTGTTGTGTGTGTTTACAACGCACACTTTATCTAAGCATTGATTTTTGTTGTTGTTATTATATGCAGATTAAAGCGATTTCAGTACAATTTGAGTGTTATATACTCCTAAAAAATTGATTTCTCATAAAGTTTCATACATACCATTTTTTAAAAAAAAAACCGAAATTAAAAAAAATGTCAGGCTTTCTAATGGGCTTAGTGAAAAAAATTTAAAAGTGCGACCCTTATAAGATAATTACAACTTAATATTTTGACCTTGAATTTTAAGGTCAAATTTATTTTTTTCAAAAAAACCACAAATGCCATTTTAAAGGCCATCAAAAATGCTTTAAAACTAGTTTTTTAAATTATAATTTTTGTTTCATCAAAGTGTTAATTTAAATTCACCAAAATATATTCTTTTCAAAAACATCAAAACTTCCCAACCCTGTAACTCTGCCAATATTTCATCAAAAAATTTTATATTTGTAATTTATCCTACCTATCATTAACCTAATATTTTGCCAAAATTATACTTGAATCGGACAACATTTGTTTTTGGGTGTGGACCGTTGACGCGTTTTGCCCCATATGTATAATAAATTATTTTTTTTATTTAATATACTGCTATTCTAAAATTGTTTGCTTTTTACAAATTTCTAATAATTTTTTGTTTTTAATTTTGCATATATTTTTTTAATTCATTTTCCTATACTTTTCTAATTTTTTTCCCTTATTTTTAAAATTTTTTTTCAGTATTTTTCGGTTAAATACCATATTGGAATGTAATAATTTTATAAATGATAGTCCAAATTCAGACAGGGCAATTTTAATTGCCGCAATTCTGATTTTATAGTGTATCGGAAAGAGAGAGAAGAATCTTCTCTCTCTCTCTGATACACTAAAAAATCAGAATTGCCGCAATTAAAATTGCCCAATGTAAATTCGGTCATATGTAGTGTGTATGTAAAAGAAAAACTAAATAAATTTCTAAAAATGATAAATAAAATTCATTCATTCTTTCTTTATCATTCATTCATATCATGATAAATTTATCACGATATTTTGCTTATAACTTTTCATTTCATGATAAACGATAAGAATTCTTCGTTTCACGAAAAAAAAACGAAGTTTTTTTCTTCTACCTTAAACTCACCGTCTGAAAAAGAAGGAAAAAAAGCAAACCACATCTCATGTTCATGAAACGATAAACAGTTTTTTTTTCTAAACTGAAACGAAATGAAGATGAACAAAATACATTGTGTTCAATTTCATGACTTAGACCGAATTTACATAAGGCAATTTTAATTGCGGCAATTTTGATTTTCTAGTGTATCAGAGAGAGAGGGAAGAATCTTAGATCTCTCTCTGATACACGATAAAATCAGAATTGCCGCAATTAAAATTGCCTTATGTAAATACGGTCAAAGAAAAAAAAAACATCAAACGTTGTTCAATATTCTTTAATGGTGAAAGAAAGAACAAAAATGAACAGATCGTGGTGATAAAATACGTACTCTGGTGTTTTGTTTTAAGGGGAAACTTTTTTACCCTATTCTGTAATTTTTGTACGCTTACGAAACAAATAAAAAACTGAGACAGTTAGTGAAACTTGAAATAAATTTACAAAACTTACGTTTTGGCATCCTCAGGATCAATTTCTGCACAGCAGACATTACAAAAATATTCGCTATCGGTTGATTGTTTCTTCTTTCTATCCGTTATTTTGCTAAAAAAAAAATAAGAAAAAAATTATTAAAAGGTTTTCAAAAGTATATTTTAGTAAAATAAGGATTTCTTAAGACTTAATCCCAAGGTGACATGACATAATCGCTACGGACTGGTAGGCGCCCCAGCAGGCTAGCGTGGTAGCCTACGAGTCTGTGGGTCGTGGGTTCGATTCCTACCAGAGGCCTTGGTCTGTTTCGCTACAACGAGACGAAGGTCATTACCAGTTCTCGGTTAGGCAAAATTAGTATATGATTTGTTATTATATGATAATTCTTAAAAAAAAAAAAAATTAAGAAAATTAATAAAAAGTCATATTTTCCCTTGTTCAGGTCATTTCCGGGGCTACTAAAGTTATGGGATTAACTCCAAATTTTATATATTTAAATTTTTAAGTTTTTAGAATAAAGGAACAAGAATGTGTCCGGTTAACTGGAATTAAAACACTTCAAATTTTTCCCATACTAAGAATAACACCTCTTATGTACATTCACATATAAAAATATGGATAAAAATTTCAGACAGTGAGTTTTCGAAATTATTAAAAACACTCTGATAAATTGGGACCAGGTCTTATGATAGTCCTGTGAATGTATTTTTCTTAATTAAGTACTTGCAATCCCTTTTACATACATATATATTTATATGACAAAAATTATATAACAACAAGAAATAAATAAAAATGTAATTATAAATTAATTTCATACTTTTGTTTAAACTGGTTGTGAATTAAATAAAAAAAAAAAATAATAATTATTTAATTTAACAAAAAATAATTATTGAAATGTGTCGGGAGAATAAGGGCGTTGATGCAATTATTCGCAAACACGTTATTTTGTATGTGATGAAAAACCTAATACACACTGACCTGGGGGGTAATTATGTAACTTGATAGACGTCAAATCGTATCGTTAGCTCATTATTCCTTTACCATAAAGATAAGATACACTCGAAGACCCCAAATTTAATGCACAGTGTAATTTTGAAGTAATTTATCCAGTTTTGTTAAAAAAATGACACCAGAGAAAAATTATAAAAAAAAATATGTTTCATAACCTAATTTTTTATATAAAAGCGATTTGATCCGGTCATCCCGACCACCTTCCAAAAATCTGAAAAAAATCTTAAAAATGTTTTAGGCCATAAGAATTCATATTCCGCTTCAAGAGTAGCAAAAATCCAAAAAAAAAGTTTTTGGTGAAACTCCCTAATGCACATGCTAAAATTCATATTATTAATCATATTTTAAATACAAATTTTAGAAGTTTCTTAATTTAAAATATTTTATTATTATTTGAAATAAAAGAGTACAAATAATTAAAGTTTAAGGTTCAATAACATTTTTCTTTGGATTTATAGAACTTATTTGATCAACGTCTTTAATTGTTTTCGCATTTGTGTATTAAATTTATTCAAAAACAAATAACCTTGACACTGCTTTCAATTTATTAACAATTTAATAAAAAAAATATCTTAATTTCAAATTTTATTTGCTTTACGTGCTTGTAGGTACAGTACAGTACAACCTCATTTATCCGGAGTCATGTAAACGTTTGTATAGTCAACTCAGTTTTTTCTTAAGGTTTTGCCAAAGAGTATCTAACACCTTCAAAGCTCCAAAGATATCAAAGATCCTTTTTTCTATTCACTATTTGTTCATTATTTTTGGGATTGGTTTTTCCAGTTTTGTTCAAGAGATAACTCCCGCAAACTCTTATTTCATTTGACAAGGCCTTGATGACAAATCACCGAGATACGACTGCCCGTACAACAAGGCCTAGCACTTTATTTGATTTTTTTATAACAAAAAAAAAATATCTAAAAAATATGCTAATTACATATACTTTCACCTTTTCTCTGAATCCCATTTGTATTTTGATGATAATAATCTTAATAGGAACAAATAACTTTTTTATTTTAATTCTGTTTTTGAAACAAACAAAATCTAGTTAAAATTAACAAACAACCATTAAAAAGAGAAAGAAAAACCTGAAACAGAATGGTAGAGTGCTGGAATAAAGGTGTTTGAACTTTTAAAGGCTAATTAATTTTATTGATTGCACAGCCCCACAAAAATGTTAATGTATTTCGACCCCCAGAACTCCAATCTGCCATCAAAAAAATCTATCGTTGGAATTTCCTGTAATATTACAAGGAAGGTCCCCAAAGTGACCATTCCAAATTTTAAGGAAATCAAGAAGTTTCACTTTGCGGACTTATTGGTCTAGATTTTTCTATTAAAATAACCCCACAAAAATATATCCGGAGTGGTCAAATCTGAAAGTCTAGATGTCTAGTTAAAATTTCCTGGACGTGCGATGTAATGGCGACAATAACTGACCCTCATCTGCAGATTTGACCCCTTCTGACTTATTTTTGTGAGTTTATTTAAAAAGCAAAATATACGCCAACAATGCTCAGATCATCGCCGAGCTCAAGACCGAAATCAACGCTAGACTGCCCAAGATACTCGAAAAAGTAATAACAAGTAGAAAAGTTAAATTCGACTTTGCCGAATCTATGAATACCCTCCACATGCATTTTTTTGTAAGGGCAGCACATTTTTTAACTTGAAAAAATTAACAATTTGGATTAGAAATATTTTATTTTGAGTAAAAAACTCTTTTTTTGTAATTTTTAAAAAAAAAAAAAAAAAAAAAGAAGAATTACTAATTTTTTTTGAGTGTAAAATTTTTTTCGAGTGTAATGTTTTTTCCACTGTAAAAATATTTCTGAGTGAATGCACGTACGTATGTACACAAAATATTGTCATTTTTGTAAAAAAAAAACCAAATTTTTTTTGAGTGTAAAATTTTTTTTGAGTGTAAATTTTTTTTTGAGTGTAAAATTTTTTTCGAGTGTAATTTTTAAGTTACCAATGCTTTTCAAACTAAACAAGTTTAAAAAGCATTGCTTTAAAATTAAACAAGTTTGAAAAGCATTGTTTAGTTACCACCAATGCTTTTAAAACTTGTTAAAACACGTGGCATTTTAGATGAAACTAATCTGAAATTCAGGGTTTTGCTTATAACTTTTGAACCACTGGACCGATTGAGCTGAAATTTAATACCAAATAGACCCGGGGAACGGCAAAGATACATGCCAAGCTTCAGTAGTCTCATTATTGTCTTTCGAAAGTTATCGTGTTTTTTATCTCGTAAATTCGCGAAACACCCTTGCCGAAATTTACTCTTTTGCTCATAACTTTTGAACCACTGGACCGATTTGGCTGGATTGCAATACCAACCTGACCAGGTAAATGACAAATATATATGCCAAACTTCAGTAGCCTCTGTAAAGTCTTTCAAAAGTTAGCGTGTTTTCTACGGACGGACAGACAGACAGACAGACGGACGGACGGACGGACGGACGGACATCGCTAGATCGACTTAAAATCGATCGAGGATCATAAATATATATACTTTATGGGGTCCTAGACCAATATTTCGAGGTGTTACAAACGGAATGACAAACTTATATATACCCTCTATCACTAGAGTGGAGGGTATAAAAAATGTTTGTGAATATGCAGCAAAAAGAGCAAAAGAGGCAGCTTTTTGGTTTACATATTTTATTCAAAGAGTAGTCCGAAGAAATTTTGAAATTTATTCAATAAAAAAAACATATTTTTTTTAAATTAACGAAATTCTTTTTTAACTGGACAAATTATATTTAAGCTGGAGACTGCACTCTAAAAAAACGCATGTAAACTTACTATTATAAATTGGGTAAATTTTTGTTGAATATCACGCATTATGTGTTAATATAAACACTAAGTGCGTATAATAATTTCGAACCAATTAAACACAGCAAATTAAAAATATCATCCGTTACTTCAAATATTTTACACACAAATGTGTAAATAAAAATGTCGAACAACATACATACACACATGTTAAATAACTAAAACGCCAGATAAAAGTATAAGCTTCCATAGCGCAGTTATTAAGAAGTGTACTTTCAAATCGGAAGGTGGCGAGTTTGATGCTGGCTGGCGCCGTATGTTTTTTTTTTTTTGGTTTTTTGTTATATTTTTTTCACCTTTTTTTATTTAAATTGACCACAAGTGGTCAGTTTATACAATTTACACATTCAGAGTAATATTACCCAATTTATAGTAGGAGTCCAGTTTCCTACTATAAATTGGGCAAATTTCAACAAATTTTGATTATAGTTTGGACAATCCAGGCCATCAGACAACTCTACTTCCGTGACACTGTAACTAAGGGGATCTGTGAGAATTTTAAAACTGGATAACTAACAAAATATTACTCCCAGCGCTTTCGTGTTTTACTAAGCTACAAAAATGCTTTTGGATTTTTGCAATGCCGGCAGTATTTAGCGAGATATGTGCGTTTTTAAATATTCGGTAATGACAGTTTTTTTTTTAGATTCAAAATTAATACATATCGCGGTCCACACACGTGACGAGGATATTGTAGGCTTTCTAAAGATCGTTTTGCTATATCTATGTAGTTTAGTTTTTGAGATGTTGCATTTTAAGTTTTTTTGATATCGAATGATAAGGGAAAAAACTAGCACCCACTTTTAAATTCGAATAAGCCATTAGCCATTTTTTTTTTAAATTGAATGAAAACAAAGTCAATTGCATTCGAAAAAATGTAATACATTCGATTTTTTAGATCGAATGAACAATAAATTAAATGCATTAAATGTTTATACCTTGCACCACACTGTGGTACTGGGTATAATGAGTTTGTAATGATGTTCGTAACTACCCGAAATATTGGTTTTAGACCCACTTTTAAGTATACCGATCGACTCAGAATCACTTTTTAGAAAAAATCGGTGCATGTTTAGAACTAGCCCCCATACAAAGGTCCTCTTTTACTTTGGCTCCAATTAAACTAATAACAGTATTATAATATATATGAGGCATTCCACACCAAATGTCCCGCTACAGAAAAACATGTGTCCCGTAAATTTCTGAATAGGTTGTTTGGATAGCCCTATATGGAACTAAGAAAATTGCGTTTTCGGTTTTTCTAATTTTCAAAAACTGGGCTTAGGAGGCGTGGTCAAATATTGGAAAAATGGTCAAATTTTTAACGAGTTGCCTTGATTAAATATTTATCACATTAAAACGGAATGCACCACAATCTCAAAAATTTACATTCTTATATAGTTTTGTATGGGTTATCGATTAAATTTTTTTTTGTTTGAAAATTTTCAGAATCCGTTCTGAAATCTTCCATTTTTTAAAAAAGTTAATTTATCAAAAATCCGGCCACTTTTTTTTTTAATTTTTTTTTTTAAAGTTTAGATGTTTGTCCATTTACACAAAAAAATTCAGAAACACGTTCTTCGTTTTTTTCGAGAAAATCACATTTGAATTTTAAATTTCATAACAATTTTGTAATTTGCTTGTATTTTCTTATATTAACGTTGCGAATGAGTATTATTTATTGCATGAATATTACTCATTCGCAACATTAATACAAGAAAATACAAGCAAATTACAAAATTGTTATGAAATTTAAAATTCAATTATTAATTGCATGAATATTACTCATTCGCAACGTTAATACAAGAAAATACAAGCAAATAACAAAATTGTTATGAAATTTAAAATTCAAATGCGATTTTCTCGAAAAATGTTTTTCTGATTTTTTTGTGTAGATGGACAAACATCTAAACTTAAAAAATTAAAAAAAAAGTGGCCGGATTTTTGATAATTCGACTTTTTTTAAAAATGGAAAATTTCAGAACGGGTTCTGAAAATTTTCCAAAAAAAAACAAGTAGAAAAATCAAATTCGACTTGGCCGAATCTATGAATACCCTCCACAATGCCCTTTTTAAGTTATAGTAAATTTTCTAGAGTGAAAAAATAACATTTTTGATTAGAAATATTTTATTTTGTGTAAAAAAACTTTTTATTTTAACTAATTTTTGAAAAAAAAAAAAAAAAAATATTTACTAATTTTTTTTTGAGTGAAAATTTTTTTTGAGTGTAAAATTTTTTTCTAGTGTATTTTTTTTTTCTTTTAGTGTAAAAATATTTTTGAGTGACAAAAATGCGTTGTAAAATATTTTTGTGACTTACCAATGTTTTTAAAACATGTTTAACGGGTTTTCAACACGTGAATTTAAGGTGTGGCGAATCTGAAATTTACGGTTTTGCTAATAACTTTTGAACCACTGGACCGATTTGGCTGAAATTTAAAACGAACCGGACCTGAAGAACGAAAAATACATATGCCACACTTCAGCACCCTCAGAATTGCTGTTCGAAAGTTACCGTGTGTTTTATCTCGTAAATTCCAGAAAAACCCTTGCCGAAATTCACTCATTTGCTTATAACTTTTGAACCACTGGACCGATTTCGCTGGATTGCAATACCAACCTGAACAGGTAAATACTCAACATATATGCCAAACTTCAGGAGCCTCCGTAAAGCCTTTCAAAAGTTAGCGTGTTTTCAACAGACAGACAGACAGACAGACGGACAGACGGACGGACGGACATGGCTAGATCGTCTTAAAATCGATCGAGGATCATGAATATATATACTTTATGGGGTCCTAGACCAATATTTCGAGGTGTTACAAACGGAATGACCCTCTATCACTAGCAGTGGCGGGTACAGGTTTTGGGTTTGGGGGGGGAAACATTTTTTTTACTTCGAAAAAAAATCATAAATTAACCTTTGTTGACGAGCAAAAAAAGGATACGTTATTTTTACAAAAAAAAAGTGATGGGAAAGCTATGAAATCATCAAATTTATTAGTTTTTGCCGAAGGAGGTTTGTTTTTCATGACCATATTTCGTTTAGGTCAATTTTTTTTTAATTTGTTTTAAAAGAAAATTGTATATTTTTCGTATACATAAGAATAGAATTTTTTAATAGAAGAAATTCTTCCTACATAGAAACATCAGATGTTAAAACATTTTTCGTGAAAAAAATATTTTTTATAGGGAAAATGTCTCAGAATATAAGACTTTTCTTAACGAAAAATGTCTCAGAATCTAAGACTATTTTCGTATAGAAAAATTTTCATATTTTTAAAAGAAATTTAAAAGAAAATTGTATATTTTTTGTATACATAAGAAGAGTCTAAATCTGAGAATTTTTTAATAGAAAAAATTCTTCCTGCATATAACATATCAGATTTTGAGACATTTTTCGTGTCAGAAATTTTTTTTTTTTCGTATAGAAAAATTTTCAGATTCTAAGAATTTTTTCCACAGAAAAAGTCTCAGATTCTAAGACATTTTACTATAGAAAAAGTCTCATATTTTAAAGCGTTATTGAGACATTTTTCCTATAGCGAGGTCTCTGATTATTGGATGTGTTTCATACTGAAAAATTTTAGATTTTGTAACCTTTTTTCTATAGAAAAAGTCTTAGTTTCTTGACCTTTTTTCAATAACAAAAGTCTCAGATTCTATGAACTTTTCCTAAAGAAAAAGTTTAAAATTCTGAGATCTTATTCCTAAAGAAAAAAGCTCAGATTCTCAGACCTTTTTCCTAAAGAAAAAGTCTCAGACTCTGAGAGCTTTTTCTGAAACAGAAAAAGTTTAAATTCTGGCACTTTTTCTTTAAAGAAGAAGTGACAGATTCTGAGACCATTTTCTGATTCAGAAATCTTTTCCGATTCTAAGACACTTTTTCTATAGACCCTTTCCTAAAGAAAAAGTCCCATATTCGGAAATGTTTTTCCTATAGAAAACGTCTCAGACTTTAAGACCTTTTTCCTATAGAAAGGTCATAGATTCTGAGACCTGTTTCCTATAGAAAATGTCTGAGATTCTGAGACATTTTTCTGAGACTCGGAGACCTTATTCCTATAAAAAGTCTTAGATTCTAAGACCTTTTTCCCGTTGAAAAAGTCTCAGATTCTGCGACCTTCTACTAATTCAGTAAGTTTCAAATTCTGAGACTATTTTTCAGTAAGTTTCAAATTCTGAGACTATTTTTCAACAATAAAAAGTCTCAGACTTTAAGACCTTTTTCTTTTTAAAACAGACTCAAATTCTCAAAGTCTCAAATTCAGAAATTCTGAGACTTTTTTTCCAAAGAAAAATTCTTCTGCGACCTTTTTCCTATAAATAAATTTTAAACCTTTTTCACATAAAAAGGTCTCAGATTCTGATTCTTTAGAAAAAGTTTTTTCTTTAAATTAAAATAGTTTTACATATGTAAGTTCGACTATCAACATTGCTATGTAGAAGACAAAAATTTTTTATATAAACCAAATTTAGATCCTGTAAGATTTTTCTATACAAAAAAGCATATTCTAATTAATTAGTTTATGCCAAAATTCATAATAAGATTGACAGATATTTTTCACAGAAAATGTTCAGATTAATTCACTTTTCCCTTAAAAAATTAAAAAAAATTTCCTATTAAAATTTTTTAGATTTTCTTCTATGAAAAATTTTTGGACTTCAAGATTTTTTTAGAAAATTTCCTTCTTTCTTTTTTTCTTCTTTTTCTTTTCTTTCCTTTCCTTTTTTTCTTTTTTTCCTTTTTTTTTCTTTTCGAAATTTGGCCTGGGGGGGAAATTTCCCCTTTCCCCCCCCCCCCCCCCCCCCCCTTGTACCCGCGCATGATCACTAGAGTGGAGGGTATAAAAAAATTTTTTATCGATAGCCCATACACAACTATATAAGCATGTAAATTTTAGATATTTAATCAAGGCAACTCGCCACAAATAAGCCCAGTTTTTGAAAAATTAAAAAACCAAAAACGAAATTTTCTAAGTTCCATATAGGGCTATCCATACAAGCTATTCAGAAGTTTACGGTACACGTGTTTTTTCGCTGGACATTTGGTGTGGTATGCCTCATATGCTTTCGAAATGTGGCAAATAAACGTGTTTTGTATTCACAAATCATCATTCGGAATTTTAAAGGAATCGGACCAGTTCTTCTTGTAGCCCCCATAAATTGTTCAAATTTTATGAAAATAAAAAATATTGAATTAAAATTTTGTGTGTGTTTTTGTGTTTAACACGTATTTTAATGACCTAATCAAATCTGGTTATAATCGGACCATTTTCGGACTTAGGCCCCATATGAAAATTTCGGCATACGGATAATTTAATATAATTTTTGATAATTTAAATTAATGTAAAGATAATTGTTAAAATACCCAAAAAAGTGGTCATATCGTGCAAAAAAAAAAATTGTGTTATTTGTTGTTGCAAATTTTTTTTGGACGATATGACCACTTTTTTGGGAATTTTAACAATTATCTTTAAATTAATTTAAATTATCAAAAATGTCGAAATTTTTGGCGTACGGACAAAGCGCCCAAGGTCATATCACCCAATTTGAAAAAGGCAAAACACCAAAAAAAAATTTGTGTTATTTGTTGTTGCAAATTTTTTTTTGGTGTTTTGCCTTTTTCAAATTGGGTGATATGACCTTGGGCGCTTTGTCCGTACGCCAAAAATTTCGCCTATACTCAGTTAAATCGGTTTATTGGCCTTAAATATAAGCCTATTTCCCTCAAATTTGATTTGTGAGTGTTTTTTACACTTTTAAAAGATTTGACAAAAGGTAGATCCAATCAGTCCATGCTCGAACTTTGGACCCATTTTCCGGGAAACACTGGTGTAGGGTAATATATGATCGGTCTTGACCGAATATGACTTTCTAACTTGTTTCTATTAAATTGAATGCATTTCAAGGAATGTACTCAATATTGATAAATAAAATTTAATGCATTCCGTGACTTTCGCTGTGTTTTTTTCAATAAGTGGATTTATTTACGGATTACTCTTATTTAGTTTAAAAAAATATATTTTAGCATACCAAAACAAATTTGCAATATTTTTTTCCAAAATCTACGTAAGCTTAACAAAAAAATAATAACAAAAATTGGGGAAATGAAGAAAGATATAAATAAATCAAAATTAATCCAAATAAATCCTAGGATTTTGATTTATTTTGATTTATTTATATCTTTTTTAATTTTCCAAAGTTTTTTATTATTTTTTCGGATAATAATTGCTAATTTAATGTACATTATGGAAAAAATATTGAAAATTTGTTTTGGCATGTTAAAATATTTTTTTTTTAACTAAATAAGATAAATCCAAAAATAAATCCACTTATTGAAAAACACAGCATTTGAAAATCGAATGCATTTTTTAGAGAATTCATTCGAAAAAGATTTAATTCTTCAAAGCTCTGATAAGTCTACAGTAGGATCAAATTAAAAATTTAACTGGTATTCAAAAAGGATTCCATTCTTCTAAGCTCTGGTTAGCATGCAGTTTTATATGATCAAAATTTAACTGGTTTTCGATGTCAGTGCACAGAAAATAATATCGTATATTTTATTTTAATTAAAATTTTAATTGTTTTTTAATTTAATATTAATTAAACTTTTAATTAATATAATTAATTGTTTAATTAAATTTTTAACTTTATTTTAATTAATATTTTAATTGTTTTCAAATTTAATATTAATTAAGTATTTAATTTATATAATTAAATGTTTAATTAAATTTCTAGCTTTACTTATTTTTCTTTGTTTTGTTTTCCGTGTGTGTGCGAGTGCGTGTTTTTCTCTTGCATTGTATTACATACAAAAAAAATACATAAGTATAAAAAGTTTGTTGAAAGTTTTTTTTATTTTTCACATAGGTTTTTGAATTCTCATTTTGTTTATAGTTTTATGTGTATGTATATGAAAGGTTTATAATCAACTTTATAAAATCATCTAACTGACTATGTCTTTACGGCATAAATAAATTTGGTAAAGTTTGAAAAAATATTTTTTTTTATACTATTTTATTCAAAAAGAATGTTTTTACAAATTATTTTTTTTTTAATATAATATTTTTAATTAATTTTTTTAATTTATACAATTAAAATTTTAATTATTTTTTTTTTTAATTTTAATTAAATTTTTTAATTTATAGTATTAAGTTTTTAATTAAATAAATATCCATTTATTTTTAATTAACGACATACAAATATTTTTAATTTATTTGCGCATTTTAGTGATTGGTCCGGATTTAATTAATTTTTTAATTAAATCTACGAATTTTTTAATTAAATATTTTTTTTATTTTTTTCTGTGTGTAAATTGTTCATATTGTGCCAAGACAACAGAAACACTGTTGCGTGTTTGGCTAGTTTTTGAATGAGCAGCAAAAAACGTACATACATATCTACTATTTTAAGTTGTTTGTTACAACATACATTTGGAAAATGCGGAAGTTTTTCCACAAAATATCGTAATACTAAATGAAAGTCTGGTGTTATTTTTATTTTCGTTGTGTTTAATTTTTTTTTTTATTATTATTTTTCAATATTTAACATTAATTACTTAAAAATACTTATAAAATAAATTTTGTTTTACAAAAAATATCACATTTTCTTTAATTTTTTTTTTTACCCAATTGATCTTAAGTGTACTTATTTACATATTTAACTTAATTCTTTAATAATCACTCTTGATTTACTATTTATTCAGTCAGTTATTGAAACTGCGAAACGTTTTACATTTACATAACTGTTCAAAGGTAATTTATGTTTAATTAATGGTTACAGCTGTTTGCATTTTTATTAATTAAATTGTTTGTTATTAAATTTCCGTCTTGAAACTGGATAATTTTTGTATTCAATAGATTAAATAATTGCCAAACAACAATATTAACTGAAATAGGTTCATTGAAACAATTACATAAACAAATTGTTGCGCCCAAAAAAATGTTTGTCTGATTTCTTTTTGATTTATTAATTGTGTGTGTTTTTTTCTTGTGAAAGGCTTTTGTTTTCAGTCAAACGCATTTTGCATATAAAATGCTTAATTATTTCTATCACCAGTCCAATAACTTATAAACATACTACTTATCAATAAAAGTAAACAATCTTTAAACAGTGAGGATAACTTCAATAAAAGCAAATAATAAATAATTTCAAATTATTTTGAAAATATTTAATTAAACTACAAAATTTAAAATGTACCTACTACATCGAGGGCGAATATTCAAAACTAGCTATCTGTTATGTTATAACACTGCAGATAGCAAGTTTTGCATATTCGCCCTCGACATGTTTTCCGTAACTTCAAATTTATTTAAAAATCTCAAAACAAATCTATTAATTTAAAAAAAAAATAATAAAAAATGGCATTATCAATGTAATACTATTTTTAAAATTATTTGAAAAAGTTGCAATTTAAGATTGTAAAAGGTCAACATTTTGTATTTAAAAGTTTTATTATTTGCTACAAAAACTTGATTTTTAATACAGTTCCGCCAAATTGTTTATTTTTATACGACACTTGATGCGAGGAATTTACGTACAGTTATTTTTGAAATAATGGGGATACAAAATAATAAGGACGCCTAACATTAAAATTTAAAAGGGCATATCTTTAAAACGAAATTGAGAATTAAAAAAAAATATAAAGGGTGCTATGTAACCAATAGCTTTTAATTGCTTCAAATTTATACCAGATTGCGATAATAACAAATATGCTACGAGTGGAATTTTTATATATATATTTTTTAGATACTATTGTCGAGGTCATAATAAAGTTGGACGACGATGACCTTATTGACGATGAGAACTTTTATTATTTAGGAAACCACTGTGCTGTTTTGCGTTGGTATTATTGGCTGCCAAGAGAGACTGACATACAATGAGAATCTGAAGTTAGATTTTCGAATGGCAGATTCTAATTTAGCAACTCAACAAACCTGTGCGTAAAGAGTTTTATGTGAATTGTAATTTAAAAAAAAAAATTTCGCCATGTTGAATCCGCTATTTTGAATTTTGAAAATCCAATTGCAGATTCTACTTAAGCGACCCCAAGAACCCGTGTATGAAGACTTTTAAGCGAATCTGTAATATTTTAAAAAATTGGGCGCCATATTGGATCCGCCATATTGAAATTTAAAAACCCCAACTCAGCATTCAAAAGCCAATATTTTTAATTAATTTCGAAATTTAAAAAAAAAAGGTAAACCCATACCAATTTTGGAGAGAGGGGTGGCCCGGTTGATGAAGAATCCCTCATATGTATAAAACAAAAAAAAATAATATTCTTTCTAATTTTAAGAGTGAATATTCAATTAAAACAAATGAAATTTTATTTAAAAACCATATAACTGATTTTTCATTTAAAATAAAATCATATAACAGTCAATTTTTAATGTTAATTTAATGACTAACAAAAACATTGAAAAACAAATGAATATTATCTTATTTTGTATTTAAAAACATTAACGTCCAAATTCATAAAAATTAATCGAATTTCCACAAAAAAATTGTTTTATAAACCTTGAATTAGCCTGAAGGTAAAAATATGTCCTACTTTAGGAGCCCCTAGTGGTGCCCATATTGGATATGTGGGGTCCAGCGTCCAAACTTAAGCACAAAATTACGTTAGCTATATCCGGTATGAATTTCGCTGCAATCGGTCCAGTACTTACTGAATGGTCTAATTTAAACCACTGTGCACCGTTGCGTATGATTGTTATTTAAAGACAATTAGAAAATTAAGTATACCGTTTTCAAATTATAATAAAAGTTTACCAACTTCAAATGCGTGTAAAAAAAATCTAGCACTAAACTTAAAAAAGCATTGTGGGGATTAATAGGGAAAATGTTTCATTTGCTTTTGGTTTCATCCATTCCGATTTTAATTGTTTCACTGTATTTTGATTTCGTTTAAAAGATATGAACTTGTGAATTTTAATTATTTACATATACTCTGAGATGTAGCTTGGTACTTTTCTCCATAAATATTGTTGTACAACAACAATAACTTATTTGACCGGACTAATTTTAACTGGTGCATAACTAAAGCAACTTACTTGATCCCTTGGATTAAGAGATCTTCTTTACTTGACTAGATGTTCTGAACTAACCGAAAAAAAATATCACCGTACTTTAAAACGTGTGACAGAACTAGCACAACTAACTGTTGAGATTTCAATTGACATTTTCTTTCAATTCGACTTTTAAAGTGTAGAAAATTCTATCAAATTGACTGTTTCTAGTTTCACTAGTCACTAAATTCATTTAATTTGATTATAAAGCACTCTTTTCACCACATGTATGCCAATTTGTACCAGTTGCACGATTAGTCCTCTTTAAGCCAGTCAATTGATAAACACTTTCACATCATTTGGTCAAGCGTTTTCGATTGGCATGTTATAACAGCATGTTAAATTAATTTGCATTATAAGTACTGCAGAAGCACTTGAATTACTTTTTCTTTTTTTTTTTGTTGCTGCAAATGTTTGCTCTTATCTTAATATCGCTCACTGTATAATGTCGGTTATATACTACACGTATCTATGAAACAGTTTTTAGTTAGCTTTAGTATACAAAGTGATTTACTCCCGTAGCTGTTAGTGTGGAATGGGCACTACTGAAATCATTTCGATTGTATGGATTTTGTTGCATAATCTGTTGTTCCTGCTGCAGCTGTCTTTGACGATAACGCATTTGTCTTCGTGCCCATTGATCATAATTACTATGCAAATCTTCGTAGTAAATGTCCTCTTCATATTCACTTGAATCATCATAGTCCGGATCATTGTGATGCGGACGATGAAAGAATCCGGACGATGTAGTCATTTTTAGTAGAATCACTTCCAAGGCACACACCATAAAGAGTAAACCGAACAATGCTATGTGTGTATGACCCCATAGTTCAAGTTTCTCCCAACCACCAACAAGGGAGGCTGTTAGAATCATAATTGATGATCGGTAATGATGATGATTATTATAAATTATTTTCTTGTTTTTTGTGCTTGTTTCAATATTTAAAGAGAATTTTTTTTTATTATTTTTTTAAAACATTTTGTTTTTTTAACAATTTTTTGTTTCGCCACTATTTTAACTTTTCTTTTTCGCAAATTTTAAATACCGCTTCAACAAATTTTTAAGCACGACTTTCTCGCCCGACTGTTACTTTTGTATTGTTCATTTGTAAAACTGCTAGTCATTATTGAAGCTATTTGTTGCTGTTGTGATGTTGTTGGTGTTGTTGAGTTGGTGTTTTATTTTAAGGGGGGGGGGGGGGCACACAAGTAAAATTTTCAATATTTTTATTAAATTTTTTTTTTTTGAAGATGGGGATATTTTTACTTATTGTTAGTCATGCCGTGCCCGACTAGAGACCCTGAATTAGGGTTGCCAGACGGCCTGGAATGGCCTGGATTTTCCAGTTATTTTGAGTCTGGTCCAGTTTCCAGTTAAAACATAATTTTTCCAGTTAAAAACGAATTTCTTCAACTTTAGCAATTATTTTTTTTATTAAATATATTTTACAGTTATTCTTGACTACTTTTTGAATAAAACATAAATTATGAATAAAACAGCAAAATATGCTTTTTCTTTTTGCTGCATTTTCATTCCTTTTTTCGTTATTAATTTCGGCGCGAGTGTTTTCCTAGAGCACGTTTATGATCTGTACAATTCATTGTACACAATTCATTCTTATTAAATAAATCAAATTCAAAGCTTAAAACAACAAAATATACATATTTTTTTATGTAAGTTAATAAAATGTTTTTAATTTATAGTAATAGAAATTATAGGGTCAGTCACTATAAAATGGAACTATGTACTTTTAATCAGTACAATAAGGACTTAAAAACATTTAAAAAATACATTTAAAACAACATTTTTCTTGTTAGTGTTTCTTCACAACCGCGCCTTTTAACCAGAGTTATAGAGTAAGGCATTGAAAAATCTGGTAATACCACACTAAAGTTTAAACGTAAAGCAAAGAGAGACAAAAAGCAATCTGCATTATTACTGTATAACTGGTATCTTCCATTTCGCTCAGATTTCGATTTGTGATAAAATTTCTTAAACAATACCATATGGTTTTTGTTTACTACTGTTCTAAACGCCATTTGTTACCCTACTCTATAACTCTGCTTTTAACCTTCTTATTTATTACTGAATTAAGAAACAAAATTTCAAATACAGAGTTGTATTTTACAAAATTTGTAACAAATGATGACAAAAAATGAAGTATTATATATTCGAAAATGTCGAATAATTCGACACAAAAAACCGGTTTTTCGAATATCTAGAAAACAACCGGTTTTAAAAAACCGGCTTGGAAAAACCGGGAAAAAGCGAAAAAACCGGTTTTTCGAATAATTCAGAAACCGGTTTTGACAACTCTACTCATAATCTATTTTCCTGATATCAACACAATGCACTGCATTAATAGGGGCATCGCTTGAGTATTGTTTCAACGCAAAAAAAAGGGAGTAGGGCAATTCGGTACATTTTGTATAGTCTGAACTAATGGTCTTAGAAACTTCAAATTTAAACCAGAGGATCCTTTAGCGAACATAGAATTTTGAAATAAGTACTTTCTTGACAACTCCACTTCTAAGGGGGTAAAAAGGGGGAACATAAGACAATTTGGTATATTTCTATTTTCTGATCTAATGGTTCCAGAAACTTAAAATTTGGACTATACGATCCTCTCGCGGAAATAACATTCTGAAAGAAGTCCTTTTTTTAAATATCGGTTTAAAGTAGGAAAAGGGGAAAGTAGTTTGGAAATACCATTCTGAAAGAAGTACTTGTTCGCAAAATCCGCTTTAAAGTGGGAAAGTAGAGCGATTTTGTATCTGCTGAACTAATGGTCCTTGAAATTTTTACTGTATTGTGCCAAATGTGATAATTTTAAACATTGCATATTTAAGGTCACAGTTCACACGATAAAAAAATTCCTTGCAAGCAATTTTAAGTTTCTGGTCTTCATTTGTGTTTTTTTCCTATATCATGAATAAAAAAAATACGACAAATTTTTTAGCTGTTAACAGAGGTGGGTGTTACCCCTTAACCTAACCTGTAGACAATTATTTTTTTTAATATTTTCATTTTTAGTATCTTTCACAGAACTTGTTTTGTTTTTTTTTTGCGCTATCAACAATAAATACACGTATATAAATATAAAATACAAAAATACACATTTGTTTATAATTTTTGACTATTTTTTTTATTAAAAAAACTATGGCGCCAATTTCAAATCTAACTTTCCTTAGAATAATTAAAAATTATTAAAAAATATTTGTTTATTTTTAAAATTAAACTAGTTTGATTTTTTATTATCTACATATTTTAGTAACGGTTTTAAATATGATTCATCCTTAAAAAAAATAAACAGATGTTTATTTATTTCAGAGAATAAATAGTTTTTAAATAGCCGGTTTTTTGTTTTTTTATTTTTTTGGGAATGCGTCAAAAAAAAAAATAAAAATTTATTTAATTAATAAATTACTAGTCGAGCCATTAAAAAAAATAAAGCTTGTTTTTATTTAAATGAGTTTTAAATTACAGTCGATATTTAAAAATTTTTGTATGTAAGACATCCTAAAAACTTGTTTTAAATGTTAGCGTCGAACCAGATTACGTCGCGTAAGGCGTACCGACCAAACATTTTTTGTTTATACGGGTCGAACCTGAATCAAATTGCGTCGCGCAAGACAAAAAAAATAAAAACAAACACATTCAGCCTTACCAAAGAAAAACAAAATAAATTTAAAATCGGCTTTAAATTCTATTTCCATACAAATTGCTTTTGTTTTTTAAAATCGACTTCAAAAAATGTATGGAAAATTTGAAATTTAAAATAAAATTTTTCTTAAAATAGACTTTTTGTTTTTCTTTGGTACGGGCCATTAAATTTTAAAATTTACGTCCGTTTGATTTAGGTACCTCACATTTAATAAAAAAATTGAAAATTGAAAATTAAATGTATTGATCAACAAAATTTAAATGAGTCAATCAATGTTTTGATTAAAATTTTTGTTATTTTTTGTTACAAATTTTCAACATACCAGATTTTTTTCCATAAGCTTACAATTGATTTGTTAAATCAATCATTATTTTGATTGACTTTAAATAAAAAATTGATCAAATTTTTGATCAAAATCGAAAAAATGTTTGATTGAAAAAATGTTCAATTAATCACCTACAATTTGATGATTGATATAAAAATTTTTTTAATTGGAGGAATTTCAATCAAAAAATTGATTGAATCCGCGTTTTTGTTGATTGATATTTTAGATCTCCTAGAATAAAAAAATGTATTGATTTTTGTTGGTCTTACCACTCAACTATGTTCTTTGAGGTTCGAAGTAATGTTGGGTTCTTTCGCGGATTTCATCGAGAAATGTATGTATATGAGCAAATCCATGGAAAATTTAACTGGCGGATTAACAATTTTGTTATTTTTGGTTAGTTGATAGAGCTTCATAAATGATTAAAAACCACATATATTTTTTAGCATTAATACTTTGGAAGATATTTAGCATTAATACTTTGGAAGATTAAGAAAGCGCTTTTTTTGGTAATATTGAATTTTAGACAGTTTTTTACCATTTTTGTACTCGTAAGACGCAGGAAAAACACTTAAAAGAACAATATTTAGATATAATTATGAATATTTGAAATTTAAAAAAAAAAAATATTTTTTTTTTAAATTTTGAAAACAATATTTGAATGTCTTTTTTTCCTAACAAGGGCACAATAGATTTCCAAAAACAAAACTTTGTTTTAAAGTTTGGAATGTTTTTTTAACGCTTTTAAAATTTCAGGGCGGTGTATTTTCGTATTGTTGGATAATTAATTTTCAAAGTTTGTTTAGAGCCAAATAGTTGATTTTTTTCACAATTTTTGTAAAAAATCTAAAATTAAGCTTTATTACCAACCTTGCAAATTAATTGCTCGATAACACGAAAAACACCTCCCTGAAATTTAAACAGCGTTAAAAGGACATTCTAAACATTAATAAAGAATTAAATTTTTTGAAATCCATGGTGTCCTTAAAAAAAAAAAAAAGAAGCAACACTCAGGCAATGCTGCCTATCAATTACTAATGTAACCGTGATGCTTCTTTCGGAAAGGGGATAGAAGAGAGTTGAAAGATTTGAAAGATAGAAGGGCTTCAATATGGCAACACTGTAATTGCGCGTGTTGATAATTTTGAGTACAGCTTGTTGCATCGCGAATTGATTTGGCGAATTGTTTTTAAAGCTGTGTTTATAGCCATTATTTTATAGCCATTATTTTACTTCGTTGACGTTTTAGTGCTATTTATCAACGAAGGAGGGTGCTGCGATAGATATTAGTTATAAATAGAAACTAATAAATATCTGAAAAAGATGTTGTTCTGTCTGAGAATCGAACCCAGGCTGACTGGCTAGTAGTCCAACGCGCTAACCACTAAGCCACAGCCGCCCATGTCCATAATTTTATCCATAATTCTATCAAAAATATTGTAACAGATAATTTTTTCGTACAATTTACGGTTTCCGAGAAAAAAAACACAAAAAAAAACTGTCTAGAGTCAACTATTTGATTTTTAAAAAAATTTTGCAAAAAAAGAATTATTGTACTCTTTAATAAATTTTGAAAATTGATTGCTCAACAATACGAAAAAATACCTTTCTGAAATTTTAAAAGCGGATTCTAGACTTTAATACAAAATTTTGCTTTTGGAAATCCATAGTGTCCTTGCCAGGAAAAAAGGACATTCCAATATTTTTTTGAAAATTTTTTAATTTTTTTTTTTTAATTTTAAGTCTTTATAATTTATCTACAATGTTGTTTTTTATTTTTTTTCTACGACTTGCGGTTTCTGAGAACACAAATGGTAAAAACTGTTTATAAGTCAATACTGCTAAAAAATCGATTTTTTTAACGCCCATATCTTCCAAAGTATTGATAAAAAAATATATATATTGGTTTTAATCATTTATAAAGATCTATCAAATAACCAAAAATGAACAAAATCGGTGATCCACCAGTGGCCTACAAGAGATTACGTAACACTACGTAAATGTAATTCCTTAACGACAAAGTTAACAATAGGCCTGTTTTCGCACAAACGTATATAAGTTATCGCTATAAAGCTAATGCAATTTTAAAATATCAATAATTTTAAAAGCAAAATGTCAGTATTTGGTTTTATTTTTCGCGAACATTTGAGAGCCAAAATACTAAACTATATGCGCTAAAATTTTGTATGGGAATTAACGTGGATAATTATCCACGCCTAAATTAAGCGTATATACGCTAAGTGATGAACACCAAATCGGTTATATTTTACCCGAAACGCAAAAATATATTATAACAATATTTTTTTAGTTAACGTATATACTCTTACACGAAAACAGGGCTAATAATAGAGCTTATTATTATCAAACAAGTATTTTTGTAAAAAGTGCTGTGTAGATAATTCATCAAGCTTTAATTTAAGCTTAACGGTGCACAGTGGGTTCGATGGTACCCAAAATGGCGATTAATTCAGATAAGCAGTAGTTTTAGAATATTATATTTTTTTATTGATGAACTAATATAAACACGTAAAAATACATATTTTGGAAAAAAAAAATTGGAAAAAAATTTTTTTTTTAACCTGTTAGGCGTTTTTTTGTTTTTCGGAAAAAAGGGTTATAGTTCACAATTTTTTCTGTAACTTTGGAATGAAAAGCGATAAATTAATAAAAAAAAAAATGGGAATTAAAGCATACATAATGGGCTATCAAAATAATTAAAGAAAAAAAGCATGATATGTATTTATATTATTATAAATTTTATTTAAAATCCAATTTTGTTTTTTCACAAAATCTCATAAATGTACTAATTTATCTGAAAAAAGTGATTTAAGAAAATGTTATAGTTTTTTTATTAACGAATTATCATAAATATATAAAAATACAGCATTTTAGAGAAAAAAAATTAAAAAAAAATGTTTTTTTTTACTTTTAGTCGTTTTTTTTTTGTTTTTCGAAAAAAAACTTGAAACCCTTGAACATGTAATAAAGCTACAAAAAACAAATGGAGGGGAGGTTTTTTGCCGTAGGGGGGAGGGTTTCCCGGGAGACTAAGGGGGACACCTTTCCCTCATCATAAACGTTGCCAAATAAATAAATGTCAGTTTTTGCACCTAATTAATAAAAATGTATCATTATTCAAATTATTTTTTTCTACACACGCCCCCAAAAAAGGGCGGCCCGAAAAAAATTGTCTTTCCTGATCCCATTGGTTCAAATTCAGGTCGATAAACCTCATATGGCATTAAAATGTTTTATTTATTGAACAAATATAGAAATAAAACATGTAAAAAAAAATATTTTTCTGGGATAGTTTTAGTTCTTAAAGGGGGAACTTTTCCCCCCTGGTCCGATTTTGCTCGTTCAAGAACTTAACCAGCCTATGACCATTATACACATCTGGGACAAACTTCAGGATTCTAGCTCTTGTTTTTTGTACTTTATGGTGTGCTCCACAAGAGACGGACGGACGGACACACCGTCAGTCACAGAATGTCTTAGAATCTATCAGTGATCAATAATATACACTTTATGGGGTCCTAGACACATATTTCGATGCGTTACATACGGAATGACAAAGAGAGTATACGCCCATTCTGTAGTTAGAGGGTATAAACACACATATAATGGTCTTGTTAAATAAATGATACCCAGACTTTTTACACAAAAATGGGAATAAAAAAAAAGGGCCGGGCATTGTCTGGACTTTTTTTTCTTTTAAATAAAAGCTGATATCCTATACTTTTTTAAAATCCACAAAACTTAATCCAACTATTACTAACTTAATATTTGTGGCCCATAAAATATGGAAAATATCCCAATTTCGTACCCTTTTTAAAAAAATTATTAAAAATGTTAACACACAATTTTAATAAACAAAAAAATTTTACAATTTAGTTTAATACCTGATGTGGAAGATTCCATTATAAAAGATTTTCTTTTAAAAGATTTAATACTACTAATAATCGCTTGAATTGTAAACAATTCCAATTTTTTCAGTTTTTTCAAAGACTGCAATAATTTGCTAACTTTGACAGCTCACCGAAAAAAAAGTAAACAACTTAGTTGATTGATTTTGATAACTAGTGTTGCAGAATTTTATCTACTTTTACCCCATACCAAATTTTATAACAAAAACTTCATTTATAAATTTCAATTAATCGCCACTTTGGTACCATTTGAACCCAATGTGCGGTGTCCAGATTGAGTAAATATTAAATATGCTTCCAGGTTGAAATTGAAATTATCGAAAGACCTTTTTTAGAAACTTTTTTAAAAATATTTATACCCTACACCACACTGTGGTACAGGGTATAATGAGTTTGTGCTGATGTTTGTAACTACCCGAAATATTGGTCCTAGACCCACCTTTAAGTATACCGATCGACTCAGAATCACTTTTTGACTCGATTTAGCGATGTCCGTCCGTCCGTCTGTCTGTCTGTCTGTCCATGTAAACGGTGTAAACACGATACAGGTCGCTATTTTTAATCAATTGACTTGAAATTTGAAACTTAAGTCTCTCTTGGCCCAAGGACGAAGCCTATTGAAATTGGAAAAAATCGGTCCATATTTAGACCTAGCCCCCATACAAAGGTCCTTTTTAGTTTTGGCTCAAATGACTCTAATAACCGTATTATAGAAGGTATCGCTTTGAAATTTGGATGGTAAACATGTTTTGTCTTCACATATCATCATTCCGAATTTCAAAGAAATCGGACCAGTCCTTCTTGTAGCCCCCATACAAACCACCTTCCCGATTTTCACATAAATGTCTCAAATTTCATGAAAATAGAAAATATTTAATTAAAATTTTGTTTGTGTATGTTAAAAGCGTACTTAAATAACCTTATCAAACCTGATAATCATCGGACCAGTTTTGGACTCAGGCCCCTTGTGAAAATTTCGCCCGATATTCAGTTAAAGCGGTTTATTGTCAACAAATAGAAGCCTATTTCACTCAAATTTGATTTGTGAGTGTTTTCTTCACTTATTAAAGGTTTTACAATATATAGATCTAATCGATCCATGGGACCCATTTTCCGGGAAACCTTGGTGTAGGGTATTATATGGTCGGTCTTGACCGACTATAATTTTCTTACTTGTTTTTAGTCGATTTTTTTTATTAAAAATTTTAAAAATGATCTAATAGTTTATATTCAGTTATCAACAAATTTCTCCATCGACTCAAACAAAAATACAAATTTAAAAGAAAAGTAGAGCAAATCAATTTTTTGTTTAAAAAATGCGGATTTCTTCTACTGTATTTAAAAAAGTTTAATTTGTGTTTGAGACTTTTGTCGGCCACTGTATTTAAAAAAAATAGACACTTTCAAATTTTACAATTTTTTTGGTATTGAGCTTAAAAAAAAAAGCGAGGAACCAAAAACTGAAATTTTTTAATGCCTTCTCAGATTACAGATGTGCACAAAAATACAACATTTTGAAATCAATAAATCAAAAAAAATTAAATTTTGAGATTTTAAAATTAAATCAAAATTGTTTTAAATCTGCAAAAAATTACAAAAAAAATCTTTTAGGTACTCTAATTTAAATACAAAGTTTTGCATATAAAAAGACAATTTTATTAAGTATTTAAAAATTATATTTTTCTCTTGAATCTGATCAACAAAATATTCAACAATAGTTTTTCTACTACAGTTTACGTATACACAAAAGTTTTTTTTTATTTATTAATTTATTTTTTATTATATTTTAAAATTAAATTTGTCTATTCATGATCTTTCTATCAATCTATCTAACTCTATGCATCATATGTATCTAATTCAGTTTTCAAAGCAATAGTGTTTTACCGCTAGTCACATACATGCACGCAGATACATACATGTTGAAGGCAATAACCTCGTATCTGTGTATGTGTTGTTTGGTTGCATGTTTACAGCTCAAACAAAACGACTAATTTGTGACGTAAACAATGTTTCAACATTTATTTTGATAAATAATTGATTAATTTATCAATCGATCGATCGACCATTCATTGGTTTTTGGTGTGTTTTCTATTGTGTGTATTTTACTGTGGTCAAAATAATGTGGCAACACTTTACCATATCAGCCCCAAAGTATGCTACAATTAAATAATTACTTTTTTTCCCTGAATATTAAAAAAAAAACATTCACAATAGCTGTTATATTTGTAAACTTTCAAATCTTTGGGGTTTTTTGTTTTCTTTTAGGAACTGTGACAGTTAACATAAAAATACTAACGAAATTGATAGGATATCAGAAATAGGAATGAAGGATAGGTGGATATCACTGACCACGTGCATGATATCGCGAACCATGTGGCCACTGCCAAATCCTAAGAGGACAAAAAGTTTTCTTACCTTTGACAAACGGACGGTTAGCCTATTAATAGGAGTACTGACAGGACACTGTATAATCGGCCAAATGACCGTTCGTATAGGAATTTCTAATAGGGACTTTTTTGTAGAAGTTGTGAGGAAGTGGAGGAGGAGAAGTCAGTGAAGCACTTGTTGCACCCAAAAAAAAAAGACTTAACTTAAACTTTAGAAAAAATTTCTTTAAAATAGTTTATAAATTTTCTCACAATTTAGTTAAATTTAACTTAAAGTTGGGAAATTTTCTTAACTGTTAGGAAAAAATTTTAGTTCGTGTTAAATTGTCCATTATTTTCCTTAAATGGATTTTCTACCGCCAAAAAAATGTTCCCTAAATATATGACAAAAATCTTTATTTTTAAGACATATTCCTCTTCTTTAGTTTTAGGACGTAATTTTCTACCAATTAGTTAATTTTCTTAGATTTGAGGAAGTTTTTTCCACTATTTTAGTAAGCTTGTTTTACCTTTAAAATGTCGATGTCTCAAAAACTAAGCCAGATAGAGCAAAATAGAGGCCATTTTAGTTTTTTTTGATCTCCATAAAATCGCTGGTCCTCTACACATGTGTGGACTCCAACTCCAACTTTGGATTTAAAAAAGTTGGCATTCCCGAAAATTTTTAAATGCTTATATCTCGGTAAATATTACTAACACAACAAACAGTTCAAAAGCATTTTTGTAGTTCTTAACACGGAGAACAAGACCTCCAAATATCGAAAAGCCGAGTAATAGTTTTAAAGTTATCGAGTTTTTAAAATTCTCAAGACATTAGTGGTCTTCTAAATTCACGTATCACAAAAACTAAGCAAGGAAGAGCGAAACGGAAAAAAAATTTGGATAAGAAAATAAGCCGATTCTTAAGGGACCCAACTGGGTCTCGGCCCATCGGAGTCTGAACCTATCGGACCCGAACCCAATGGGGTCTTCACCCAATCGGGTCCTTAAATGACATAACATTTTTCCCATTTTTAGTTCAAATTGGCATAATATAAAATTTTTTTTTCTTTCCTTATTTAAAAAAAAAAAAATATGAACTTAAAAGAAGGAAAACGGCAATGGAGCTAAATCATTATCAATATTCCTTGAATTTAGTTAGTTGTCTCATTTTTTAGTTAATTTTTTTTCTGAGTTAATGCAGACTATTATCAAAAAATTAACGTGACATACATTTTTTTAGCACAATTCTGTTTTTTGATGAATTTATTATTACCATTTTAAATCATTAAACAATTTTGAAAATTTTGAAAAAATATGTTTTGAGAACCCAAGTTTGGGTTCAAACTTGATCTTGAGATAAAGTATGTTTTATTACTTAGCCTTTTATTTCAAGATGCTGTTGAGTAACCAATTTTTCAAAATGGCAGTTTTCTCAAAAAAATTAAAAAATTGAAATTTTTAATTAATTTTGACCATTTTTTGACGTTTAAAAATTAAAATCGACTTTTTGAAAAAGTCCGAAACCTTCGATTTTTTTGTAAAAAACTATAAAAATTCTACTCTAAATTACGCAACTTTTAAGCCATAATTCGAGATGTGATCACAAAAATTGCACCTTTTATTTTTTGGCTCTGATTTATTTTATATGGTGCTCCAAAAAAATAAATTGGTAGATTTTGACCCTAGCTTACCCTAGATATATTCATTTCGAGGTAAAAATACGTCTCACAAAAATTTAGGATGATCGGAAATGGGTAAGGCGTTTAGCATGGTCCTTGAAGTTTTAAAAAACGGATTACAAGGAAAAATATGAATTTGTTTCTGTTTTCGCAATTTTTTGGTATTTCAAGTTAAGTTTTAATTCAAGTGATTAAAGAATTATGATGTGGAGTAAATTGCCTTTCAAATAAGGTACTAAAAACTACCCAGTAAAACTTTGGTAATGGGTAGTGATTATATAACACATTACCAGGTAATGCATATAACTTATTTGTAGCATTATTTTATGATGTCTTACCAAACATTTGTTCCACAACGTATTATTTTCAAGTGAAAAATAATGCATTACTAATAATTTGCTACGTAATGCATGATTATTGGAAAAAATGTATTTCATATTTGTTATTTCTAAACATTAAATCATGGATGACTTATATTTGGTTACATTGTGTATTATTTGAAAGTTTGAAATAATGTATTATTTATAATTGGATGCATAATGCATTACAATAACATAAAAAATAATTATTATATAAGTTTAAACTAGAGATGGGCTCACGACTGGAAATTTCTAACGACACACACTCACGAGCAAATTTTATCTACTTACACTCACAATCACGTGAGTAAATTTAATACAAAATTACTTTTTCACTACTCGTAACACCTTATATATTATCTTCTGGTATGCTATATTATTTCATTTCTCGTAACCTATAAAATATCATATATTTTACACCTTACTCGTATTCTTCGTTATAAATTTATGACTTATTTTATACCTTACTGGTATTCTTTGTGATAATGTGGATGCATTACTTTGAGTCTCATCGCCTGTTAAAATCATCAATGCTGCAATATATAAAATAAGAGATCCTATACCTTATTTTATACCTTATTTGGTAATCTAAGTTTTGCTGTGGAGTCCCTTTTTTTAAATTTGTTGAAATTTTCTACTGTAATAACATTTTTTCATTATTCATGTTTCAGTGTAATATTTTTTTGGTTTTTCCAAATTTTAAAACAAAAAAAAAAAAAAAAAAAATTTTAAAATAGAGATTTCAAAAGGGTGTTGAAAATGCAGGAATTTTTAGCATTAATTTAAAACATGTTAAAACACAGCACGAAAAATACTTGTTATCTAATTACATTTGAACTTGAAGAATAAAAAAATGTTATAACAGCAGAAAATTTCAATGAATTTCTAAAATTGGATTGTATTGCTTAATCAAGTGGTCTGCCATACGTTAGATGCCTGGTGAAGTTGTAATAACTTGGCTGATTTTCAACCGATTTTAGTTTTTGTTACCTTATTAGAGAGGCATTTTACTCCGTATTATAATTATTTAACCACTTGAATTTAAACTTAACTTAAAATACCAAAAAAATTGAGAAAACAAAAAAAAATAATATTTTTCCTTGTAATCCGTTTTCTAAACTTCAAGGCCCATGCGGAATGCCTTACCCATGTCCGATCGTTCTAAATTTTTGTGATGCGTATTTTTACCTCGAAATGAATATATCTAGGGTAAGTTACGGTCAGTATCTACCAATTTAATTTTTTTGGAGCACCATATAAAATAAATCAGAGCCAAAAAATAAAAGGTGCAATTTTAAAAATTTAAAAAAAAATAGAAAGAATTATGATCACATCTCGAATTATGGCTTAAAAGTTGCGTAATTTAGACTAGAATTTTTTGTAGTTTTTTACAAAAAAATCGAAGGTTTCGGACTTTTTCAAAAAGTCGATTTTAATTTTTTAACGTCAAAAAATAAGTTATAATTACTTCGAATAATTTTTTCATATTTTTTTTCTAAAACTACATTTAAATACCAACAAAACGTTGTCCAACTTTTTTTAAAATATCTATATTTTTTAATGGTCAAAATTAATTAAAAATTTAAATTTTTTGATTTTTTTGAGAAAATCGCCATTTTGAAAAATTGATTACTCAACACCATCTTGAAATAAAAGGCTGAAAATTGGTGTCCAAGTTGCATTTAATAAGTACTAAAAGATATCCAAAAATAAAATAAATCGAAAGGGGTCGGGTCTAAAAGTGAGTGATTTGGCTTGGAATGCCCCATATAATAATAATTTGATCCAATGATCAGTTTTTATTTATTTTTCCAATTTTTATTTACAACTCATTTTAAATAATTTTAACCTAACCGAGAACTGGTAACAATGACCGTCGTCTCGTTGTAGCGAAATCGACCAAGGGCTTTGGTGGAAATCGAACCCACGACCCCTTGTTTCATAGGCCAGCACGCTACCAACTAGCCTACAGGGGCCCCCCAGAATGCCCCATATAGTTTCTACAGAATAAATTTTAACAGTTTCCAACACAACAATTCTATTTCTACCAATTTCAACCTCACTTCATAATTTCTTTCAACATTTTTGTGTTATTTTTCAATTTAAAAGCAGGGAACATTATTTTTTTGCTTTATTTTTTTTATTTCTGTAACATGATTAAAATATTTAACTAAAATTCCCAACGTAATTTACTTTACGTAAATAAATCGAAAAAAAAAACATTAAACAAATACCACAATTAACTGAATACAATGACCATGAATAGAACTAAACACGGGTCATCTACATATTTTTTTCTATTATTATTATGTGAGGTACATATTTTACTCTTTTTATGAACTGATGATGAACTCATTCATACATTCATTAGAGAGCTGCTATAATTTTTCATTGGCGTTTAAATTATGAAGGTCAATTTTACATTGTTTCAGTTTCACAGCAAATTGAGAGTGTTTTTCAAAAGATTTAATCATTTTTTAATTAATTAATGTTAATGCAATTATTTGCTTTAATAATATAATAGTATAATATATATATATAAATAGTATAATACTTGGAAAAACTTACTGCAAATATTTAATTTTTTTGGTTTGTTTTCTTATTTTTTTTTTTAAATTGTCCCTCTTTGGCATGGTCTTCCCGCATTTTGGTATATGAAAGTATGTTTTCTTTGCTTAACGGTTTAATCGCACTTGCTCAAATATCAAAGCAATGTAAAATAAACTTTTATCATAAAGTATATTCTCAAAAATCTTATCAATTGCAGAAAACAGCAAAAGGTCTTTACACAGAAAAAAAATTAGTAAATTTTTAATACTATTGAGTAAAAAATTACTCAATTCAGCACCAGTAAACGATTTAATAGTATTGAGTAAACTTTTAATAATGCCTTTAATTTAATGGCTTCCAAAAAAATTTGAGTAAATTTTAAATTAATTAAAACTTTACATAAAATTTTCGATTTCTTTAAGTAATTTTTTAATTGTGTTAAGTAAAACTTTACACAAAATTTATTACTTTATCTTTTTTAAAAGTTTAAATAAGTTTAAAATTTTTTTCGTCAACAAAAATTTTTTTTTCCAAACTTAACCAAATATATTTATTAGAGTAAACTTTCGAATTTAGATTTTTTGAGATCGTCACTTTTTCGAAGGTTTTTTCATCAGTAAAAATAATGGCGTATTTTTTTTGAAAATTTCCAACTTCTTTCCGTGCCTTTTTGTCAACAAAAAAAATTGTTTTTTTTCCAAACTTTACCAAATATATTTATTAGAGTATACATACTTTCAAATTTAGATTTTTTGATATCGTCACTTTTTCGAAGGTTTTTTAATCAATAAAAATAATGGCGTAGTTGTTTTTGAAAAATTCCAACTTCTTTCCGTGCCTCTCCGCGGTTAAAATCCCGGTTTATGACCCTGCGGATCAAAAACGGCTGACCTTATTAAAAATTTTGTTTCACCATTCGATTCTACAACAAAAATTATTCTTATGACATTTTTCGCAAGCTTCCAGAAGGCTCCAAAAAGTGGCGATACAGCGCGGAAAAAATCGATGATTTAAAAAAAAAAATTAAAAATATTTTTTTTTTGACACACGTATTGGGAGGGCATTTAAAACTGAGAAAATTGGTATGAAAATCACATTTTTATAACAATCCGTTAACAAGTTATTAAGCTTCAAAGATTGTTTTTTGAACACTTTTCCAGAAAATTATTATTAAGCTTTTACTAAACGATCAAATTTGAAACCTTTATAACTTTTTAACCAGTACCGATAGAATTGTGATTTTTGTAGCATTTTTCACAGTTTTTAGCGCCCTTTCATGACTTGTAGTAAAAAAACAAATTCCGCGCTCCATTACCTCGTTTTGATAACATCTAGAAGCTTTCGAAAAACGTAATAACACTAATTTTAGCTGTAGAATCGAATGGTGAAATAAAATTTGCAATATGTTCAACCATTTTCGCTCCGCAGGAGAATAGGGTCAAAACAGGGGCTTTAACCGCAGAGAGGCATGGGAAAGAGTTGGAATTTTTCCAAAAAAAAACTACGCCATTATTTTTATTGATGCAAAAACCTTCTAAAAAGTGATGATACCAAAAAATCCAAAGATAGTAAATTTTTAAAAATGCACTATAATATTTATGTATGTATAAAAACATTGGAAAATTTCATAAAGATGAGTTAAAACAAATAATAATACAAAAATCTATAAACTAAATGAGAATTAAAAAAAAAACAAGAGAATAAAAAAAATTAAATAACTATTAAATTTGTATTAATTTTTTCTATTTTTTTTTTAAATTATGAGTAAATTTTTAAAACAATTACTCATTTATTTTTTGTTTTTAAATTTAAACAAGTGATTACTCAAATTGTTTTTCTCTATATATTTTTTTCTGTGTATTTACCTATATTTGTTGCATTTACTTGTTTTGGACTTGGAACTATTTTGTGCACTTTTAAGATGTCGGAAATTTTAATAAAAATCATCATCAAAGGCTGGACTTTTATTATATTTCAAATTTAGAATTATTTCAAAAACAGCTTTAACATAACGAAGTGTAAAACGATGAGGTGACTGGGAAATAGTGCGTAGTTCTTGCATAGCAATAGGTCTGTTTGTTTACTTAAATTTCTTACTATTTTTACTACAACTGGAAATTTTTGTTTACTTTTTGTACTGAAAATTTCCAGCTGTAGTAAAAGTAGTAAAAATAAGTAGATTGTAGTAAGGTAAACGAACAGACATAATATTATGCTGTCCGCTTAAAACACAATCAACTGTATTTTATTTTAAATGATAAAAAAAAAATTAAACTAAACACTGACACATACCTCCGTTTAAAAGGTGTTGCAAAAAATTCAATTATGGTTACACTCATTACATTCTAATTGCTATAGAATTTCTTAAAAATTTAATTAAATTTTGGTAAATTTTGTATTGAATTTAATTTTATTTCTGTAAATTTTGTTTTCCAATAATAAAAACGTTTCACTTAGGTCGTTAGAAATATAAATACTATTGAGAAATATTTTTATACAACAGGTGAGTTCTGGATTTATTTGATTTTGCTTTTTTTTTTTTTAAGTCAGAGACATCACTCATGGTTAGTTCTCTTTTAAATTTTTAGGGTGCGCTTGCGCAGTTGACGTTATGTGTTTTATTATTCCCATATTAGTAGGTGAAAGAACTTACATTAGGGTTGTACACTCCACGACTTTTTTCGAATTTCGTCGATTTCTGAATATGTATCATTAAGATCAACCTATCAACTAATATCGTTGTTTGTCAAAACTAAAAAATTTTTTAAAATTTTTAGAGTAAAACCCCACGGCTCTCAATTTTTTTTTTCAAATTAACCTGAAATCCTCATCCAACAGTCAAGTAAAAAAAAATAAATAAAAATCGATTTTTTTTCAGGGATTAACTTTAACCTCCCATCACGGGTTAAACATAGAGTGTTTAGCCTAAAAGGAACCATAATTTGCTCAGCAATCGACGAAATTCGAAAAAAGTCATAATGCGTGCCACCCTAATGTACACACATACATATGAATGTTGGTATTTTATATGTTATTTTTTGTACAGGAAGTTATTTTGATAAGCTATGTAATGAATACTTGGTCAACACTAAACTATGGTACGCTACACTATTTGATTTTGAATATTTAATTTCAGTTACTTGGAATATTTAACGAATTAAGAAATTCTAATGTTTTCCCTTGTCTGATTTTAAGTATGCAGTTATATTATTACGCCGTCCGACAAACTTCAAATTTTGGCTGTACACATGAACCGGACTAAAAAATTATGAGAGTACGGCCGAAGATCAATTCGCGTTTTCGCGTAATAAAAAAATTTTTTTCGCACTATAGAAAAAATTCACTTCAGTCAGAAAGTGGGTATAAAAATAACATTCACGTGTCTCTCAGGTTTTTTAAATCAATTCGCGTTTTTCGCGATAAACAAAATATAATGTTAAATTGTGTTTCACAAAAGAAGTGTGAAATAAGTCAAAAAAATGTAGAAAATTTACTTCTGAGAAAAATAGCGTTAATAGATGTGTTCAGTAAAATTTAATGGCGGTTCTTTTCTTGGAATATATTAACCCTCTATCTGCAATTTTAAGGGTTAATTTTTGTCCTTATTTTAAATACTCTCCTAAAATACCATTAAATAGTGTTAAAATGTTTCACAAAAATGTTTTACATCAAATTTCACTAGGGGGAGTCAAAGACCAAAAGTTCGTAGGATGTTAGAAAAATGCTTAAAAAGTTAAAATTGTAAAGTATCATATTTTATTACATTGTGTTACACCAATGATACTTTTACTTTTTTAAGCATTTCGCTAACATCGCACAAATTATTGGCCTCTGACAACTTCTAGTGAAATTTGATGCAGAACATTTTTGTAAAACATTTTAACCCTTTAAATGCACAATTTAATGGTTTTCTAGGAGAGCATTAGAAACCCCTAAAAATAGGAGATAGAGCGTTAATATATATTCTACGGGTTTTAACATTAATAAGCTCACAAGTAGATTTAATAAATTGTTCGACTTATTTCACACTACTTTGGAAAAACACAACTTTTTTTATTGGCGTTTTTCGCGAGAACGCGAATTAATCTAGAAAATCTGGGAGACACGTGTATTTTACTTTCAGCCCTACTTTCACAATTTTTCGGTCTGGTCCATGTGTACAAAAGTGTGTTGGAAGGTGTTATATTTCTATAAAAGCTTTTTTTATTAAAATTTTTATGAAACTTTCTTTGAAAAATTTTTTTGCGACAGTTTGAGCGGTGGGAATAAATTTTATAAAAATACAATTTTGTATGGAATTCCCCTAAGAGAGACTTGAAAGGTATAGATTTTAAGAAAGTAAAATATTACCAAAGTCCTAATACTGCCAAAAAATCATAAACAAAATCAAACAGACGTTTTTAAAAACAGCTATTTGCATGAAAATCTAATATAACCAGCCATTTTTTCAAAAATATTTCATAAAATCAAAAGTCTTATTGGACTGTCAACAAAAATAATTTTATAAAATCGCTACACAGGCCTACGCCGCTAATTTTTTTGAATATATTCATTAGGGTGGCAGCTATTTTGCAAAACTTCGAATTTGAAGGAGTGCACCCCTAATTTTTATTACATTTGGTATAAAAATGCTATGCAAAAAATTTCAGCCAAATCGGACAACGTTAACACGAGGCGCATCGAGGTCAAAGGTAAAAAAATAGCCATATTTTGATGAAAAACATTAAATAAATGGTGTTGTTTTTTGAATATATTGTTAAAAAGTGGTACACGAGTTGTTTTTAGTATAAGAAGATAAATTAAAAATTTTTGGGTTTTCAAAAATTAACCCTTGTAAGTCTTTCGGGGTCAAAATGACCCAATTTTCACAAAATGACCCCTAAAACACGAAAATCAGCCCCAATTTTCTAAATTTATTGAAATAAACCAATGTAAACCCATATTTATATTCTATTCTATCATAAATACTCAGATATGAAATACTGTCTTTGTAGGATGTCATTCACCCGTTTCACGATAAGGCCAAAAATATGCATTTTATTTGGCGTGGTTCTCAAAACTGATATTTTGGTTTTTTCAAAATTTTCTTAAACAAAATTAGGAAAAATGCTGAAAAAACCACAGAATCTTATAAAATATATGTTAACATATAAAAAAAAAATTTTTTGGGGGATATCCCTCGGATAGTTTGGCGGGGGCGTCGATTTAAACTCAGCGGATTTCGAGGAAAATGCCTTTTTTGCCCACAATTTATTCAATATGGAAAAAATTTGGTAAATATTTTAAAATTTGACAAAGTCAGGGCCATAAATTATTAAAAACTATGTTAGACATTAACCCTAAACGTTTTAGGAAAATAGAATAATATTAATCCGGTTTTTATCCGGGTCAAAGGTCAAATTTAGGGATATTTTGATTTTTTTTGAAAAAAGGCATCTAAATATGAAATGTTTATTGCGATTTTTTATAAAACTTGGTATAATTATTGTACGAGCTCAGAAAAATAATTATTTAATTTTTTTAAAATTAACCCATAAATGAACATGGGGTCAAAATGGCCCAGCACATTAAAATTTCTTTATATAGATTTTTATATTTTCTTTCGATTTTTATAAAACTTGTTATCATTATGTGCGAGGTCAGAAAACTAATTATTTGAATTTTTTTTAATAACCCATAAATGAACATGGGGTCAAAATGGTCCAGCACGTTAAAAATTCTTAATATAGTTTTTTTTTATTTTTTTTTTCTATTTCTATTAAACTTGTTATTATTTTTTTGCGACGTGTGAAAAAATAATTATTTGATTTTCTTAAATTAACCCATAAACGAACACGTTAAAATTCTTAAGTTAAGCACGTTAAAATTCTTAATATTTTTTTTTATTTCTATAAAACTTGGTATAAACATTGTGCAAGGTCAGAAAACTAAATTTTTGATTTTTTTAATTAACCCATCAATGAACATGGGGGCACGTTAAAAATTCTTAATGATTTTTTTTTTCGATTTCGATAAAACTTGGTATAACCGTTGTTCGAGGTCAGATTTTTTTTTTTTAATTAACTCATAAATGAACAATTGTTCGTTTATGGGTTAATTTAAGAAAATCAAATAATTATTTTTTCAGACGTCGCATAAAAATAATAACAACTTTTATAGAAATAGAAAAAAAAATAAAAAAACTATATTAAGAACTTTTAACGTGCTGGGCCATTTTGACCCCATGTTCATTTATGGGTTAATTAAAAAAATCAAATAATTAGTTTTCTGACCTCGCACATAATCATAACAAGTTTTATAAAAATCGAAAGAAAATATAAAAGTCTATATAAAGAAATTTTAATGTGCTGGGCCATTTTGACCCCATGTTCATTTATGGGTTAATTTTAAAAAAATTAAATAATTATTTTTCTGAGCTCGTACAATAATTATACCAAGTTTTATAAAAAATCGCAATAAACATTTCGTATTTAGATGCCTTTTTCCAAAAAAAATCCAAATATCCCTAAATTTGACTTTTGACCCGAATAAAAACCGGGTTAATATTATTCTATTTTCCTAAAACGTTTAGGGTTAATGTCTAACATAGTTTTTAATAATTTATGGCCCTGACTTTGTCAAATTTTAAAATATTTACCAAATTTTTTCCATATTGAATAAATTGTGGGCAAAAAAGGGATTTTCCTCGAAATCCGCTGAGTTTAAATCGATGCCCCCGCCAAACTATCCGAGGGATATCCCCCAAAAAAATTTTTTTTTATATGTTAACATATATTTTATAAGATTCTGTGGTTTTTTCAGCATTTTTCCTAATTTTGTTTAAGAAAATTTTGAAAAAACCAAAATATCAGTTTTGAGAACCACGCCAAATAAAATGCATATTTTTGGCCTTACCGTGAAACGGGTGAATGACATCCTACAAAGACAGTATTTCATATCTGAGTATTTATGATAGAATAGAATATAAATATGGGTTTACATTGGTTTATTTCAATAAATTTAGAAAATTGGGTCTGATTTTCGTGTTTTAGGGATCATTTTGTGAAAATTGGGTCATTTTGACCCCGAAAGACTTACAAGGGTTAATTTTTGAAAACCCAAAAATTTTTAATTTATCTTCTTACTAGCTTACCATCCCGGTACTTCGTTACCGGTTGTATTGAATACCGGATAATATAAAGATTAGGATTACTCTATCGATTTAAAAAAAATCCTCTACATAAGTAGTTTTTGTTTTATTTACTTGTGGACGTTTATGTCTTTCATACAATAATATTTTAATGAATAATTTAAACAATAAAATTTGAATAACTTCGCTGGTACGTCATCATGCTCGTTTCGGTAAAAAAATATATTGACAATTTTTGAGCCCTTATATCGGGTTTGAAGATTTTGAGTGAATAAATACTTCAGTGAAAAAAAAAATTGGAATAAAAATAAGTTTGAGTGGAAAAACATATGGAGAGAACAAATATGGAGCCAAAAAAGTTAAATACGTAAAATTTAAGTAAAAATATCATTCCATATTGTTCCCAGCTCTATTCCACTTCGTTCCCCGTTCTATTCCATTTCACTTCCAAGTCCATCTCCTTTCGTTCCATGTAAATGTCATTACTCTCCGTATAATATGCGTTAAAAAATAAAAAGTTCTGTTGTCTTTATATTGTAGATATGAAAAGTACCATTTTACACCACTGTTACCAGGTACCCCTTTTTACCCTAAAATTTTAAAATATGTCCTTGTCTTGGGTGTTATTTCTGCGGCTTTTAGTTCAATAGTTAGATATCTCAAAATAACCATTTGCCCCCTTTCCCCGTAAAATTATATTTTCCAAAAACTGTTTTTTTTGTGCTAGCTGATCTTTTATTTAAAACATCAAGTTTCTGAACCAAATTTGAACTTTTTATCCCCTTTACGATCGGTCGCGACCCTTAGAAACAGAATTTTTTGAAAATACTTTAGCAGAATGTTTTTTTCACCGAAGTCCCCTACATTCCAAAATTCAAGCTTCACTTTTTTTGTTCCTATAATAATGACCGTTATTATAGGAACAAAAAAAAAATACCAAAAGTACACTTTCTTACCCCCGTTAGAAACGAAATTTCCAAAAAGTACCTCTTTCAGAAGGTTTTTTTCTTCACCGAAAAATCCTACATTCCTTTTTATAAAAAGTTCTTTTTAAAAAAGATACTTTTTATAAAAGGTACTTTTTATAAAAGGTAATTTTTATAAAAGGTACTTTTTATAAATGGTACTTTTGATAAAAGGTACTTTTTATAAAAGGTACTTTTTATAAAAAGGTACTTTTTATAAAAGGTACTTTTTATAAAAGGTACTTTTTATAAAAGGTACCTTTTATAAAAGGTACTTTTTATAAAAGGTACTTTTTATAAAAGGTACATTTTATAAAAGGTACTTTTTATAAAAGGTACTTTTTATAAAAGGTACTTTTTATAAAAGGTACTTTTTATAAAAGGTACTTTTTATAAAAGGTACTTTTTATAAAAGGTACTTTTTATAAAAGGTACTTTTTATAAAAGGTACTTTTTATAAAAGGTACTTTTTATAAAAGGTACTTTTTATAAAAGGTACTTTTTATAAAAGGTACTTTTTATAAAAGGTACTTTTTATAAAAGGTACTTTTTATAAAAAGTACTTTTTATAAAAGGTACTTTTTATAAAAGGTACTTTTTATAAAAGGTACTTTTTATAAAAGGTACTTTTTATAAAAGGTACTTTTTATAAAAGGTACTTTTTATAAAAGGTACTTTTTATAAAAGGTACTTTTTATAAAAGGTACTTTTTATAAAAGGTACTTTTTATAAAAGGTACTTTTTATAAAAGGTACTTTTTATAAAAGGTACTTTTTATAAAAGGTACTTTTTATAAAAGGTACTTTTTATAAAAGGTACTTTTTATAAAAGGTACTTTTTATAAAAGGTACTTTTTATAAAAGGTACTTTTTATAAAAGGTACTTTTTATAAAAGGTACTTTTTATAAAAGGTACTTTTTATAAAAGGTACTTTTTATAAAAGGCACTTTTTTTAAAAGGTACTTTTTATAAAAGGTACTTTTTATAAAAGGTACTTTTTATAAAAGGTACTTTTTATAAAAGGTACTTTTTATAAAAGGTACTTTTTATAAAAGGTACTTTTTATAAAAGGTACTTTTTATAAAAGGTACTTTTTATAAAAGGTACTTTTTATAAAAGGTACTTTTTATAAAAGGTACTTTTTATAAAAGGTACTTTTTATAAAAGGCACTTTTTTTAAAAGGTACTTTTTATAAAAGGTACTTTTTATAAAAGGTACTTTTTATAAAAGGTACTTTTTATAAAAGGTACTTTTTATAAAAGGTACTTTTTATAAAAGGTACTTTTTATAAAAGGTACTTTTTATAAAAGGTACTTTTTATAAAAGGTACTTTTTATAAAAGGTACTTTTTATAAAAGGTACTTTTTATAAAAGGTACTTTTTATAAAAGGTACTTTTTATAAAAGGTACTTTTTATAAAAGGTACTTTTTATAAAAGGTACTTTTTATAAAAGGTACTTTTTATAAAAGGTACTTTTTATAAAAGGTACTTTTTATAAAAGGTACTTTTTATAAAAGGTACTTTTTATAAAAGGTACTTTTTATAAAAGGTACTTTTTATAAAAGGTACTTTTTATAAAAGGCACTTTTTTTAAAAGGTACTTTTTTACCCTTTTTACCTACGGTGAATTAACATTGGCAAAAACCCAGCCTTATTGAATCTTTTTTGCGGAAGGTGAACCTACATTACAAAATTCAAGTTTCTAGTACCATTATTTAAGTAAATGTAAAAGGTACCAAAAGTACAGTTTTTTACCCTTTTTACCCCCTTAGAATCATCATTGGCCAAAATCCAGCCTAAATGGATCTTTATTCCGAGAGGTGAACATACAGTCCAATTTTCAAGTCTCTATGACTATTATTTCAGGATATATAAAAAGTACCAAAAGTACACTTTTTTACCCATTTTATCCCCGTAGAATTAACATTGGCAAAAACCCAGCCTTAGTGATTTTTTTTTTTCCGGGAGGTTAACCTACATTGCAAATTTAAAGTTTCTAATAACATTATTAAAGGAAATAAAAAAGGTACCAAGAGTACACTTTTTTACCCTTTTTACCCCCTTAGAATCATCATTGGCGAAAATCCAGCCTTAGTGAATCTATATTCCGGGAGGTGAACATACATTCCAAATTTCAAGTCTCTATGACCATTATTTCATGAGATATAAAAAGTACCAAAAGTACAGTTTTTTACCCTTTTTACCCCCTTAGAATCAACATTGGCAAAAGTCCAGCCTTACAGGATCTACACTCCGGGAGGGGAACACACAGTCCAAATTTCAAGGATCTATGACCATTATTTCATGAGATATAAAAAGTACCAAAAGTACAGTTTTTTACCCTTTTTACCCCCTTAGAATCAACACTGGCAAAAATCCAGCCTTAGTGGATCTATATTCCGGAAGGTGAACCTACAGTCCAAATTTCAAGTCTCTAGCTTCAGCGGTTTGGGCTGGGCGATGATGAGTCAGTCAGTCAGTCAGTCAGTCAGTCAGTCAGTCAGTCAGTCAGTCAGTCACGTTACTCTTTTATATATATACCCAGTCAGAAATTGCCAACCGTACCAAAAATATTGTACTGGCAGAGCACTGACTTTAATGGAAATGCCAATACATAGCCAACGTTGGCAATTACAATAAGAAATGTGCACTGCCAGTACAATTTGTACAACATATACGGCAGTTTTTTTAATTTATTTTATAAAGTGGTTTGGTTTTGAATTAATTTTTCTTATTTGATCTTTGTTATATTAGAAAAATTTATATAAATATATTATTTAAATTAGGTGTGTAGAAGAGTCAGCAATAGTTTCATTATCACATGTAGTAAGAATACACTTAAATTCTATCATATTTATATTAATTTCGGTATGATTTTCATTTAAATTACTAACGTTGTACAATCCTATTTCACTTGATGGGATTGGATAATCTACAAAATCGGAAACATCAAGGAAAATGTTTCCTTTAAGAAAAATATCATCACATTTGTATTGAGACAGTTTTTTGCTAAAAATTTCTTTAACTATTATAACATTTCCATTTCTAAGTAAACATACATTATCAGGAGGAAGGGATGTAATAGTATTACCTTGAATGTTAACAAAGGAAAACGTAACGGTCAAATCCGAGGTTTCTAAAACATTACCAAGAGAATATTTTGAACTTTTATTGACACGATATAGTAACGGAAAATTATTTTGTGGATTGTCGGAATGAAAAATATGGAGTTTTCTTTGAACTTCTCCAATGGGATTGGTTGGCGAATTTATAATACACTTTATAAAACCCAGACTATTTTCGAAATCAAATGCTGAAAATTGGGATAGCTGCATCCCTATATTAACTACTTCATCGGCGATATGAATAAGGTTGTGAACGTTCATTGTATGGGATTTTGGTCCATAAAAATTTGGCATAAGTTCAACATATCTCCTTAATAACTGCTTAGCATAATCCGCTTTTAATGTTGCTAATTTGCTAGACGACAAAATTCGACAAGCTGTATAAAGAAGTAAAAAATGTCTGTAACGATTACAGCTCAATATATTTTTCAAAATAATGCCTCCACCATATAGTAAAAAAAAACCGAAATTGTGTAGCTTTCCAATTTTTAAAATCTATTAAATCAAACGTTTTTCGTTGAAACTCTGTTGTGATATCTTTAGATATTTTTGAAAACTTTGTCTGCATTATCGCAACGTTTTTTTCTGAAACATAAGAATATCGATTCTTTAAAACAAGTTTTTGGAGTAACGTTTTGCCAATTCCAAGGTACAACATATGCATTTCATCTAAAACTACAAACTTTATTAAGTCGAAGTTAGGAATATCCACATTTATTGTTCTCATTCTAGCTTGGCACTGCACAGTATAACATAAAAATTAAATACTGGGAATGTACAGTATTTTTTGTTTTGCCAACAGTGTGCCAACATTGGAAAAACATATCGGCCAAGACACTTTTTGGTGTTATCATTTTGGCTTTGGAACTGTACAGTATTTTTTGTAAATCGGGTATTCAGCCAACGTTGGCAACACCTTTGCCAACGTTTTGCCAACCTTGGCCCGCTTGTTTTTTTCTGACTGGGTAGATACTTAAAACAACTCGTGTACCACTTTTTAACAATATATTCAAAAAACAACACCATTTATTTAATGTTTTTCAACAAAATATGGCTATTTTTTGACCTTTGACCTCAATGAGCCTCGTGTTAACGTTGTCCGATTTGGCTGAAATTTTTAGCATAGCATTTTTAGACCAAATGTAATAAAAATTAGGGGTGCACTCCTTCAAATTCGAAGTTTTGCAAAATAGCTGCCACCCTAATATTCATATAGTTCATTTGAAAGAAATACGAAAGAAATCGAACAAAAATGGCTTTTCTTAAAAATTTGAAATTATTATACGCATTTAGTGTTTATATTAACATATAATGCGTGCTATTCAACAAAAATTTATCCAATTTATAATAGTAAGTTTACATGCGTTTTTTAGAGTGTACTGTCTACAACTGTTCTTTTTATGCTTTTGATATGTTTTGACCATTTTATTTATGAATTTTTAAAACGTGAGTACAATTTCCAATATCCGCAAATATGAATTTTTATAAATTGTGTAGTTATTAGGGTTGCCATATTTGCAAATATGTACCTGTCAATAAATTATGTGTGCATTAAAACTGCATTTAATTTTTTCTGATTTTTTTGAATTAAAAAAAAATATATATGTGTAATTACACATTTCCGGTTGCGAAATAATTTACACCTTTCTAAAAAAAATGTTAAAAAAAATACATCCATACATCGAAATTATGTTAAAATCACAGTATGTAAGTAATCATGTTTATGATTATGGCGATAGTATCTGCATATAAAACAAATGAAAAAAACAACTTTGCAATTTTAAAATGAAAACTATTTTTTTTTTTTTGGTTTGCATTTTTATTTGAATATTTTCTTTCGTTTCAGTTTTTATGCGTTTGAAAAGTGTTACTTTTGTAATGTTGTTGTTTATGGCTAAACCAAAAAAAAAGAAAAATGTTTTTGTCCAACTGGCTGGCTGGGACATTTAGGTAAGTGTGGCGGAAGCCTTTAATATCTTTTATGAATTTACAGTATAAAAAACATTAAATAACAACTTTAATGTATACAATATTAAGACATTTGCGATTACGTACATTGAGTGAGATTCGCTTTTTTTTTTTGTATTACTGTGCTGTTTGTTGCCAGTTTTGTTCATAATTAATGAAGACAACAACGAAATGACTTAAGACCAGGTGCTGAGTGAGACATGACTATATTATTTCAATCAAATACTCTAGTGCCATACATATATGTACTATATTTAATTTGTTGTTGTTTATATTTGTGGCAGTAAATGATAATAGGCTAAGTCGACATAGGAATAAATTATGTTTATAGAATGCTAGCATACGCAATACTGTATAAAATAAGCATTGGCGTAGATAGGCCTGTCTGGGGGGGGGGGGGGGGCAATGCACCCCCAGAAATTTTTTAACCCCCCCCAGAATTTGAATCACATAATTTTTTTTTTGTAAATTAAATGCATTTTTCATTTTTACGTCACTTAGATTTATTTTTATACCCTCCACTCTAGTGATAGAGGGTATATATAAGTTTGTCATTCCGTTTGTAACACATCGAAATATTGGTCTAGGACCTCATAAAGTATATATATTCATGATCCTTGATCGATTTTAAGTCGATCTAGCGATGTCCGTCCGTCCGTCTGTCTGTCTGTCTGTCTGTCTGTCTGTCCGTTGAAAACACGCTAACTTTTGAAAGACTTTACGGAGGCTCCTGAAGTTTGACATATATGTTCTTCATTTACCGGGTCAGGTTGGTATTGCAATCCAGCGAAATCGGTCCAGTGGTTCAAAAGTTATGAGCAAAATAGTAAATTTCGGGAAGGGTATTTTTCGAATTTACAAGATTAAAACCACTATAACTTTCGAAAGACAATTCTGAGGGGACTGAAGCTTAGCATATATATTTGTTGTTCCCCAAGGCTGTTTGGTTTTGAATTTCAGCAAAATCGGTTCAGTGGTTCAAAAGTTATAAGCAATGCACTGAATTTCAGATTTGTTTCACCTTAAACTGTTGAAAACTCGTTAAACAAGTTTTAATAGCATGGTGAAATACCAGTTTTGTAAAACTTGTTGTTGTTTGTTTTCTTGTTGTGGGGTGCAGTTTAGTTGTTAGACAAGTAAATATTTGTTATTGTTAGTGTAACTGTATGTAACGGGAAAAAATCAAATAAAGTATGTGTATGATTGAATGTTAATTTGTTTTTGGTTTTTAAAGAAAAGGATGGTAATATAAAAAGAGGAAAATATGTGAAATAGTTTTTTTTGTATTACATATATGAGGCATTCCACACCAAATGTTCAGCAAAAAAAAAGTGATGTCGTGTCAATATGAAATCAATTGCAGAGTATTCGCCCTTAGTTCACTATTAAATAACACAAACAAAATATAAGATTTTTCAAAAAGTGGGCCTTGGAGGCATGGTCAAAAATTGAAAATTTCAGCATTTTTTGCCTAAGTATCTTTTTTTGAATATTTATGCCAATAAAATGAAACAGAGTGATGTCTTTAAAACAAAAGTTTTTTATAGATTTTTGTATGGGCTATCGATTAAAAAAATAAAAATTGGAAAATTTTCAGAAGAAGTTCTGAATTTTTTAAATTTAAACTTAAACTTTATTTATCAAAAAACATGCCACAATTTTATTTCTTTTTTAAATGTTTAAAAATTAGTTAAGGTGTATATCTATCTGTTCTGAAATTTTCAGAGATGCATTTTTCCTTGTTTTCGAGAAAAAAAATGTTGAACATTGCACTATGCCTTTAATTTGTAATAATGGGGTATATTACGTATGCGAATGAGTAATATTAACTCTTAAAAAACATTTAAAATAAAGATGTTTTCGTGGGTGAGTTTTTTTTTTGACGATCACGCACGCTCACGAAGGATAAGTTTTTATCATGCACGATTTTTAATTTTCCTCACGTTCACGTACGCTCGCGTGAGTAGAAAAATTTTGTCACGGGCACGATACTCACGTGAGCGTGACTAAGCGTGAGCAAAATAAATGATCATGCGTGATTAAAATAATTTCCTTGGTGAGAGTGCTTGATGGTAAAAAAAAAAACTTACCCACGATCACATCTCTATTTTAAATGTTTTTTAAGAGTTAATATTACTCATTCGCATATGTAATATACCCCATTATTGTAAATTATTAGCATAGTGCAATGTTCAACATTTTTTTTCTCGAAAACAAGGAAAAATGCATCTCTGAAAATTTCAGAACAGATAGATATACACCTTAACTAATTTTTAAACATTTAAAAAAGAAATAAAATTGTGGCATGTTTTTTGATAAATAAAGTTTAAGTTTAAATTTAAAAAATTCAGAACTTCTTCTGAAAATTTTCCAATTTTTATTTTTTTAATCGATAGCCCATATAAAAATCTATAAAAAACTTTTATTTTAAAGACATCACTGTGTTTCATTTTATTGGCATAAATATTCAAATAAAGATACTTACAAGGGAAGTATCTCAACCCTTATGACCCGATTTGCCTGAAACTTAAAATATATATAAAAGAGACAATTCTAAGGTTAGGGTGTCTCGGCTTATCGGCCATATCGTGGATTTAGGGGTTCAAAACATGGGTCAAAAAATGGCGAAAAAATCGTTTTTTGGATTTTTCATCCATTTCTATTTAAGAAACTGTATGATGTTTTCATATGAGAAGAAAGGTTTTTTTAATGCCTATCCAATGGTGTTATAACCTTGTAAAAATTCGGCTTCTTTAAATATTTTTTTCAGGAAAATGTGTAAATTTTGGGGGGTATTTATGTGAAGACATAGACCTACGATATCCATATGAATAAGAAATAATCTTTGTTAAATTTAAGCCGACACGTATTTTTGCCCTAGACGATATTCCTGTTAGTTCGGAAGTTATCAAATTTTTCCCGAAGGTCCAAATGGTTTCATAAGGGGACAACGAAATTTTTAAACACCGATATGGCCGATAAGCCGAGACACCCCAACCTTAAAATCGTCTCTTTAATATAAATTTTAAGTTTCAGGCAAATCGGTTCATAAGGGTTGAGATACTTCCCTTGTTAGGCAAAAAATGCTGAAATTTTCAATTTTTGACCATGCCTCCAAGGCCCACTTTTTGAAAAATCTTAAATTTTATTTTTGTTATTTAATAGTGCCCTAAGGGCGAATACTTTGCAAATGATATCCTATTGAAACCACAATGGTTTTTCTGTAGTGGAACAGTTGGTGTGGAATGACTCATATGCAGAGCTTCGAACGAATTAATTCTATTGAGAATTAATTCACCAAAAGTTGAATTCTGTTTTAATAAGTTTTGAATTATCATTCCTTGCCAGCATTCAACACGAATTAATTCAAAGGCTTAATTCTCAAAGCTTAAATCAAATTGAATTAATTCCCAAGAGAATTAATTCCTTGCAAGCAATCATTCGATTGAATGATCAAAATTTTTCATCATTCAAATCTATTACAAATTGAATGATGATTTTTTTATTTCATTCCCTTTGTATTTTCAAAAATGTGTTGCTTGTGTGCATTTTAAGCATCTTCGTGTGTAAACGATCGGTTGTTGTTTTGTTGACATCTCGTTTGCTGCTTCCCACACAAGCATAAATGTGTGTGTATGTGTGTTGCGCTTCACCGTTTTAAATTGAATGATAAGAAAATTTCACCATTCAATTTGTAGTAGATTGATTTGGATAAAAAAATAGTTCATTCCGTAAGAATGATCATTCTTAAGGAATGAATTCTTGAAAGAATTAATTCAATGATTTTGAAAGTTGAATGATTTTAGGGAATGCCAAATTCTATTTTTTTAATTAGAATTAGGAAATTGAATTAAAGAATTAATTCTTTCGAACCTTTGCTCATATGTAGGTATAAAACAACAAAAATATTTTACAAAGTAATTTGTTACTCAAAGAATTTGTACACTCAAAAAAAAATTTACACTTAAAAAAAAATGTTACACTCAAAAAAAAAAAATTTACACATTATTATTTTTTTCAATGAAATGGCAGACTCAAAAAAATGTTGACAGTCAAAAAAATTTTACATTCAAAAAAATTTGATTGATTAAAAGAAAGTTTGACTCAAAATAATATATATATTTCTAATAAAAAATTTGTAATGCAATTTTTTAAATTTTTTTTAGAAATTTACAATCAGATAACATTGTGGAGGGTATTCATAGATTCGACCAAGTCGAATTAAATTTTTCTACTTGTTTTAAATAGAAACTTTAAGACTTGTTAACATTTTTTGAAAAATAGTCTAAATCCGATTTTTTTTAACGAAAAAAGTGTTCAGATCTGATTGTTATATAATGGTGAAAGTTATCTGAATCTAATGTTTTTTTCAATATATTTTACAAGAAAAAATAAGATTCCTGCTTTTGATCCTATTTCTCTGGACGGCACACAGAGGGTTGAAATGTACCAAAAGTGAGGATTAATTCAAAAGCTGAACTTTATCCTACACATTCGTGTGTGGTACTGGGTGAAAGGTAATTAAATTCTACATCACTATTTGCCAAAAACTTTGGTTTTGAGTAAATTAATCTATCGACTGTGAGCGGTCAAAGTCAAATAATTTTTCAAAATTTTTCGTGCCGTGCCTAAAACTGAAAATTGAGATATTTTGGGTGCTGATAATTCTTATTAAGCATTCTAAAAGTAATTTTATTAAAATGGAACCATCAAATTCAGGTATTTGGTTACATATTTGCATTAATGTTTTTTAGATAAATGTTTTGCAAATATTTTTAATATTTTTTTAAAAAGTGCTCCATATTTGGGGTATTTTCGATATATACACAGAGTTTCAACAAATTTCTTGTTGTGATCCAGAAAATTTTATTAAGTGATATTTTAATATAGTATTTTAGCTTATATATTCCATACCAAACTTTTGCAGAGGCACCGCGTTTTTTTACTTATTAAAATTTTTATGAAAGAACTCCAGTTGCTAAAAAAAAGCTGAAAAACATATGACAAAGGGCATTATGGGAACCCCTTAGTTAGAGGAGATACGGGGTGCGTACGTTAAAAAAAGTTGGGGATGAAAAAATAATGATAGTTGATCTAAAATTTGCCCTCTAGGAGCCAGCATGGAGCGGCAGCAACTGATTTCATTAAAAAAAAAAATGTGTATGGGACCACCTAAAGGGTTAGATATACAGGGTAGGTATATTCTAAGAAAATGTTTGGGTTAAAACAATATTGGGGGTCGGTCACATATTCTACATCTCTAGGGGCACCCTTGGGGCAGTTAGAGCTGTATGAGCAGATTTTATAAAAATGGCATTTTGTATGGGAGCCCCATTATCGAGATGAGATACGGTATAAGTATGTTCCAAAAAAATGTTGGGGGGTAAAAATTAATGGGGTTCGGTCTTAGTGGATACCACTCTAAGACGCACCATGGGAGTGGTAGGAGCTAATTTCATAAAACAAATTTATAAAAAATAAAAATAAATTTGGTGGGGACCACCTTAAGGGTTAATGATATAGGGTAGGTATATTCTAAGAAAATGTTGGGGTTAAAAAAATATTGGGGGTCGGTCACACATTTGCATTTCTAGGGGCACCCTTGGAGCAGTTAGAGCTGTAGGAGCAGATTTTATAAAAACGACATTTTATATGGGAGCCCCATTATCGAGTGGAGATACGATATAAGTATGTTCCAAAAAATGTTGGGGGGTAAAAATTAATGGGGGTCGGTCTTATTGACTAATACTCTAAGACGCACCCTGGGAGCAGTAGGAGCTGATTTCATAAAATAAATTTAAAAAAAATAAAAAACAATTGTATGGGGCCACCTTAAGGGTTAAAGATAGAGGGTAGGTATATTCTAAGAAAATGTTGGGATTCAAAATATATTTGGGGTCGGTCACACATTTGACATCTCTTGGGGCATTATTGGAGCAGATAGAGCGGTAGGAGCCAATTTTTATAAAAAGGTTATATTTTCTTTTTTAATAAAGAAATATTTTCTATAATTTTTTTTTTTCTGTAAAACTTTTTATTTTTACTAAATAATGTATAGTTAGTCTAAAAAAATAATAATATTTATAATAAAGGGCTTTTCTGAATTAATCCCCAGTTTACATATGGTTCAACCTACTGTGCGGCACTGAAATCGCCTTTATAGATGGAGCCAAGTATCTTGAAGTATTTCTAGATAAGAAGTTGAATTTCAGTAGTAATATTGAGGAACGGGTGAGAAAAGCAACGATTGCTTTATTCCAACGATTGAAAAACGATGGGGTTTTAGCCCTCAAGTCATTCATTGGATCTATACAGCAGTGGTGCTTCCAATTCTACTGTATAGAATCATTGTCTGGTGGCCTGCTTTAGAAACAAAAGCGAACTGTGCATTGGCGTAGATAGCCCTGTCCTGAAAAATTTTAGCCCCCCCCCCAGAATTTTAATCATTCACAATTTTTTTTTTAATAATTTAATGATTTCATTTATTTTTGCAACAATAAATAATAATAATGAGCATTTAGGACTCGTTATGATTATTCTACGAGGACTCGTAATTATTATATTAGATCTAATAGTTTTTCCCATTGAAAAATAGTCTGAATTATTGAAAAAAGTTTTTATATGAATCTGATGTTTTTGTCAGTAATGAAAACTTTACCGAATCTTAGGGGTTTAACTTCAGGAAAACATTTTAACTTCTTTGATTTAAAAAAGTTTCTAAATTGTAAGGGGTTTTTTACAGACAAAAGTTATTGGAAGAAAGAATCTGAGAATTTTGACTAATAATCATCAACTTTTGCAATCATCAGAACTTTCTCTTGAAAAAAATCATTGTAATCTAATGATTTTACTATAGGAAAAACATTAAAAATCTTTCATTCTCAAAACGTATCTGGGAGTTCTAAATTTCCGAAAAATTTTCAGAATCAAAATTTAAAAAAAAAAAAAAAAATAATTTTTAACCGCTTTCGGGGGGCATTCGTTTCTAGGACACCTAAACGCATGTTAAAGGGAACGCTTCAGGAATAGGTCTGAGTTTTTCTATTAAAAAAAAAATACCAAAAAACTCAAAAAAATCTAGGGGGGCCAGAAATGTTGGCTTCCTACGCCAATGGAACTGTGTCTTTATCACTAAGGTACAGAGAATGGCGTCGATGTGCATCACTGGTGCTCTTCGTACTACACCTACGGTTGCATTAGAAATCCTCCTTCACCTGATATCATTGGATATATTGGGTAGGCAGTATGCGGCTACGTCGGCAATTCAACTTAATAGCACGCTACAATGTAGGAACAGCGTTTGTGGCCATAGCGAGATCTTGAAGAAAATAACAATACCACAAACTGTGGACTCTGCTCCCTCTATGAGCCTTTTTGAGCGCCACTTTACCACTATGATACCCGCCAGGGAGTCTTGGATGGGGGACATTCCGGAAAGTGGAGCCACCATAAATTTTTACACAGACGGATCGAACATGTGGGCTTTGGAGTCTATTCGGAAGAGCTTGGATTGAGCCTGGCTCAAAGATTGCCAGATCAGTACATTGTTTACCAGGCAGAGATGCTGGCAATAAAGGAAGTGGCTGACTGGTTGAGCTGCAATGTCTTCCCAGCAAAAACATGGTAATGAGTTGTGAAAAGTAATCATTACCAAGTACATTATTTATATTGAGTACCCATTACCATTAACATTATTTTAAGCCCAAAAGTAACTACTTCTCAGTAATGTGTTATAAAAGCACCTCTAAGTAATAATATCTGCTTGCACTTGCAGTTTTTAACCTTTACAATTTAAGACTACCTTACAGGTTCCAACAGAATTGGAATGTGTTGTGTTTGTTCCGCGACGGAGACTAATCAAATATGGGCAAATGGATGGACGTGTGAGACAACACGACTGATTTGGCCTTCTCTTAATCAGGGGCGCACAAGTGAGCAAGAGGAGAGATTTCGACAGTGGTTGCTATAATTATCGTACACTCAAAATAATTCTACAGTAAAAGGTTTAGTAAGTGTTATTGTACCAAAATCTACTAATTGGTTACTAATTTTAGTATCTTCAAAGTACTAACATTAGTAATTTTTACTGGTTTTTAATAATATTAGTTAAAAATTTTAGTATTGGTTACCAATTTCTGCACTAGGTCCTTTTGGACTAAAATTAGTTAAATTTTTAGTATTGAATACCCACGTTTTTTTTTTGGGTGTACACTGTCTTATAGGGAAGCACGCAAAGCGGGTAAATGTGCCGTCAAATGACTTTTGCCGGAGTTGGATGGATGAAGAGGAGTTGGAAACTATCGAACACTTTATCTGCCATTGCCCGGCACTTTCCGGTCAGAGACGCTTCACTCGGATCTAGGGAGCTGCACGATCTTTATGATTTGTCAAATGTCAAAATTCAATATCTAAGGAGTTTCATAAGAAGCTCAAATTGGTTTAACGACAGGGACCAGTAGGGAAACCTATTACAGTCCCGGTATCACAATGAAGCTCAAAGTCTACGTGTGTTGACGTAAAACGTCTGCAGCCACTTGCAACCTAACCTAACACCGTTCAACAGAATATAACTAAAATCACAATTTCACTGATTGGTGAAAAATAATTGTTTAAGAAACATTATTATGTTTTAGTGTTTAGTGTGACGTATAAGTGGTATGAGGAAAAAAAGGACATTAGGGCGTTTCACCAAAACTTTTATTGATTTTTGCAACTCTTAAAACGGAATATGAATTCTTATGATTTTTTCAAAAAAAAAATGATTTTATGAAACATGCATTTTATTATTTTTATATCCGCGGTAAAAATAATAAGTTTATGACTTTAAAAGTAAAATCCCTTAGATTGGTCTTGCATATTTTATCGAAAACAGAAAAAAAACTACTGTAAAAAAGGTGAACAGTGCACTCAAAATAATAACTTTGTTAAATTACAGAAAAACTCTGCAGATAATACAGATAATTTTAGTATTTTTGCAGAAAACTCTGTTTTAACTATGAAATTAAGATTACATAGAAATAAGTAAAAATACAGATAAAACTTACACTCAGAGTTTTTCTGTAGTTTAACAGAGTACACCATACTTTTCCAGCTAGCAACATTTCTTGGTAATTTTACTATAAAACTCTGTAAAATGATTTTGACAAAAAAAACTGTTAATTTACAGAGTTTCTAGTAAACTATTGGTTTAATATTAGCGTCTTTTGATAGAAAAAACTCTGTAAATTTACATATATTTGTAAAATGCATTTGATGTAACCAAAATTTTTTATCATAACTTTTTTTGGTACTTTTTAATTTTTTTCTAAAAAAAAAAAAATACATACAAACAAAATTTTTACAAAAAAAAAATCAGTTTTTAACTATGAAATTAAGATAACACAGTAATAAGTAAAAATACAGATAAAACTTTGTTTTTTGACAGAAAACTCTGTCAAATATCTGTTGAATTGAGAATACAGTCATTTTACAGAGGTATTATTTTGAGTGTGTCATATGCGAATAACGTTTTTAAACCAGTTCAATTTTTTTTTATTTTGTTGTTTGTTTTTTCTTTAAACCATTTAAGGATGCAATTTGTTATATTATGCAATACAAAATTATAAAAAAAAGAAATATTTGTTGCAAACATGTCGTGCTTACCCAAGAAAATCTTTTGTAGTTTTTGTTATTAATAAAACTCCTCCTATTATGCCAACAACGGCTGTTATGCCTGCTATCAAGTTATTGCAACGAACAGGTGGAAACTCTACAATGTGCATTTGATGGCGCATTTTTAATTTTTTTTGTTTTTTATTTAATAAAAATAAAATATAAACACACTAAAACACTTGTTGGATTATTAATAATAAAAAAAATTCACTTATGTTGTATAACTTTTCTTGTTGTTGTAATAAAACTTTAGTTATACTTTTATTTTAAATTATAATAATTATTTCATATTTTCTATAATTAAAAAAAAGAGAAGAAAAAACAAAATTAATCACGTGTTGATTCATGCATATTTGTCTTATTTTATTTTCAAAATGATAACGTTTTTAATTTTTATTTGTTTATTTTTTAGTGTTTTTTTTTTTTTTTTTTTTAATTTTTTGTTCAAGTAACAACATTTTGATCGTTCAAAGTTATCACAATATCTGCTCGTTAACTTGTTTAAAAAAATAAGTCTATTGTTATTTTAACCATGTTTATTTTTCAGAAATATGTCGTTGTTTAAGTTAATCGCATTTTTTCGCAAGTAATTTTTTTTTTATTTTGATAAGACCGTCGTCATACAAAAAAAAACATGTGTATATAACTTCGCTAGAGGTGGCGGAAAATAGAAATATTATAAATATTTTAAAAAGAGACAGACAAATTAATATTTGGGATATCCTAAACATTGGACCGTACGAAAATGGGTTGAAACCTTTTCTTGGAGAAAAGATATGATTTTTCGAGAATAAGTGAAAGCAAAAATTTGTTAAGTTACTTTTTGTTTTACTTCATTCCAGTTCGGAGATAATTATGGTCAGTGCCACAAAGTGTTTTGCAAAAATTTTTAATATTTTTTTTTTTTTTAAGTTTTCCATATTTAGGTTATAAAGGGGATACATCGAGTTTCAACAAGTTTCAGGTCGCGACCAAGAAAATTTTATTTAATGCTCTTTTAATGTGGTATATATATTCCTAACAAAACTTTTGCAGATTCGCCGCGTTTTTTTACTTATTTAAATTTTTGTGAAAGAACACCATTTGGATAAAAAATGCTGAAAAAACATTTAAAAAAGGGCATTATGGGAGCCTCCTTAATTAGTGGAGATACGCAGTGGGTATGTTACCCTCTAGGAGCTAGCATGAGAGCGGTAGGAGCTGGTTCTATGTAAAAAGCAAAAAAATGTATGGTGACTTCCTTAAGAGTTAAAGATAGAGGATAGGTACATTCTAAGAAAATGATCGGGTTGAACAAATATTGGGGTTCAGTCACACATATGACATCTCGAGGGGGTGCCCCTTGGAGCAGTTAGAGCGGTAGGAGTTGATTTTATAAAAATTAGCGTCGGGGTCGGAATTGTTGCCTTTTGGGGTCAATATTAACAAAAGAATATTGGACCTGTTGGGCAATGGCTTTGGGTTCTTTTTTGACTTCAAAATCGGAGAGTTCCGAACAAAGTGGAAAAAAAATATTTTTGATTTTTTTTGCGGTCAAAAAGTTATCTTCTAAAATGTAATAAAAACAATTTATTTTACTCGACGTTTCGTTTGCATCATTCAAACGTAATATTTTTTTCACTCCAATCGGAACTTCCAAATTTTCAAGTCAAAAAAGGGACCCAAAGACATTGACCCACAGCACAGAGGTAAAAACCGGCCAAAACTAAAAAAAAAAATGTTTTCTTTTTTTTTTTCAAATTGATGCCAAATGAGAGCTAACACTTCAAAACATGTGATTACAAAGTTTTGTACCAATCCACTATGGTTCCAAATCCATTTTTTTTGGCAGAAATTAAAAAAATTAAATTTAACAAATTTTCAAAAGCTTTTACATTTCCTCAATGTCAACACTATAAGCTATCAAGAAAGTGTAATGAAAAAAATTTGGTGCCAATACTGTCAGTTTGCTAGGCTTTCAAAGTTGAAAGTTTTAGGAGGTATAATAAAACCGGAGTGAAATCAATATTACAGTTATACAAACGGCAAATGGGAAAACCTAAAATTATAAAGAGGCTAAAGGGACAAATTGAAACCTAAGGATACTAGTTCTTGTTTAAAATTCCTATTTTAGAGTTAATGCATCCTTGGCGTTATTCTTGGGTGTTTTGATTATGAGGATTTTGGAGCCAAAATAGCCTATATCTTTCGTGGACAAAAAGTTGTGTTTGGGCACGAACTTGCATGAGTCTTTAAACGTGAAAGTGTTTTCAATATTGTATATTAAATATTAAAATTTACATCTTGCCAGCATTTTTTGGCAAACTCCCACAATTTCCATTTTAATTTAGCACAAATTTCGGCCAAATTTGCTGTTTTTTGCGTGACACGTTTTCAAATTATTTTTTTTATAATTTTTTTTACCTTCCGTAAAGCTAATTAATTAAGAAAAATATATAAAAAAAAAAAAAAAAATTTTTTTCCAAAAAAAAAAAAATTGAAAAAAAAATTTTTAAAAAAAAAAAATTTTTTTTTTTTTTTGACAATCGATTTTTGATTGCGCTAAGAGATAAAATTCATCCCAGAATTATTCCAAGTGACCTTGCTTCATTTTTTGAATTTATGCCAAAAAAAATGCATTTGGGACCATAGTGCAATCCCATGACTAGTTTAGGTTTTATAACGAAGCAAAGTTGAGCATTTGTATTTATTTTTTTAAATTTAAAAGTTGTGATTTGCAACTTTTGATATCGAAGTAGGCAATAAACTTAAAAAAAAAAAAAAAAATTGAACTTGAAATTGATAAATTTTGAAAATTTATCATTATTTTTACATGTCATATGCATTTCGGTAATTTCGAGTGCGTGGATCAATTTAAACAGTGGTGTGGAAAATAAATCTAAATAAATAAAAAATTTATGAAAAATACAAACTTTGGAAAGCCAAAAAAAAAAATACTTTTTGCTCAAAATTGCTCTTAAGTCGCTATAACACAAATTAGTATAAGGGTTCCCAAGTAAGTACTAATTAACATCAGTACCAAGTTTAACCACCCGGCTAAAAATGAAATATATATGATCATATATGAAGATATATGGATCATATATGGATTTATATAACCATATATTATCATATATGCCTCCATATATGTTCATATATGATCTGATCCGAAAATTGGCCCGATATGAGGTCATATGGAGGCATATATGATAATATATGGTTATATAAATCCATATATGATCCATATATCTTCATATATGATCATATATATTTCATTTTTACCCGGGCAAGTCTTTCAGTTAGAGCCTTTTAAAGCTGGGTCATTTATATCAAATAAAGAGCTTTTTGAGCTGTGGAAAACACATAAAAAAAGAAGATGGATGAAATACTGACAATTAGGACACAACATCTTAAAACACCTTTAAAAAATTTTTTTTCGCGAACAAAAAAAAAATTTTCGCGGAAAAAAAAGATTTCGCGGAATTTTTTTTTTGCGAAATTGGTTTATTATTATATTCCTAACCTACCTACAACATTTCATAAATTTACATGAAAAATTACAGAAGTTATAGGGTTTTGGCCGGAATTTACCACTGTGCACAGGTCCAATTTTTTTTTGTGTTAATATTGACCCCAAAAGGCAAATGTTCCGACACCGACCCTAATAACACATGTTCCAACGATGCTCCAATGAAACCATAAAGTTGGCTATGTTATTGTCATTGATAAGCTTTAACGCACTACTTGGCACCCGGTCTAAACACGTTTTAAGTACATACAATTGCTGGTGCATTATTAAGATTCGATTAAAAAAATGTTTTGCTCTACTCTAAAGTTCATTTATAGTGTTGGTTACAAAGTACAATTTAAAAGTTTGGACAAGATAAAGAATAATTATGCATATAAATTAAATAAAACACTGCCTATTAATAAAATGTTTTGAGTACATTTTTGTATCGATTATAACAATTTTTACTAGAAATTTTGATTTTTATGCGTATATCCCCATACTGTGGATTATGGGGATATACTCATTTCAACAATCCGAGTGTAACACATCGAATTAAATTATTGTTGATTTATAAGACATTATGTGAAAAGTACGTTGCTGTATAAACCAAAAGAGCTAAAAATGTCCTATGATCATAGGATGGTTAAATGTTCAAAATCAGACCAGGGGGAAAAATTTCCTCCCTAAAGAAATATACCAAACATGTTTATGACAGAAGTTCATAGCACTGCACTTGGAACAAGGGGATTTGAAAATATAATATTTTTCGGTCCGCCCCTTTAATAGTAAAAAATAAATTAAATCAAGCAGATTCACTTAGCAGTTTTTAAATACTGCACTATTGAATTGAATTTCGCTCACATCAATTACTTCAGCTTAAATTTATATTAATATTAAAAAAAAAAATAATAAATACCAATTTTTTAGTCCACTCTAATTATTATTGTATTATCAGTACAATGTGCTAATTGATTTGATTTGAATTGATTGATTGCAAACAAATGCCCAAAAATGTTAAATAAATAGTACAATTTGACTACCAATTACACAGTGCGGCAACCAAAATCGGAATGGGATGAAACCACAAGCAAATGAAAGTTGACATATTCCATAACAAAACCCTCAAGGCATTTTTTTAGTTCAGCGCTAGATTTTTTGTCACACGCATTTGAAGTTGGTGATTTTTAATTATAATTATAATTATTATAATAAACATGTAAAAAATTAACAATTTATTTGTTGAATCACAATATTGCGTGAATATTTTGATTAAATTCTAAGTTATTTAAAAGTATTAAATAATTCTATACAGTTTTTTTTTTTTAATTTATTAAATAAATTTTTGATTTTTAAATGTTTTCAACAAATTTGTGATTATTTAACATTTTGGGTAAACTTTATTCATAATATCAGTATCTACCGGTATCGTTGTTTCGGAAACGGTTATCCGTTACTTAAATAATAGAAAATACCGTTACCTTTACCGATATAAAAAATATATAATACGAATACTGTTATTCGTTTCGGTTGCCAACCCTGTTTAAAAGCAATTACAACATTAAGCATACGCCTTATACAGTTTTCAAGCAATTAGTACTATAATTAATAACCGGTAGAAACACGAAGTGACACATTTAAAATACTAGAAATTTCATCAACTTTCATAATCGCTTTTGAAAATGTCCATATCTTTAGTGGTTGCGGTACAATAGCCAAATACAGTTATTCTAGGTGGGTATCGGTTGCCAACCCTGATAATTATAGTACTAATTGCTTGAAAACTGTATAAGGCGTATGCTTAATGTTGTAATTGCTTTTAAACAGGGTTGGCAACCGAAACGAATAACAGTATTCGTATTATATATTTTTTATATCGGTAAAGGTAACGGTATTTTCTATTATTTAAGTAACGGATAACCGTTTCCGAAACAACGATACCGGTAGATACTGATATCTATCTATATTAGAGTTCGTTCCGTGACTATGTCACTTCATCTGTTTATCGGATATCATCATTTTTTTAAAGGATTTAGGGGAGCTAAAAAGAATGCCGGTATTTTTTTGGAAAAATTTTTACTCCTTGGGGTGGTTCAAAGCATCTGAAAACGCGGATTTTGAGCTGATTTTTTTTGCAGAGAAAAAACGGCTGAATATATTGCAAATCTGATTGCACCAGTCGATTCTACACCAAAAATTAAAATAATAGCAGTTTTTTGAACTCTTAAAAAAAGTTCCAATAACCCACAACAGGGGGCGTAAAAATCGATTTTTTTAAAAAAAAATTAAATTATTTTTTTAATCATGCACGATGAAGAGGCAGTTTTTGCTAAGAAATTTGGTACCAAAAGCACCTTTCTATCACAACACATTAAAAAGTTATAAGGCTTCAAAGTTTCTTTTCTAATGGCAAAATTATAAAACACTGACCGAAATTTGAAAATTTTTTGGATGGGACCGCGGTCTGGATACTCGTTTTCGATTTTCATCTCAATGCTGATTCCAAATCTGGTTTCCAAAATGTTCCGTAACGTCAGGTTTTTGAGATAATTGAGGTCAAAGTTCACTAAAAACGCATTTTTTGTGCATTATTAAGAGCATTTTTTTGTGATGTTTTAGGATGATATTCTGGGATCATAAAACTCGTTTTCGATTAACATTTCGATGCTGATTCTGAATCTAGATTTCAAATTTTTCTATCACGTCATGTTTTCGAGAAAATTGAGGTCAAAGTTCTCAAAAAAAGTGTTTTTGTCCATTTTTAAAAATTGATAACTTTTTAACGGGTTGTGATAGAACGGAAAATTTAGTACCATTTTGTAAAGCTGAAAATGACCTTTAATTGTGCATATTTAAAAAATTAATTTAAAAAGAAAATGGAAAAACCTTATATTTCCGCCCTCTGTGGTGGGTTTTTGGAACTTTTTTAAGAGTTCGAAAAATGACCATTGTATAATTTTTTGCTGTAGAATCGACTGATGAAATCAGATTTGCGATATATTCAGCCGTTTTAGCTCTGCTGAAAAATCAGCTCAAAATTCGCGTTTTCAGATGCGTTGAACCACCCCAAGGAGCTATTTTTTTTCCAAAAAAATCCCGCCATTCTTTTTAGTTCCCCTAAATCCTTCAAAAAAATGATGATATCCGCAGATCAAATTTTAAAAATTAACTCTAATCTATATATATAAAAATGGATGTGTGTATGTATGTGGGTATGTATGTATGTGTGTATGTTCCGTATGGACTCGAAAACGGCTGGACCGATCTTGATGAAATTTTCAGGGAATATTCAGAATAGCCTGGGGAGTAACACTGTGTGGTCAGATTTTTGATTTTCTGCCTGTGGGCGGAGGGGCGTGGCAAAATCGAATTTTCACATTGCACCACTAATGACATCTATATATAAAAAACGGATAGACCGATTTTGATGAAATTTAAACCAAAGATAGTACTATCCGAGTACTAACTATATGCCAAATTAGAGCGTGATCGGACAAATGGGCGTAAAATGCCATGATTTTTTCCTGTGGGCGGAGGGGTGGGCAAAATCGAATTTTTACATTGCACCACTAATGATATCTATATATAAAAAACGGATGGACCGATTTTGATGAAATTTAAACCAACGATAGTATTAAACAAGTACTAACTATGTGCCAAATAAGAGCGTGATCGGACAAATGGGCGTAAAATGCCATGCCCCTTTGTATTGAGTTGAATGTTATTTCTGCATGCTCCACAATAACGCACAAACTGTTGATTCGATTTTAATTAAATTTTCAGCACTGATAGTGTTAACCGAGTGCGGAACTATAGGCCCTGTTATACTACGATTGGAATGCTTAAATGCCACGCTCCTTTGTACTATACTGGACGTTGTTTGCCTGTTTCGCAATCACGCAAAAACAGCTGAACCGATTCCCTTGACATTTTCACTACATACAGTGCTAACCAAGTGCATATGTAGGCCATATAAGAGTGTTATTAGAAAAAGGGATCAAAATTGCATCGCCCTATGTACTATACTGACCACGATTGAACAAAGAGGCGTAAATTGCCACGCCACTTTGTTTTATACTGAACGTTATATCTGCCTGTTTTGAAATCACGCAAAAACGGATAAGCCAAATCTGTCACTACTGATAGAACTAACCGAGCGGGAACTGTAGGTCATATGTAGCGCGCGATTCGACAAAAGGGTATAAAATGTCACTCCCGTTTTTCATAAATAAAAAGTTGCTTCCTCCTCTTTCGCAATCACACAAAAACGACAAAACTGACGTCAATAAAATTTGCAGCACAGATAGTACTAATAGAGGATGCAGCATGGAACTTTAGACCATCACGATTCGATAAAAATGCGTTAAATGGCATGTCCCTTTGTACTATACTTAACGTTATGTTTGTCTGTTTCGAAATCACGCAAAAACGGCTGAGCCGATTTTGTTGAGATTTCTGTATAGAAAGTGCTAACCGAGGGTGGAACCAAAGGTTAATAGCTGGACCCGGACCTGTGCATTAATTTTGCCCGACACTATATATAAATTAAGATGCAATATGAAACAGTTTTTTTCTTAGGGCCAGCAACGCGGACCGGGTATAGCTAGTTATGAATAAAGTTTACCCAAAATGTTAAATAATCACAAATTTGTTGAAAACATTTAAAAATCAAAAATTTATTTAATAAATTAAAAAAAAAAAACTGTATAGAATTATTTAATACTTTTAAATAACTTAGAATTTAATCAAAATATTCACGCAATATTGTGATTCAACAAATAAATTGTTAATTTTTTACATGTTTATTAGATGTCTCTGTCCAATTTGCAGAAAAATCTGCATTTTGAGGAATGCAAAAATCTGCATTTTTAACCCATTTAAGAAATCTGCTGATTTTAGCTGACGCGGTTGGCTAAATTTCTGTGTGGATAAACCAGTAGAGTCTGCAGAAAAATCTGTGAAGACAGCAGATTAATCTGCTGATTTAAGCAAAAAATTTTCTGATTTTAGACCAAAAGCCTGAACATCGAAACTTTTTGGTTAAAAACTGTTATAAAAGAAGCGATAAAAAAACAAGAGTATCAAATTCTGCTGTGCCGAATCATTTATACCCACCAACATTTAACCAACAATAAATATTGACAAGGACATTATCGGGAAAGAAGGGGAAAGCCGCAATGAGGTGTGTTCTGGTGTTAAAAAAATCGGCAGGGCAAAAAACAGAGAAAAACAAATATATCCTCGTTGCGACAACCAGAACCGCTATGTGTATTTCAAAAAATTTTCAACAGCTAAATTTGGTACCTTTGCGCTGTTTTTAAAAATTCAATTTAATTTAAATAGAAAAATTGCAATATTATTTAAATATTTATAAAAGAAATATTGTGTTAAAGCACTTTAAAAGGTCAAAATAAAGGTGATTTGTAAGCCTCTTCAAAAAATTTTTAAAAACACATAGCGGTTCTGGTTGGCGCAAATTATGGTTCGTTTTGGTATAAAAACTCTATGTTTAAATTTTTAGCCAAATCTGACAAAATTATCCCGTGACTTTGGGGGGTTGTCCAAAAAAAAACTTTTCACATACAAACCAAAAAATTTTTTTTTTCGTTTTTTTATTTTTATTTTTGTTTATTATTTTTATTGATAAGCTTATTTATGACTAAAAATTTCTTTTTGGTGGGATAAACCCTTCCACTTCGAAATTGAGTTCGAAAAAAAAGTTAGGGCCGTTGGGGTCCTACTAAATTTTTTTTTATACCCCCGAGTAAAAATTTTTATATGATGCAATACATAATGATATATAACACAATATTATTTATACGCAATTTAATCCGAATAATGGTGGATGTTTTTGCATTAAAAAAGATCAACTTGTATAAAATATGATTCGATTTCATCCGAGTTTTGACCAGACATTGCCATATTTCATTGGATCCAATTAGATTTAATTGCATAAAAACATAAAAAATCTTGGTGTGTTTTGGTTTGGGTGAGTTACACCACAGGTCAACGATACATTCACCAAACATATAGTTTTCTAAAACAAAAAAAATGTTTGGGTACGCTTCGAACCAGATAGGTGATATACATAACCCTAACAAGGAAATGTTTAGGAACATTTTAAAAGTTTCTTATACTTTGCTTAAAAAACTTAGAACATTTTTGGTTAATTGGAAACATTTAATTGGAAACATTTATATATGGAACAGAATAAGCTATATATAATTTTATATTAAATTATACAGAAAAACAAATTTTGTATTGGCCCTAATATTATTTCATATATTCATATCAACCGTATACCTTTTAATCCGAATCATGATTAAATTATATATTACAACATATGACTGCATTTAAAAAAATTAGAAAATACCTTACGGGATGTATAATCATATATGATTTATTATGTTTGTATCAAGTTATATATTGTTATATATGTTTATTTTTACTCGGGCCCTCCAACTACAGTATGGGGGTATACTCACTTTGTCATTCCGTTTGTAACGCATCGAAATATCAGTCGGGGACCCCATAAAGTATATATATTATTGATCTATGATCGATTCTAAGACTTTTCTAGAATGTCCGTATGTCCGTCCGTCTGTATAAGACACGATGCAGTCCAAACTAAAAGAGATAGACTCGTTAAGTTTGGCAGGAGTATGTCTTTTGGTCCTAGGCAGTTTAAGTTTGGTCCTAGGCAGTTGAAGAGCTTAACTAACCTCTGAAAAGCGCCATATTTTCACAGGTTTTTTTGTATTTTTGTTAAGTAAATGAAACAATTTGATGTCAGAAAAAGTTCAAGGCCCTGCACTTGGACTTAGGAAATAAAAAAAAAATATTTTTTTTTGTCCGCCCCCCTTTTGTGGGCGTGGATATTAAAAATGTTTTTAAATAATGATAAAATTGTATTACTTAAGCTCAAAAAGCATAACCCAGCAAAACTTTGGTAATGGGTAGTGATTATATAACACATTACCGGGTAATGTATATATCTTCTTTGTAGCATTATTTTAGGATGTCTTACCAAACATTTGTTCCACAACGTATTATTTTCAAGTGAAAAATAATGCATTACTAATAATTTGCTACGTAATGCATGATTATTGGAAAAAATGTATTTCATATTTATTATTTCTAAACATTAAATCATGTATGACTTATATTTGGTTACATTATGTATTATTTGAAAGTTTGAAATAATCTATTATTTATAGTTGGATGCATAATGCATTACAATAACATAAAAAATAATTATTTTATAAAAAAATGCATAAGTTTAAACTAGAGATGGGCTCACGACAGGAAATTTCTAACGACACACACTCACGAGCATATTTTATCTACTTACACTCACTTACAATTACGTGAGTAAATTTAATACAAAATTACTTTTTCGCTACTCGTAACACCTTATATATTATCTTCTGGTATGCTATATTATTTCATTTCTCGTAACCTATAAAATATCATATATTTTACACCTTACTCGTATTCTTCGTTATAAATTTATGACTTATTTTATACCTTACTGGTATTCTTTGTGATAATGTGGATGCATTACTTTGAGTCTCATCGCCTGTTAAAATCATCAATGCTGCAATGTATAAAATAAGAGATCCTATACCTTATTTTATACCTTATATGGTAATCTAAGTTTTGCTGGGAATAAATGAATTTCTAAACATTTACCGCATGGGGATATGTGTCCCCCAATGACCCCCCCCCCCCCAAAAAATGCCCTTGCATTTTTTTTTTATTTTTTTTATATGTTGGAGGGTATTATAGATTCGGCACAGCCGAATTTAACACTCTCACTTGTTTTTTTAGTTTTGACTTAAAATAGTTTTAGTTCAGATGTTGCTTTTAATGATACATATCCACAAAAAAAATATTATTCCTATCCGTGACATCTTCATCGTGTTCTGAAATGTATGAAATAAACAGCAAAAAAATTAGTTTTTTTACCAACTTTTTAAAATTTAATGTTTTATCACAAAAAAATACTATTGCCCATTGCTTGGCAAAATATCGTTCGTTTTGGTCTAAAAACTCTATTTTTAAATTTTTAGCCAAATCGGCACAGGTTAAAATTTAGTGTCCGACCGAACAGTTCGGCCAAAAACGTCATTTAATCAAAAATTTGGTATTTGGGAGTACTTTTAACAACTTTTTGTATATGGGGTAGAATTGTTGAGGCGATGGAAGACGATTCTGATTGTAAAATTTAAGAACGAGTACGAAGTTAAGCCACAATTTCGAAGTTCGGTAACCGAACTTTTTTCAATTTGACCGAACGTTCGGTTACCGAACATCTAAATTCGTGCTTAACTTCGTCCTCGCCATTAAATTTGAAAGTCGGAATAGTCTTCTATCGCCTCAAAAAACAAACGGCCATCTGAAAATGCTGTTAAAAATGCTTGCAATTATAAATTTTTGGCCAATACCATTTTTTGGCCGAACTGTTCGGTCGAACACTATTAAAATTGTCCAATTTGGCTAAAAACGTAAATGTAGAGTTTTTAGACCAAAACTTATCATAATTTGGTCGGCAGTCGACAAAATTCGACAAAAGTCATATATTGTAATAATACATAAAATGTGAAAAAGGGTAAAAAGTGCAGTTTTCCATTTTTTATATATTTTAGTACACGATAAAGATGACCCTTTTAAGTCATAACTAAAAAAAAATTAGAGTAGGACCCCAACGAACCTAATTTTTTTTTCGAACTCAATTTACATATATATTGATCAGTGATCGGATCTAAGACATTCTGTGAATGTCCGTGTGTCTGTCTGTGGGGAATATGATGGAGTCCAAAATAAAAGAGCTAAAAGCTTTAAGTTTATATATAATGGGCATAGGCTGGTTAAGGTCTTCAAAGGGCAATATCAGACCAGGTGGAAAAAATCCCCCTTGAAGCCACTTTGAAAAAGCCACCTTTTTAACGGTTTTTTGGTATTTTTGATAAACAACTGCAAGATTTTTATGTAAGAAGAAGTTGAAAGTCCTCGATTTGGATGTTTTTAGCCCTCCCCACTCCCCCTTCCAAAAAAAAAGTGCCCCTGGATTTTTTTTTTTTACTTTTTAGAGGGTAGGAAAGGTTCGGCACAGACGAATTAAACACTTTCACTTGTTTTTAATAGTTTATTATTTTCAAAAAAGTGGCTTCATGGAAAAATCTGAAATCGCTTCGGCCTCCTGTATAGTACTTGTGTTTTTGTGTCACCCTAATGTAAATATTACATAAGATAATAAATACATAAAGATTCAGTATGTATGCAATTGTACTTAAGATAAACAAATTTAATTTCCTCATAAAGCATGTATTAACCATTTCCAGTAACCAGTAATTTTAAATAATCTAGGTCAAGTTTAGAGTACTACATTGCGATAACTTAAAACTGATTAAAAATATGTTTCATATCCAGATTGTGTCACTGAAAGTATTTTTTTTTTTTGAAATTTTTCTATTTGTTTCAATTTTATTTTGATTTATAGTTTAATGACAAGGTCAAATCATTTTGTGTAAACATAAAAATATTTTTAAAACTCTTATTTTTTTCATATTTATTTATTTATTTTTTTAAAACAATTACTAATTAAAACAACGTGACCGGCAAATTAAAATTATTTTAGTACCGTTTCAAATTGATTTTTATTTTACTAATCGTACGTATATTTTTATTTTTTTTTTTTTTAGTTTGATTTTTGGAGTTTTATATTAAATTAAACGTAACATATCTTATAATTCGTATTTGATACTGAATTCTTAATATTTTTAGCCTTAATGTTATAGCTTATTTTTTTTTTTCTACCTTTATTTTTTCGTTTTTTTTTTCGCTTTTTCTGATAAGCGTCAGTTAATAATTATATTGATAAAAAACAAACAAATTGCGAAATGAATAAAGCACACCCATACATTGATAACTGAAATATCGGTTTGTCGTATCTTATATGATCACCGTACAATACATTCAAAATATTTCACAGAGGAGTGTTAAAATTATTAAAGTTTTTCTCAAAAGCTTTTTCTACTTATTATTTAGTTTATTTTTTAATTAATTTAATTATTACGATTTTTTTTAATATTTATATATTTTTTTTTTAAGAAAAATTTAAATCTGTGCGTTGCGTGCTTGTTACAAATACGGAACTAAAACATTTGGTCGTCTTTTTTATTTCATGTTCCCCTATTGTAACAACAACCCTTAAAAACCTAAAAATTGATTTATTCTAGACTGACATATTCTACTTAAAATACTAGACATTAATATGACAGACAATGTTTAAATGCAAAAAATAAAAATAAAAGGTTTCACTGAAATCTAAGTACGAACTTATTATAAGATGACTGACCATTAGGGTGGCAGCAAAACTTAAACTTTAGATTTTAAACTTCGGAATATTGTGCCACATGGTCTAAAACTGATGTGTACAAAATTTCAGCCAAATCGGATAACTTTACCCCGTGCCCCTTTGAGGTCAAAGTTCCGCCCCGACGATATTCAATTTAAAAAAAAAAATCCCCCAAACATTTCGCTGCCATCCTACTGACCATACTTTAAACAAGAAAATTTTACCTGACCGAATTAATAAATACCCTGCACAATGTCCAAAACATTTTGTGGGGTTTTTACGAAAATATTCGAATTTAAGATTTTTAAATTATTTAAATTGTTAAAATGCGTTAATGGTCAAATAAAAAAATTTCATAAAAAAAAAATAAAAATGCTGTTTTATTTCGAGCGCGTGAGTGATTTTTGACTCACACTCACTCACCCTCACGACACGAATTTTTGAATCACGCACACTCACTCACGAGCATATTTTTTCTACTCACACTCACTCACAATCACGTGAGTAAATTTAATACAACTCACACTCACGTGCACTCGCGCAAGCTTCACTCATACTCACTTTGACTCACGCTCACGGAACTCTTATTTACACAAAAAAAAATTCAAAAACTAAAATTTCAAAAATCTTTCAAAATTTACAGTTAATTAAAATTTTACATTTTTTTGCCTTTTTTCGGGACGAAATCGTTAAGTTAAGCCAAATTTTATAATTTTAGAAAATAAATCACCCAAACTCACGCAATAAAATCGACTCACGATCACTCACTCACGCAAAAATCTTACTCACTCACGCAATTTTTTTCTCCACTCAGACTCACTCACAGTCACGTGAGTAAAATTGAATTCAGTACGCGTGAATCACGCTCTAATCTGCTCATGTGCCTATCTCTAATTTCGAGCTCGAGGCCAGTAGTGAAAATAAATTTTATTTTAATTTGTTGCCGATATTTCGACACTCTTTAAGTATCATCATCTGGGCTTGTAAAAAATAATTTACATTTAACACCGACTCTTTCCTTTACATCGTCTATTATTAAACGGACTTTAATCACTGATTTTTGGGAATTAATTTTAAAAATAAAATTTATTTTCTTACGCTAAAAATATATATCTTCCGTTCCATAATATCTTCCGTTCCAATTTCATCAGATATAGCTCATTCCTTAAGAAATATTCCATACTATTATGAAATATTGCATGGAAACCGCCTTATTAAATGGAGATAGGTTGTTAGTACCCAGCAAAAAAAATGCGGAGTACTTCTATGTGGAGTGCTTTAAAACTATAACAAATGTAATGAAATACAACAAAAATAACAAAAAAACACAAGAAAAAAAAGGCAAAGGCATTCTTTTCTACTCCATAAAAAGTTGATATTCAGTTCTTAACTCATTACCTTCCGCGACACTCCCATACAAAAGTAAGTAGATATTCAGTAGATAAGAAGTACTCCGAGCTTTCAAACAACTTCCAACTACTTCCCTGAAGTAGTTCCTATCTACTGAATATCTACTTACTTTTGTATGGAGGTGTCGCGACAGGTAATGAGTTAAGAGCTGAATATCTATGTATTCTGGAGTAGAAAAAAATGTTTGTGTGTATTTTGTTATTTTTGTTGTATTTCATTACATTTGTTATAGTGATAAAGCACTCCACTGGGAAGTGGTAATGACTTTTTTTGCAGGGTATGTTCAGAAAAAATGTTGGAGAGTAAAATTAAAAAGGGTCGGTATTTTTACCCCTCAACGTTTTAGGCTGTCCCTACACAATGTTTTTATTTTTTAAAACTTTTTTTTTTAAATCCGCTCCTATCGCTCCAAGGGAGCCTCCTAGAAGGGTAAACATTAATGTGGGTCGATCTTACTTTTTACCCCTTGGAGCGGTAGGAGCGGATTTAATAAAAAAAATTTAATAAATGAAAACATTGCATAGGGACCACCTAAAACGTTGAAGATAGAGGGTAAGTATGTTCTGAAAAAATGTTGGGGTTAAAGAACTGCTGGGGGTCGGTCCCCCCCAGAGGCACGTTTAAGATAGAGGTAAGAGCCATTTTATCTTTGTATAAAAACCTACCAACAACCTAACTTCATTTTATAAGGCGGTTTTCATGCAATACTTTATGATAGTATGAAATATTTCTAAATGAATGGGCTATTCCTCATGAAATTGGCAATATCTTATGGAACGGACGATATATATTTTTAGTGTAATTCTGTTTTTTGATCAGTTTTTATTTTATTTGACACTTTTAATGCATTTTACATATTTAAATAATTTAAAAATCTTAAATTCGTATATTTTCTTAGAAAAGCCGCGAGCGCGACCTCTAGATATTATTTTAAAAATCCACAAAAATACCGAAATTATTTTTCATTAAAAAGAACAAATTATGGGATTGGTTTTAAATTGATTTGAATTGATTGACAAACTTTGCACTTAAGTGTCCACTTAAATTTAAGTGCTGACTGTAAAATCCAGCCTTAGAGAAGTAAGATGTATGTATAATGGCAATGAATATATAAATTTCTTAAATTGATTTGCAACACTAATCAGCCACAACAATAATAATTTGTAATTCAAAAATTGACACTAATTTACTGTATTATGATTACGACAATGCACACTGGGACGAAAAATCAATTTTTGATAAAACTTTTATTATGCGAATTTGAAAATGTTCGTACACATATATGAGGCATTCCACACCAAATGTCCAGCGAAAAAAACACGTGTACCATAAACTTCTGAATAGGTTGTATGGATAGCCCTATATGGAACTTAGAAAATTGCGTTTTTGGTTTTTCAATTTTTCAAAAACTGGGCTTAGGAGGCGTGGTCAAATATTGGAAAAATGGTCAAATTTGTGGCGAGTTGCCTTGATTAAATATTTATCACATTAAAACGGAATGCACCACAATCTTAAAAATTTACATTCTTATATAGTTTTGTATGGGCTATCGAATAAAATTTTTTTCTTTAGAAAATTTTCAGAACCCGTTCTGAAATTTTCCATTTGTTAAAAAAGTCAATTTATCAAAAATCCGGCCACTTTTTTTCTTTTTTTTAAATTTTTTTTTTTAAGTTTAGATATTCCATATTAGTCCATCCACACAAAAAAAAATCAGAAATGTATTTTTCGTTTTTTTCGAGAAAATCGCATTTGAATTTTAAATTTCATAACAATTTTGTAATTTGCTTGTATTTTCTTGTTTTAAAGTTGCGAATGAGTAATATTAATTGCATGAATATTACTCATTCGACACGTTAAAACAAGAAAATACAAGCAAATTACAAAATTGTTATGAAATTTAAAATTCAAATGCGATTTTCTCGAAAAAAAAACGAAAAATACATTTCTGATTTTTTTTGTGTGGATGGACAAACATCTAAACTTTAAAAAAAAAAATTAAAAAAAAAGAAAAAAGTGGCCGGATTTTTGATAAATTGACTTTTTTAACAAATGGAAAATTTCAGAACGGGTTCTGAAAATTTTCTAAAGAAAAAAAATTTATTCGATAGCCCATACAAAACTATATAAGAATGTAAATTTTTAAGATTGTGGTGCATTCCGTTTTAATGTGATAAATATTTAATCAAGGCAACTCGCCACAAATTTGACCATTTTTCCAATATTTGACCATGCCTTCTAAGCCCAGTTTTTGAAAATTAGAAAAACCAAAAACGAAATTTTCTTAGTTCCATATAGGGCTATCCAAACAACCTATTCAGAAATTTACGGGACATATGTTTTTCTGTAGCGGGACATTTGGTGTGGAATGCCTCATATATTCGTCAACTTAACTGGGAAAGCTTTGATGGGTTTACAGAATAATTCAAATCTTGGGGCGAATGACAGAAAATGGTGAATTTCTATTGGAAGCCTGCAGTACAAATGGCCTTGTTATTGGTGGAACTCTGTTTCCTCACCCTAGAATACACAAGGTGACATGGGTATCACCTGATCTTATAGGGAAGCACGCAGAGCGGTTAAATGTGCCGTCGAATGACTTTTGCCGAAGTTGCATGGATGAAGAGGAGTTGGAAACTATCGAACACTTTATTTGCCATTGCCCGGCACTTTCTGGTCAGCGACTTGCTTCACTGGGATCTAGGGAGCTGTACGATCTTTCTGATTTGTCGGATGTCAAAATTCAACATCTAAGGAGTTTCATAAGAAGCTCAAACGATCCCGTGGTATCACAATGGACCTCAGAGTCTACGTGTGTTGACGTAAAACGTCAGCAGCCACTTACAACCTAACCTAACCTATCACCTGATAAGCGTACAGAGAACCAGATTGACCACATAACTTTAAGCAAGAAATGGCGAGGATCGCTTTTAGACGTGCGCAATAAAAGAGTGGCCGATATGGCAAGCGATCATCATTTGGTGATTGCTACGATGCGTCTCAAAATTGCGGCTATCAAAAAACAAAATCAAGTCTCTCAGAAAAGATTCGACACTGATAAATTGAAACAAGGAACTGTGGCCAACCCCTTTTCAAACTCACTAAAAGCTTCTTTACAAATAATCACCGATAACCAAAATGTGAGTTGAAACGAGAAATATCTTCGTAAATGCAGCAGAAGTGCACGTTGGGTTTAGAAGTAACATACGTAAAGAGTGGATAAGTGATGAAACCTGGAAGCTTGTGAAGGAAAGAAAGGATGCTAAAGTTGCAATCAACTTAACCCAGCAAAAACTTGCATTACCAAGTAATGAAATATGTAATGGGAAATTCAAAAGTTATAACTAATTATGATTCGAATTACTTTTCCCATTACAACTACAAGCGATGGCGCCAGCTGTAATGATTATCAAAATAGTATTAATAACTAGTTACATATATACTTATAGGTAACGAAAAAAATATTTTGAAAAAATTTTTTAAAAAATAAAAAAATATTTAATTTTATTTTATTTTTAACCAAAATTATTTGCAGTTAGTTAAAAAGTGAAAATCTAGTTCTGAAATTTTTTTAATTTTATGATAATTACTTAGGTAAGCCATTATAAGTAAGTAATTATTATACATTTCAAAATAATGCTAAAGGTAATTTTCTATCATTACTAAGTAATTCGAATGGTAATGATGTGTCATTACCAAGTTTTTGCTGGGAAGTAGAACGCGCTCGGAGAAAGAATTAAGTAGGCAATTGCATCATCATCTTAACCGTGAAGTTAAACGAAGTGCCAGACGTGATAAAAGAAGATGGGTAGACAACATCGCTAAAGAAGCCCAAGCTGCGGCAGAAACAAATCGTGGAAGAGACCTTTATCGTGCGGCAAAGAAGCTAACAAACAACAAATTACCCTCTGGCAAACTAGTAAAGAACGATGTCGGAGAACTTATTACATCGAAAGAACATCAGCTTAAACTTTGGGAGGAATTTTATATAAATATGTTATCCTCACCTCATCCTACACAAAACGCGATATGCAACTGTGAAGCTCATTTACAAAACACAAATATATCTACTGATTGTCCAAGCATTTCAGAAATAATAGACCGCGTTTGACAATATATCTCCCGAACTTCTATCAGCAGATGCAACAACAAGTGAAAAGTTGCTATCACCCATAGTAAACAAATTTTGGTGCTATGAAATTCTCCCTGAGGAGCTATCAGAAGGTGTGATCGTAAACTTGCTAAAAAAAGGAGATTTAACGGATCGTCGAAACTGGAGAGGCATTACCCTACTGAGCATGGTAAACAAAGTTATTGCACATATAATAAATAGAAGACTTGCTGCAGTAATTTTGCCACAACTCAGAAAAGAACAAGCCGGCTTCCGTACGCAGAAATCGTGTGTCGACCACGTGAATAGTTTAAGAGTTATCGTTGAACAGTCTGTAGAGTGAAGATCTCCTTTGTATTTAGCATTCATAGACTTTGAAAAAGCTTTTGATACCTTGAATCAAACAGCGATATGAAATGCATTGACATGTAAAGGAGTCCCGGACAAAATAATATGCCTCATTAAAGGTTTATATGCAAACGCCACCTGCCGCATTTTATATGATAACCAACTAAGCAACAAAATTTCTGTCAATACTGGAGTCCAACAAGGCTGCGTATTATCTCATCTGTTGTTTAACTGCGTCCTATAACCTGGGGACTACAAGGTAGATTAGAGGACCTTGATTATGCAGACTATATATGCCTACTATCGCATACCTTCTCAGATATGCAGTCGAAGCTCTCATTATTCCAAGAATCTGCATCATGGGTAGGCTTGAAAATAAACATCAGCAAGACAAAAGTTATGCGCATAAACGTGGCTAATGATCAAACATTTTATATTCAGAACAACCCTATTCAAAATGTAAATTCATTCTGTTACTTGGGAAGCATTCTCGATATAAATGGCGGTTCCAAAGCAGACATAAAAAATCGTATTAACAAAGCTCGTCAGTCCTTTGGCCAATTAAAGCAAGTATGGAGCTCGTCTTATATATCTCAACGGACAAAACTCAGTCTGTTCAATTCCAATGTTAAGTCAACCTTGTTGTATGGATGTGAAACATGGAATGCAGCTAATCCAGATATACATGACATTCAGGTCTTTGTAAACAAATGCTTACGCAAGATCCTGCACATATATTGGCCTGCAACTACGGTGGCTCGCAGCTTATTTCGTGTGAAAGATATTAGTTAGTAATTCATTCAAGACAAAGTTAACTAAAATAGACCTAATTATTATCAAATAAGTATTTTTGTAAAAAGTGCTGTGTATGTAATTAATCAAGCTTTAATTAAAGCTTAATGACGTTCAGATTGTCTAAATATTAAATGCGCTACGAGGGTCGAACTGAAAATTTAAATTATTGAAAGACCTTTTTTATAAAATTTCTTAAAAATATTTCTAGGTCGATTTTATCAAAGCTCAACCATAAAAAAATTAAAAAATAGTCCAATAGTTAATATTCATTTATCAAATAATTTTTCCAAAGACCCAAACAAAAATCAAAATTTTTCAAACACAGTAGAAGAAATGCGAATTTTTTGACCTCCAATTCTTTTGACCACCAATTTTTGGAAAACAAAGAAAATATGTAATTGTTTAATAATTTTAGTGCACCTAAGTGTATAGTAATGAGATATAAAAATAATTGAACATTTCCTCTGTTTACAAAAAATTGGTGGTCAAAAGAATTGGAGGTCAAAAAATTAGGATTTCTTCGACTGCATTTTGAAAATTTTGATTTTTGTTTGGGTCATTGGAAAAATTATTTAATAAATAACTATATACTATTGGAAAATTTTTTAAATTTTTGATGTTTGTGCTTGGGAAAAATCGACCTAAAAGTATTTTTAAGAAATTTTCTGAACAATGTCTTTATTAACCCGTCATTATATGAACGCGTGAAAAGTGTGACATTTTCAAACTTTATAAATGCAACATTTTTAGAGAAAAACATAATAAAGTTTTAAAGTGTTGCCAGTTTTTTATAAAAGAACAAAAAAAGTGCAATTTTTGAAGGGACGGTAAAATGTGACATTTTTTGCCAGAAAAGAAAACGCGATTAGTTTTGAGGGTGACATTTGCTGAGGATTTTTATAATCCTTTAAAGGTATGTGGTAAAATGAGGTATTTCCCACTTCACGACCGGGACGACCACTTAATGGTAGGTAGCATGATTTTTTTTTTTTTAACTTGGGTACCCCCTTCTTAAAAAATATATTAAGTAAAACATACAGGCGAAACTTTTAATAAAACGTGACAACAAATGTGCAGCTTCAAAATGGTGTATTTTCAAACTGTTTTTATTGCTTATTTTTGAAGCCCTGTATTTTTCTTAATAGTGTACCAATCCAAGAACTATTAATGGATTTTTATGCAGCCACTATCTAAGGTTAATCGTGTTATGTTTAGCTTTTAATGTGTCATAGTTCATTATTTATTTTTTAAACGCTAGATTGGTGATTTTTCCCAGTGTGCGGCACACTGTGGTCAATATTTTGAGATAGCGGCCAAAACTCCTTTTGGTTTTTGTTTTCCGATTTTAAAGTTATTAGACTCATATGAAAGTAGACAATAGTAAACCTCGGGAGCCAAAAAATTAGAACTCTATTTCAATTATTTCACTGAGAACAGGGTGGTCCAAAATGGGATTTTTCAGAATTTAGTAAATTTATGATATTTTTAGTTAATTTTGAAAGTTTAAATGATCATAACTTTTTTGTTTTTCAAGATTTTTGGACGAAATAAATTTTGTGTTGTAACTTAACTTATTTCCTATTACTGGTAAAAAAATTGGAGCTCTACTGTTTTCAGAACAATTTAAATATTTTTTTTAAAAAAGGTAAAATTTCTCGGAAATTTCCTACTTCATAGAGCACAACTCCTGTGAGTCAAGCTGAGTCAAAACACAAATTTACTATTTTGTAGTCCTAAATCTCCCCTACATTCCTATATATACATGTCCATGCATCGGGACTGCACTTTTTGAGCTACAGCAATTTTTCTGACCCAAGGTAAGATATTCGGTACAAATGCACGTCATATTTTTTGAGAAGTTATTTGTATGTGAAAGTGGATATTATGCATATATTTTGATGAAATTTTGTACAAGAGTTCTTATTGACCCAAAAAATAATTCTGTTGAAATTAGGAGAAGTTGGCCCATATTTGGACCTAGTCCACATAGAAGGGTGTATCAAAATTTTGACAAAAATGACAATAGAACTCTCAAATTATGTGGTATCTGGCAATTCATTTGGAAAAGGTAAAAAATGATTTTATTGCCATCTAATATTACATAACTTAAATACCTGATAATTGCAAATAAATTTAAAACCAATGGAAATAACCTGTGGATCCTTGGACCTATCAAAAAGACCTATACTTGGACCTATCAAAAGGACCTATCCTTTTACATATCAAAAGGACCTATCCTTGAACCTATCAAAAGGATCTTTCCTTGGTCCTATCAAAAGGACCTATCCTTGAACTTATAAAAAGGACCTATCCTTGGACCAATCAAAAGGACCTATCAAAAGGACCTATCCTTTGATCTATCAAAAGGACCTATCCTTGGACCTATCAAAAGGTCCTATCCTAGGACCTTGATCTATTAAAAGGACCTATCCTTTTACATATCAAATGGACCTATCCATTAACCTATCAAAAGGACCTATCCTAGGACCTATCAAAATGGCATATCCTTGGACCTACCAAAAGGACCTATCCTTTTACATATCAAAAGGACCTATCCTTGGACCTATAAAAAGGACCTATCCTTGGACCTATCAAAAGGACCTATCCTTTGATCTATCAAAAGGACCTATCCTTTTGCATATCAAAAGGACCTATCAAAAAGGACCTATCCTTGGACCAATAAAGAGGACCTATCCTTGGACCTATCAAAAGGACCTATCCTTGGACCTATCAAAAGGACCTATCCTTTGATCTATCAAAAGGACCTATCCTTTGATCTATTAAAAGGACCTATCCTTGGACCTACCAAAAGGACCTATCCTTGGACCTATCAAAAGGTCCTATCCTTGGACCTATCAAATGGACCTATCCTTGGAACTATCAAAAGGACATATCCTTGGACCTATCAAAAGGACCTATCCTATGACCTATCAAAAGGACGTATCCTTGGATCTATCAAAAGGACCTATGCTTGGACTTATCAAAAGGACCTATCCTATGACCTATCAAAATGACCTATCCTTGGACCTATCAAAATGACCTATCCTAGTACCAGTCAAAAGGACCTATCCTTGTACCTATCAAAAGGACCTATCCTTTGATCTATCAAAAGGACATATCCTTTTACATATTAAAAGGACCTATCCTTTTACATATCAAAAGGACCTATCCTTGAACCTATCAAATGGACCTATCCTTTGTCCTATCAAAATAACCTATCAGAAGGACCTATCAAATGGACCTATCCTAGGACCTATCAAAAGGACCTATCCTTGGACTTATGAAAAGGACCTATCCATGGACCAATCAAAAGGACCTATCCTAGGACCTATCAAAATTACCTATCCTTGGACCTATCAAGAGGACCTATCCTAGGACCTATCAAAAGGACCTATCAAAAGGACCTATCCTAGGACCTATCAAAAGGACATATCCCTGGACCTATCAAAAGCACCTATCCAAGGACCTATCAGAAGGACAAAGGACCTGTGAATATTGAGACTAAATAAATGTCAGTGGCCAAATGTTGGCATTTTCTGACCAAAATTAAGTTTAGGAATAATAAATAAGTATTGGTTGTAAAATACGATTGAAGAAAATAAGAAATTATAAAAAAAATACCTATTTAAAATGTCAAAATATTCAACTTTTACATGGAAACTCAACAAAAAATTAAAATGCATTTTTAACTCCACATTACTTACGTTCCTATCAGTCGATTTTTACGTTTGAACACGCAAATTGAAGCTTAAAGTCCCTCCTATTGAACAAAACAAATTGCGTAAAAAAATACCGATCCGGTCAAAAGTTATAGAGTTTTGACCGCTATCTCGCGAAATTGACCACTGTGCGGCAGGGTTGCAAAATGAGTACATCAAAATTGTACCAACGAGCTCACAAAATTGTACTTTTTCGACCCAATTGTACCAACATTTTTTTTGTTTAGTTTTTGTTTTATTTTTTTTTATTTTAATTTAAAAAAAGGAACGAAAAAACATTGATTAAAAACATTTTTTTATAAAATTAACATTTGTACTTTATTTGTGCTTTAAAAGTGTATCAGGTGGTGCTTTAAAAGTGTATCAGGAGGTATTCAGAGTCCAAGTACTGGTGGAAAATGATGAATTTTTGAAAATACATTTCAGAATATACGAAAGGTCTTCAGAATCTTACTGTCAGCCCGGGCAATGTAGCAAAATATTACTTTTTTTTCAAAAATTACATGTATTTTTCAAGAAAGAAAATGAAGAAAAGTACTCTTTTTACCACCAGTAACAGAGCTGGCAAGTAGGTCTCTGAATGCCCCCATGTGTTTTTTGAAAGAAGTACTCTTTTGGCACATTGACTGGCAGCTATCTTTATATACCGTTCGACGCAGAATCAATTTTTGAGTCGAAATTGCGATGTTTTCCAGCCCGTCGTTTAAACGTCCTCCCGATATTTACTTAAATCTCACTCAAATTTGGTTTGTACGTATTTTTACATCAATTTCAGATCTGGCCAATCATGGATCCAGTCGACACAGTAAATCAATCAAAACTAGAAACTGGGTAAATTCCAAGAAAATAACATAATCTGAGAAGGATTTCAAATTGTACCAAATGAGTCATTGGTGTACCATTGTACTTTTGAGCTTCGAATTGTACCAAAAATGTTACAATTGTACCAACTTTTGCAACCCTGGTGTGCGGCGAATTGGTGTATTGCAAAGTAAAAAAAAGTTAATTTTTCTTAAATAAAATACATTTTAAATGTTCAGATTGTTCATCTGCAATTGGGATAATCTTACACTGTTCATTTATATCATTGTCCTATTGTGTTAGTGCGAAAAATTCGAATTAACAATTGAAAAACACGTAGATTTGGGAAAACATGATGTGACAACGACTTTGCACAGACAATATACGTAAGACAACTTTAGATGCTGATATTATTGTATTTTAATTTTTATGGGTGATGATTTTATTTATTTATTTTGTTTTTTTTTGTTGCTATTTTACTTTTGTATTGTAGGTTATAACACTGTACGACACGATTTTGCACCCATGTTCGGGACCAAAAAATTCTCAAAAAGTAGAGCTAAAAAAAGATACCCGTGTCTTCCAGTTTTTCTAGATCAATTAGTTTTCGCGTTTTGTAAGCAAATCAATATTTTGTATATGATGATGATGATCAATGATGATCAATTATTTTTATTTATTCTTTTCTATTTATTTACAACACATTTTTAATAAATTCAACCTAACCGAGAACTGGTAACAATTACCGTCGTCTCGTTGTAGCGAAAAAAACCAAGAGTTCTTGTGGGAATCGAACCCACGACCACCACGTTCAAAGGCTAGCACACTACCAACTAGCCTACGGGGCCCCCTATTCAATAACTTTAAGCGATTGACCAAGTTTAAGACCATAAACAGATTCAGTATGACAAAATCTTTCACAAAAATGATCTTTGCATTGCATTGCTTGGAAAATATTGGCGGATTACTCAACTTAAAATTTTTATTCTTTTAATGAAATTTTTTTAGGGCCAAAATTCCAAAAACTGCATTGGTCGTTATCTCCGAGAGGAAAAAAGATGTCTGCAATATTACAAAAGTAATTTAAAGTTTTGAGATTAAACATCGCTGTTTTATAGAGTCCGGAACACAGGAAATTTTGAGCTTTTTGCAGTATGGTAAATCGAAAGCCCTCTCGATGTAATAGATCAATTCTATGATTCGGATCCAGCACTTAAAAAAATATCCGACAAATTTAAATTGGTAGCAATGCATAAAACACTTTTCCAAGGATACCCGGTCCGTTTTTATTTTTATGATTCAGATTGAGCACATAAAAAAAAAAAAATATAAGACAAATTTTAATTGGTTGCAAATGTATATTAATTTGCCAAGGTTACCAGTTCCATTTTGATTTTTAAACGGAAGTATCATTTTAGGAGATGTATGAAATATTTGTTTGACGACGTTTTACAAATTAGTACACTCAAAAAAAAACGTGGGTATTTAATACTAAAAATTTAGCTACGAGTACTAATGTTTTAGTCCAAAATGATCTAGTGCAGGCGTTGCTAATCATTACTAAAATTTGTTACTAATATCTAGTACATGAGAAATACTAACAAAACAGTAAATATTACTGCAATTTACTACTAAAAAAATCATAAATATTTAAAATTTTTGTCCTATTTAGTAAATAAAACTACTAATTTTAGTAAATAAAATTATTAATTTTAGTGATTAAAATTACTACCTAAATCAATTTTAATAAATAAAAGTCAGAAAAAATATTATATATAAATGATTTTATTTCACTTCGGTTTTTATACCCTCCACTTAGTGATAGAGGGTATATATAAGTTTGTCATTCCGTTTGTAACTCATCGAAATATCGGTCTGGGACCCTATAAAGTATATATATTCATGATGCCCGATCGATTTTAAGACATTCTAGCGATGTCCGTCTGTCCGTCTGTCCGTCTGTCCGTCTGTCCGTCTGTCCGTCTGTCTGTCTGTTGAAAATGCTCTCGCGGACAAAATATTGCACAGAGATGACTGAAACTTAACATATATATTGGAAGTTCTCCCGAGAAGTTTGGTATTGCATTTGAGCGATATCGGTTCAGCGGTTCAAAAGTTATGAACGAAAATGTAAGCACACCTCAAAAATTTCAGTACATTCAACATAACCTAAAAACACAAAATGCTTTAATTCGGCTTCTGGTTGACATATGTGAACATAATTGAGCACCAAATGGTATTTAAACCAGTACAAACATATTTTTTGACAAAAAAATAAAAAAATCGCGGATTTTTTTTTTACCAAAATTTTTTTTCGCGGAAATTTTTTTTCAATTTTTTTTTTCAAAAGTATTTTCCTCTTAAATAAAGTTGTTTGCAATAATCTTTTTGAAATTGTGGAGGGTATCACTACATTCGGCATGGCCGAATTTAACTTTTTTACTTGTTTATTTTATTATTTCACTTCGGTTATAAGATATACTTAATTACATCTCTTCTTAAGCTGTTGAAAAAAAGGTAGCGTTCATTGTACCACGTAAACGATTGCTAAAAATATAAGAAAGAAATAATATATTCTCAATACATGTTCAAATGTATGTACAAACATTTTACTACAGAGGGCGCTTTTTTATACCTACATTTTTTTTTGTATTCGTGTGTGTATCCATATTCTTCTTCAGCTTGAATTTTTTTCTTACACAATCATTGAAATAAAAAACGATTTAAAAAAAAACTGTCGTAGTTTTATTATTAATGCCTATTAATTTTATTATAAACACATTTAAATAAAAAACATTTATATATAATTACTTTAACACAATTTAATTAAATAAATGTAACATATATTTTTTTTATAAACACTCCGTGACTGGGTATCGCGTTGTTACTTTTTCTAATTCTTTTTCGCACTAAACAAACAGAAAAAACAGTTGGTAGCACTGCAGTTAATGCGAGCAAACGTAGTGTTCGCACACACTGCAGCAGCAAGCAGCAGACGGCAAAAAATATAAAGTACCTGTTTAATTATAAATTATAAATTTATAAAAGCTGTACTTATTGTATTTGGAACTTGATGTGTGCTTTTGCAATGTTAAGCAATAAAAAATATGGCATTTTAGTGAAATTATAATTAAATAGTCTACTCTTAATTTTTGCTGTCTGCTGCTTGCTGCTGAATTGTGAAGGAGCAAATTATCGCTAATAAAAACAGTGTTGCCATTATCAATATGAAAAAAAAACGCAAAAATCGTAGGAAAAGGGTAAAAATTTACCAAACAAAAATCAGCGCCAAGAAAAGAGAGAATATTAAAAAAAAATTTGAAAATGTGCTTTTTAAGGTAAAAAGGATAAAAAGCAAAAAAATAAAAATATTTGTTTTTATTATAAATTCAATAAATTAGCTGATACAATCAAAAGTAAAAATAATATTACATTCATATTACTCAAGTAATATTAAGATAATGATAAACATTAAATTTTAAACAAACTTTTTTTATTACATTCAATTATCAAGCCACAGAACTGCTTTAATGGAATGCACAGAGGGCCAGATAGATCAATTTCCGGCCAAAAGTCCTTATTTGTAAATTCTCAAAAAATGTTTACCAGTTTGTTGGGCATATAAAAAAAAAATATAAAAAATAAAAAAATATAAAAAGGGTCAAAAATGCCCTTTTTCGGCACTTTAACCGCGAATTACTCAAAATCCTGACGTGATAGACAAATTTGGTCGCCGGATTTTGACAGTAAACAAAATTGTTTAAAAAAACAACAGTCATTAAACATTTAAAAAAATACGTAGTTGTAAAAAAAAAAATAGAAAATATGTACCAAAAAGTTTTTACACAAATACAAGTAGGAAAGTCCAAACATGGACCGATTGGATATTTTTTTAAAATCTTTAATTACTGGAAAAAACACATATAAAACAATTTTGAGAGAAATATGCTTCTTTTAACTGAATATCGGCGACTAAATCTACAGGGAGTAACAGTATGCATTACCATGTAATGCATAGCCACAAAAAATGGAAAAATATGTACTAGTTGTTCCCTACCGCTTCCCATAGGCCATATATTTTTTTTTATTTTTCATGCATTACGAAGGTTCATGCATTGTTTTTAGTCTTATCCCAAAAAAATCATTAATCCTGTATAGAGTAAGGCCACGTTCACACGTTCACACTTATACCTTATTCACAACTAAGATGAAATCACATTCCATCACAACGCATAGCGTTGTTCAAAATTCTGTGTAAATTGGTTTTGTAAAAACAATAAATTGTATTGAAATTTTTACGAAAATAAACCCCAATTTTCTTTATTTAACTTTATCAAAAATACATATTTTGATTGCGTCATTACAAAAATACAACTCCATAACCAAAAATTTAAATAAGCCGACAATTGAGAGCAAACGCCGCCGTCTGCAAGCAAATGGGGCGAGTCGCCACCACCGTAAGTTCCTCTTCGGCACAATTTAAATTAATTGTTAGAGTCACTTAATTCAAATTTAAAGGGGTTGTTTGTATGAGGCCAAGGTCCAAACATGGATAAAATTTTCCAAATTTCATTAGGTCTGGGCTTAACTTTCAAATTTCAGCAAAATCTATTGATAATATAAAAATCACAAATTAAAAAAAAATGGAAAAAACACCATAAATACCTTATCTTTAAAAACGCGTATTTAAAAAACGGCAAAACCAAAAAAGCACCAGCACATACCCAAAATGTAACATAATGGCAACACTGAATTCAAATTTAACGATTTTGCAGCAAAAACAGTTGGTAGCTCTGCTTGTAAACAAGCGCCCCCTTACGGAATTATTACTAACAAAAAAAATTAAAAACCTAATAAATTACTGTATATTAGTACTTTTATGAACTAAAAATAGTAAAAAAATTAGTACAACCGACTACCAACAAAAATTACTCATAAACAGTAAGAAATACTAATTTTAGCACTTTTAAGATACTAAAAAAACTACTGTAATACTGGTAATTGGTAACTTATTAGTAGATTTGGATTACCAACGCACTTACTAATTTTTTTACTGTAGAATTATTTTGAGTGTAGGGCTATACTACAATGCTGTATGCCCAGAGTGCTTGGCAATTTTTTTGAGGTCTGAAAGTTTTTCAGCAGAACCGTGATTCAAATTGAATCTGAAAATCTAAAACATAAAAACTAAGCAAAATTACTAAACAAAAGAAATTTTGAATAATCGGCTAATCGAGACCAATTAACCGATTTATTTGTTATTTGAATTTTCGCTATTTTAAATTATTCGAATAGTTAATCGACCAAAATTAATCGGTTAACAGTTTAACGGTTAACCTAATACCAACCGGACCCGGGAAATAATAAATATACACACAAAAAATTATTGGCTAAAAAATTTCAATTAAATCTATTGATTCCCAGCAAATTTTTGCATTACTAGTAATGAGTATAGTAATTAGTAATAATTATTGGTATGTACTTACTCATTGCATGAAACACTACTTATTATATAAAGGCCGTGAGACAAAAATAATTAGTGCCTACAAGCTTACGAGTAGGTGGATAAATAACTACTTACCTATAACGAGTAAAATAAGTAGTTACTTATACACTGAGGGAAAAAATCGTAGTCAAATCAAAAATTTTCATACTCATTTTTAAAAGTCTCAAATTTAAAAAAAAAAAATTTAATTATGAAGTTGAACTTTATAAAATTTAATATGTTTCGGTCTCAATTTTAAAATTTTGCGTTTTTGAATTAAGTATTTAAAAATTCATTTTCATTTCATGGTGCCGCCATGTTAAAAATCATCATTTTTATTATAAACATTTTTAATATGAGTTTTAAACAATTTTTTCAATGACGCTTCAAAAATAATGAATTACCTACTTAAAAAAGTATCGTGGTGCAAAATTATTAAAATCAATTTTTAATCTAAAAAAACTACTGAACAAAAAAAATAAGTCATTTTAATTAAATCACTAACAAAGTTTGTGTAAAAAGTAATGTGTTCAGATAATGTTTAAAATTAAAGAAGATTTTGACAAGTGAAAATTTATATGGGGTACCTGAGTCCAGGAGGGGATCAACAACTTTAAATGATCCTACTGTGTCCATTACATTATTTGATTTATTTTTCTATGCCGTCGCTGCTCTTACGAAAACACCTGTGTGTTTTTAACATTTGTTTTAAGAGACTTTTGGATGATTTTTATAAGTCAACTTAATAGAAATAGTTGTGTTCCGCCCAATTGCGAATAATAGATTATACAACGTCGTTTTTATGATCCTGTATGATCTATTATCTGCCTGTGGGAAGCATTGCTGAGTGCTACCGGACGCGTCACAGGTTGCGGATAGTGTTAGCTGCAATTTGCGGCCGCGGACAGTCAGCGGTTTCGAGAGTAGAGTCTCAGAGGGATGCCGGGTTGCACTGGTATCCAAATAAATTCTGAGTGTCAATGATCCTCGAGATGACATGGCGGGAAATTGGCGCCATCAAATAACCAAGTGCTAATCGCAAATGAGTAACCTGAATGGCACGCTAACACCGGTGCGTCTCAGGTAAGTAGGTGACAACCAGCAGACAATCAGTCATTGAAACTCATCTTGCACTGTCGTTTCTGATGGCAGTTTATCGTTGGACTGGAAGCGTTTAAAATGGCAGCCCCATTACCAGTCAAAATGGCCAAAAGGTTAACGCCCTTTTGTCATTCAAAACTCAGTTATGAAACTTAATGAGCAGCCTCTAATAAATGAACGATCTAATAGACGACGAACCCGGATATGTTTAAAGGACAACGATTTGATTATAGGTTCATGGAATATACGCACTATGATTCAGCCAGGAAAAATGGCTGAAATTGTTGATGAAGTTCTTAGATATGGTATGGAGCTGGTAGCACTTCAGGAAATAAGATGGAAGGACTCCGGTGAACTGAGGAAAAAAGATTACTCTATCTACTACAGTGGTGGTAGTAAGTCAGGTGCGAATGGCACTGGCTTTTATATCTCAAAACGTGTACGCGAGTGTGTGATTTTCTTTCAACCAGTAAATGATAGAATATGCCTCCTTAAAGTAAAAGGAAAATTTCAAAACATATGCTTTATATCGGTGTATGCCCCAACGGAAAATAATGATGACGAGGAAAGAGATACTTTCTATGACGACCTTTCTGCATTATGCAATAAAATCTCGAAACACGACATTACCCTCATAATCGGAGATTATAATGCAAGAATTGGTAAAGAAGACTTTACAAAGACCTGTGCGGGGTCTTTTTCTCTACATGATGCAACAAGTGTAAATGGAATTCATCTTATAAGCTTCGCCACAGAACACAATCTATGGATAAGCAGCACATCTTTTCGACATAAAAAAATTCATAAAGGCACATGGAAAATACCAGGCAGGAATAAAGCAAACCAGATCGATCATGTTCTGGTGGACAAAAGACATTCTTCTTCAGTACTAGATGTAAAATCTTGTAGAGGAGCGAATTGTGAATCCGATCACTATCTGCTAAAAATTAAAATTCGGCAACGGATATCAAAACTTAATTCGAACAATAATTACAAACGAGTTAAATGGAATACTGATAAACTTTTAAATAATGAAGAGACAAGAAATAGCTATCAACGTGAATTGGCAGATAAGTTGCAAAATCAAGCTAACTCAGACTGGTCGAATATAATGGAAACAATTAAAGACGTCGCCACTAAGACAGTCGGTTTTAAGAAAAAACACAATAGATCGGAATGGTATGATGATGAATGCAGAAATCTTGTAGAGATAAAAAACGAAGCATATCGTGCATATATTGATACGAAAACTGATGATGCGCGTCATGATTATGAACAAAAAAGGAAAGCAGCAAAACGTCTAATAAAAAGAAAGAAGAGAGATTCATTAAAGGAAAAAATAACAATAATGGAAACAAATGCCCACGATAACGCAGCTAAATTTTACCGCGATATTAAAACACACACAACCCCCTTCCAACCTAGAACAAATATCTGCCTATCCGAAACAGGAGATACTTTATTGCAGGAAGACGATATACTGAAAAGGTGGCAGGAATACTTTTGTAATCTGCTAAATAACGACCAAAGCATAGAAGCCGATCCTTGGCCTCAAGTGCATACAGTAGAAAATTATACAACAACACCCAATTTTATAGAAATAAAAGATGCAATACAAAAACTTAAATCTTGTAAAGCCAGCGGAGATGACTCCATTACAGCGGAGCTGATTAAATTCGGAGGGGAAGACCTGCATCTTAAATTGTACAATTTAATTACAAATATATGGGAAAGTGAGACTATCCCAACGGAATGGCTGGGTAGCTTAATATTTCCAGTGCATAAGAAAGGCGATAAAAGAAACTGCACTAATTACAGGGGAATTTCTTTATTAAACGTTGCGTATAAAATATTTACAAATGTTCTATATGAACGACTGAACGTTGTCGCTGAGGAGATAATAGGTGATTATCAATGTGGTTTCCGAAAGGGCAAATCTACGACTGACCAGTGTTTTGCATTGAGTCAGATATTTGAGAAGTGTCAAGAACGTGGACATGATGTGTATTGCCTTTTTATTGATTTCAAGCAGGCGTTTGACTCCGTGAAAAGAGAGCGGATAAATGATGTATTTTTTAGATTAGGGATTCCGGCAAAGCTAATAAGACTAATATCTGCAACATTAGAACAAACAAAAGCGAAAATTTTAATTCAAGGTAAACTCTCGAATGAATTTGAAATAAAATCAGGAGTGAAACAAGGTGATGCTCTCTCAACACTTATATTTAATTTAATGTTACACTTCGCAATAAGAGAAGTTGATCAAGGAGGAACAATATTCCAAAAATCAACACAAATTTGCGCATATGCTGATGACATTGCCATTGTTGCACGCGATCCAAGAAGGCTTACAGAAACTTTTTTGCGACTAAACGAGCTTACTAGTAACATTGGACTTTACGTTAATGTTGATAAGACAAAATATTTTATCAAATCTAAAAGCAGCAGAAACGTCAACAATCTTTGTATAGGAGAATACTGTTTTGAACGTGTAAACCAATTTAAATACCTAGGTGTTACCTTTTCCAGCACTGAGGATTCTTCATACGCCATAAAAGAACGAATCACCTCTGCCTATAAATGTTTTTATGCCCACAGCAAGCTCTTAAAATCTAAACTCCTAACAAGAAGTACAAAATTAAGAATATATAAAACAATTGTGAGACCAGTGTTAACATACGGCTGTGAGGTATGGAGTCTCAAAATAAATGACTGCAGACTGTTACAATGCTTTGAACGGAAAATCTTTAGAAAAATTTTTGGCCCTGTAAAAAATGATGATGGCACTTACAGAATAAGATGGAACGACGAACTTGAAGGTCTAGCTGGCCATAAGACTATAGTAAGACACATAAAAGCGCAGCGTTTGAGATGGTTTGGACATGTTATCCGCATGCCAACAGATGCCCTTAATAGAAAACTGCTTATGGCAGATGAACATGGTACAAGAACACGTGGCAGGCCAAGAATAAGATGGATAGAAGGGGTTCTGAAAGATCTCAATGTTTTAAGAATCCAAAACTATGAAACATTGGCAAAAGATCGTGTTGCTTGGAGGCGAATCGTAGAAGAAGCTTTGGCCCACACCGGGCTGTGATGCTAATAATGATGAATGATGAATAGAAATAGGACATTGCAATACTATTAAAATATTTATAAAATATGTATTACTTTAAACTTTAAAGCACCGCGAAAGGATAAAATTAAGGAAATTTGTGGACATCTTCAAAATTATTTTGAAAATCACATTGGTCCTATCTTCGGAGCAGCGACGATATATTATTTATTCCTTTATACTTATACCACAAATGTAGATTTTTAATTATTCTGTTGTAAAATAAAAAATATACATATAAAAATTTTTTTAATTGTTTTATTTGAAAAGAAAATTTTTCGAGATAAGTATAAAGAAAATTATATATTTATAATGATCAATCTTAAATTGAATATGACTATCATTTTAATTTGATTATGGGCACCGTTGATTTAAACATAAAACATATTCAAATCACAGTTCTTTCACTTCATTTTTAAAATGTTGTTTGTTACTCAAGTCATATTAAAAGTGTCCATAAATATTTTCAAATTGAGAAAAAACAAAGTTTGTTGACTTTTGTCACTGTTTTATTTTTAAAATGAGGTTGTTTTTGCTTGATTTGAAAATTTTATTTTTCTTAGTGTAAGGAATAAAATAAATGGTTGAAAACCGAGTTTGAAATAACTATTTATCATTAGATTATGTTTTCGCGAAACTTTAAGCTAAAAAGGTAAAACAAATATTGTTTTTTTCTGATTGGACTTAATTTCCCAAGTGAACTTTCAAATAAGTATTTATTTTTAACATTCTTAATAACTTATTATTTACATTATTGCAAATAAGTACTTACATATTACAATATAAGCCACTAGTTGCTTTTTGGACTAAAGTAATGCAGTGGGTAATGAGTAGTTGTTATAAGTAATGTAATTGACAGTCATTACTTTTCACAACACATTACCTAGGTTTTGCTGGGTTAACAAAATTTAAATGAGTCAATTATTATTTTGATCAACATTTTTGTTATTTTCTTTAACTATCAAATTACAAATTTTCAACATACCAGATTTTTTTCGCTTCAATTTATTTGAATACATTAAATCAAAAATATACTTTATAATCAAGGTTTACTTTTTTTTATTGTATAAAGAAAAATTTGAAATTCTTTAAATTTTTGTCATAAGCTTGAAATTCATTTGTTGAATCAATCATTATTTTAATTGACTTTAAATAAAAAAATTGATTAAATTTGTGATCAAAATCGAAAAAGTGATTAATTGAAAAAAAAATATATCAATTAATCACCTACAATTTGATGATTGATACAACAATTTTCTTTATCGGAGGTTTCAATTAAAAAATTAATTGAAACCGCGTTTTTGTTAATTTTTTTTTTTAGTTTTTACCTCTTAGTTAGACAACCCCTCTTTCCCTAGGTATTTTTTTTGGTCTCAAACATTGGTGCAACCAAAAGTTGCATTTTGTCGTACAGTGTAATTTTCAAGTAAAAAAAAAACTTTAAATAAAACTGCAGACAATACAAAAAAGGCTTGGTGCTTTGTTTTTTTTTTGGAAACTGCTGGCATGCCATCAAAATGTAGGTTTGTTTCTGCATTTTCAACAGAAAAAATTAAAAAAAAAATTTCTAAATTACCCTAGATTTTTGTTACACATTGTTGTAAAACACAAAAATATGCATGTCATTAGATGGATCGAGAAATATCTAACGACAGTTTACAACCAACTACTAGCAACTAATGTTTATTTATGATTTCTTTGTAAGCGTTAAACAATTTCAAAAGTTTTTGCTGTTTGAAATTTGAAAAAAAAAAAAAATATATATATATGAACTTACCTTAATCGGTTTCGTATGGTACAAAAATGTTCTCGATCACGTTCCAATGCTAATAAAATTCGTTGACATTGTTGTATTCGCTTGTGTAGTTGCATATCGTTACTATCCAGCAGTACACCTGCTATGCCACTATCAAAACTGCAGTCCAATAAAGTGGGACTGCAACTGCTACTTTTACCGCTATCCGAAGAACGTGAAATATCTAAATCTTTTGCTGCAGATGCAATTATTACCGCAGATGTTCTGTTGTCTGTGCCTAAATTGTTTGTAATAATTGGCGGTAATGACTTGGATGTTGGAGGAGTGGGGGTGGTGTCAATTGTGAAGGGTTCGTTTAGATTTTCCAAAGTTGTTAAAGACATTTTACACTTTGTAGATACACTTGTTGCCGTTTTAATATTTTTTTATTTATTTTTTTTTTCAATTAAAAAACTTTTTTTTTTATATTCATGTATTTACTATTTTAAGGTAGTATATTTGAAAATATTCCGCATTTTTTGCTACTCTTAGATTTTGTATGACTGCTCTTTGGATTGGTGTTTCTTCTTTTATTGTTGTCTTTCTTTAGTTTAACTTTTGATAATTATTTAAAATAAGTTTTGTTTACCTTATTTCATTCACTCTTTATCGCAATATATACTTTTTTACATAATTAAATTTTTTTTCTTAAACAAAGAATGAACTTTACGTTTTTGTAGTCCGCTTTATCAGCTCCCGCAGTCAGCTTCATAATCAAACTGAAAAGAAAAGGAAAATAGAAATATTTAAATGAATACATACGAGAATTATATTAAAATAAAATATTTTTTATTTTTTTTTTTAAATGTATAATTTACACAGGAAATATAATTAAAAGTCACGTTTGTTAAAAAACAATAAAATATTAAAAATATTTTTCTAACAGCTAATTATCGAGAGCATCGCTATATTCACCTTTAGTATTCAGAAACAAGCAAACATCATCTTATTGTTAGTTGGAATCCTCATAATTTTAAATATTTTTTTTTATTTTATGCATCTTGTTAAAAGTTTGTTAAAGGTGCAACTTTTGCTCCCCCATCTTTCATTGGATTTAACTGCAAGAAATTTATGTATATGTCACATTCGAATTATTGAAATTAAAACATTTTAAATCCTATTTATAGAAAATGTTTTCAAAATTCTTTAATTTAATTTTTAATCATTTTCACTTTGTTGTAAACTGAGTCATTAAAAATCATAAAACTTTGTTTTTATCTTTTAAAAGTTTATTCATGCAGCTATGAATTCACTAGAACAACCACATGTGAAAAATAGATTTACTTCAAGACCTTTACTTAAGTGGTAGGTATCCGGTGTTGCCCACTCCTATCTGCATGATATTTGAATAGTTGTGGAGGAGGGGAAAAAAAGGGCATTCATTTTTTTCTTAGCGACCAAAATATATTTCGGACTAATTAAGAATCCATATAAACGGCAGTTTAATTTTAACAAAACGTGCTAGGCTATGAACGTGAGGGTCGTGGGTTCGATTTCCATCAGACACCTTGGTCGGTTTTGCTACAACAAGACGATGGCCATTGTCATATAATTAATATATCGTATATAAATTAATTTTTGAGTTAATTGTGCAGAATTATTTGATATATCCCAGTCTGCACAGTTTCGAGGCGACAATTTTTTCGAAGTTTTTTCGAAGCTTTTCCGCAAAAATGATTCGATGTCGATATTATATACAGTCGATATTTTAACGTTTCTCGAACTCATATTTTTTTTTGAAAAACAAATCGATTTCGAAATGATTTCCAATCTACATTTTAGGAATTCTCGTATTTGTTGCTCCATCGAAAAAAATATTTATTTTCGATATAATAACGAGTTTTAGTTTTATTAAATTTTACAAAAATTCCACAAATTTTACTTTTATTATTAAAAAAAAAATAATATCTAACACTAAAACAATAAAAAAAAATTAAAAAAAAAAATCCGCGACCGGGGTTTGAACCAAGGCCAAAAATCTCCAAATCATAAGCTTCCGAACCTGCTAGCCAACTAGGCCATACACAACTTGAAATTTGTTTGTACTAATATATATTTTGAAATAAATATATTTTCAAATTATGAGAAGTATGTCAAAACAAAATAAAATGAATATAAAAACAGGGTAATTCAAATAATAATACAAATTATAAATTAAGGGCAATTCAAATAATAATAAAAAATTCAAATTTTAGTAAAAGTAATTTTAAAAAACTACTTTTATTATCAAACTTTGGCTGAAGGAGTAAGGCGTTCAACCAGTAAACTGGGAATTCTGGGTTCAAATCTCAAGTGAGGCAGATAAAAATAGTAATTAGTAAAAATTAAATTTAAAGAATAAATAAATTAAATTAGTAAAAATTAGTTAATTGTAAGTAAGTAGTAGTAAGTAATAAAATATTTTTTTTTATTTCTTTCCGTTTTTAAAACAATTAACTAAATTATTAAAAAAGAAATGTATCGAAATTCATGAAATTTTCGATTAAAAATCGAATCGAAACCTGTACCAAAACACGATTCTATATCACCTTGCATGCCACATAGGAAAACACGCTTTATATCGACAATATATCGAACTCGATATCGATGAAATTCTTAGAGAAAACGACTCCTTTTCGAATCGATATCGACTCATTTTGCATACTGGGATGTATTATGCTTTTAATAGTACGGGTAATATTAAATACCGGATAATAGTAGGATCACAATTAGAGTCCCGAGTTCTAAAATTTTTCCCTGTGGATTTGTTTAAGTCTTTCATTAAGGGCGGATTACTCAATGAAAAGTTAGCTGCTAACTGCCGATTTAACGGAGCCTTATGTCAAAATTTGTATGAAAAAGTTAAATTTAACGGAGAGTTATTTTATAACGGAGCATTGAGTAATCCAGCCTCAATAATATTTCATAGAATATTTTAAACAATAAAATAAAATTACTTCTCTTGCACATTTTCGAGCTCTTTTATTATGGCACATTTTCGAGCTCCTATGAAATTGTGTGGAAAATATTTTAATTGAAAAAAAATTTCTGTGAAAAAAGAAATTTTAATAAAAATAAGTTTTAAGTGAACAAAAATATAGAGAGAAACAAATATTGAGTACGAAAAATGTAAGAAAAAGTATCATTTCATATCGTTCCCTGCTCCACTTCAAAAAGTAAAGAAAGAGAAAAAAATATTAAGTGCGAAAAATTAAGGAAAGCAGCATTTCATGTCGTTCCCTGCTCCACTTTATTTCGTCTCCCGTTCTATTCCATTCCGTTCCCAGTTCCATTTTATTTCGTTCCATGTAAGTTTTATTTCTTTCCGTATGCGTTAAATAAAAAAAATCTAAAGTCTTTATATTTAATTTTTTTGAGTAGGTTTATTCTAGCTCGAGGTCATTATTTCCTTTACTAATTAAAACTATGATATTCTAATAGAATAATTTTCAAGAAAATTATTTTTCTGTTTTAAATTTATTTATGTTGGTCATTTTGTGCAAGACTTAATCGACATGTGAAATCGTAAACATTATTTTAAAATCATTTTTAATGAAATTTTTTACTCCAAAACAAAAAAAAATATTTATTTAGATTTAGAAAACTTTCAAAAACTTTTTTGTGACTTAAAGCTTTTAATGATTTTTTTTGCTCCATTATGCAACAAAAAATTTTTTCCGGGACCACTTGGGACGACCCATTTTCCGGGAAACACTGGTGTAGGGTATTATATGGTCGGTCTTGACCGACTATAATTTTCTTACTTGTTTAGTTCTTGATTTTTTTTTTATAATTCTAATTCAGATAACTTTTTTATTTAATAATGAAATTAAAAGAATTGTAGGTTTAAATAATACACAAAAATATAACAAAAATTTATCGAACAACCCAGCAAAACTTAGATTACCAAATAAGGTATAAAATAAGGTATATGATCTCTTATTTTATACATTGCAGCATTGATGATTTTAACAGGCGATGAGACTCAAAGTAATGCATCCACATTATCACATAGAATACCAGTAAGGTATAAAATAAGTCATAAATTTATAACGAAGAATACCAGTAAGGTGTAAAATATATGATATTTTATAGGTTACAAGTAAGGTATATAATATAGCATACCAGAACGTAATATATAAGGTGTTACGAGTAGTGAAAAAGTAATTTTGTATTAAATTTACTCACGTGATTGCAAGTGAGTGTAAGTAGATATAATATGCTAGTGAGTGTGTGTCGTTAGAAATTTCTTGTCGTGAGCCCATCTCTAGTTTAAACTTATGCATTTTTTTATAAAATAATTATTTTTTATGTTTTTGTAATGCATTATGCATTTAATTCTAAATAATGCATTATTTCAAACTTTTAAATAATACATAATGTAACCAAATATAAATCATCCATGATATAATGTTTAGAAATAATAAATATGAAATACATTTTTCCAATAATCATGCATTACGTAGCAAATTATTAGTAATGCATTATTTTTCACTTTAAAATGATACGTTGTGGAACAAGTGTTTGGTAAGACATCCTAAAATAATGCTACAAATAAGGTATATACATTACCTGGTAATGTGTTATATAATCACTACCCATTACCAAAGTTTTGCTGGGAACGTTAAACTTCTTCGAGTCTGAGACGAAATTTTATCCACTGCCTAGTTTGCTGTGAAATTTTAGCAATAAGTGCGATTTTACGACGTACATACTAGGGTGATTAGAGCGGTTTTTCAAAACCGGTTTCAACCGGTTTTTTTTTAATTGCAACGGTCGGTTTTTTTAAAATCTTAACTATTCGAAAACCGGTTAGACCGGTTTTTTGACTCTCGAAAGCCGGTTTTTTTACCTCAACCTTTTTAAAGCAGTTTAACTCGAAATATTTCTTTTAAGTGTAATTTGATAACTAAAAAAGATGTTCAAAAAAAATCCCAACTGAATAAAAAATAAGTAAATAAATAATTTCGTCTTTGCCGAATTCATAAATACCATTGACATTGCAAACCATTTGGAATAACATTTAATTTGAGTAATTATTTTTGAAAGTTTAAAATTTTTAAAAAAAATTGAAAAAAAATTTTAATGAAAATTTTTGTCGACTATTAAAATTTTATTTTATAGTTTTTAACATAGATAAACATAGAGGCGAAGGTGAAAGAAAAAACAATATTGCTATCTTTTTCTAATTTCTCACACTTACGTTGTCGATGTGAATTCACCGCACAATACATGTTTACAAGTCGTACTTTGTCAACAAATCCATGTATACAAGTTTTACTTTGACAAATCAAATTTTTGACGCCTTCGCCTCTATGTATGTATACTAGAGGTGTCCTTAAAAACGAAAATCAACTTTTTATACCTGGTAGGGTCCTATATTGTTCTTTAGTATCTAAAAATGAGTGAGCCAAAATTTTGGGACAATCGGCTAAAAATAACTCGTGCCGAAAATGGATTGAAGTTTTGGGACATTCTTATAAGAACGAAAAACTCGTTTTTTCTAGTTTTTGGAAAAACATTGGTATTTAATATTTTTTGTTAAATTTTTTGTAAAATAATATGAAAATGGTACTAAATTACCTTTTCAAAACGACTAATAAAATTAAAATCGGATGAAAAATAAGCATTTTACGAATACATGCCCCAGACCATTGTATGGTTTTTAGAGCCAGAATTTCAAAATTTTCAAAATTTTTAGGCAAAAAAATAGTAAAAATTTAATTTTACTTTATGATCAAATTGAAAACATGTTTAAGATTAAAAATAGCAGATATGGTAGTCAAGGTTTTTTTTTATTTGGCGCGGGTAGTGATAAAATTTCCGCGGATTCCAAATAAAATGCGTTTTTCTACAATAATTAAGCAAATTTTTGAAAATTTGTGCTCTATTGTGCGGATCGAAGTGTAAAACGTAAATTCTGTAACTTTTGAGAAATCGGATATATGCAGATATTTTGTATTATAGAAATGTATAACGTCTCAAATTTGTCATTTCACCTCGACGAAAAGGGGTTAAAGATGCCCGAATTCTCAAAAAATTTACAGAATTTGTGTATTTCACTTCGTATAATACAATACAGAAAATTGTTTCCCATATTTGCTAAATTATTTTAGAAAAACTCATTTTCTTTGGAATCCGCGGAAATTATATCACTACCCACGCCAAATGAAAAAAAAGTTAGACTACCATATCTGTTAGTTTTTATCTATAACATGTATTTAATATAATTATAAAGTAAAATTTAATTTTTTTTATTTTTTTGCCTAAAAATTTTGAATATTTTCAAATTTTGGCTTTAAAAACCATGCAATGGTCTGGGGCATGTATGCGTAAAATGCTTATTTTTCATCCGATTTGAATTTCTTTAAGCTTTTTGGAAAGGTAATTTATTACCATTTTCATATTACTTAACAAAAAAATTAACAAAAAATATCATATACCAATATTTTTCAAAAAACTAGAAAAAACGTGTTTTTTCATCAGATAAGAGTGTCCCAAAACTTCAATCCATTTTCGGCACGAGTTATTTTTATCCGATTGTCTCCAAATTTTGGCTCACTCATTTTTAGATACAAAACTACAATTTAGGACCCTACCACGTATTAAAAAGTGATTTTGAAAAATTACCTTAGTCGTTAGGACACCTTTAATGTATACTCTATGGTTTTTAATTTCGAATTTGCCTTGAAATGGTGTAGACCGATTTTGTTGACAATATCTGCTTTATAATGGCCGTGGTCGCCATAAAAACCCGGTTTAACCGGTTTTTTGTCAGTTTTAAAAACCGAAACCGGTTTTTTTAAAAATGCTGATTTTCGAACTATTCGAAAACCGGTTTTTGAAAAAAGTCGAATAATTGATCACCCTAGTACATACACTCTCAAAAACGCATGTTAACTTACTATTATAAATTGGGTAAATTTTTGTTGAATAGCACGCATTTTGTGTTAATATAAGCACAAAATGCGTAAAATACTTTTAAACCAATTAAACACAACAAATTATAAATATTATCCGTTAATTCAAATATTTTACACACAAATGTGTAAATAAAATTGTCGAACAACATACATACATACACACATGTTAAATAACTAAAACGCCTGACAAGAGTATAAGCTTCCGTAGCGGTTAAGAAGTGTACTTTCAAATCGGAAGGTGGCGAGTTTAATGCTCGCTGGCGCCGAATGTTTTTTTGTTTTTTTTTTTTGTTTTTTTTGTTATATTTATTCACCTCTTTTTTATTTAAATTGACCACTAGTGGTCAATTTATTCAATTTACCCATTCAGAGTAAAATTACAAAATTTATAGTAGTTTCCTACTATAAATTGGGTAAATTTCAACAAATTTTGATTTGAGTGTATATTCTTAAAATTATTATAGGTACATACTAAACTTTCTGTGCGTCATTATGTATTTTTGTATATAATTTTTTGGTTGTATACTTAAAGATGTCTTATTCATTCATAATTTCATTAACCCACTGATAGCCAAGGTAACTGCAACACACCACCAACTTTTTTTTTGCTACAATTATCAAAATTGAAATGGGAAACTAAAGTCCTCTACTTTCAACGAAAAAGTTCAAAAAAATTGTGTCAAAAAAAATGCATTTTTAATGCATTAAAAATTAGCATTTGCATTTAAAATGCATTTTTAAGTTGAGACATTTTTGTGAACTCTTACGTTTAAAGTAGAGGATTCTAGCTTTCTATTTCAATTTTGATTATAAAAATCCGATATTTACTTAAGGAGTTATGGCTCTTCAAAAATTCATTGAAAAACAATTTAGAAAACATTTACTTACAAAATTTTGAAAAACCAAAAAAAAAAATCTTTTTTTTTTTTTTAATTTTTGTATGGAAATTTAAAAAAAATATATTAAAAATAGAAGACCTTTGAGTCCCATAAAAATGATGACTGACTTTGTTTGTAAAAATGTTATACTTAAATAATATGTTAACTAAAAAAAATCAAAAGGGGTAAAAGTTGACGAAAATGCACCCTAAAAATGCATTTGCATTTAGAATGCATTTTTTTAATAACGCAATTTTTTTTTAACTTCTATGTTTAAAATAGAGGACTTTACACTCAAAATAATAACTCTGTAAAATGACTGTAATCTCAACTCAACAGATATTTGACAGAGTTTTCTGTCAAAATACAGATTTAAAGAAAAACTTTGTATTTTGTTGTGACAAAAAAACAAAGTTTCTTCCGTTATACTACTTTTTACTTTGTTATCTTAATTTTACAGATAATTAACAGAGTTTTCTGCTAAAATACAGATCTAAGCAAAATACTTCGTATTTTTTTACAACCAAAAAAGTTTTCTGTTTTGAGTAGTTTTTGTTACCAAACATCAAAATTTTATCTGTATATTTTTTTTTGGAGAAAAAGTGAAAAAAGTAGCAAAAAAAGTTTTAAAAAAATCTTTTCAGAAGTCTTATAAAAATTTTACAAAATAACATGCATTTAACTAAACTCTATTCACAGAGTTTTTTCTGTAAATTTTTTTTGCGTCAAATGCATTTTACAAATATATGTAAATTTACATAGTTTTCTTTGCTGAGTGCTGGTTTATTTAACCAATATTTTACTAGAAATTCTGTAAATTAACAGTTTTTTTTTTGTCTAAATCATTTTACAGAGTTTTAAAGTAAAATTACAGAGGTTTCTGTGTTAAAAAGCTTTCATATTTAACCAATATTTTACTATAAACTCTGTAAACTAACAGTTTTTTTTGTCAAAATCATTTTACAGAGTTTTTTTAGTAAGATCACCAAGAAATGTTGTTAGCTGGAAAAATATGGTGTACTCTGTTAAATTAGCAGAGTTTTTCTGTTATTTAACAGAGTTATTATTTTGAGTGTAGCTTTTAATATCGATTTCGATTATAAAAATCCGAAATTTACTTAAGAAGTTATAGCTAGCACTTCAAGCTACACCACTTTTTAAATTTTTTGTGATTTTTAAAAAATGAAAACAGGAATGTCTAAATGGCTCCATAGAGTTCTGTGTTCATAATATTAAAAAATCTGAAGACCCACGTACAGATTTGTGGTTTTGTATCGTAATTTTGACCGATATATATATTTTTTTTTAAAACAGAATTTTCCAAGTTTTTAATTTTTTTTAAAAGCTGTGTTAATTTTTTAAAAAAACATGTGAAAAAACATGAAAATAAAAATAATTAATTTTTTTTTTAACTTAGAAAATTTTTCAGAGATAAGGAAATAAAAATTACTTCTTTAAATAACGGTTACTATTTAAAGTTTTTGTATAAATTTCACTGCAATAGGTCCAGTAGTAAGTACTGGATGGCCGAATTATTTCCTAAAATTTTCAAAACTAAATTTTGAATTGTAGGGTATAAAAAACGTATTTTGTTGTCGGTTATCGTCTGTGCTACTTGGTTTGAGTATTAACAATTGGTTACAAATTTTATTCATATGAAATTATAATTGTGTAATAATAATATTTACAAAAACAAATTCAAACATTATCATATTGACCACATGCATACAATGATGATGATGATTTAACATGGTATTCGCTTCTTTTTTTTTTGCTAGCTGAAAATTTTTCATAATAAAAACTTTTAAGTGGTTTCACGAAAAAAAAAATGTTTTTACGTTATTTTTTACTATAGTAAAAATTGCATACACTTTAACAAACACTTGCTTAGGTAATTAGGATGGGTTTTTTTTTGTTTAAAATACAAACAAATTAAATTAACATTAATCGAATGGATAAAAATAATTTGCACGAAAAAAAACTAAACACCTGTAGATACAATAAAACAAAAAAAAAAAGTAATTAAGTACATTTTAATGGAGATTATGTTTATGTAAGTAATGAATAGGGCAAGTACTTTCATGCAACTAAAAATCGAAAATATGTGCCTATAATATGCACTTAAAATTCGAGAAATATGCACTTAAAATTAAAAAATATGTATTAAAAATGAATTGCTTTTACTAAAAAATGGCTTTGTTAACATAAATTAGATTTTTTTCAAATACTTTAATTCCCTCTACAATATTAAATAAATGTTTTTTGAGTGGACTCAGCTCTTAATTGGAAAATATTTTTTTAATGACACATTTTGTGATAAAAAAATTTAAATTAACAAATTTTCTTTAGAAGTCAAAAAATATTTCTGGAACAAATTTTATAAATAAACAAGTAGAAACTTTAAAATCGACTTGGACGTAAAAAAATGTTTACTAAAAATATTAAATTTGAAGTCAAATACTTCTTCAGTAATTTTTGAAAAAAAAAAAAAAAAAATAATTTTTTGGGTGTAAAATTTTTTTGAGTTTAAAAAATATTTGAGTCACAAAAATTCTTAGTAACATATTTTTGTAGCCAAAAATCTCTACTAAAACGTGTTAAGCGTTTTGTTCAACACGTGAATTCGGGATAAAACCAATCTTAGTTTCACGGATTTGTTCATAACTTCTTAACTACTGTGCAAATTTCTCTAAAATTCAATACCAATCTGATCTGGAGAATAAATGTTTTTGTATAGGCTTTTCTGAGTCCATTTTTATATAAGATATTTTTAGATTTAAAGCTTTATTTAAGAATCAAAATTTTTTTAAGAAACAAATTTTTAAAAAAACTGTCTCAAAATATCATTTCTATCAGAAAATAATATTCGGTTCGGTTTCGGTTCGGCCTCGAAAACTGGTTTCGGTCGGACTCTACAAATTTTTCTTTTTTCAAATTTAAAAATCTTCGGGGTCGGAATGGGTGCCTTTTATAGTCAATACTAACACAAACTAGTAAAAAAGTTTAATTCGTCTTTGCCGAATATATTGGTACCCTCCACAATGTAAAATACATTATTTGCAAAAAAAAAAAATCCGCAAAAAAAAGTTTTGATAAAAAAATATTATTATTTTTTTTTGGCAAAAAATATGTTTTTCGTGTTTTGTAAGATGGACTTTACACAGAGACTTTTTTCTTTCTACTACTGAATTCGAGTTTATGGGCAAAAGAGGTACAATAATAAAAAAAACGAAGAAATTTCAAAAGGCAATTGACAAAAAAAATCAAGGAAAAAAGTCTGCGTTTAAATTCCCACTGTTTTGTGTAACATATTCAAAATTCAAAGTGGGATCTCCATGGGATCAAAAAATATTCTGTTTTAAGTACGAGGTTCTCATATTTTTCCCTTAGAAAATTTTATTTCTAATGTTTTTAATGTTTTTCAACATGTTGATAGTATAATTTTCTTTGAAAATTTAAATTTTTATATTGAAAATATAAGAACCTCGTACTAAAACCAGAATATTTTTTGATTCCCACTCTGAATTTTGGATATGTAATACAAAACAGTACTGTTTATCACCGAAAAAAAAATGTTTTGAATTTTTGCAACACTTCTAAAAAAAACCGTATGCTTTTGAAAATATTTCCTAAAAGAAGAAGAATTAAGCTTTCATATGAGCCATTACACTTGATAATCGGATTACTAGTTTAAAAGTTAGACCACACAGAAAAAAATAAAAAAAATATTTGAGTAAATTTTTAATACTATTGAGTAAAAAATTACTCAATTTTGCACCAGTAAACGATTTAATAGTATTGAGTAAATTTTTAATAAAAATTTATTAAATGTTTGCCAAAAAATTTGAGTAAGTTTTTAATTGACACAATTAAAAATTTCCTCAAAATTTATCAATTTATTTTTTTAAAAGTTTTAAAAAAGTTTTAATTTTTTTTTACAAAAAAAAACAAAAACTTGTTTTTTCAAACTTTTCCAAACATATTTATGTCTCAAAGACGTAGGAAAATTTTATAAAGACGATTACAAACTTTCATATACATGCACAAAAAACTATAAACTAAACGAGAATTCAAAAAACTATGAAAGTTTAAAAAAAATTAAAAAAACTATTAAATTTTTATTAAATTATTTACTTAAATTGTTTTTAAAATGTTTGAGTAAATTTTTAATTGCGTCAATTAAAAAATTACTCAATTTTCTTTTTAAATTTAAACAAGTGATTACTCAAATTTGTTTCCTCCATATTTTTTTCTGTGCACGTTAAACGTCATGTATTTTTCTGACTTTTGCTAAAAATGTCGAACTTTGACATAATTTGGATAATTGAAAACTATAGCAAATTTTGAAAATCCAAAAATGCAACATATCTCATATAAACGTGGATATCTATGAGCCAAATTTTCAGAGGCGTCCAAAGGCTTGTTTACGATAAGTGGGGCGGAATTTTTTGGCATTACCCTAATATTAAAAGATTTATATTTTTAATCATCGTATTATTTTGTTTTGCCTTTAATGGAATTTGAAATTAATTTAAAAAAATAAGTTATTTTTAAAGAAATAAAATGTTTTAAAAATTGTACAAGGACAAAAAAAAATTATCATGTTCAAATATTACCTAATATTTTAAGCTAAAAATATTTTTTTTCACTTTGTTCGGAACTATACGATTTTCAAGTCAAAAAATTGCCCCACAGGTCCAAAATTTTTTGTGTTAATATTGACCCTAAAAGACAACTATTCTGACCCCGACGATTTTGAAATTCAAAAAAAAAATTGCTCTACCAAATTTTCTAAAATACAAATCTGGGTTGCGTGAGGAAAATTCACATAAATTCAAATCTCGTTGATAAAATTTTTTATAAAAAGTTTATTACAAAAAGGAACTGCTGATTTATTACTGCTACACTTAAAAAAAATACAACCTTGTGAAATGATAAGAAATACTTGTTATTTTTATTTTTTGCTACCTCCTATTTGACAAGAACTCCTAGTAATTTTACAAACTTTTTTACCAAAAACTTTGTAATTTTTCAAGATTTTACCAATAAAATTTTAAATTTACAACTTTTTTGACGCGACAAAATTTACAAGGAGTTCTCGTGACTTTACTAGATTTTTTGCTACCTCCAATTTTACGAGAATTCCTAGTAAAAATTACAAACATTTTTGTAATTTTACAAAATTTTTACCAATAAGATTGCAAATTTACAACTTTTTTGGCTTACAAGGAATTCTCGTGAATTTATTAGAATTTTTTTTGTAAAATTACCTTGGAAATTTGTAAAATTATAAAAAAAAAAAATATAAATTTCGATCGTAAACTTTTTGATAAAAAACAAGGAAAACTCAAATGTTGGTTAAATGGGATTACAAGACTTTTTCTAGTAATTTGACAATTTTTTTTTTGTGTGTACTTTTGTTGCGTTACCAGTTGAGTAACGAGTCCATTATGAAAGAATCCACTCAAAATATTTTGAATAATTACAAAATAATTAAGAAAAGTAAATAGTAATAAATTAAATTAAATTGAAAAAAAACAACAAAAACCCCCTTAAAAACACATCATAGTTTTGGACACACAGCAAAGATTATTCAACAATAAAAATACAACCATATAGTAGCCTAAAATGCAAATGGACTTAACAACATTTATATTTTTGTAACGGGAGAAACTAAAACATGATTTAATACTATTAGGAATTTGTTCAAATGATCAAATTATCCTTAGGCGATCATAAATAACATAACATTGCTGATGATTTCCAACATTTTTAAAAATGCTGCTTAAATAATCAAAATTTGATTCACAAGGGAAGTCTCTTTGAGGGATTTGTCTGTGACTTGGTGACGCTACTGAAACTACCCTTATTAATAGAATTGGAAAGCATTTCCTTATTTTTCGAGTTAAAAAACGAGTCATTTGATTTTTAAGTAAATTACATGAATTTCGCTCTGCCTTTAAATCAATAATTTTAAAAATCATACGAACTTGGCCTAAATAAGTCAAACCAAAACTCATTTTGAATTTTTTGTTAGTTACATTCAGAGCTTCGAAGGATTTCATTCCTTAATTCGATTTGGCATTCTAAATGAAAATTAAGAGATTGCATTCCCCAATCACATTTTAGCGAATTAAATGAATTCATTTTTGACTCATTCGATTTATAAATATCGAATGCATTCGATTTTTTTTTCATTCGACTTACAAAAATCGAATGCATTCCATTGCGAATGCAATCAATTTTTATACCCTCCAACCACAGTATGGGGGTATACTCACTTTGTCATTCCGTGTGTAACACATCGAAATATCGGTCGGGGACCCCACAAAGTATATATCGTGAACCTATATTCAAAATATGCTAACTCATATTTGACGGAAATGAGTCTCCGATGGCAAATAGCTCCCCTATGTAATACCTATCTGCCATAAAAATTTCAGAGCAAAAAAATAATTTGTTGTAGTTTTACATCCATTTTTGTTATTCTGCTAACTCAAAGTACATATTTTTTTGGTGGAAATAAATGCCAACTCCCACTGTAAATTTCCAAAAATTTTTCAAAAAATTTAAAAAAAAAAAATTAGACCACATATCTTATTGCATTTGCCATGCTAAACACGAATCTTGTAATGGTTTTGATATCTAATGACTGGTTCTCGAGATATTGCCATTTTGAAAATATCGGTAAATAGTGTTTGCAAAAAAAAAAATTGCTTATATTTATGTAACTTTCAAACTATTTATCAGATTGAAACATAATGAATGGGGCAAATAAAGTCAATGATATAAGCTTTCAAAATAGCTAGTTTGGAGTGACCCTATTGCATTACAGCGTGAGTTACAGAGTGCCAAAGTTGACCACCCTGAGATTGAAAGGCTTTCGGAGCTAGTAACTTTTAAAAATATGCAAAGATTTTTAATTTTTTGTTCAGTTTTTGCAATTACCGTATTAAGGATAACAAAAACCAAAAAAAAAAAAAATTTTAAAAATTTTTCAAAAAAAAATGTATTTTTATTTTCCGACAAAATATGCCAACTCTAAAAAAATATTTGTTTTTTGATGTAGTAATAAATGCCATCTCTGAAAAATACGCGAACAAGTGCAAAATATGAAAATTTTTGCATAGGTAAAAATTGTTTAGAATATTTAAACCATCTTGTGGAAGGTACATTGTTTATTTTTGCAATAATATGCGAAATAACTAGTTTTTTAGCTCTCCTGAACAGTAAGCTTTTTCGAGTTGGCATTTATTGAATACAGTTCGACGATATAATATTGATCCATGATAGAATCTAAGAAATTCTACCGATGTCCGTCCGTCCGTCTGTAGAAATAACGTTGTAGTCCAAACCAAAAGAGCTAGACGCCTGACATTGGGCAAGAATATCTCTTATGTTACTGGTAAGGTTAAGTTCGAAGTTGGGCAAAATCGGACCAGGGGGAAAAAGTTCCCCTTGAAGAACTAAAACGGCCCCTGAAAAATAAGATATTTTTACGAGTTTTTTTTAATTTTTGCTCAACAAATGTAACATTTGAATGCCATATTATGTTCATAGACCTGCGCTTGGGCCAAGGGGGTCAGAAAATTCGGGTTTTTTCAGGTTATAGAAATTAATTAAAAATAACGATAAAAATTTATTATTTAAGCGTAAATATCATAAACAAATAATTTGTAAACATTTTTAGCGGGGGTACAAGTGTCCCCCACCAACTCCGCCGCCCCCCCCCCCACCAAAAAAAAAAACGCCCCTGCGATTTTTTTTTAATTTTGAACGTGTTGTAGGGTATAAAAGATTCGGCACAGCCGAATTTAACACTCTTGTTTTTCATTCAATTTGAAAAATCGAATGGCTTATTCATTCATTGCATAAAAAACTTAAAAAAAACTAACCAAGATAGAGCAAAGGATCCAATTTTTTGTCCAGTGGGTCCTAATTTTCAATCTAAAAAAATTGCCATTCCCGCAAAATTTTGAAATGCGCGTATCTCGCTAAATACTGCCGACACGACGCTCTTGGCTTGTATAATAAGACCGCCAAATACCTGAAAGCTCTCCGAGTTACCGATTTTTAGTTACGAAAATTTGAAAATTCTCAAGGACCTATTAGGCCCCTAATCTGCATATTGAAAAAATAGTCCATTTTGGATCAAAATCTATGTCTAAATTTAATACAAAATTTTTATTTGTTTTGCACTACTTTGCTTTGTTTTTGAGATACGTGAATTAAAGGGCCCTGTAGGGTCTTGAGGATTAAAACAACTGGATAACTAAAAAACCATTACTCGGAGGGCTTTCGGGTATTTGGCGGTCGTGTTCTACGAGCCAAGAGCTACAAAAATGCTTTCGGAATTTTTGTCGTGTAGGCAGTTAAATATTGTTTGGTATGTGCATTTTTTAAATATTCTGGAATACCAATTTTTTTGGATTCAAAATTGGAGCTCATTAGGGTCATCACGTGTAAAGAGGGTCGGCGATGCTATGGACCAAAATTTGGCTGCGTTTTGCGCTATCTATTTAAAAAATCAATTGCACTCAAAAAAACACCTTGTAAAGTTACCAAAAAATTTCGTGATTTTACGAGACTGTTCTCGTAAAATAGGAGGTAGGTAAAATTCTCGTAAAATTACGAGGATTTCCTCGTAATTTTAATTGCGCCAAAAATTGGTAAAATAACCAATTTTATTGGTAAACATATTGTTTTAAAACCGGAAAAATAAAAAAAATAAAAAATGGTAAACTTACAAGAAAAATTGGTAAATATGTTTAAAAAAATGGTAAATTTACAAACTAAAATGGTAAATTTACAAAAAAAAAAATTTGTTAAACAACATAAATCCTCATAATTAAATAATTTTTGTAAAATAACTGTTTTTTTGTAAATTAACTAGAATCCTCGTAATAAATTTTTCAAAATTTTTTCAACTTTTTTTTAAATATTTTTCAATAAAAAAAAAAATAGACCGGGACTTGAAATTTTTTTTAAAAAAATAGAAAATTTACAAAAAAAAAGAAAAAATTGTTTTTTTTTTTTTTTTGTTAAACAACATAAATCTTTGTAAAACATTATTTTTGTAAAATAATATTTTTTTTTTTGTAAATCAACTAGAATCCTTGTAATAAAAACTTTGTTGTTAAATTACAGTTTTTTTTTTTGTAAAATAACCTTTCAAAATGGTAGAATACAATTACGAAAATAAATTTGTAAAATTACCAATAAAACTGTAGTTCTCGTTTGAGCAAAGTACAATTTTTTTGGTTAAAAAACAAGGAAAATTGTTAAATATTGGTAGAACGGGATTACAATTCATTTTATCAGGCGTTTTACCAGTTTATTTTTTTAAGTGTGCATTCGCAGAGGAATGATAAAATGAATGATAAGAATGCATTCCAAGGACTGCATTCAATGTTGATTTATAAAATCGAATGCATTCACTGACTATGAAAATTGAATGGATTTTTTGGAGAATTCGTTCGAAAAGGATTTCATTCTTCTAAGCTCTGGTTACATCCAATCACATTTCAGAGGACTATATGTATGAATCTCAGCACTATCTTATTCGGCTACTTGATAAACGAATTTTATATTAAAATCTATTAAAGTCTTGATAAAATAGCCGCTGGGACTATTGAGCATCAAAGCGTTAAAAGTATTTTCAAACATTCATATGAGATGGTTTTTTTTCCTGTTTTTTTTTTTTTTTTTGTAAAGTGAAATACAATCTTTTGATATCAGAAGTGTATGTCGAACACAAACATATGTATGAAAATATGTACCTTCCCTCGTTTATATTCAACATTTAAAAAACATTCAACACCTCAATTCCCCGTTTTTTATTTTTTATTTTTACTGGAATTTCTTTTTCGTTTGTAATCTGAAGCTATGATTTTTTTCTTTTTTTTTTTTTTTTTTTGTTGCCTTTTACATTTTCTATAATTTGTTGGTTATAATGAAAACTGAACCTAAGCATGTGTGACGACTTCGTCGACTATGTGACTATCTGACGAACCATTAAATAAGCCATTAATGTTGTTTTTAATCGTACATTAATACATGCATGGATTAAGGTTTTGTTGGCCAGTACTCTTAACAACGAGATCTAGTTTATGGGAGACCGATTAATATTTATTTCGATTAAAATGAAGTTTACACATACTCATCGATGGTCCAAAAGTGTTAGGTCTCCATATATGGGATGAGCATCAACAGAGGTGCACCACATCTATTCGAGAGTACCTCATCTATGTCGAGGACAAATAGAAATTTTTATCAATTGAATGTCAAATAGCGTGTCCCGAAAATGAAAAATTTTAGGGCATACCCCTAGAATGATGCTTAGTAAAGAGCTGATTACGGGAAAAATAATTCAAAAAATGTTGGAGGTCATCTTCAGGGCGCAACCAGCGCTTAAAGTTTGCATCCGTAGTGCATTTGGTAAAAAAAAAATATTTTTTTTTATTTTTAAAATTGGTGCCAAAAGTTTCGTTAGGTAGAGTACATTCTGGAAAAAATATTTGTAAAGTTTTCATGGAGCAATTTTGGTCCAGCACAACGTTTTGAAATTTTGAAAAGGTGTATTTTATTATGTAGTTTTTGAAGTTTTTGTAAAAACTGGATTTTGTAAGAGTTCTTTTAAGATTTTGTACAAAACGAAGTTTATATTCAAGCCTTTGTATAAAAAGTTGTTTTTTACGAAAACTTAAAAAAATATGTAATAAATTATGCATCTTCGAAGTTTCAAAACGATGCGCTGGACCAAAATTGCTCCATGAAAACTTTACAAATATTTTTTCCAGAATGTACTCTACCTAACGAAACTTTTGGCACCAATTTTAAAAATAAAAAAAAATATTTTTTTTTGACCAAATGCACTACGGATGCAAACTTTAAGCGCTGGTTGCGCCCTGAAGATGACCTCCAAAAATTTTTTAATAATTTTTCCCGTAATCAGCTCTTTAGTAAGCATCGTTCTAGGGGTATGCCCTAAAGAAATTCCAAAATTTACTGATTTCGGGACATGCTAATGTCAAATGTTAGTAGAAGCTAAGTCGTTTAGAGAAACACGTAAAAAGCGTGAACGGTCATTTAATAATTCTACAATCCTAAAGTGACCAAGCTTTTATTTTGACTTAGAGTATGAACAGAACAAGCACGGCAAGAATTGACAAATAAAAACGGCGGCCGGCGCTGGGCTGGAATTTGCTTTAATTTTTAAAGCTGGTGACTCTCATTCTTATTGGTAACCGTTCCCCATGTCGTGTTTTGTTATGTTCGTACTCTTACAAGGAATGATAATGCATTAATGGTTTAGTTGAATATCTTCAGTTATCCTCTCCGATGGACGATAGCTTCTAGATGCAATAACTGTCATTACCGATCTCAATAGCCAAAAAATGTTTGTCACCTTAATAACACAGGTTGACAAAAGTTGAACTTTTTGAATTTTACTGACCTTTGACAACAGATTTATATAGAGTTTAGTGTGTTGATTCCGAATCTGTTATCCGAAAACCAATTAACACATGATGTAAATATGAAGTCAATCAGATGAGTGGTTTGGTGGAATGAAGAGAACGATTTTTCGAAATTTGCTTGCGTTATAACTAGAGAACTAAAGCGTCAGAAAAAAGTTAATACCAGTTTTGAAATCCTCGCATCCAGCATATGAGGCATTCCATACCAAATGTCCCGCTACAGAAAAACATGTGTCCCGTAAATTTCTGAATAGGTTGCTTGGATAGCCCTATATGGAACTAAGAAAATTACGTTTTTGGTTTTTCTAAATTTCAAAATCTGGGCTTAGAAGGCGTGGTCAAATATTGGAAAAATGGTCAAATTTGTGGCGAATTGCCTTTATTAAATATTTATCACATTAAAACGGAAGGCACCACAATCTCAAAAATTTACATTCTTACATATATAGTTTTGTATGGGCTATCGATTATTATTTTTTTTTTGTTTTTGAAAATTTTCAGAACTCGTTCTGAAATTCTCCATTTTTTAAAAATGTCAATTTACTTTTTTTTTTCTTTTTTAAATTTTTTTTTTAAGTTTAGATGTTTGTCCATCCACACAAAAAAAAATTCAGAAACACGTTCTTCTTTTTTTTCGAGAAAATCGCATTTGAACTTTAAATTTCATAACAATTTTGTAATTTGCTTGTATTTTCTTGATTTAACGTAGCGAATGAGTATTATTAATTGCATAAATATTACTCATTCGCAACGTTAAAACAAAGTTGAACTTTTTCAAGCATAAAAATATTTCATTTGTTTAACAAAAATACAAAAAAAAGTTACCTTTTTTCATGGGTTGGTTTACTTTGTCAAAGGGGAACTTTTTCCCCCTGGTCCGATTTTACCCATCTTCGAACTTAACCAGTCTATGAACATAAGACATATACATATGTGCCAAATTTCAGGAGTCTAGCACTTTTATTTTGGACTGTATCGTGTCTCCCACAGACGGACGGACAGACGGACATCGCTAGAATGTCTTATAATCGATCACTGATCAATAATATATATACTTTATGGGGTCCTAGACCGATATTTCGATGCGATACACACGGAATGACAAAGCGAGTATACCCCCATACTGTAGTTGGAGGGTATAAAAAGGAAGATCATTTTAGGAATCAGCATATCAAACATAACTAAAATCATCAATCTCTTTTTGTATGCAAGACAAGTGTTGGTAAATTCATATAGACTCACAAACATGCAAAAAAAAACGTATTTTTTCTTCTTAAGGATATATCTCGAAAACTAGAGCTGACCCAAAAAAAAAACGGTAGCTAGATTCGAAATCAGAGTATCCCAATTAACCAAAATTAGCTATCGGAACCCGGGCAAAAAAAGTGTTGCCCTGTATCAGCGACGTATCCAGAAGTTTGTAAAGGGGGGCCAAACTTGAAAAAAGGTTTTTAATCAAAACCAAAATAAAATAAATTTTTAGTACTACTTTTATATTAAAAAAATTCTTAAAATCTTAGATTCGAAAAAATCATCTCAGAATCATAGAACTTTTTTATAAAAAAAATTCCGAATCGATCACATTATTGCGTTGGCGCCACATTATACAACGTCATTTGATTTTTTTAAGGTGCTTCTGTAAATTCGTTAAAAAAAATAAATAATAATTGAATTTTATTTATTTTTTTTGCCAGTTTAAATATTTTTTTTTTAAATATTTTTTTTTAGAATCTGAGAATTTTCTATAGAAATAATATCTCAGAATCTGAGACTTTTAATAATGAAAAAGTAATTTAGAACCTTGAAATTTTTTATAAAAAATTGTTTTCATGATCCTGATGCATAATTTTCTTTTAATTAAGCCAATATAATATGTTTTCGATACATATTTCAAAAAAATAAAACAAATCTTTAGAAATCACAAAAAAAAAACTTAAGTTAAAAAATTTTAATCTGCTGGTACTTTATGACACGTATTGGCTAATAAAGAATTGTACCTTAGTTAAACCTGTAGTGCGATTCAGTAACTTTTTTAACGAAATTATCGATATCGTTAACTAACGAGAATTGTCGGTTGTTTTAACGAATCTGTGATTCTATAAATTTTTCAATTAACGACAAGAATTAACGACAAAAATAGTTAATTTGAAATTTGTTTATTTTGAAATTGTATTGAGAACCGAAAAATTTCGTTAACTTTACTTCAAAAAAATTTTTGTTGATAAGTTAACGATTTTCAATAACGACAAAATTCGGTAGAAAAATGTTATAGAATCGCTTTTAAAGACAATTATCGTTAATTAACTATTTCTGACAATTTAACTACCGATTTTTGTCGTTAAAAAGTTAGTGAATTGCGCTACTGTATTTTAAAATAATAACAAAGATAATCCAGCTCTTCAAAGCTGACTTAAACATTTTAGTGATTTGTTTTGATGTTGATTTTTTTCTTCTTCACATATCTGTCATATCATACTTTCATTGATCTTTAAATAATGATGATTTTTTTTTTTTCGTTTACAAGTAAAAAAGAAAAAAACAGCGATGTGTATTCAAAAAATCACACTGATTTGTTTGATCGCCCTTAGGCTAATTTCATGATAATTTTCTCTTTTAAAGTGATGATGATTTTTATTGCAAAAAACTATGTATTTTTACAATAATCGCTTACACATAATTTTTTTTTTGGTTTTATAAATAAAAATTAACCACTGATCTTTTGAGGAAGATAATTTTAAATCATGTTTGATTTAACCTACAAATTACAAATGTTAGAAAGTTTTAATAAATCGCAGATTATTGTGTAAGTTATTTTTGTTATTTGTGCAAAACTAACAAGGAAATATTTTTAGACCATCACCTCTTAACATCTTTTGACAAAAGCGTCAAACGACTTTCAATTTGCTATTAAAACTTTGACGATTGTATTAATAGACTGACAATTTGCTTATAAAATTTGGAGATTTTGTAATTTTTAATTACCCGCCATTTACAATGAAAATATTGAAGTTTTGAAATTTTTGTAATTGATTTGGCCATGTTTTTTAGGCACAACTAAAAACAAGTAGAAAAGTTAAATTCGATTTGGCCGAATCTATGAATACCCTCCACAATGCTCTTTTTAAGTGATAGTAAATTTTCTCACTTGAAAAAAATAAAATTTTTGATTATAAACATTTTATTTTGTGTATTTTTTTTTTTAAGTAATTTTAGAAAAAAAAATAAAATAATTAGCTAAATTTTTTTTTGAGTGTACAATTTTTTTCGAGTGTACAATTTTCTTCGAGTGTATTTTTCAGTGAAAAAATATTTTTGAGTGACAAAAATACGTTTTAAAATATTTTTGTGACTTACAAATATTTTTAAAACACGTTTAACGGGTTTTCAACACGTGAATTTAAGGTAAAACTAATCTGAAATTCACGGCTTTGATAATAACTTGTGAAGCACTGGACCGATTTGGCTGAAATTCAATACGAACCAGGCCAAGGAACAAATAAATATGCAAAGCTTCAACATTCTTAGAATTGTCTTTCAAAAGTTGGCTTGTTTTTAACTTTTTTTTTGTTAAACAACATAAGTCCTCGTATAACATAATTTTTGTAAAATAACAGTTTTTTTTTTTGTAATTCAACTAGAATCCTCGTAATAAAAACTTTGTTGTAAAATTACAGTTGTTTTTTGTAAAATAACCTTTAAAAATGGTAGAATACAATTACGAAAATAAACTTGTAAAATTACCAATAAAACTGTAGTTCTTGTTTGAGCAAAGTACAAGATTTTTTGTTAAAAAACAAGGAAAATTGTTAAATATTGGTAGAACGGGATTACAAGACATTTTACCAGGCGTTTTACCGGTTTATTTTTTTGAGTGTAATAAAAATTAATAATTTTTAAAAACTAAAAAATGGAAAATAATAAATCAAAATCTTAAACATTTTTTTTTTTTCAATATTTTAAAACATTTACAAAAAAGTGCGTTCAGCAGAGTCAACTAATCAAAACATGCTATATCTCAACTGTTGAGTAGCCCATTGCCCATAAAATCATGTATGAAAAGAGGAAGGTTTGAAAGCGCTGAAATAGTTATCTGAAATGCAAATGGACGTAATTTACATTTTTTTTTTTTCATTTTTATTATGTTGCTGCATATAAATCAAAATCTTTGTCCATCCCGATGCTGCTTTTTTGTTATTGTTATTTTACTTCTATTTGGTCACAGACTTATACAGACTCGACATAAGTGACAGGTGTAGTGTTTGGGGTCCGGGAATTGCCGGGTCGGATTTCCCGGGAAAAGACTGACAGGAATTCCCGGGAATTTTTTTAATTTTAACCGGGAAATCCGGGAATTTTATAAAATAAACCATTTTACATAAAAACGTTTATTTTAACTTAATTTTTAATATTTTTTTTACTTATTCTACGAATTAGGTTAGAAAGAGTAAACTGATATAACGCGCCATAAGAAAAATAGATGCCAGATCGGTTTTTGTTGTTTCACTCACTCCTAAGTCGTAGAAAGTGTTGCCATGTTAGCGTAAAACGGACTAAAAACCGCTCTGTTTTATCCTAAAATCGCTTGGTTTTTCCCCATTTTGGTCTGTGATTTGGTCTTTGAATGCGCTAAAAAAAATAGGTTTTTTTACTTTTAACATATAAAAATACAAACCTTGCCGCTCTCTATCCAATGGATTAGAATCCATACATATAATTTTTATTATCCAAAAATGAATTATTTATTAAAAATTTACACAAAATTATTTTTCAATCAGGTTAAACATAAGCGTTGTTTTGCGATTTATTTCTTTACTTTTTTTTAAATTAAATTTTAAAAAATTATTTTATTTTGTTTTCTTTTAATTCTTTTTTTTTTTCTTAATTTCTTAAACACATTTTTTTAAAGACCGCAACACAACAACACATTATAATCTATCACTTCGTTTATATTGTGTACGTAAGTATGTATGTAAAAAATATCATTTAACAAGAAGACGACATATCGCACGCTCCACTGACCCAGTAGGAAATTTTTAAGACAACAGGTTTTTCTCCCTTTCTTTTCATTACAAGTATGTTTGTTATACAACAACAAATTTATAAATTTAAGCGTTTCTCACGCTTAACATAAATTAAAACGAAATATATTTTTGCTTTTGTTTAAGACCAAGCAATAACTCACGTTGCTTTTTTTTTATTTATATTTTTTTTTTTGTTTGTTTTAATTTTGTTTTTGACCAATTTTAAATAAAATTTAAACTAAAACACAAATTAAAAAAACAAATTTAATTTTTGTATTACAATTCCGCTTCAATGGTTTTGGTGTCGTTTGTATGTCGTTTCAAACACCCTAAACACTCGCGCACAAAAAAAAAAAAAAATTTGTTTATCCTCCTAATAAAAAAAACAGCTGCTGCCTTTTTTTCTGTTTTCTATTTTTTGCGTAGTTTTATAGGGAATTTTTTTTTTTTTTGTTAATTTTTTATGTTTATTTGTTTTATTATTGTTAAAGTGCTGTTACGGTGTTTTATTTTGTTTATTTTTCATTTTATTTTAATTTTTTTGTTTTTCATTTACTCCGCTTATACTTTGAGTATCGACGAAGGTATAAACGCGAATGGATGAATGAATGTCTGTCTTTCTATAGAAATGTTGTTTGGCTTTGGCTGGTATTGTTGTATGCATGCATCTGTTAGTTGGTTGTTGGGTTGGTATGTTGTGTTAAGTCAAGCTTTGTTGGTTTGTTGTTGTATCTGAATGGGGATATTGTTGGTGGATGATTGTTGCTGCTATGTATTGTCGCCGCTACTGTCAACATTAGTAAACACCAACAATAACAACAGAATTCCAAATTGTGAGTAAAAGTTAACTAACTACTTGCATCAGGGATGATAAAGTCAGTACAATTGTACTTTTATCAGTACAATTCGAAGGCCAAAAGTACGGCAGTACTCCACTGACTGATTTAGTACAATTTAAAAATTTTCCCAATCACAAATTTTATTTCGACTCTTTTAATGTGGCAACCAGGGTTGACAAAGTTGTTGGGTATAAAATCGTCAAAAAAAAAACTACTAACTTTAAAGAAAAATCGTCAAAATCAGAACTATATTTTCAAAAAATCCACAAAATAATTTTTTTACTGTTTTTTTTTTGTTAGTACAGATCGAGCACGGATCTTAAATCTATGTTTATACCCTACACCACTCTGTGGTACATGGTGTTCGCAAATACTCGAAATATTGTTCCTTTATCCACTTTTTAGCTCGGTATTCGGCCTATTCGGCCAAAATTGTGGCCGAAGCCGAATAGTGGCCGAATAGTGCTTTTTGGCCGAAGCCGAATATTCGGTCGGACACTACTAGTTACCTTCCAATTTCAATGTTAATTACTTTAACAAGGTGATGTCATTGGGGGTAACCACATTTTGCCTTTTTGGCGTGAAGTAATGCTAATGGTAATCAGTAGTTTTGAAAGCCATTACCAGGTAAGCGAGGCGGGAAGGGGTATCCATTACCAAGTTTTTGCTGGGTCCTTTCGAAAGTTTGTGCTCACTAATCTCCATTATAAGTTTTAAAGCAATCAGATCAGTTCCACTTATAGTCTCCATACCATACATGGGACTATTTAAATAAATAAACTAATTAATTGACGATTTCATTGGTATTATATTGAAACTAATGCCAATGAAATTTTTAGCATTGGCATTGTTTCAATCAATGCTAATGCTCGTTAAAGAATTAGTAGCATTAGTATTGCCATTTATGAAAAATTTCATTGGAATTAATAAATGCCTTAATGAAAACAAAGCATTAGCAATATTAAATATCGTATTTCCGTCAACGTGTTGTGATTTTTTTGTTAACTTAAAATGGCTATATCCCGAAAACTAAGCCAGATAGAGCAAAATAGAGGGCATTTTTCGTTCTTTGAATCGCCATAGTTTCGACGGTCCTTTGCTCCAAATTTTGAATCTAAAAAAATTGGCACTCCCGAAAATTTAAAAATTCACATACCTTTAGCGTTATCTTGTTTAGTTTTCCAGGTACTGCAATTTTTGGGCCCAATAGGGTCTTGAGAATTTTAGAAACTGAGGAACTAAAAAACTATTGCTCTGAGGGGATCTAGAAACCAAGAGCTACAAAAATGCTTTTGGACCTTTTGTTGTGTCGGCAAAATTTACCGAGATATGAGCATTTATAAATTTATGGCAATGCCAAATTTTTTGAATTCAAAGTTAGGACCCATTGGGGTCCACACATGTGAAGAGGACCCACGAAACTATGGGGATTCAAAGATCCAAAAATGACCTACATTTTGCTCTATCTGTCTTATTGTTAGTTTCCGAGATATCGCCATTTTAAGTTAAAAAAAATAAATATATTTATTGTAAAAAAATGTTTTTTTTTTTCAATTGTAAATAGTGTTTTTAGGCATTTGTGCGGTTTCATGCCAATGACAAAAAATGTCAAATTATTGTTTCTGTAAAGACAGTCGAGCTCAGGCTCTAATTATAATTATGTATTATAATTTTTTTTTTTTTTTGATTTGTTATATATGGTTTTGAATTGAGAAAAGTGTGAAAGAAAAATTTTAATTTTTCTAAAAATTTAAGACATCCTGGTATGTTTCCTACTAGTTTCATATTATCCAGTTATAATAATCTTCAGAAAAACTTTTAATGTCAAATTTATTTAGTTAATAGTCAATAAAACTCTATATGTGAAAATTATTTACAGATCGCAGCCGACAAGGATTGAACTCATCATCATCTGTAATACTTTGCTATTAACTGCTTGTAACGTACAATCACTCTAGACCGATACGCCAAGTAGGCTGTTAAGCAAGTATCAACTAAATCTGATTTTTTCAATTCGAGTGTGGTTGTTGCTGTTGTTTTTTTCCAACAGAAGACTTTGTTATTGTAATTATGTGTAAACAAACTTTTATTTTTAGTAATCATTATTCTTCTTCCTCTCCTTCATCAATTCTGATCTAAGTACTTATAAAAATGTCATTGGCAATAAATTCTAAAGCTTTTTTGGCATTGGCCTTAGTTCCAATGAAAATTTAATGCGAATTAAAAGTTCCCATGTATGCCCTATACAATCCACCTTCCTGGTTTTCACATAAATCTCTAAAATATTTTATGAAAAAAATTTTTGTAGGTGTTGAACGCTTTCTTTGGTAACTTTATCAAGTTTGATTTTAATTGGAGATAGTCCCCATTTTAATTTTTGGTCCTGTGTGGTCTTGGAACCCATTTTCTGGAAAACACTTGTTTAATAAAAATTAATAAAAAAGTGTACTTTTTCGGGGGTCAAAAAAAGTATCTACTTATAGTACATCGTTATCTAGAAGACATAAAGGAAATGATTAAAATCAAATGAAAAATTCGTAAAAAATGGCAGCAAACCAGATCACCAAGTGATAAAACCCGTCTCAACAGAATCACGCATGAACTTAGTGCTAAAATAAAGAAGTTCAAAAACGAAGTATTTAATAGCCATCTGAGAGAATTAACCAATGATAAAACCACTGATTACTCTTTATGGAAATCACAAAAAATTTAAATCGGCCACAGGTCCGAAACTCCCCAATCAGAATAGATGGAGGGGAGTGGGCAAAAACTGACAGCCAAAAAGTAGAATTATTTTCAAATTATCTTTCAAATATATTTTCTGATACCAATCAGGAACTTACTAATGTTGTTTCACATCGTAATGATGATATCCAACAGGATTTAGTTTTTAATGCAGTTACGCCATATGAAGTACAAACAGAAATAAACAACTTAAAGCAAAAAAAAAGTCAAGGCTTTGATTTAATAACAGCTGAGGTACTCAGACGTCTTCCTTTAAATTGTATAAATAGAATAACCAAGATATTTACTGCATGTTTTCAACTACAATATGTCCCAAGTTTATGGAAAGTAGCAGATGTACTCATGATACCAAAACCAGGAAAACCTGAGACAGAAATAACCTCATATAGACCCATTTCACTTCTTCCAATTTTGTCTAAGTTATTTGAAAAAATTTTATTAAATTGACTTAAGCCAATAATTGAACAAAATTGCCTTATTCCAATTCACCAATTTGGTTTCAGACATTCTCACTCTACCATTGATCAAGTTCATCGTATAACTAATATTATAGAAAAAGCTCTGGAAGAAAAGAAAATATGCTCTACAATTTTCCTGGATGTGTCACAAGCGTTCGACAAAGTATGGCACGCAGGTCTAATAACTAAACTTAGAGACATGCTACCCACTTTGTATGTTAATATTGTAAAATCGTATCTCGAGGATAGATTTTTTCGTGTAAAAAAAGAAGAAGCACTTTCTAGATTAAAAGAAATAAAAACCGGAGTTCCTCAAGGGAGCATATTAGGACCCATATTATATCTTTTGTATACGCGAGATATACCTGAACCACCAAACACAATAATAGCAACAGTTGCAGATGATACTGCTATTCTTTCAGTAGCGGAATCCGAAGATGTAGCCCACACAAACTAACAAAACGCTATAATCCAACTATTAAATTGGACTAATGCTTGGCGAATAAAGTTAAACAACAACAAATCTGTACAAACGAATTTTACAAACAAAACCATATCAAATCTTCCTATCTACATGGATAATTTACAAATTCCATATTCAAATAATGCGAAGTATCTAGGCATGACACTTGATGCTAAATTACGCTGGAATGAACATGTTAAAAAAAAAATGTTGTGAACTTAATATTAAATGGTCTAAACTTAAATGGCTCATTGGTAAAAAAAGTGTTTTATCAATAGAAAATAAACTTCTTATATATAACCAGCAACTTAAACCAAAATGGCTTTTTGGAATTCAACTTTGGGGTTGTACCAACAAGAAAAACATTGATAAAGTTCAAAAGTTCCAAAATAAAGTTCTAAGGAGTATAGTAAATGCTCCGTGGTATATCCGGAACTCGGATCTTCATCGTGATCTCGGAATCAAAACAGTCGCTGAAGAAATACAAAACGTGGCGACAAAACATGATGCTAGGCTCAGAGAGCATGTAAATAGCGAAGCTTCAAATCTCAACGATACATCTGGTCTACAGCGAAGATTAAAACGTACTAAGCCGTGCGACCTTCTTAGAAATTTATAAAATTGTTTTATGAGTAAGTTAACTACTCGCATCACATAATCATCCCTGGAAACAAATTGCTTGTTAGTTTAAGAATTTAAAACTAGTTGCAGTAACTAAAAATAAATAAAAAAAAAAAAAAAAAAAAAAAGTACACTTTTTTAGTCAAGTCAGTAACTCTTGAAAATGTTATTTATCATCCCTGACTTGCATACTACAACTTACTGCTGTTAAAAGTTTGAAAAACTCTCATTTTTTGATGGACAAAAGACAGACAGACGAACCTGAATTTATACTGCTGATTGATGAGCGCATGATTTATGCTTAGATTGCCATCGGTAATGATGTTATTCAGAGGGTCGTACAATACGTACACTCAAAACTAAATTTCTGTCAAATTAGCAAACAAATCTGCTGAGATTGCGAAAATTACCTTAAGTTAAGGAAACATGAGAAATTTTCTGACTGCAAAAGGCCCAGATTCTGAAACAATATCAGATTTAGGACATGTTTATTCCAAAAAAGTTTCCTGATTTGCGAAAGTTAATGATTCTAAGACATTATCCTAATATAAAAATTCTGGGGTTCTGAGGCATTTATAACAGAAAAGCTTTTAGAATTTATAAAATTCTTGGTATAGAAAAAAATCAGATTCTGATACACCACTAAGCCGACCTGGGTTTTTGCTATTGGCAAAATTTTTGCTTTTATTTGATACTTATATTTGTGTACCCTCTTTTCCATATTCAAGTTTTAAGACTATCGGTGGGTACCCATTCAGAGTCCTCCTTGTAAGTAAAATTTAGTTGATTTCCGGTAATTCACGTGAATCATTCAATTTATGCTCATGTGCGCATCTCTAATGTTTGTTTCACATAATGTATGTTTGTACATTGGGGGTATAACCAACATAAGAACCTGCACTCAAAGAAAAATGCTTCATCATATTGATGATACGGTTTTATCACTTGCTGTCATCAATTCATCATATTGATGAAGATTTTCCTCAATATGATGAAACATGTCATCCAAATTAAAAAAACAATTGATGACACATTTCATCATGTCATAAACAAAAAAAAAAAAATAACAAACAATTGTAAGTTAATAAAAATAAATAAAATAAAATCAAATAACAAAAAAAAAAATTTTTTATTTTTTTTCTTATTTTTCAAATAAAAAATGTTATTGATGACACCGCTTCATCATATTGATGACAAGTTACATTGGACGAAAAATGATGTAACATTTCATCATATTGATGTTACTTTTCATCAATATGAAGAAACTTTTTCTTTGAGTGTACGATCGAACAATTTTTTATAGGTTTTACAGCGTTTTTAAGAAAAATGATATATGACAGGATCTGTAATCCTTGCTCCGATTTAAACGAAAATTAACGCACACGTTGCTAGTCGTTTTTCTAATTTTTCGGAAAATAATTGCAGGACACATGTAGGTTAGAGTGTCCCTTATTTTGGAAATGTTGGAAATGTTGAGACGGTATCCCCTCATTTTTTTCCTTTTGACTAAAAAATAACTCAGGAAAAATTTTACGCCCCTACGACCACGCCTTCCCTACGCGACGGGGCCTTAAAGAACGGGGCCTTAAAAATCATTTTTCCATACAAACCAAAAAATTTTTTTTTGATTTTCAATTTTTTGTTATTAATTATAATATTACTTGGTTAGCTTATTCACGACAAAAAATTTGATTTTGGTGGGATGAGGCTTTCAGTTCTAAATTTTTTTAAAAAATTTTTTTTTTTTAGTTTTGACAAGCAACGGTTTTAGTTGTAATGTTGCTTTTAATGACATATATTCATAAAAAAATATTATTCATATCTGTGACATCTTGATCGTGTATCGAAAAACATCAAAAATGCATTTTTTACCCTTTTTTAGATCACGATAAAGATGTCACAGATAGGAATAATATTTTTTTATGAAAATATATCGTTAAAAGCAACAATTCAACTAAAATGGTTGCTTGTCAAAACTAAAAAAAAATATTTTTTAAAAAATTTTTACTGTAGGACCCCAAAAGCTCTAAATTTTTTTTTTTCGAAAAATTTTTTAGAACTGAAAGCCTCATCCCACCAAAATCAAATTTTTTGTCGTGAATAAGCTAACCAAGTAATATTATAATTAATAACAAAAAAATTAAAAATCAAAAAAAAAATTTTTGGTTTGTGTGGAAAAATGATTTTTAAGGCCCCGTTCTTTAAGGCCCCGTCGCGTAGGGAAGGCGTGGTCATAGGGGCGTAAAATTTTTCCTGAGTTATTTTTTAGTCAAAAGGAAAAAAATGAGGGGGTACCGTCTCAACATTTCCAACATTTCCAAAATAAGGGACACTCTAATGTAGGTGTATCCTTGCACCGATTTTTCCAAACATTCATATTTTTCTTAGCTAAGGCATTTTATTCTAGTGTACTCCTTCTATGTTTGTCCCTTCGTTAGCTCAACGAACTGTGCAACGGTTCTAATATTTTTCGAATTTTTTTTTGCTGAAATGCAAATACCAACCTTTCAAAAGTTAAAGGGTTTTCAACAGACAGACAAACAGACGGAAGGATATCCCCAGATCGGCTTAAAATCAATCGAGCATTATGAATACAAATACTTTATTTGGTCCTAGATCAATATTTCGAGGTGTTACAAACCGAATGACAACTTATATATTCCTCTACTACTAGACTAGAGGGTATAAAAATAAAAATATTGCATAAAAATGCTATAATCTGCTATTTCATATTTTGTACACAGTAAAAAGTTTTGGGTTATATTTAAAACCTAGCGGAGCACATTTTAAACTACTTTGGAATTAAACTCAAAGTTAAATCCGAAATGGGTTATATGCTAAACCACAAAGGGATTAAAAATTTGATTATCTTTATGTAATTTTTTTTAGTTTTATTTTGATGCCAAAAAATAATTAAATTTCTCTCTTGAAAAACTTATAAAAACTAAACGTCAAACGTCATCAAAAAATTGTAGATCATCAAGTTTAAGATAAACACTTAACAAGGAATTCAAAACAGCTGTCATATTGAGTGAACAAAAAATGTTTATTCATTCAATGAAAGTGAGAAAAGAGGTTAGCAATGTACACAAAAGTAAAATTTTTATATTATCAAAATTTGTGATCCAGAAAATGAAGATTTTACTCCGACCGAAATATAAATATCAAGTAAGTATTGACTACAAACGTTTATCAATCATTTTAATTGATTTTTGGTTAACTTTACTTTTAGGCCAGCTGAATCTTGAAGCAGAAGGCAGGGAGATGGAATTTTTAGATCACGACGGTGCCTACCCCCAGGAATAATTTCTTAATATAGAAGCAGTAGCAGTTTATTTTATGCAGAGTTGTGCTGAGTTTGGGTGACAAATCAACAGTCCTCTGGATGTTAACTTTATTCATGTATTTGGTCTGTATTTGTATTCAATACACAAAAATATTAAAAAACATAACCTTGTTTTATTTATTTTTGGAGAAATTTAAGTCCTGTCTTGTTCAAATAAACACCTGTTTAGGAGTAAAATTATTTCCATATTTTGGTTTTATTATAACACCCAAAATAAAATTCGAAATCCATTCTCTCACTCTCTTTTTATCTCTTTAAAAGTAAACTTTTTATGGAATAAATTAAATTATTTTTGGCATTGTTATATATACACACCAGCTAGGAATTAAAATTAACCAAAAACTTTTTACTGTGTAAAAATATATTTTATATAAAAAACCGCTACTGCCCAGTTAGATAATTCATTTTATTTAACTTTATTTTGTTTAAAGACACTAAATTAACGGATAATAACATGATTTAGTGAATTAAAGACTTTACCTTAACTAGAGATGGGCACATGAGCAGATTAGAGCGTGATTCATGCTTGATCACGTGTAAGTATGACTGAATTCAGTTTTTCTCACGTGATTGTGAGTGAGTGTGAGTGGAGAAAAAATTAATTTGGATTAACTTATGATTTCGTTTCGAAAAAAGCAAAGAGAAATGTTAAATTATGCTGAACTTTAAATTTTGCTGAAAGTTTTGAAAGATTGAGTGAGTAGAAAAAATATGCTCGTGAGTTAGTGTGCGTGATTCAAAAATTCCTGTCGTGAGTGTGAGTCAAAAATCACTCACGCGCCCATCTCTAACCTAAACTATCGACGACCACCAGCATTTTGTTGGAATGAATATTTATGCATGTTTTTTTTTCGAGAGTTTTTCCACAATACTACAAGCACCTGACAAATCAGTCTTTATGAGTTGCAATTTAGTTGAGTTTCTGTTTTTATACCCTCCACTCTAGTGATAGAGGGTATATATAAGTTTGTCATTCCGTTTGTAACACCTCGAAATATTGGTCTAGGACCCCATAAAGTATATATATTCATGATCCTCGATCGATTTTAAGACGATCTAGCGATGTCCGTCCGTCCGTCCGTCCGTCCGTCCGTCCGTCCGTCCGTCCGTCCGTCCGTCCGTCTGTCCGTCTGTCTGTCTGTCTGTCTGTCTGTTGAAAACACGCTAACTTTTGAAAGACTTTACGGAGGCTCCTGAAGTTTGGCATATATGTTGAGCATTTACCTGGTCAGGTTGGTATTGCAATCCAGCGAAATCGGTCCAGTGGTTCAAAAGTTATGAGCAAAAGACTGAATTTCGGCAATTGTTTTTCGTGAATTTATGAGATAAAAAGCACTATAACTTTCGAAAAGCAATTCTGAGGACGCTGAAGCTTGGTATATATATTTGTCGTTCCTCCAGCCTAGTTCAAATTGAATTTCACCCAAATCGGTCCAGTGGTTCAAAAGTTATTAGCAAAACCGTGAATTTCAGATTAGCTTCACCTTAAATTCACGTGTTGAAAACCCGTTAAACCTGTTTTAAAAGCATTGGTAAGTCACAAAAATATTTTACAACGGATTTTTGTCACTCAAAAATATTTTTATACCAAAACAAAAAAAAAAATACACTCAAAAAAAATTTTACACTCAAAAAAATTTTACACTCCAAAAAAAAATTAGTAAATTATTTATTTTTTTTTCAAAATTTACAAAAAAAAAAAATGTTATTTACACAAAATAAAATATTTCTAATCCAAACTGTTATTTTTTTCACGTTAGAAAATTTACTATCACTTAAAATGGGCATTGTGGAGGGTATTCATAGATTCGGCCAAGTCGAATTTAATTTTTCTACTTGTTTTTTTATATAAAAGTATAAAATTATTTACTGTAAATACCATTAGGCTTCCTCACTTTCCAAGTTTTTTTTTTTTTATAAATATCCATAGTTTAACATCTGGTTTGTAGTTTGGCAGTCAAAATTCACACACAAATGTTGTAAAAATATTGATTCGGTTGTGCCGAATCTCTCTTCACTCTACTTAAGAGATTATTACAATTGTCGCGGGAAGCGTTTTTTCGGATCTGTCCTCATAAAAATAGAATAGAATCTAGTTGGGCGGAAAAACGCGGTGGAATTTTGTTTTCATACATGCATGATTCCGATGTCACAGTTTAGAGCCCTACACAGAAAACAATAAAAAAAAAATTAAACCAATCACTAAAATGCGCATATAAATTAAAAATATTTGTATGTCGTTAACCCTTTCACTCCCCTTGTACACTACAGTGTACACATCTTTAAAAATTCATTAAAAATTAACCGTACAACATTTTTGTGTTTTGTTTTGCCAAGATTGATCTTTGAAGGGTTATCTTTACGATAGATGTGCTTGGAAAAATAAATTTGCATTCCGGTGGACTCTACACGCAATATTTGGTGGCAAACTGGAAATTTTTCAAATAACGTAAAAAAATTGCAAAACAAAATAAACGTTAAAAAGTCCTCAAAAATCGAATAATAATCGTACAAGCTTTCTTAAAAGCGGATTTTGTATAACTTTTTGATACGAAAAATACAAAATTCGAATTTTGGAAAAATGTTTACTCGTTCGGGAGATATTGCATGCGAAAGCTTCAAGTTTGGATGGAACGCGCCCTCCGCTAGAGGGCGCGGTAGACCAACGAAATCAACAAAAAGTTTTTACTTTGCATAGATCTACATTTTCACAAATTTTGGTCAAGAAATTACTAGCCAAAAAAAGTCGGTAGTGAAAGGGTTAATCTATACTTCTATACTAATATTATAAAGAGGTAATGTTTGTATGTTTTTTTGTTTGTTTGTTTGTTTGTTTGTTTGTAGAAAGTAATCTCCGGAACTACTCATCCGATTTCAAAAAAGTTTTCAGCAATATTTAGAGTGTTCCTCCCGGACGGACATAGGCTAGGTTTCATCCACCACGCCCACTTCTACGCCCTCTTTTTGACAAAAAACGTAAAATTTAAAAATTTTCAAAACTACTAAACCGATTTCAAATTTTTTTTAACCAATGCATACTTGGAATGGTCCTTCATGATGGACATATGCTGGGTTCCATCGACCACGCCCACTTCTACGCCCACTTTTGGCAAAAACTTAAAATTTAAATATATTTGAAACTACTAATCCGATTTAAAAAATGCTTTTACCAATATTTAGAGTGCTCCTCCAGAGTGGACATAGTGTAGGATTTTTCGACCACGCCCACTTCAAGGCCCACTTTTGGCAAACAACTTAAAATTTAAATATCTATGAGACTACTCATCCGATTTCAAACATTTTTTCACCAATATTTAGAGTGTTCCTCCAGGGTGGACATAGGCTAGGAATCATCGACCACGCCCACTTCTTCGCGTACTTTTTGGCCAAAAAACATAAAATTTAAATATTTCATAAATTACTCATACGATTTCCAAAATTTTTCCACCAATGCTTAGTATGGTTCTTTAGCGTGGAAATATGCCGAGTTTCATTGACCACGCCCATTTATACGCCCACTTTTGGCACTAAAAACGTAAAATTTAAATATGAATCTACTCATCCGATTTCACAAATTTTATCACCAATATACATTTTTAATGGTCCTTCAGGGTGGACATGGGCTAGCTTTCATCAACCACACCCTTTCTACTCCCAGTTTTGGTTAAAAAAAATGTAAAATTTCAAAATCTCTGAAACTACTAATTCGATTTAAAAAAAATTTTTCTTCAATATTAAGAATGGTCCTAGGGTTCATCGACGTAAAACTTTAAAATAGACGAAACCTTTTATGATATATCAAAAATGATTTCACTAATATTTATAAATCTCCTTCAGGGTGAGTTAGGGTAGGTTTCATTGAGCGCACCCATTTTAAAGATCACTTTGGGTCAAAAGACTTCGAATTTAAAAACCTTTAAGAATACTCATCCGATTTCAAAACATTCTGAAAACGTCCTTTTTGGAAATTCCGATTTTAATGGAGCAAATAGTTGCAAAGTAGTGAACTTTGTAACCTTTTCTATCTCCTGAAATATTGGTGATAGAAACTTGAAATGTGGGATCCTCCTGCCCAAAAAATCATTATTTCTTCAACGCATGTTATGGAACGCAATGAATTACAATTCAATGAATTGAAACAAATATAACAGGGAACAAAATTGAATAGAACGGGGAACAAAATGGAATGATACGGGGAATGAAAGGATATCAATAATAACGATTTAAGATCTCGAAAATGTTCAAGAAATTGTTTTACGAAACGAACATGATTCCGGGCTAAACGGGGCTTTTTGAATTTTATTGTTTGTTTTGAATAGTTTTTATTTAAGACTTCAACGATAAAAATTTAATAAAATAAAGATTCTGCAGGGGACAATTTTAGAAATGGGGACTCTAATCCTGATGCTTCTTTAATTCCGTATTTATTATTACCGGTGACAAAGTTCCGGGCGGGCCTGCTAGTTTAAAATAAATGGATATTTAGTTAAATAAAAACTTAATACCATAAATTAAAAAAATTAATTAAAATTTTAATTATATAAATTAAAAATTTAATTAAAAAAAAAATTGGAAACAAATTAAAATTTAATTGTATAAATTAAAAAAAAAAAATAAAAATAATTCATTTGTTTTTTGTAAGTAAAACAATGCAAGGGAAAACACATACTCGCACTAACGGAAAACAAAACAAAAAAAAATAAGTAAAGCTAAAAATTTAATTAAACAATTAATTATATTAATTAAATATTTAATTAATATTAAATTAAAAAAAAAAAACAATTAAAATGTTAATTAAAAAAAGTTAAAAAGTTGATTAAACAATTAATTATTTTAATTAAAAATTTAATTTATATTAAATTTAAAAACAATTAAAATTTTAATTAAAATACAATAAACGATATTATTTTCTGTGTAGTGGTAACACTGAAAAAGCACTCTTAATATGCAGTAAAATTATATGTCTTTTCAGCGTTAATCGGAGTACTCTTTCGTATCATTTTTATTAACAACGAAGAATTTTACATTGAAAGTTAAAACCAAAGAAATCTTAATTATTCGTTTTTCCCATACAATTTATCTGTCAAAATTAAAAGCCGTTTAAATTTGATGTTTAAATTGTATGAGGAAAACGAATAATTAAACTAGTTTAAATAAATGCGAATATGGTATTATCAAACAATTAAAGTTGTTTCCCTTACTTTTACTGCATCCTAAAGAGCGTTCTTTGGATCCGCTACGGTATGCTATAAAAAAAGCTGTGCTGCCAAAATATCGATTTATTTTTGATGGGTAAAGGCAACAGTATTGACCAGGAAACTATTTGAGTTACAAAGTTCGCTTAAATAAAAATTGATCTTACTGTTAAATGAAATCGGTTAGACGATTCGAAAAACATGTTTTAAGAAAAACATTTTTTTTTACTGTAAGACAGATTAAAACAGAAAATGTGTCAAAAAACCGTTTTTAGCTGTTAGTGAGAACAGGCTTTTATATCGGCTTAAGCTATTTTCCATTATTGCCACCGAAATATGTATGTGTACTAGAGATGGGCGCGTGAGTGACGCACACTCACTCACGAGCATATTTTTTCTAATCACACTCACTCACAATCACGTGAGGAAATTTAATACAACTCACATTCACGTGCACTTACGCAAGCTTCAGTCAAACTCACGTTGACTCACACTCACGAAACTCTTTTACACAAAAAAAATATTTCAATAACGAAAATTTCAAAAATCTTTCCAAATTTTCAGCAAAATTTTAAGTTCAGCGAAATTTTAATTTTTTTTTTGTTTTTTTCGGGACGAAATCTTAAGTTAAGCCAAATTCTACAATTTTTTGTTTTTTTGGTCTGAAAGGAAATATAAAGAGAAAATAAATCATGCAAACGCACGCACACTCAATCACGCAAAAAACTTACTCACTCACACTCACTCGCCCAATTTGTTTCTCTACTCACACTCCCTCACAATCACGGGAGTAAAATTGAATTCAGTCACAGTGAATCAAACTCTAATCTGCTCATGTGCCCATCTCAAATGTGTACCTTTTTAAATTAACGTTTGTAAGTTAACAGCTACCGAAATTTCCAACAAAAAAAAAAATAGTCCTCGTTTTATTTAAAAAAAAAAAAATAATGTTATTGTTACAAATGGAATGACAAACACAAACATCTGCGTATGTCCTACTCTAATCTATAGTGGAAGTTAAAGGTATAAAATCAATTTTGCTTTATAATACAATAATTTATAATGGCTAATAAATAGGAAGAAGAAGAAAAAGTATTTTTGATTTATCTATTGATGTTAATAACGGCGTTAATTTGTTTTTCAGTTTGTTTTTCGTTGAACTCGGTACACAATGGCCAGTACTATTAAACATGAATGGGATAAAAAGTGTTTTTTTTTTGTTTTTTTTTTTGCAAATACAGGGTAACCCAAATATGACTTACTATTTTGATATCCTTCATAACGCAGCCTATGTGCACGATGAGGTAGCTTGGTGCACATCACCAAGCAAGGCCTTATTATTATACCGGAGCTCAGAATTTATTTTAGAGGACGTAAATGAGTTATTTCTAACTCAAATTTTATACACCCTCCAACCATAATTAATACTCACTCATTCCGTGACGTGCTTGTTCTTCTCAGGTCCTCAATTGGGTGGAGCAATTTTTAGAGCAAAAGAAAACAAAAAAAAGTTACAGCCAAAAAAAATGTTTAACCTTTAAGCACTTGTCTAGTAATGTTCGAATATTAACTAATATTTTTAGCTAAAAAATTTTGTTAGTTACTTTGTTCGAAATTTGTGTTAATATTAACCCTAAAGAGTTCAGTAGTGACTGTCGTTTGAACAGGTTGTTTTTTATTTCTAATGCGGTCTAACTCATTTTGTGTTACTTGCTTTAAAGTTCTCGGTACCATTTTCGTAAAATGCCAAAAATGCAGTGGATTGTTTCATAAATCATGTTCTGGCTTAATTGGTGATGATGTTTTCAAGCTGGTAAAGCTTAATAAAAATATTGCTTATATTTGTAGCAAATGTGCTGATGCTTCGAATGATCTTAATACCATAGTATCAATTTTATCAGACGAAATAAAAGAATTAAAAACTATTTTGTATGCCTATGTCGAGAAAAGCAACAATGCTAGTGAAAGTGTCTCTACAAAAAACAACAAAACACTTGCTAAAAGTAAAATTAAAAACTCTAAAAATGATTTACAACAAAGAAAAGGTCGTTCACATTTATCTAGTTCGTTTTCTTCAATTTCTGCAACTAATCCCTTTGATGATCATCGTGTCAAAACTAATGCTGTTGTTGTTCCTGCTTTAAATAATAATGCAGAGAGTGCTGTGGTTGCTACTGAACTAATTCATCATGTTAAAAAGAGCATATATCCTAATGATCATTATAACCATAATGATGATGTTGTTGATCGTAATGCTAAAAATCTAAGCTCTGCTTGTACACGTGTTAGAAGAGCGAGTCTCTGTTTTTCTCAAACATCTGATGACAATTCGGATGCGGCTACTGCTAAAAGTGACATCCCAGATAACAATTTGGGATGGAATGTAATTAAGAAAAAATGTAAGAAAGTTATTGTTGGAGACAACAAAAATAAGGACTTAGAAGTAATTGCTAATAAAAAATGGGTTCATCTGTCATCGTTCAAGCCCAGTGTAACTGCTGATCAGATAATCGACTATGTTGAGAAACATTTTAGTATTGAAAAAGCCCATTTAAAGTGTTACAAGCTTGTCAAAAATGACACTGACTTAAAAACGCTAACTGGAATTTCTTTTAAGCTTGGCATCACTGCTGGACTATATAAGGAGCTTTTTAAGCCCTCGTTGTGGCCTGCGGATGTTAATGTGCGTCAATTTAGATTTTTTCATAATGTTATAAACTATGTTTTATATTTATATATTACTTTTTATACTTATATACTACTTTTTGAATATCTTAGTCTGTAAGGAATTAATGTTCCATTGACTAATAAATAAATAATAATAATAATAATAACGGCCAAAAATGGCAACTTTTCCGACCCCGACGATTTTGAAATTCGAAAAAAGAAAACGTTTTACGCGACGTTATTTGATTCTGGTTCGTCGCTTATTTTTGATTATAAAATTTATAAAGACTGAGGCTATTATTCATAATACTTATAGTAGACCTATTGTAGGTTTATTTGACAAATGTTCCTGCAATATCTGTCAAAATATTTTAGTTTTTATGAATAACCACAACATAACAACTAAAACCGTTGTTTGTCAAAACTAAATAAAAATATTTTTTAAAAATTCTTTACCGTAGGACCCCAACGGAAGGCGTGGTCGTAGGGGCGAAAATTTTTCCTGAGTTATTTTTAAGTCAAATGGAAAAAAATGAGCGGGTACCGTCTCAACATTTCCAACATTTCCAAAATAAGGGACACTCTAATAACCACCTAAAATTTTAAACATTATTTTAGTGTTTTTTTATGTATTTTGGGAGATTTATGTGCACTCAAAAAAGAGAATTAACTTAAACTTTGGAAAAATTTTCTTCAAAATAGTTTATAAATTTTTCCACAACTTAGTTAACTCTCTGAAAACTCTTTTCTATGAGAACACACTGATGATTTTTTCAACATTCAAAAAATTTCGGACAATTAGTATTTCAGTAAAACAACTGTTTAAAAATAACTATCATTATTTTCATTTCATTTGTCGTTATTTTGCAGAAAATGTAGTTGACTTCAAACAACTTGATTAAAATGTTTTGAGCGTTGCAGTTCAGAAAATAAACAAAAACCCACAGGCTTTGAAAATAATAAAATTCCTCTGATTTTGAGGACTTTTTCTTAAGTTTTGATAACTCTTCCTTTAAAAAAAACTTCCCAGATAATATGCACATTAGACCTGTTCTTATTATACATGCTTCCCCAGACCATTATACCTTAATTATTTATATGGAAAATTTTTTTTTATGATTTTTCAATTGTTTGGCAAATTATTTCATTAGGTACCAATAAACAAAACTGGGCCCATCCATGTTAAAAAAATACATTTTGAAAATGTTCCTTGTAGTTAAGAACAGGTCTAATGCACATTGTTCACTGATGTTCTGAGTGCTTTACTAATAAATGACATTACCTCATCGAGCATTTTAGAATTATTTGGATTCATGCAATTACATTATATTAAAAAAAAATATATAGAAAATCCATAATCTCGTAAACTTTTGTTATTAAAAACCTCAAAGATTCTGTGCGCCTTTTTATATAAATTTATGAAGATCAAAATATCAATATACATTTTTGCATTTAAGAACCTCTTAATTTATGAATTCTAAGCTCCTTAGAATTAATTCATTATAAATTTATTATTCTTAGACTCAGTACAACGTTTTTTGATCAGTACCCGTGATCAAAAATCAGTACATGTACTGATAAAATCAGTACGAATGGGCAGCCTATATATATTACATTTTTTTATTTTAAAATAAATTCATATCCTCTAACATTTTCCTATACAAAAAAAACGCATATTCTAGTAATTTTTTACTAAAATTGTCATGTTCACAACAATTTTTTCCTAAGAAAATTTCACTTCTTAATAAAAACTTCCATATTGGCAGATATTTTTCATTGAAATTATTCAGACTAAATCACATTTTATCTTCTACAATTTTTCTTTTTCCAAATTGTACCCGCGCATGCCTAGTTATAGCTATCAAAAGTTGGTTCACACTGTACTACATAACACCCATTGATTTTGAAAAACAAAAGTAATGTATTTTTTTTATTTTAAACATGACATCGATTGACAGACAGTTCACGCATTCATCATCGCCACGAATGGTCATCAAACAAGTAAAATATGTAATTATCGTCAGCATTATCTGCTCTTTTACCATCACAAAAATATCACCTTTCTTATGATCTTCACTTTCTGGAAGACACAATATATATTTATATGTGTGATTTTTCTTTTAGTACTAACCCTGCAAACAATACGGCAATAATCGTGTCTGTCATGACTTCAGAACGTTTTCAATTAGAGCGAAAATTTTCGAATCACATAAAAAAATATTTGGTGTTTCCAAATCACATATTTCTTAATTATATGTTCGAAAAATTTTACTAAGATATGCTAGATGCGAAACACGGACTTTTGTTTAAAAATAAATAAAATTAAATAAAATAAATAAATAAAAAAGTTTTGCACAATTTTTAAACAAAAATATATATTTAACACCAATTTATCATTGAATTTCTCATTAAATAATATATATTCACGAATATGAGTTGAATAAATTACTCTGATGTACCTTAAACTCAACAATGTTTCGCATCTTGATAATTCTATGAACATATGGTAATAAACCCCAGTTGTAAAATGTAGTACTTTTCAATAGTAATAATAACTGGCAACACCATGGATTGGCATCACCATTTATCGAAAATTTTTCGAAGATAAACAACGCCATGTTGAATTTTGTAAAATTTTATAATTAATTTATTTTTACAATTTTTAAGTATTTTAAGTGAGTTAAACTAAAAGTGTTGTGCATTAAAAAATATAAAATTTTGTGCTCTTTCTTTTGAAAGTATTCCTCAGCCGGGAAAACGTGTAGTTATTGAAATATGTGATTTTTTTAATTTGTATACTTTTGTTGTTGTTTTTGCACAACTTCCGAACAAAATTTCGATAAATTATGGAGTGTTTTTAAAATAATTTTTACATATATTTAGTCTTAACAAAATGTTGATTTTTTAATGAAAATAAAAAGAATATATATCAAATTATAAATTAAACATGGGTTTTTTATTTTTAAGTTAATATTTATAGGGGAAAAAGTCCATTCTAATTACTTTCAGTTAGCTTTTTGCACACGAAAGTAAAACGAAAAAAAAATTCGGAAGTGAAACCCAGTACACCAAAATATTCGGAAGTGTTTCACTTTCACGTGGATGTGAAAGTCATGACAGACACGAATATTGCGGCAATATCATTAAATTATCATTTCAATAAAAAATCAAAGTACACGCAAAAAACACTTGCATTTGTTAGCCAAATTTTTGGTAAAATACAACTCACCAATGGCTTTTGCGCAATTAAGCCAATTTTTTAGAACAAAAACTTGGTTAAATAAAAAAATTCTTGGTGAGTTGTATTTTTTACCAAAAACTTGGCTAATAATTGTAGGTATCGTCGTTTTTCGTACGAAAGATATTTTGGGGATTAACAAAAAAAAAAAGTTAGAATTTTATAGTCGGTCAAGACCGACCATATGATACCCAACATCAGTGTTTTCGTGAAAATGGGTCCCAAGTCCAAACATAGATCGATTAGATTTATCTTTCGTTAGATCTTTAAACACAAACAAAATTTGAGCGAAATTGGCTTACTTGTGTTGCCAATAGACCGATTTTACTGAATATCAGGAGAAATTTTTATATGGGTCTAAGTCCAAAAATGATCCAATTATATTCAGAATTTTTTATGCCACAAAAGAACATGTTTAACATCTACAAACAAAATTTTGATCAAATATTACCTATTTGCATGAATTTTGAGAAATTTTCGTGAATATCGGGAGGGTGGTTTGTGTGGGGACTACAAGAAGAACTGGCCCGATTCCTTTAAAATTTGGAATGATAATTTGGGAACACAAAATATGTTTACCTACCAAGTAGTGTATTTTTATAGCTACTAACGTGTATAAATTACCCCATACAAATTTGACGTTTAAACATTATATACGGAAAAATAATGTCTTTTTTCAGCATTAGGAAATCGTTCTAGTATCTTTTACTATCTCAATAATATCTCAATTTTCGTTTATAAGATTATCTGGCGATATTTCCCTTTTATCGATTAGACGAATTGCTATCATATCGCTGGGGTATATTCGGGTAACAGTTACTCCCGAAAGGTTTATCGCCGGTAATACGAGTTCAAATATTGCCACAAGAACATTTATTGCCTTGGCAATTTAACCGGCAAATCGATGTCGCACATTGGATCCTAGACGCGCATTGGAATGTCAAACAAATGTTTAGATATTTACAAAAAATGCTTATATTCGCTAAAAAGACACCCTAGGAGAAAGAAAACCGTTCATAGAAAGAAAATCCATCGCTTAGTTTAGTCAGGACATAAATTCAAAGTAAGGACTTTTTCTAAAAATAAAAAAAAAATAATTTTTTTTGAAGACCCTTTTTATTTTATTTTTTTAAACTACTTCCAATGATGCGATTTTCTTGAAATTAAGTGAAGATTGTAGCTATAACTAGTACCTTTGTTACCCATTTTATTGTTTTTAATATTACTCTTTGTAAGTAGGAAATACAGGCCATCAAAAAGTTTCAAATTTTAAAAAATTAGAAAAAAACAGTTTATATTTTGGATTGCAACTTTTGTGGGGAATGAAAGGGAATGGCGATTCTTTTTGTACAACAAAATAGAAATATTACTTAATACTCCTGGGGTAGAAACTAGTGCAGCCAGTTGCAGCTGCGGCCTGGAATGAGATTTTAAGTTGGGGTCTATTAACGAAAAAAAAAATATTTTTAAAGGGATTATTTTTTAAAATACTTTACTATTAATCGTTTTATTATAAAAATTAACTTAAATGATATATATTGTTAACAGTTAACCGCGTTTTCAAACAATTACTGATGTTGATACCCTACTATACTTTATTAAGGCAAAAGGAGTTTCACCTAATGCTTGTAACTAACCGGCTTTCTTGACCGCATTACGGCCAAAATAACTGGAATAGATGAAGATATTATAAAACGGGTTGATATAATACTTCTGTGTATCAACGCAAATGGAAAAAAGAATCAGTGTAGTTTAGAAAATACATACATGAAACTGAAAAATTATTTGTTGAAAAGTATGGTTGGTGGATCATGATCTATGCATACAATTCTAGCTCATGACATTTTATACAAGAATTGTGATTGCCCGTTGGTATTAAAATGATCCTTAACTAATTAATTGACAATTATCGGAGGAGGCTCTAAAAAGATTACATACACTCAAAAAATTATGTTAGTAAAATCAACTGAAAATAACTACTTTGTAAGTTGTTTTGGGGTCAACTTCTTTTTCAGTTAAATCAACTAACAATGTTAGTTATTTTAACTGACAAAAATCAACTGACTTATGTAGTAAAAACTACTTACATGTGTAGTCAAAATAACTAAAATGTAGTTATAGAGTAGTGTTTTTATAATGTGGTCGATTCGGGAGTACTCTTTCACCATTAACCTACTTTTTAAAAATGATATTGATTGATATCCTTTAGAATTTTAAGATTTTGAAATTTTTTTCTTGTAAATATTAAAGACTAGCTGGCCCGGTCCGCGTTGCTGGCCCAAATATAAGATCAGTGTTATATTTCATCTCGCTTCCAATATATAGCCCTGCAAAAAATGTAATGAATTTCATGGCTTACAAAGATTTGTGGGAATAGTTTTTAAGGACCCGATTAGGCAGATAATCATCTTCAAATTATATTTTAAGAACAAAAAAAATAACCATGTCTTCGACTTTGCGACCTGTACAAATTTAAAACTTCTTTAGTATCATTTTCCATTTTTTCGGGACACTTTTCTCATTTATATTTCCTTAAAAACCTAATTAGAACTATTATTAACATAAAAAAATCGGTCCAGTCATTAGTAGTCGACTTATTTAGACAAAAGTTGGCGTTAAAATTTGTGTGGTAAGTTAAACTTGATTTGGACCAAGTTTATGCGGAATCTATTAAGAAATATTTTTTTTAATAGATCGAGTTGGAGTAAAAATTAATTTTAGATATATCAAAAAAAGTTGGCGAGGAGAATTTTTCTTTCCGACCAATTATATGGACTATAACGAACATTTAAAACAAAAAAATAACCAATTCGGTCCAGGCCTTCTCAAGTGTTGCAAATTTTAAGATTATTGAAAAATGTGGGCTTTGAAGTGGGGCAGTACAATAATTATTTCCGTAAAATCCTTAATTGGGCTATAATGATCATTAAAGAAAAAAATTATCAAATCAGATCATTCGCTCTCCGATCTTAGATTTATTGAAAAAAGTGGGAGTGGACAATTTTTCTTTCCGTAAAAACCTTTGTTGTGCTATCACGAATGTCAACAAATAGCCAAATCGGCCCTGTCGTTCTTCCGTTTTAGATGTATCGAAATAAAAATGGGCGTGAACAATTTTTATTTCCGTTTAAACCTAAGTTGGACTATGGCGACCCGATTTTAGATATATCGAAAAAAGGAGATGTAAAAGTGGGAGTGATAAATTTGTTTTCCGAAAAAATCTAAGACGAACATTAAAAAAATAAGATGAACATTAAAAAAAAAATATTATCCAAATCGGTCAGTTCTGAAGTGATCCGATTACCAACGATATACATTTGATTTTTATTTATATTTTATTATTCTATATTTTATTTTTATATAGAGCAGTTTTTATATACATCGAAAACATCATTCCATAAAGTAAAAACCTTATTTGAATTAAACCAACTCGGTTCCTCCATTCAAAAGTAGGCGTAGAAATGGAAAATTGTTATTTCCAAAAAACCTTAGTTGAAATATGACGCACATTAAAAACAAAAATAGACAAATTGATTCAGCCATTCCATGATTTAAAATATATATATTGCGAAAAGTGAGCGTAAAAGTAGGCGTGGACAATTTTTCTTTCCTTAAGAATCTTTGGCGGACTATAACCGTTATAGTTTTTTCGATACATAAAAAAAGTGGGCGTGGGAAATTTTACTATCCGTTAAAACCCTAGTTGAATTATGATGAAAATTTTCAACAAAAATTAGCCAAAGTGGGTGAGGTCAAGTTCTTTTTTACGTAAAAACCAAAGTTGGAATATGATTAAAAATTCATTTAAAAAAATTTAGACAAATAGGTACAGCTGTTTTCAGATTTTAGATAAATTGAAAAAGTGGGCGTAAAAGTGGGCGTGGTGGATTTTTCTTTCACTAAAAACTTATATTGGATTGCTACGAACATTTTAATACAAAAATACCCAAATCGGTGCAGCCGTTTTCCGATTTTAGATAAACTGAAAAAAGTGGGCGTAAAAGTGGGCGTGGTCAATTTTTCTTTACGTAAAAACCTAAGTTGGACTATGACGAACATTTAAAAAAAAGAATTGTGCAAATCGGTCCAGCCGTTCTCAACTGATGCGGTTACCAACGAACGACAATTGATTTTTATTTATATAGATATTAACTATAATTTTATTTTTAACAAGAAAAAATTTTAAAATCTTAAAATTTAGAAGGATATCAAATTTTTAAAAAGTAGGTGAATGGTGAAAGAGTACTCTCGAATCGAGCACAATATATTTTTTTTACCAAATATCTTAACAATTATTGAAAATAATGCTTATTAACCGTGTGTTTCTTCTTTATTTGTTTGATTAAAATATCGAAAATGATAATAGGTAAATAACAGTTAATTTTGCAGGTTATTTTAGTGTAAGGTGTAGACTGCACCAAAATATGAATGAAACACTTTGTATTGAATGGTAAGCTGTTATTTTTTCACTTAAAATCAAATAGTTTCTTAAATAATTGACCTCCATTTTATTTTTTATATGAATAAATTAACCAACTTTGCCTTAAATTTACAAGTAGGGTACAAATGCGAAAAATGCCCAATCCACATGTGAGAGTTCCTTAAGGTCTCCAGTTTTTATAATGGTAAAGAATGTCGTGAAATTCCTATCCGTTCAAGAGTTATAACAAAAAAACGTCGATGCGCGCTTTTTTCACACAAAGTTCCCAATGTGTGTCGTATTACTTTGCTTGCAGGGAAATATTTTACCAGGTTATTGACTTTTTCAATAATGTTTTGTTGTGCGAATTATTTTCAAATAAATAGTACATGATTTATGGAATAATGTTGCAAAAGTATTAGTATGTATTTAGTATTTATTTGATTTTTATACCCTCCACTTATTGTTAGTGGTAGAGGGTACCTATAAGTTTGTCATTCCGTTTGCAACTTATCGAAATATTGGTCTGAGACCCCATGTAATATATATGTTATTGATTAGTGATCGATTCTAAGACATTCTAGGCTTCTCCATATGTCTGTTGAAATGGCGATCCCGTCCAAAATATTTTACATTCAAAAGCTATGGACGAAAATGTAGAGACACCTCAAAATTTTAATACATTCCATATTACCTAAAAATGAAATACAGTAAATCCTTAAAAATACAAATTTTCTAAAAGATTTTTTATAGGCTATTGATTAAAAAAAAAAATTGGAAAATTTTCCAAAACATAGATGCATGATTAAAATATTTCTTTCATGAGCGTGCGTAATAGTGAATAAAAAATTCACTCACGATCCCGTCTCTATTTTAAATGTTGCTTAAGTGTTTTTATTACTCATACGCAAACGTAATATACTCCATTATTGTATAATATGAACATTAGGGTGGCACGAATTATGACTTTTTCGAATTTCGTCGATCGCCGGACCATGTTATCCTGTGTCGCTGGAGGGTTAAATTTTGGCCCTGAAATTTTGTTTTTTTGATTTGTACAAAAAACTTTAACCCCCCAGGGGCACGGGCTAAAATTGACCGATTTGGCTAAAAATTTAAACATTGTTTAGACCAAAACGAACTATAATTTGCCAGGCAATCAATAAAAGTAATTTTTTGTGATAATAAATAACATTTAAAAGAACGGATAAAAAATGAATTTTTTTGCTGTTTTTTTTTTTTTTTAACACGATAAAGAAAGATGTAACAGATAGAAATAATATTTTTTTGTGGATATGTGTCATTAAAAGCAACATCTCAGCTAAAATCCTTTCAAGTCAAAACTAAAAAAAATATTTTTAGAAAAAATTTTGAAGCGAAAGGGTTTATGCCACCAAAATCAAATTTTGGATATTTTTTCCCATTATCTACGTTAAATTAGCAATTATAATCCGAAAAAATAATAAAGAAATTTGGAAAATGAAAAAAGTTATAAATAAACCAAAATTAATTCACATAAATCCTACACAGAAAATAAAATCGTCAAATTTAAATCAACAAACATCAATTGTAAATCAACCAAACATGATATCAACCAAACATTTAGTAAAAACGGCCGCCTGTTAGTCCATAATACAAAACTTCGATTTTGTTTTCAACAAACTTAGTCAAGTAATTTAATTTCAAAATTATTTTATCATGGCAACAAATAGTTTTTGTGTTTGTTGAATTTCTTTGTGAAAAAAAATAAGATTTCTTACGTTTGTCAGATCAACAAATTGTGTTTGTGTTTGTTGAATTTCTTTGTTGAAAAAAAAAATAAGATTTTGTACGTTTGTCAATACAAATAATAATTTTAGAGAACTATTACAAACTCGTTTATCAATTTTTTTAAAAATTTTTTTCAACAATCAATATTTACAAACGTTAGTTGATATCACAAATTTCCGTATAGGAGCACTTTTAGTCAAAAAGTTAATTGTATTCACAAATATGGGGGTCAATATAACAATTCGTTTTATTCTGTGTAGGATTTAATAAGTCCATTTTGGATTAATTGGGATTTATTTATATCTTTTTTCATTTTCCAAAATTTTTTATTTTATTTTTGAATAATAGTTGCCAATTTAACGTAGAATATAAAAAAAAATATTCCAAATTTGTTTTGGCATGCGAAAATTATTTTATTTAACTAAATAAGATTATTCCGAATATTAATCCACTTATTGAAAAACACAGCAAAAGTTTTTTGACCAAAACGAACCATAACACTACTCTACGGGGTTTTTGCACCGACATGTTGAATAAATTTTATTAAATGTTTTGGCCTCCTAAATATGAATCTGTCATCAGAAAAGTTGAATTAAACCGTCTTGTCGAGATATAGGCATTTTCCTTTTTTGTGGACCAAGCCCTCAAAACCGAAAAATTTTTTAATAATGGAAAATTGTATGTTTAATTTATTAATAATTTTTTATACACGAATTCCCAAAAAATCACCTAACTTTTGCAAGAAATATAGAATCCATACGATCAAGGATATCATCAGGACATTATAAGGAAGTGTAAAATGTGTTTTTTTAATTTTAATTTTTATAAGTATCCCAATTTTGCAAGAAAGTGTTTACTTTACATATCTGCTTTGAACAGGAAATTTCTTTCAAAATTAATGTTTTTTTTTTTTTAAACAGAGCAAACCCCGGTTTTAAAAAATTTCAGAAGAAATAGAAATGCCCCTTTACTTTTTTAAACACTTAGAAAAAAAGATTGTGACATGTTTTTGATAAAAGAAATTTAAGTTCAGAAGTTCTACTGAAAATTTTTTATTTTTTATTTTTTTACGTTCAAATTTATAAAAAAATATTGCGTTTAATAACAGGTTTATTAATCGAATTTCCATTCAAAAAACGTTGCAAATTATAGCCCATTGAAACCAATATTGGTTTTCTGCAGTAAAACAGTTGGTGTGAAATGCCTCATATTTATCTACAAAAATATTTCTGGTTGCTTAAAAAAAAAAATTGAATGAATAGTACAAATTAAAAATAAAATCTATTAACCGCAATTAGTGTTACTAAAGAAGTATTGAGTTTTAAACTGCTTTTCATTTCTTTAGTTTGGGTAAAGATCAAATTTTATTAAATTTCTTTTTTGTGTTTTGCGGTTATTTTCTCATAACAAATATCTGGCTTAAAATCTCTTTAAATTTAATTTGTTTTAAGCTGATTTTATTTTTATAATCAGCTACAATGACTAGATTTTCTGTGGACTATGAAAGTTTTTTTCTTCTTCTAAAAAAACAAAAAATAATAAATTTAATAAAAATATTTTGTACATTTTTAAATGACACATGAAAATTTGAGTGAAATTTTACAAATTGTTCTCTTTAAATACCAGTTTTTATTTTTTTACTGTTTTTACCGAAAATAAATTTAATGTATGTACAGAGATGTCAATAAAAATAGCATATATTTAAAATCTTTAAAAAAAAAATAAGACTAAAAACTTATATGTATGTATTAGTGATGCCAAACGGGATTGAAATTTACAAATTAGGATTTAAAAATCCCGAATCCCGGGATCCCGGGATTTTTCGGGATTTCGGGATTTTTCGGGATCCCGGGATTTTTCGGGATTTCGGGATTTTTCGCTGGTTTACGTTATATTTTTAATAATTTTTTTTTACAATTAAATATTCAATGAATTCATAACTATTGAATAATTTACGTAAAGTTTTACATATTTAGCAAAGAAAATCGAAAATTTAGCATCAGTTATGACCAGAGACTGGAACTTCATGCATCTAAAAACATTGTTTTAAGCGCTTAAAATATGCATTAAAAATCCTAAAATATGCAACAAAAATTTAAAAAATATGCATTTATTTTTTAAAGACAGATTAAAAAAAAAATAAATAAAAATTATTTGCTTTAGAAAATCTTAAAAAAAAATTATTTACATTGACAAATAAATACTTCTTTAAATTACACAGTGCAACAGCCCATTTAGGGCCTCGACCAAACCAAGATCGTTTGAAAGTACTTATGTGTAGTAGTAAAAACCACAAAGGGTTTAGCACTGTAACGTCTAAAATTTTTTTTTATAGCCCACTGAATTTTTAATTTTTTTTTTCAAAGGCGTTGAAAAAAGTGGAAAAAATTATGTTAATGTTCTTTTGAACTTGAAATAGTGTTTGGATGTCTTCAATAGAATTTTATGGGGAACTTTCTAAAGTACGCTAAAACGCGCGCTTAAAGGGTTTAAATGTTCTACGATTATTTTCAGCATCAAATTTCACTGGGGGTTTCCAAAGGCTGAAAGTTCGACCAGTATAAGAAAAATGCATAAAAAAGTTTAATTGTAAAGTATCATTTATTTTTTATATTTTTTCTTATATTTGTTAGTTACAATTGTATACGGTTTCTGGCAAAAATACAAAAAAATTAATGACACTTTACAATTTATCTTTTTTCTGCATTTTCCATATTCCAGTCAAACTTTCTGTCTTCAGTAACCCTTAGTAAAATTTGATGCAGAACAAATTCGTAGGACATTTTAACCCTTTAAACGCAAGTCTTAGTAGACTTTTGAGTACTTAAATGACCAATAAATACGGCAGATAGAGGGTTAATATATTCTAGAAAAAAATTCCCCATCAAATTCTATTGAAGACATCCAAACACTATTTAAAGCTCAAAAGAACAGTTACATTATATTTTTCGACTTTTTTCAAACGCATTTAAAAAAATATTAAAAATTCAGTGGGCTATAAAAAAATTTTGAGACGTTACAGAGCAAAACCCTTTGGGGGTTTTACTACTACACACAAGTACTTTCAAACTGTCTTGGTTTGGTTGAGGCCCTAAGAAATGACCCTTCAATTGTGTCACAGTGTTATCAAAGGTAAAGTCTATTCGATCTAAAAAAATTTAAAAAGATCGGTCTACAATTTTTTCCAAAAAGCGGCAGGCAAAAAATTAAGGAATATGGCGGGATTTTAAAATTTTTGACGGTATAAAAACAATTAGTTTATATGCAATGCAGTTTGAAACTATATTTTTTATGCAAAGTGATGGAAATATAAAGTTTTTTTTCGAATATTTTTGGCGGGACAAAATAATTTCTTTATCAATGATTTGGTCTCTATCTTCTGAAATTGTCATTGATAAAATAACATTAAATCTAAGATCCTGTCGAAGTTCAAAATAAGTACCTAAATGTATACACATTTACTTCAAAAAAATCTGCTTAAAATAAACCCATTTAGAGCCATATGAGAAAATCTATCTTCGACAGAAAAATCTGCTGGTTTTAGATGAAAAATCTGATTTTAGCTGAACGATTTGCTAATTTTAGCAGAAAAATAAGCTGAGTTCAGCAAAAAAATCTGCTGACTTCGGGTGAACAATCTAAACATCAAACGTGTATTTTGTTTATGCAAAAAAGACTTAGCGATTGTGGGAAACGTTGACATAAAGCAGGATAATCCCTCCAAATGCGGGACGTCAAAAGGCGTCAAAATTGAATCATTGATAAAAAATAAAATTCGAAAAATGTACGTATTTAAAAACAATTGCGAAAAAATTATAACACTTGAATTTTTACTTAAATATTACAAAAATCACTAAATAATGCCATTATTGCAAAAATATGCAAATATATGCATTTTACCAAAATATGCAAAAATATGCACTAACAAATCAATGCCATTTTAATGCAAATTTGTTGATTCGAAAAGATATCTCATTGACAATGTTCTCAGACTAACGAGAAAAAACATGCATTTGCATGAAGTTCCAGTCTCTGGTTATGACCGATTTGAATAGATTAGCGAGGGGAAGTAGTCAACCAATATCATATGCCGATACAAAATTTGTATTAATTGTCCTATTGATAGGCGAATCGCATTTTCACAGTTTCCTTCCCTTTGCGATAAATGTTTACAAATGCTTTTATTACGCTAAATAACAGAATTTTATCATTATTTATATTATTTTTTTATATCCACGCTCACAAAAAGGGGCGGGACGAGAAAAATTGTTAAAAACGTGTCATTTGTTAAAAATTTTGGGTTTTCAGAGGCTGTTTTGGTTTCTCAAGGGAAAAATTTTCCCCTCATCCGCTTTTGCTCATTTACGCACTTAAACTATTAAAAAGAAACTTTACAGATGTATTACTTAATGGTCCCTTATAAAGTTCAAAAAAAGTAAAAAAATATTTCACTTTGTTCCGAATGTTCTAATTTTCAAGTCAAAAAAGGAACCCAAAGACATTGCCCTGCAGGTCCAATATTGACCCTAAAAGGTATCAATTCTGACTCCGACAATTTTTAAATTCGAATATAGGAAAATTTGATCCACCCTTTTGTATATTAAGTAAAACGGCCTAAAAATTATATTGTACTCCAAAAGAGTAAACATGCCTCATTGGACAGATATTTCAAACACCTTTCAAACAATATCCATTTTGTCACCATCGGACAACAAATACTGAAGAAATAGTCAATTTTGATTACAAAATTTGACAAAAAATCCCGAAATCCCTGGATTTTCGGGATTTATCAATCCCGGAAAGTACCGAAAAATCCCGGGATTGAAAAAAATAAATCCCGAGATTCGGGATTTGTCAATCCCGAAAAATCCCGGGATTTCGGGATTCGGAATTTCCCGTTTGGCATCCCTAGTATGTATGTATTTTCAAAAAAAAAGTGTGTTGAATAGATAATTAATCCAAGCATTATGAATATGGTAACCAGATTAAGGAATTGCTCATTTTTAAAATCCTAAATTTTTTGGAAAAGTTTTAATAATGAAGTTGAACTTTATAAAATTAATTATGTTTCGGTCTTGATTTTAGAATTATATTATTTTGAATTAAGTATGCAACCCCTACTTTTTGAATTTTATTTCTATACAAAATACAATTTTTTTTTAATTATTCTGTGATAAAATAAAAATAATATATCAATAATTTCCAATTCTTATAGTAGTATTTTAAATTAAAATTTTAGGATATAAGTATAACGAAAATTTTATTTATAATTGTCAATTTTTATTTAATTGTGTGCAGTTTTAATCTGAACATGAAAACATTTTCAAATCAATGTTCTTTTATTTCATTTTTAAAACATTAGTTACTCAAGTCATATTAAAAGAGTCAATGATATTTTCAAATTGAGAATAATAAACTTTATTGACTGACTTTTGTCACTGTTTCCTTTTTAAAATGAAATTGTTTTTGTTTGATTTGATATTTTTTCTTAACACATTAATTGGATGCTTTATCTTAATGGTGTTCAATTTAAATTATAGCTGAATGAATTAATTACCAAGCACTTCTAATATTTTTAAAAATACCCGAGTAAAAATTTTTTGATATAATCATTAGGTTTATATCAAAAAACACGCTAGAACCGCTTATTTTGTAAGGTTCGTAAAAAAAATCCATGGGCCAAAAAATGGGGCAGGTCGGATAGTATCTAGGGGTCGCTCATCGGGGTCATAGTTGGGCATAGAGGGGAAAAAATCCACAAAAAGCCCTACAGCTCTCCTGGTTTTGCCCCAAGAAGGGTCAAATGTGAGAAATATTTGGGGTCGGTCATACATTTAATTCCTCTAAGGTCACTTCTAGGACATCTAGAGAGATAGGAGCAAATATTTTTTAACATTCAACCATTGTATGGGAGCTCCCTTAAGGAGAGGAGATAGTGCTTAGGTATATTTTGCAAAAGTGTTTGGGGGGAAAAATAATGGGGGTCGGTCTCACATTTGACCCCTCTAGGGGCAAAACCAGGGGAGTTGTGGGGCTTTTTGTGGATTTTTTTCCATTTACGCCCAACTTTGACCCCGATGAGGGGTCAAAGTTGGGTTCGTAAAAAAAACTCATTTTGTGAGGTTTTTTTACGAACCTCACAAAATGAGGGGTTCTAGCGTTTCCAAATACTGCTGCTTAAAATCTCACACAACACTATCCCACCCTTAATAATCATTAGGGATGAGATTTCCATGCAAATGCTTGTTTTTTGTCGGTAGTCTTAAAACATTTTTGACCAATTATCTTTCCGAATCAAGAAATTTGCTTTAAAATGTTATCGATTTGTTTTTGCATATTTTGGTTAAAATGCATATTTTTGTTTTAAGTGCATATATTGTGCATATTTCCAATTTTTAAGTGCACATTTTTGCATCTTTTGATATAAATTAGCAAAAACACAAATTGAAATTTATTTGTTTCAAAAACTATTTTAAATTTTTAAAATATATTTTGAAAATGAGGAAAAATTTTTTTTTGTCTTTTTAACTTTTTTTATAGATTGCCCTAGTTTCAAAAAAAAAAATCCTGCTCATTTAAAGTTTTAGATGTTACAATTTAAGCCCGGTGTTATTTTTTGCATTTTAAATAAGTTTTTCGAATAAAAACAAGACTTTTATTGCACACTTTATTTTTTAGTGCATATTTTTATGTTTTTTAGTGCATATTTTAAGCGCATATTTTCGATTTTTTAGTGCATGAAGATCTCATCCCTAATAATCATATATAATTTGATACAATCTTATATGAGTTAATATGCTTCCGTATAATTTTATATAAAATTATATCTACCCATGTAAAAATGGATTAGATCTGGCTCATCTATTTAGATCTTATTGTATCAATTGTATCTGAGCAGATCTATTATATGTATTTGATATAATCATATCTGAACAGATCACATCATATCTAATCAGTTTTTATACGGGTCACCTTGATATGGTTGATCAACTTTATATGATTATATATAGCTCCATATATGATCAGATTAGTATTTTGTTTTTTTCCATCAAACCTTATAAAAATAGATATAAGATTAATTTGATATAATTAGATTTGACCAAATCCCGGATCAAATTGTATCAATTTTTATATTTTTTGATCTAAAGTAAAACAATTATAATTGTTCTATAGATATTGTTGGATACAACCATTTCACTGATCAAATTATTTAGTCAAATTCGTATAATATTTTTACTAGGGTGCTCGTTGTGGTTTTGGAGAGATTTTTTGAACTTTTATTTTTTTAATGCTTTTAGTGTGCTCTTTTATTATTATTGCCACAACTGTATATAATTAACAATATTATAATAATTGCTGTTTAAAACCTAAAAAGATTAATGAAGAACTTGTTTTGCTTTTTAAAATCATGTATAAAAATCACATTTTCATTGAAAGTTCTAAATGTTTTATTGTCATAATAACATTTGAAACAAAAATCCAGTTAATTGCCAATTGCCAAAACAATCAGACGCAATTTTTAAAATAAACAAATAATAAAGTTAAAGAGAAAATAAAAAAAAACAATGATAAATTGTAAGCAATTAACATGATTTATGACTTTTAATTATACACTCAAAATAATTACTCTGTTAAATACTCTGTAAAATGACTGTAATCTCAATTCGACAGATATTTGACAAAGTTATCTGTCGAAATACAGATTTTAAGAAAATACTTTGTATTTTCTTGTGACCGAAAAACAAAATTTTATCTGTAATTTTACTTTTTACTTTGTAATCTCTATTTTACAGATAATAAACATAGGCCCTTACCACAAGAAAACAAAAAGTCTATTTTAATAAAAGTTTTATTTTAAATTTCAAATTTTCAATACATTTTTTGAAAGTCGATTTTAAATACAAAAACAATTTGTATGGAAATAAAATTAAAAGATCATTTTAAATTTATTTTATTTTCTTGTGGTAAAGCTGATAGTTTTTTTGTTAAAATACGGATTTTAGAAAAATAATTTGTTTTTTTTCTCGTAACCAAAATACTAAATTTCATTTGTAATTTTACTTATTGCTATGTAAAAATAAAAAAGCATCCAAATATGACCGTCTTTAAAAATTGTCTTAAATTACAATAAAAACTGGTAAATTTTACGAGGATGACGTGTAAAACTGGAGTTACTTGTTAAAAACTCGTAATATTAACAAAAATAAAAAAGTAAATTTACAATTTGGTAGCATTAAAGCAGGCAAATTTAACAAAATTTTAATTTTAATTAATTTAATTTTAATGAATGTTTTTGATGCAGAGAAGTTTTACTCATAAAATGGATTTAACTAAAACTTTGTAAATTTACAGAGTTTTTTTGGTAAAATTCTTTTCGGTTTAATCAATATTTTACAGGTAATTCTGTAAATTTACATTTTTTTTATCGAAATCATTTTACAGAGTTTTCTTCGTAAAATAACAAAAAATCTTGCTGGTTGGAAATCTATGGTATTTTCTGCTGGCTCAGCAGAGTATCTCTGTAATTTAACAGAGTGATTTTTTTGAGTGTATACATGCTAAATAATTCCTGTACATATTTCGTACAGAATGTTACACACCAATTTTTTGTCACTTTGTTTTGTTCATCGGAGATTTAAAATGGATGTTATCTTAAGACGTCGAAACTATCCAAATAGACGTTTTTTTTTTTAAATCCTAAACAGAACAACCATGGCCAAGGATGATACTTTTTGATGTTCAAAAGTACGTTAATACGCCCGTGACTCATTTGATACTTTTAACAATCTACCGGACTTTTTTTTGTTACTCACGCTCACGTGAGTAGAAATAAATTTACTCACGAATCACGTTATTCATGCGTGATTCACGTTAATCACGTGGTTGATGCTCATCTCTAATACATATATTTCAGAATCACTAACACAATAACGTTTTTTGTATTTAGAATTTAGTAGAATCAAATAAAATTGAATTATCAAAGAGAAGGTAACCAGTTACAAATCCGTAGTCGAATTCCTAGAAGAGATTGAAGTGAACCTATAACCCGCTGGGACGAAATTGTTGGTGGCGCTGTCCTCTAGACCAGCTAAATAATCCACCAGCTAAATAATCCTTTATTTTTTTAGAGGGGTATGGAGTAATTCCAAATCATTAAAAAAAAAATAAATTTGAAGAAAGTTTTAGGCAGAACATTGATAATTATGCCAACAAAAATGGCCTACTAACTAAAATCGCTCCATCCTAATATATACATATTTTTTTAAAAATAAAACTGTTGCCGCACATTAGGCGCAATAATAAAAGTTGTGCTGATTAATGGATAATAGGTGTGTTCCACAACTTTCCGGCTAAAGTTCGGTGAAATGAGAGAAAATCAAAAAACTCTCACGATACCGCAAAAATGGACAAAAGTACGGGAACGCAAAAAACCAATTTTGCAAATTATTTTCGGTAATTTGAATAAGATAGTTTAATCAATTTGAATAAATATCATCAATTTAACAAAATAATTTTCGTCGATTCCATAATATTTTACTTAATTTTTCTACCCTTACAAAATATAAAATATCCATAAATATTACTTTTGTAATTATTTTAATTTTTTTATTAAATTAAAGTTAATATTTTAAATACTTAAAACAATATTGGCTACACTCAAAAAAAAACCTTGTAAAATTACAAGAAAAATTGTAACTTTTTTTGTTTGCTACCTTCTATTTGACAAAAATTCCTAATAACTTTACAAGATTTTAACCAATATTTTTTTAGTTTTACAAGGTTTTTACCAATAAAATTGTAAATTTACAAATTTTTTGACACGATAAAATTTACAAAGAGGCTTCGTAATTTTACTAGATTTTTTGCTACCTCCTGTTTTACGAGAATTCCTAGTAATTTTACAATCTTTTTGAATACCAATAATTTTGTAATTTTACAAGCTTTTTACCAATAAAATTGTAAATTTACAGTTTTTTGGCGCAAATATAAATTACAAAGAATTCTCGTGAATTTACTAAATTTTTTTTGTAAAATTATCTTGGAAATTTGTAAAATTACAAAAAAAAATGTAAAATTACAAAAAAATTAAATTTCGATTTGTTAAAAAATAAAAAAAAATGTCAAATATTGGTAAAATGGGATTACGAGACTTTTCCTAGTAATTTGACAAAGTTTTTTTTATGTGTATAATTAACAAAAAAAAAATATAAAATCATTAATAATAATTTAATTATAAACTTACACAAAAGGAAAGAATGAATTTATTAAAGCGAACAACGAAGAAAATGCTGCCGTGGAACTAGCATGTCGATTTCTTGAAAACTAAAGATGACTCAAAAAAAGGAAGAGCATTTTCGAGATCAGCATATCCAACATAACTAAAATTGTCATTTACTTTTTGGATGCAAGACAAGTGTTGGTAAATATGAACTCACAAACATGCCAAAAATAGCCTATCTTCAATGTTTCTTTAGGCCATTGGGTCGCGACCCACCGACCCAATAGGAGGTCGCGAAAGAGTTTAAGGGGGGTCGCAAACAATTTTGTTAAAACCTTAAGTTTTGGTAAATTATACAAATACTTTTATTAAAGAAATAAATTATTTCCATCAATTAAGGTCCCTCTGTAATCACTATGCAGTTGTTAATTTCCCAAGATGCCCAATACTGATTGGTGAAGTTTTTTTTGGTGAGTCTGGGATCTAACAGTTCGTTTTCTATTAACTTTTCGATGCTGATTCGGAATTTGGGTTTCAAATTTTTCTAGTACGTTAGGTTTTCGAGAAAACTAAAGGCAAAGTTCACAAAAACGTATTCTTGTGCTTTGTTTGGGATATTTTTGGATGCGTCTGGGATCTGACCACTTTTTTCGATTTACTTTTTAATGCTGATTCTAAATCTGAATCCGAATAACGGATCTAGATTCGTGATCGAATAAAATTTTGATCAATGACATACATTGGTACATAATTTTGAAAAAAAAACAATCATTACTCAAAATTGGACTTTAAATGCATTCTTGGTAAACATTTCTTCATTTCTGATAAGTTAAACTGGTATTTTGATTTTATTTTCGAAAATAAAAAATGGATGACGATAGTAAGTTTCGATATAATATGTCGTAGTTCGGGACCTGGTTTCCAAATTTTTGAGGAAATTGAGGTAAAAATTCACAAAAAATTTATTTTTTTTTAATTTTTTTAAAGTTTTTTACGTGAAATTTTTGGTATGCGTCTGGGAACTGACGGTTTCGATTAATCTTTCAATGCTGCTTCTGAATTAGGTTTCAAAATTTTTGCATTTCAGGTTTAAAAAAAAAAAAAAACAGGGCAAAGTTCAAGTTAATAATTTTTTTTTATGTAAGAGGGTCGCGAAAAATTTGAAATATTGAAAAAGGGTCGCAAAGCAAAAGTTAGTGAGAAGCGTACCCCAAAATCTTTTTTGAATTACAATTTATATTTTTACAGTTGGCTTTTCTCAGAATTTTTTGGACTTCTTAGGCTGGATTACTCAATGCTCCGTTATTAAATAACTCTCCGTTAAATTTAACTTTTTCATACAAATTTTGACATAAGGCTCCGTTGAATCGGAAGTTAGCAGCTAACTTTTCATTGAGTAATCCGCCCTTACTATTTTTAATCTTTAACTGTTGTTATTATAGCTTAAAATATGGATGATGAATAAGTACCAGAAAATACACCAGTACGCTACAGAACATTTACAGTATAGTACGTTCAGAATGTCCAGCTCTTTAGTGTTAATTGAATATTAAAAGTTAATTCTGGCAATTCTTTTTTGTTCTCTCTCTTCGTATGTCGGTTATGCTTTAACTGACATTGAGCTCAAATAAAGGACATTTTATTAATAAAGCCGGCCGGTTTAAAAAAAACATGTTTTTTTTTTCGATAAAAGGTGTTTGCTAAATTTTCTATATAATATTTGGGAATTAAATAAAAAAAAACTTGTTTGTTGAAAACAAAGATGTTTTTATTAAGGATGTGAATTTATTTGTTATGTTGTATATATTGTGACATTTGTAATTGTATATTTTTGTGTGCATGAGTTTTATTTTATTTGTTTGTACTTGCGCATTAACCAATACCAACAAACGGATTTTGAAAATCTCTTTTGGTTTGAGCTTTGCAAAACTCTAAAAACCCTCTTCCTGTGCATAAACAAAACCAAGAGATTTTTAGATGACAATCAAATAACCAGTGATGCCAACTTACATCTTTTGGCACTATGTATGGTGCTTTTTTATACTGCAAAGCGCCAAAGTTTTGTAATTACAAGGAAGGCCTTTTAGAGGGCACCCACCGATTGTCCTGAAACTTAAATATTGGAATGAGGGCAGAAAAATAAGAGTTACCTGTTTTTTTAGCTGCCCAATCTCAAATTTAAAAAATGGACGCCACCTTACAAAATAATATGGGCTTTCGGGAAAATTCGAATAAAAGCAGAAATAACAGGAATTTCGCCAAACGCAAAAATACGGGTCAGCTTAATTTTAATAGAGATTATTATATACGAGTTTCTCTATATAAACTACCCCAACGTTTTTACATTTTTGAACAAAAACGTACTTAATGAAGCCGAATTTTGGCACGACCGATATACCATTTGATATGCCTTCAAAAAACCTTTCGACCTGTATAAAATGTTCATATAGTTTCTTTTAAAGAAATGTCAAAAATCCTTAAAAAAACGAAAAAATCCCATTTTTCCCATTCCCTTTGAACCTTTAAATGTGAGATTGGGCAGCTACAAAAAAACAGTAACTCTATTTTGCTCGTATCTTTTCTATATTCAAGTTTCAGGACAATCGGTGGGTGCCAAACTAAGAAATAGCACTAACTTGGGACTTTTTAAATTGTTCGTTAGTGTCATTTTTACAGTTTTTTTTTACATTTTTTAATAAAATTATGCAGCAAAACCTTGTTAAGTGCAAAAGCCATCTTTTAGTATTATAGCAAAAAACAATTCTTTAGTCAACATCGCGTATGAGTAACAAATATTTTCAAAACCAAAGAATTTCGAATACTCATACGCGATGTTGACCCAATAAAATACAAGACACTTCCAGAATTATTATAAAATCCAATTATCAAATTTTCTCGAAAACTGTGAAAAATGCCCTCCTGAATTAAAAAAAAAAAATAATTAAAAATTTGGCCGAATTTTTGAAAAATTTACTTTTTTAAAAAATTAAAAACTTAGAACGGGTTCTGAAAATTTTTCAAAATAAAAAAAAAAATACTCGATAGCTCATAAAAAAATATACAAAAATGTAAGAGATTGAGATTGTGGCTCATTCCCTTGTAATTTGATAAATATTTAATCAAGGGAACTCGGCACTAATTTGACCATTTTTCCAATATTTAACCACTAAAAACGCAATTTTCAAACTCGATAGCTCGATAGCTCATAAAAAAATATACAAAAATGTAAGAGAGTGAGATTGTGGCTCATTCCCTTGTAATTTGATAAATATTTAATCAAGGGAACTCGGCACTAATTTGACCATTTTTCCAATATTTAACCACTAAAAACGCAATTTTCAAAGTTCCATATAGACATTAAGGGGACACATGTTTTTTTCGCTGAATATTTGGTGTGGAATGACTCATGTGCGTGTCAAACTTGAGGAGCCTTTTGGTTATAATTGCATCACGGTTTCGACAGACGGATGGGCGGATGAAAAAGTGAGTATACCCCCATACTATGGTTAGAGGGTATAAAAAGGCTAACAATAAGTTTTTTTTTTACGTTTTTTTTTAGCTCGAAGCTTTTTAGTGTTTTTTTTTTCAATTTTTAAGTGTTTTTTGCTCTCAAAAAGTTGGCATCACTGTAAATAACCCTCGTGGACGATTTTTTTTTATGTTTTTCTCAGAACAGAAACAACATGAATTTTAAGTGAATGGACCACAAACAAAACTTGTAAAGTGTTCATACATATTATATTAGGGTTGTTCGAAAGGTAGGCTATTGGAGAACGTCAGTGCTTAAAAAAAAACAGAAATCTATTTAAATTTTAGACTTTTCTAACTTCTTTGAGACTCCCTTTACAATGTTCACTGGGATACACTTATAACGGCTTAAAAATTGTTATTCTGAAATTTCTGCGATTTAAAATAATACACACAGAAAACAAATTCGCCAATTTCCAACTGAAATTCAGTTGTTGCAACAAAAATTCGGTTGATGCATTTGTATTAAGGTTAAAACAACTAAATATTTGTAGTTACAACTAAATTTTGTTAATACAACTGTCTTTTAATAGAAACAACTAAAAAATTCGTATGCCACAGCGAAATTTAGTAGCAGCAACCGAATTTTAAGTTGATTCAACTGAAATATTCAGTTGGAAATTTAATTTTCTCTGTGTAGCCTACAATGGCATATTCAACATTTTGCTAATAAACTCTGTCAAAAAATCAGTAAAACGACTTTCAATTTGATTTAGCAAACTTTCAGCAGATTTTTCTGCTAAATTGGATGTTTTTACTAAAATCTCTGTCAATCAGTTTTAGAAAATACCAGAAATTTTACTGCGTGTTTACCGATTCTTTTTGCTGAATTTAAAAATATTTTTAAACACATTTTTAGCAGATTATTTTCTTATTATACAGAAATAGTTTGCTGTCATTCTTTTTTGAGTCAAAGTGTAAAAAAAACTATTAAAGTTTTCATAAAAAAATGTCTTAACAGATTTCTCAGCTGTTTTGAAAGATTTTTCTGCTGGTTTCACCTAGATAATCATGGCAGATTTTCAGCAAACCGTTTCTGCTAAAATCAGCAGATTTTTCATATAGCTCAAAATGGGCTTATTTTCAGCAGATTTTTCTGCGAATTGGGCAGAGAATTTATTTTGAGTGTAGTATATGGTTAAATTCGAATAAGGGAAGAAAATTCGCTCTTGAAAACCTTTACAATTCAGGTGTGCCGAATCTTTTATACCCTACATACGTACATGTAAAAAATTACAAAAAAAATGGCGTGGCCGTTTTTTTAAGTGGGAGGGGGAGATATTTTTACCTATTTTTACCTTCTGAATTCAGATTTTACAAATTTATCATTATGTAGTTAAATATTTTTTATTCACGCCCACTTAAATTCACACACAGAAAAATGTTTAGTTGGAATTCCATTATGAAAACGGAATTTTGATAAATCTTATAAATTTTTAGTTGTTATTGCAAATTTTTTATCCCCATATCAAATAAATAACAGCAGTAATAATTAATTATGAATCGTGACCGAATGGATGTATCAACAACTAATAATTTGGTTAATATACCCAAACTAAAAACTAATAAAGTTTTTGAAAAATATTTAGTAAGTACAACCGTTTCTTTTAATCTTTATTTTCCCTCTCGACCAATAATCATTTATTTAAATTAATAAATTCTAAAAACATTTGGTAATAGTATCCACAACTGAAAATGTTGGTCAACTTATTCAAATTCTCAATAATTTTTTATTTTTAAAAATTTTTACTAAATTATAAATTTGTATTGGTATTCTTAACTAATAATTGATTGTTGTGATTTCATTTAGATTACAAAACGTTTTTCGTCAAAAAAATTAAAATAGTAATTAGTTAAAGCAAAAATGTTATTGTGTCCAGACGTTTTTTTAAATTTTAAAATAAAATTCATATAAAATTCCGTAAAAAATGTTACAAACTTTGACGGTAAGTTGATACAACTGCCGAAATGCAATCAATTTAAATCAATAAATCTTGTTTTTGGTATTTGCACACGGAACTTTAATGCAGATGCTAAAGATAATATTTTATCCAAAAGTCGACAATAAAATCGTTTTTGAGTCACCTACAAAAAACTTTGGAACAGCTTCCAAGAAATCCTTAGAGTCCAAAGTGTCCAGAGAGTGGTAACAAATTTAAGGTTTGTAAATGCCAGAATATTGAAATTAACAATGGTTCATCCAAAACTATTCTCAAAATCGGAGGCATTTTTTATAGGAAAAATGCCTTAAAGTCTAAGTTTTTTTCTGTAGGAAAAATGCCTGAAATCTGAGACTTTTTCTATAGGAAAAATTTCGGAATTTGAGACTTAGATACTTCTACATTTTTTCATTAGAAGATATTCAATTATATTTTCTGAGATATTATTTAACAGATTCTGAGACATTCTTTCTGTAAAAAAAATCTCAGGTTCTGATTTTTTTTCTATTAAAAAATCCTCAGATTCTGAGTTATGTTTCTATAAGAAACAGATTTAGAAGTCTGAGATATTTTTTCGATTTTTTCATTTACATTTCTTCGTAAGAGATATATTTTGACTTCGAGTTATTTTTGCTCTAGAAAGTCTCGCAGATTCTGAGACAATTTTTTTAGAAAAATTCTTAGATTTAAAATTTTTCTATTATAATTAAAAGTTTTAGTTTATTTTTTCTATTGTATGTATTTATTTCACTTTTTAAATTATAAAATTTTTGCCATCAAATAAATAAGTAAAATTGCTTGAAAAAAATATTAATAATTTTTATTTTAAAAGAAACAGTTTAAAAAAATATTGATTGGTACAACTATATAACGCTTTTTAAAATTCGATCACTCTAACCAATGTCAATTTTAACACAAAAATATTTGGTTCTTATGATAGATATTTACCGGTAGAGACAACAGAATTGTCAGTAGAGGCAACTGAATATTCTGATAGTTGGTGCAACCGCAAAAATTCAGTTGGCAAACAATTCAGTTGCAACAACTGAATCTGTTTTCTGTGTGCACGTGTTGAAAACCCGTTAAACATGTTTTAAAAACATTGGTTAGTAAGTCACAAAAATATTTTACAATGTATTTGTGTTACTCAAAAATATTTTCACACTACAAAAAAAAATACACTCGAAAAAAATTTTACACTCAAAAAAAATGTTACACTCCAAAAAAAAATGTTGTAAATTATTTATTTTTTGTTCAAAAATTACTAAAAAAAGTTGTTTTACGCAAAATTAAATATTTCTAATCAAAAAAGTTATTTTTTTCACGTTAGAAAATTTACTATCACTTAAAAAGGGCATTGTGGAGGGTATTCACAGATTCAGCCAAGTTAAATTTAACTTCTCCACTTGTTTTTTATACAATTCAGAACACGATAAAGATGTCACAGATAGGAATAATGTTTTTTTGTGGATATATTTCATTAAAAGCAACATCTCAGCTAAAACCGTTTCAATTCAAAACTAAAAAAAACAAGTAAGAGTGTTAAATTCGGCTGTGCAAATCTTTTTATACCCTCCAACACGTTTAAAATTAAAAAAAAAATCGCAGGGGCGTCTTTTTTTTGTGGGGGGAGGGGGGTTGGCGGACTTGGTAGGGGACACCTGTACCCCGATATATATGTTTACAAATTTTTTGTTTATGATATTTACTCTTAAATAATAAATTTTTATCGTTAATTTTAATTAATTTCTATAACCACGCCCCCACCCCCTTTGGGGGCGGCCTGAAAAAATCTAATTTTCTAACCCCCTTGGTCCAAGCGCAGGTCTATGAACATAATATGGCATACAAATGTTACATTTGTTAAGCAAAAATTTAAAAAAAAACTCGTAAAAATATCGTATTTTTCAGGGGTCGTTTTAGTTCTTGAAGGGGGAACTTTTTTCTCCCTGGTACGATTTTGCCCATCTTCGAACTTAACCTTACCAGTAACATAACAGGTGTTCTTGCCCAATTTCAGGGGTCTAGCTCTTTTGGTTTGGACTGCATCGTTATTTCTACAGACGGACGGACATCGCTAGGATGTCTTAGATTCTATCATGGATCAATATTATATATACTTTGTGCGGTCCCCGACCGATATTTCGATGTGATACACACGGAATGACAAAGTGAGTATACCCCCAACCTGTGGTTGGAGGTTATAAAAATTACAAAAATTTTTAGAGTAAGACCCTAACGGCTTTAACTTTTTTTCGAAGTCAATTTTGTAGCGGAATGGTTTATCACACCAAAATGAAACTTAGTCGTTAATAAGCTAATCAAGTAAAAAAATAGTTAAAAAACAAAGATTAAAAAATCTAAAAAAGTTTTTGTGTTTGTATGGAAACATTTTTATTTTGGGGCAAAACATTAACCCCCAAAGGCACCGGTTAATTTTGTCCGATTTAGCTAAAAATTTAATAATTTTCCCAGCGATCGACGAAATTAAAAAAAAAAATCATAACTTGTGCCACCCAAATATGTATATTAGGGTGGAGCAAATTTGGCTTTTTTCCAATTTCAAAACGTCGGGGATAGGAAAGTTGCCTTTTAAGGTCGATATTAACACACAAAAATTTTGGACCTGTAGGACAATGGCTTTGGGTTCCTTTTTTAAAAAGAAAGTTCCGAACAAAGTGAAAAAAAAAATTACTGACCCCGACGTTTTCAAAATTCGAAAAAAGGTTTAATTTCTTGCACCCTAATGTATATAAGTTTGTCATTCCGTTTGTAACACCTCGAAATATTGGTCTAGGACCCAATAAAGGGTATATATTCAGGATGTCTGTCTGTTGAAAACACGCAAACTTTTGAAAGTCTTTACTGAGGCTGCTTGGCACATATATGTATTTTTCGTTCCCCTGGTCTGTTTGGTATTAAAAAATTTCAGCAAAATCGGTGAAGTAGTTCAAAAGCTATAAAAAAACTGTGCATTTTAGATTGGTTTCACCTAAACGTGTGGTCTTGAAAAAATCGTTAAACAAGGTTTAAAAACATTAGTACGCCACAAAAATATTTTACAAAAAAATTTTACACTCAAAAATGTTACCAAAAAAAAATACACTCAAAATAAATCTTACACTCAAAAAAAAATTGTTATGTTTTTTTTTTACAAAAATTACTAAAAAAAAAGTTTTTTACTCAAAATAAAACATTTTGAATCAAAATTGTATAATTTTTTCACGTTAGAAAATTTACCATCACTTAAAGCGTGCATTTTGTATGGTATTTGCTAAAATTAATTTGGAAAAAGGATACGAATCCGAATTTTTACAAACTTAAAATGTTGATTTCTAATTAATGTAAGGATAACATATCAAAAGATTTTTGAGTACATTTGAACCATCTTAATTAAAATCTATGTATGATGGAGCTTAACTAAAGATGGCGCCAAATATTTGCTATGGTAAAATAAAAAAAAAAAAAAAAGGATAAAATAGTTATAACACTATTTGCAAAAGCTCAGTTGTAATCGAACCGTCTGCTTAAGAACAACCTTAAAATTATACAAAAAACAAATCCGATATAGAAAAACATCAAAAAAAGTAATTGAAATAAATAAATAAATTCACTGTACTGTAATGTAGTGTAGTTAGTGATTGTGTTTTAAAGATAAAAACTGTATGTAGTTTGTATTACAAACACAAATTTAATATGAATTTAATTCACCTAAAGTGAGGCAATTATTCAATTTAATGCGATTTAGTGACAGTTTAGTTGAAATTATCAACCATACCAAACAAACCCCTATCATCATCATCATCATCATCATCAACATCATCATCATCATCTTTAACAACTAACACAACACACATAAATAATTTCCATCAACTAATAAAAAAAAATATTAAAATAAATAGTGAATGAAACTTAAAACATAACTAAACGAACGAACGACTAATGACAAATGGACGGACGGATACAAAAAACCCTCCGTAATCATAATAGGTTTGTGTTTGGATTATTTGAATTATAAACTCACAATCAGTTTATTTCTGTGATTGAGTGACAAAAATCTCTTGAGTTTTAAGTCCGTGTAACATTCAACGAATTGATTTGCCATTTTTTAATATGTGTAAATATTTTTAAATCTTTGAAACAGCTGTTTAGTATTTTTTTAACTATCAAGAGGCCAACACATCAAAACGCTTTTTTAATAATATATAAACAAAATTAAATAAAAAAAAAATATTTAAATTATTAAAACGTGTTAAAAATCGAAACAACATTTTTCATACTTTGTTTTAAATTTTTTCTTCATATTTTACGTAATTAAGAGAAAATCTATAAATCGATTTTTTATTTTTTTGTTTTTGTGTTGATGTTACTTGCACGTGCAGTTTTGCTGTATTGTAAATTATAAATTTATATTTAACCGTGGTTAAAACAATCTGTTTAACCCAGTTATTTACTTTTCGACATTAACAAGTTGTTAAAATATTAAATGTTTTGTTTTTACCACGTGATTTTATTGTTATTTTGAATTAACAAATTTCTTTGTTTTTAAATAAACTTCAGAGTAAAACTCCATTTATTATCAGCAGAAAACGCTGTTGGCATCATCAACATCGAAATGCTTAAGGTTTTTGAACTTTTTTGAACAGTGGGTAAGTTTGTGTAAATACAAATACGATATTTTCATTTCTTTAGAAATTATAAATTGATTTTAGTAGATTTTGTTACACTAACAAGGGAAGTATCTTAACCCTTATCAATTGATTTGCATTAAACTTAAAATATATATAAAAGAGACAATTCTAAGGTTGGGGTGTCTCGGCCATATCAGCGTTTAAAAATTTCGTTGTCCCCTTATGAAACAATGCGGACCCTCGTGAAAATTTCAATAACTCCCGAACTAAAAGGAATACCATCTCGTGTCGACTTAAATTTAATAAAGATTATTTCGTATTAATATGGATATCGTAGGTCTATGTCTTCATATAAATACCCTCCAAAATTTACGCATTTTAATAAAAACAAGTAGAAAAGTTAAATTCGACTTCGCCGAGTCTATGAATACCCTCCACAATGCATTTTTGAAAGGACAGTACATTTCTTAGCGTGAAAAAAATTTACAATTTTGATTAGAAATATTTTATTTCGAGAAAAAAATTATTTTTTTTGTCATTTTGAGTGTAAAATTTTTTTGGAGTGTAATGTTTTTTTACTGTAAAAATATTTCTGAGTGAATGCACGTATGTACACAAAATTGTCATGTAAAAGGAAAAAACGAGTGTAATTTTTAAGTTACCAATGCTTTTAAGACTTAACAAGTTTGAAAAGCATTGTTAAGTTACCACCAATGATTTTAAAACTTGTTTAACACGTGGCATTTAAAATGAAACCAATCTGAAATTCAGGGATTTGCTTATAACTTTTGAACCACTGGACCGATTGAGCTGAAATTCAATACCAAACAGACCTGGGGAACGGTAAAGAAACATGTTTCAGCAGTGTCATTATTGTCTTCCGAAAGCTATCGTGTTTTTTATCTCGTAAATTCACGAAAAACCCTTGTCGAAATTTACTCTTTTGCTCATAACTTTTTGGCTGGATTGCAATACTAACCTGACCAGTTAAATGACCAACATAAATGCCAAACTTCAGTAGCCTCTGTAAAGTCTTTCAAAAGTTAGCTGTTTTCTACGGACAGACAGATAGACGGACGGAAGGACGGACATCGCTAGATCGACTTTAAATCGATCGAGGATCATGAATATATGGACTTTTGTCATTAACTTTTAACGCTTGTGATATTTAACTAATTTCGCAATAACATTTTTTTTTGTAAACTAGGTGGTACCTGTGAATGTAGATATGTTAAGGGAACCATAATGAGTAATTCTGCAAAGGCACAGCGCAAATAGTCTCATTATCTCATGGTAAGGAACGTGCAAAGTTGAAAAATTTAAAAAAATCGCTTGATACTGTCATTAAATTTTTCGTTCAAAGTTCCATATTGTTGGGTGCGTTAAAGCTATTGCTCCAAATTTAATACCGTTTAATCAGTAGACTTGGGTAATTTTTTGGTGTAGGTTCAGTGGATGTGCCATCAATAAGAAAAAAGTTACATGGACCTAAATCTTTGATACCAATTTTTTTCAATTTTCAATTTTTCGAGGTTTTTTGATTGTAGCTTTTGGTGCAAACTGTAATTTTAAAATTCAAATGCACATGGTAAAAGCCCTTGTAAATATGCACAATCTGAGACTGATTCGAATGATGTGCTCGCAATGGTTACGAAGCTGCAGCTCTCCAAAGATGGGAAGAAAAAACGTGAATTTTTTAAAAAGTCTGTTTTTTGCGAGGCACACTGCCAGTTTTATTCCGAATGGTTCCGAATGCTTTGTGAACTTTATAATTTACCATTTCCCACTTGATTTACAAACGCATCCAAAAAATATTCAATTGCAAAAATTTTATGAACTTTTTAAATTTTTTGCAAAATTTCGATATTTTAGTTTTGCATTATTTGACAGCCAAATGTGCATGGCTGAAAGTTGAACATGTAGAAACAATGGTATGTGCAAATATAATAAAATCATGGAAAGCAACATTGATCAAAAGTTAATATTGGCGAATTCCGCGGTGTTTTTCAGTTTTCACTTTTTTGTAAGGCACATCCAGGCCGCTTATAGAAATTGGTCGGTGAAAGGCGCGTTTGGTAGTCTTTTTAATTCTCTATCTTCAATTAATTCGCACCCGAAAAAATTTAACGTTTAAGCGGTTTTTCGGTGGTTTTACATTTTTGATACCTTTAAATTTAATGGTTATATACAATCTTACATTACTTAAATAAAGTAGAAAAGAAATGTATTTTGATAGATTTTGACATGTCTTATTCAAATAATATTTCAAAATTAGTCCATTGATTTTTGCAGTGGCGGAAATCGCGAAAAATCGCAAAAATTTTTTATAACCTTGATAAAATTAGTAATAACGTTAAAATATTTCGTAATAACCTTAATATTAGCATTATTAATCATACTTTGAATAGTTTCAATATTCAGTGAAGGACAACACTGTAAAATCAGACATTTAATATTAAAAAAAAAAAAAAATTCAAAATTATTAATTTTTTTTTTTTCAAAAATGTTCCCTTTAAACAACTGCTGTTTCTTACATATTAGAGATAGAATAATGGTGTTAACTAAGAATTTGTTGAGATTTTGTTAATGCATTTGGTAATATTTTTCTAAAAAAAATAAAACCGCTGGAAACATTTTTATTTCCAAAATATTGGAAAATGTGCCGAAAAAAATTTGTTAAATGCAAATATCTCGATATTTAGCAAAGATTTTATGCATGTTTGAATATGTTTTTTAGCTCTGGGTAAGCATAATACAAAATGGCACGTTTGGTTAACATCGGATAAAAATGTAATTTTGACAATTTTTTTAAAAATTTTAATTTTAAACCGCCATAGTTTTGGGTGCGATCGCTCAAATTAATGCACGCGGACGGATTTGAATTACTTATTTATAATGTTATTTACCTACAAAGTCTTATCAATGTGCCACGAAAAAAAAATCGCAATTTTTTTTTCTTAAATATTAAAAGTTAATGACAATTGCTCATATATACTTTATGGGGTCCTAGACCAATATTTCGATGTGTTACAAACGGAATACAAACTTAAAAATATTTTTAACGAAGCCAAATTTTTTACAAGGTTACGGTAAGGGCAGGTGCGGATCCACGGAGGGGGGAAGGAAATTCCCCCTCCCCCAAACCGAATTCGAAAGAAAAAAAAAATAAAAGAGAAAAAAAGGAAAAGAAAGGAGAAGAAAAGAAAGAAGAGGAAAGGAGAGGGAAAAAAGAAAGGGAAAAGGAAAATTAATAAATCGTAGAATTGTTTTCTATGAAAACGTCTAAGAATCTTAAAATTTTTCTGAAGGAAAAATGACTCTTACTCTTAGAATTTTCTTTAAGAAAAAATTTGAGAATTTTTCTACGAAAAATTTAATAAAAAATCCATATCGTGAACCTATATTCAAAATATGCCAACTCAAATTTGACCGAAATGAGTTTCCGATGGAAAATAGCTCCCCTATGCAATACCCATCTGTGGTAAAAATTTCAGATCAAAAAAATAATTTTTTGTCGTTTTACATCCATTTTTGTTATTCTGCTAACTCAAAGTACATATTTTTTTGGTGAAAATAAATGCCAACTCCCATTGTAAATTTCCAAAAATTTTTCAAAATTTTTTTTAAAAAAAATTAGACCACATATCTTATTGCATTTGCCTTTCTGATCACGAATCTGGTAAAGGTTTTGATATCTAATGCCTAGTTTTCGAGATATTGCCATTTTAAAAATATATGTAAATAGTGTTTGCAAAAAAAAAATTGCTTATATATATGTAACTTTCAAACTATTTATCAGATTGAAACATTATGAGTGGGGCAAATAAAGTCAATGATATAAGCTTTCAAAATAGCTAGTTTGGAGTGAGCCTTCTATAATAAAGCGTGAGTTACAGAGTGCCAAAGTTGGCCACCCTGAAATTAAAACGCTTTCGGAGCTAGTAACTTTTAAAAATATGCAAAGATTTTTAATTTTTTTTTAGTTTTTGCAATTACCGCACTAAGGAAAACAAAATCCAAAAAAAAAAAAAATTTATAAAAAATTTTCAAAAAAAAATTTATTTTTAGTTTCCGACAAAATATGCCAACTCTAAAAAAATATTTGTTTTTTGATATAGTAATAAATGCCATCTCAAAAAAATACGCAAACCAGTGGAAAATATGAAATTTTTGGCATAGGTAAAAATTGTTTAGAATATTTAAACCATCTTATGGAAGGTACATTGTTTATTTTTGCAATAATATGCAAAACAACTAGTTTTTTAGCTCTCCTGAAAAGTAAGCTTTTTCGAGTTGGCATTTATTGAATATAGTTCGACGATATAAATAATTTGCAAGCTTTTCTATAGGAAAAACCTTAGAATTTTTTTATTGAAAACATATGAGAATTTTTCTGTAGGAGAAATTGTTCTATAATTAATGTCTACACAGAAAAAATTAAAAACGAAAGTCAATCAACAAAAACGCGGATTCAATTAATTTTTTAATTGAAACTCCTCCGATAAAGAAAATTGTTATATCAATCATCAAATTGTAGGTGATTAATTGATTTTTATTTCAATTAATCATTTTTTCGATTTTGATTAAAAATTTGATCAATTTTTTATTTAAAGTCAATTAAAAAAATGATTGATTTAACAAATGAATTTAAAGCTTATGGAAAAATTATGAAGAAATTCATATTTTTTGCTTTCCAATATGTTGCCGACAATAAAAAAAAGTAAAACCCTAGTATAAAGTATATTTTTGAATTAATGTATTCAAATAAATTGAAGAGAAAAAAAATTTGGTATGTTGAAAATTTGTAATTTGATAGTAAAAGAAAATATCAAAAATTTTGATCAAAACAATAATTGACTCATTTAAATTTTGTTGATCAATAGATTTAATTGAAATTTTTTATCCAAAAATTTTTTGTGTGTAAGAATCTGGAAATTTTTCTTAAGAAAAAATGTCTCGGAATGCTAAAATTTTTCTACATAAAAAGAGTTTCAGAATATTAAAATTTTTCTTTAAAAAAATATGAGAATTATTCTCTTTCGAAATTTTTCTAGACGAAAAATTTGAGAATTTTTTTTTTAATTTAACTTAAGGTGCTATGATGTAAACTTTTTTCGTATTTTTTTGGAAGCACGGTGTGAGCACGTGCAAAAATCACACTTCGGTACAAAAATCACAATCCGTTAAAAAGTTATAAATCTTCAAAGTCTTACTTACCATCTATCTTCAACCATTAAGGTGGTCCCCATACAATGCTTTTTATTTTTTACAAAAGTTAGACCGACTCTCATTGATTTTTAAACGACCCTAATTAATAAAATTACACGAATGACTAGCGTTTTAGTTTCTCTCGTTACAAAAATCCAACACTAGTATAACACTGTGGAACAGATTCAGGTTAGAAAAATTCGATTCTGAGAGTGAGGGGTGAACATATAGGCTAAATTAGAAGACCCGTATCGCGGCGTTTGTTTATGTTTGTTTTCGAACTTTGCAGTCAAATGCCGATTTTCAGCATATTGTTTATATTGTTTTTTGGCTGTAACTCGTCGACTAATTAATATTCTTTCAATCTGTAAAAGCCAAATTATTGCTAGAGACCTGTTCAACAAATTATTTTTATTTTAAAAATTGATTTAGAAAATTTTTGTAATGCTTATGAAGCAAAATATTTTCAAAAAGCATGAAAAAAATAATTTTTCCAACATTTTGCTTCATAAGCACCACAAAAATGTTCATTTGTATTGCTCATACGCCCAGGTATACAAGAAAACTCAAGAAAACTACAAAACGTCAATAGTCCGCAAAATTTTTTGATAACAATACATTTTCTCATTTTCTCATTTTTTGTGTGGATACACAATCTGAACTTTCTTTGAAGAAAAAATACCGAATTTTTACATAAATAAACTTTTTTATAAAACTGAAAAAATTTTATTGATAATATAAGCCCTGTTTTCGCATAACCGAATATACGCTTACCCATACAAATTTTAAATTATCCACGCTTATTTTTAGCGTGTATAATTATTGGCGTTAATTTTAAACCTCGATAAAAAGTGAAGCCTAGTACACATTTTTAATGAATTAGCATAGACACAACCCTTTTCGTCTTATTATACCAAAGACATTAACCTTTTTTTTCTTGTCTGCCTTAATAAATTTTGACACACAACTACAGCGATGCCAAGAACATTTCGTTAAACGTGGATGCGTTTTCGGCTAAACGGTTAATGTTAACATATATACGGTTATGCAAAAACAGGGCTTAAGTCAACGATATGCAAGTTTCAGGACAATTGGTGGTCTGGTTATAACTAGATTTTATTAGGATATCAAAGTACAACTACAAAATTTTAATCAAATGCTGCATATTTTGAGAAATTTATTTATTGTAATAATGGGTCCTTTTTTTATTACCCTATTTTTCAAAAAAGGCATTCCAATCATTTTAAAATTTTTATTACAAAAATCGGTTTTATTTAACAAATGATTTTTTTATATGTTTGATTACTGTGGTATTTTTTGCTGTGAAACTGGTTATATGACATGTTTTCGTATTTAAATCCCACTGTGTTAATATTGGAGGTATTTTCCAATATGTTCATCATCAATTATGAAAACGTTGTTCGTATTATAAACAATTGACTCATTGTCATTCTATTTTTGTTAAAGTGCCACCGTAAAAAACCTAATTGGTTTTGGGATTCCCCTGAGTGTTTGTGTACCCTCCAGTATGGGCACAAACTAATACAGACTCCACAGGAGAGTTTAAAAACAAAAAACGAGAAAAACTAAGCGATTTCAGGAGAAAACAGAGCCTCTATAATATAGAGATAAGACAAAATTATTTCTTTTACTACCTCCTTGGGGGCGCTTGTCTTAATAATATTCTTGAGCTAATACTAAAACTTAGTAAGGGCTCAAATACCTCAGGAAATACTACTCAGATAACTATGTAATTTTCCATACACTCGTAGCAACTATCCAATATCTTACACTCAAAAAAATAAAACTGTAAAGTTAACAAATTTTTTTTTGTTAACTCGAGTTTACTGGCTTTTTAGCCAATTTTGAGTTAAAATCAGCGTTTTAACTACTTTTTTTAGTTAAGTTCAATTTACGAAAATACTAGTTTTGAACAAATTTTGAATTAATTTTTTTTGTTGACTTTAAAACGGTGTTTACGAATTTTTATTAATTAATTTGCTGATTTCTCGTAACATATTTGTCGAGTGAAAAAATGTTAGAAATTTCTTGTGTAGCCTCCTATGGAAATCTCATAAGTTCTACTTAAGCTGAACTTAATGCTGTGAAAAAAAAGAAAAAATAAGTGAAGTGTTAGTGTATAAAACCAATATTTAACAAACTTACAATTTTTTTACAAAAAGTTAAGCTGAATTTAACTAATTTTTTTGTTAATACATACATAAAAATATTACCAAACTTTCAGCTGAATTTTTAGTTAAAGTTACGTTTTTTTTGCTACATTCATTCTACGAAAAGTTAACTAAATATTTTTAGTTAAATTAACTAGAAATTTAGTAGGTTCAAAATCAGGTGTTTTTTTAGTTAAATTTAACTAAATTTTTTGCTAACTTTACAGTTTTATTTTTTTGAGTGTACATATAAATTAAAATTTGAAAATTTTGCACGCAAAAGTTAGTTACAGAGTTTTTAAAATTTAGTGTGCTACAAAAGTCTCACTAGCTAGCAGGTGCTGCCATCGAGACAAAAGTAAAACAACTTTTTTTCCGGTATTGCCATTGAAGCAATGCACTGGTTTTAAGCTAACATGGCAACACTTTCTAATAACACTGTGCTACAAAAAACACAAAATCGAATATACTTTTAAAATGAGGTAGTTAAGGTTGTAGGTCTCGTCGAAAAGATCACAAAACTGCCTATCAAACTTGCCAGACACCCTCAAATTTTAAAGTTATTGTCAAAAAATGTTTTTTGGGACTTTTCTCACTAAACCACATGTAACTTAAACATTTTTCAACCGATTTTAAATTTTTGAACTGTTTTGGATAGAAGAAGGATAGGGCTTTTCATGTGTGTGAATTGGTCTATACATATAAGAAAGATTTTTATCCGATTTTTTTGGCATAAAGCTCATCGTATTCACAATTAAATTTTCTTTAGGAATACGTTTATTAATATAAATGTTGTTGGGGCCCCCGTAGGCTAGTTGGTAGCGTGCTAGCCTTTCAACGTGGGGGTCGTGGGTTCGATTCCCGCCAGAACCCTTGGTTTTTTTCGCTACAACGAGACGACGGTCATTGTTACCAGTTCTCGGTTAGGGTGAATTTATTAAAAATGAGTTGTAAATAAATGGAAAGAATAAATAAAAAATAATTGATCAAGTGATCAACTATTATAAATGTTGTTGAACAAACTATAGCAGAAAAAAATCGATAAACTCACTAAATTTTCAAAAAATAATAAAAAATTAGAATTTGTTGAAAAAATCAATACACTTTTTTTATACTGAGCTAACATTGCGTTATATTTTCAGCAAATACGACTAATCGATTAAACCGGTTAATCAATTTTCCTCATTTATCGAAAAATGCCCCAACCGGTTAACATAAGCTTCCTAATAAACATTTAAAAAACTCAATTCTATTATAAGTGTAAATTAAGCCACATTTCCAGGTTTAATTTGAATTTAAATGTTATAAAACTTGAATTCAAGCCCAAACAAAAAAAATTTACTTGAAGTACACTTGAATTTTCAAATGCTTATTGGGTTATCACTTATTGCCAAATACATACATATGTAAATTGTTTTATAATTACATTGACCATCTCTAACCATACCACACATTTTCCTTCCGTTTCCGTTATTTTTTTTTTTTATCTTTTTACTAAAATGGTGATGTTTCAAAATTGCTGATGCAGAAGTTCATTATTTACAGCAACGTAAAAAAGAGAAAAAAGAGACAAGAAAATAAGTTTTAATTGTAAATTACTTTTCTTTTGACAGTATTTATATTCAAATAATAATTGCTTATATTCAGCTATTAATTGTCCATTTCCTTTTATTTTTTTAAGTTAAAAGATAGTTTTTTCTCTCCATAATTACATCAATTAACGTTAAATAACAAGATAATTTATTGACTTGCAATTTATTTTGCCAATTCAAAGGACTGATTTATATTTTTAAATTTAACTTTAATCTTATTTATAACTACATACGTTACTAGGGTGATCAGTCGATTATTACTCATTCGATTAATCGAACAATTTTAGGCGAATAATGTTTCGATTAATTTAAAATTGCTTATTTCGATTAAAGCACTAATCGAAGAATTAATGCCGATTAATCGAATAATAACATTAATATATGGTTTTTCTGCACTCAAAAAAATAAAACTGTAAAGTTAACAATTTTTTTTTTGTTAACTCGAGTTTACTGGCTTTTTAGCAAATTTTTAGTTAAAATCAGCGTTTTAACTACTTTTTTTAGTTAAGTTCAATTTACGACAATACTAGTTTTGTACAAATTTTGAATTAATTTTTTTTGTTGACTTTAAAACTGAGTTTACGAATTTTTACTAATTAATTTACTGATTTTTTGTAACATTTTTGTCAAGTGAAAAATTTTAAACATTTCTTGTGTAGCCTCCTATGCAAATCTCATAAGTCCTACTTAAGCTGAACTTAATGCTGTGAAAAAAATAAGAAAAAATAAGTGAAGTGTTAGTGTTTAAAACCAATATTTAACAAACTTAAATTTTTTTACAAAAAAATTAGCTAAATTCAACTAATAAAAAATGTTACGAAATTTTCAGCTGAATTTTTAGTTAAAATTACGGTTTTTTCTGCTACATTCATTCTACGAAAAGTTAACTAAATATTTTTTGTTAAATTAACTAGAAATTCAGGTGTTTTTTAGTTAAATTTAACTAAATTTTTTGCTAACTTTACAGTTTTTTTTTTTGAGTGTGTAAATATCCAAATTTTTTTTAAGTTTTAAATCAAATAAACAACCCACCCAACAAAAACAGGGTAATGAGTTGTGAAAAGTAATCAAAACGAGTACCCATTACCATTTGCATTATTTTAAGCCCAAAAGTAGCTACTTTTGAATAATATGTTGTTAAAATACTTTAAAGTAATATAAAAATAAATAGTTTTCAGTCTTTTTGTTTTAAAAAAATCATTAAACGAATGTTGTCCAAACTAAGTATTTTTATATATAAAAGGACTTCTAAAGATGTCCCGTGTTAAAATTTGCAATAACTTTTATTTTTTGATTTTTATCATAAAAGTATAAAATAAGAGTTATTAAAAACTTTTTGTCCAAACAATTTAAAATAACTTTTATTTTATGCTTATTGGAGTAAATAACTGTTATAACAATTATTTTTTAAAAAAATCAATCAAATTTTATGTCTTTAAATCAATGATGGAAGTATTAGCTATCAATAGGATTCTTTGGCATTCGTTTATTTTAGTTTTATTTTAAAAACTCAAAGTTTTTTAAGGCTCAAAGAGTTTTTAATAACAGTTATAATAAATAAAAGTTTTTTATTTCTGTTATTCTGAACAGATATTTATATAAATAATTTCAAACTGTTATATTTAATTTTTATTTGAAAAAATATTTTTGAACAGTTAAATTTTACTTTTTTTCAATAAATCTCATAACTGTTATGGTCTCTGCTTTTAAGTAATAATATCTTCTTCCACTCGCATTTTTTAACTATTTAATTAACTCAAAAATTACTTAAAAACTTAAAAAAAATCAGGAAAGTTTTTGGGCAAAAACGGTTTCGGGTTTTGGGCAAACCCCACTACACTCAAAATAATACATTAGTAGATTTACTATTTTTTTTTTTAACGCTAGTAAGCTAATTTTTTAGTTAAGATTAACATGTTAGCAAAAATATTTTGTAAACTTCATTTAGGGCATTAGCAATTTTAAACAAAATTTGATTTAATTTTTTTGCTAAATTTTAATTTTACAAGCTTTTTTGCTAATATTAGCAAAAATAAATAGTAAATTTTTTTTTTTAAGAAAACTTAAAATGACGCTATCTCGGAAACTAAGCCAGATAGAGACAATGGAGCTCATTCTGGACCTATCGGGTCCGAACCCAAATTTTCGGGAATGATAACTTTTTTGGATCCAAAGTTAGGACCCATTAGGGTCCACACATGTGAAGAGGACCGGCGATACTATGGAGAGCCCGAGAACCAAAAATGGCTCTCTCTGGCTTAGTTTCCGAGATAGCGCCATTTTAAGTTTTCTTAAAAAAAAAATCAATTTTAAATTTAGCAAAAAAAATTAGTTCAAATTTTGTTTAAAATTGCTAATGCGCTAAATGAAGTTAACAAAATATTTTTGCTAACATGCTAATTTCAACTAAAAATTTGCTACAGGTTAGCTTACTAGCATTAGCAAAAAAAATTAGTAAATATACTAATGTATTATTTTGAGTGTATAAAAATGTGCATTCAAAATTAAAAAAAGAGTGCATTTTTATGAAGAAAATTCTCCATACATTACAAATTAGTTTTTGCTATTTTTATTTACTACTATTTTTTAACGTTTTGTAACTTTGTTAGCTTATTAACGAAAAAACAGACAAGAATTGAAAAAAAAAATAAATTACTACTATTTTTTATTTTATTGTAAATTTATGAGCGAAATGTAATTTATACACGTGAGCATGTGTGAACGTGTGCAAAAATAAATTGCGAAAGTGGGTATAGGGCAATGCATTTATATAATTTCATATTTAATAAAAGTACTTTATTTCAAAAATATATATCGATGGCTTATATTCAAAATCCTCTACCTAAAAAAAACACAATTTTCAGAAGACACAAAACACTCTTTATTTTGCAATTTCTTAGAATGTCACAAATATTAAAAATTTTGTTGAAAAACTGCATAACTAAAAATTAACTGTTTGAAAAAAGAAAATTTTCTTGAAAAATTTACAATCGCTTTCGTATAAGTTGAAAAAATCTTTATGCTTAAATCTTTTTAAGTCTTTTTTACATCAATAAAATACATTTTAGATGCTTAGATTGTTTATCTGAAATCAGCAGATTTGTATGCTAAAATCAGTAGATTTTTCTGCTTAAATCAGCAGATTTTTCTGCTTAAATCAGGAGATTTTTCCGCCTAATTCAGCAAATCTTACCGCTTTTTCCAGAATTTTTAATTTCCCGGGATCCCGCATTAGAAATCCCGGGAAAGCTGGAAATCCAAAAGAAACGATTTTTTGGTGAAACTTAAAATTTCTGATATTTCGAAAGCGACCTAAACGATTTTAACAATGTGTACAAACTTATGTTCAGCATCCAAAAATTAGTTTAAAAAAAACTTGTATTGCAAAATAAAAGTATACAACAATTCCTTAATCGAACAGATAAAGGGGTTTTCATTTAGAAAAATGAATTGTGTAAGAGAAACTCATTATTGTTTTTTCGTGAAAATTAAAGATAGAGGGCTTTGAATATAAGCCCTCTATATATTATTCCATAATCATTTATCGCAGCACTTAAAAACAACAGATTATTTATTAAATCTTTATTCAAATTAAGCAAAGCAAATTAAGTAATTATTTTTAATAACATTTTGCTATTAAATAATTAATAGATATTTGAAAACAATCGGATGCATTGTGTATTTTTATACAGAATTTAAACACTACAAAAGGGCTGTTAACATTATTCAATTCAATTGAATACATATTTAATAAAATAAAACAACTTGGTTTATTCATTGCACTGTGAAACAATTGATGGGTCTTTCTTAGGACCTCAACCGAACCAAGACAGTTTATAAGTACACTCTTATAAAATTTTGTTGAATTTTACCCACTTTATTGTAGGTAACTGTTCTCCTACAATAAAGTGGGTAAAAATACTCAATGTGTTTAAATTTCAACATTTGCACACAAAGTGTGTACAACTATTAAACATTTTGTGTGTACACCTACAAGTTAACTGCTTACCAAATTCTGTAGCAGTACACACAAAGTGTGTAATTTTAAAATATTTATGTCTAAAAATCTTCAGAATGTGTGTAAAAATGCATATAAAATGTTCAAAATTTATTTATTTTTATTCCTATAGAAAAAAAATCCAAAAAATGCATTCTGTTATTTTCATAGTTTTTATTTCTACAATAATCAAAAAAATATAAATTGCAAAAATATATTAACACGAACATAATTTTTTAATAGATTGCTTAATATTAAAACTAAAACAAACAAGGGAAAAATAATAAATTAAAGTATTATTAAATACGCTATCTAAAAGATGATAAACATTTATTTTTAAACATTATCAATTTTATACTTTTTGAGGAAAGCATTTTAAAATTAAACAAAATCTTAACAAAAACTTCTAAGTCCGTGATCTTTAATGTTCTCTTTTCCACAATTTCTTGTTACTTAATTTCCTCTAAAAGATATTCCTCTGTCTTTTTGAAAGAAAGTCCTCTCTTCAAGAATTGGGATTTGGAATCTGAGTTTTGATTTTATGAATTGTTGTTTCATCTAAAAGTAAATAAAAATGTAAAAAGAGTTAATAGTAGTAGTATTTTTTACTATGAAATTCATATCTCCTTTTCTATAAAAAAATGTTTCAGATTCCGAGAAATTTTCTATAAAAAGATAATCTCAGATTCTGAGATTTTTTCTATAGAAAAATTGTCTCAAATTTTGAGAATTTTTTTTATAAAACAAATTTCTCAGAATCTGAAACATTTTTTCTTTATAAAAATTCTCAGAAGTTGAGACATTTTTTCTATAGGAATATTTTCAAAATCTGAGATAATTTTTCTATAGCAAATTTCTTGGGATATGAGCCATTTTTTCTATAGAAACATTCTCATAATCTGAGCCATTTTTTTTTTATAGAAAACTTCTCATGATCTGAGATATATTTTCTATGGAAAACTTTTTAGAATCTGTAACAGTTTTTCTATAGAAAAATTTTCAGAATCTGAGATATTTTTCTATAGAATAATTCTCAGAATCTGAGATATTTTTTCTATAGAAAAATTTTCGGAATCTGAGACATTTTTTCTATAGAAAAATTCTCAGAATCTGGGACATTTTTTCTATAGAAAAATTCTCAGAATCTGAGACATTTTTTTATAGAAAAATGTTTATAGAAAAATCTGACACATTTTTTCTATAGAAAAATTCTCAAAATCTGAGACATTTTTTCTACAGAAAAATTTTTGGAATCTGAGACATTTTTTCTATAGAAAAATTCTCTGAATCTGAGACATTTTTTCTATAGAAAAATTCTCAGAATCTGAGACATTTTTTCTATAGAAAAATTCTCAGAATCTGAGACATTTTTTCTATAGAAAAATTCTCAGAATCTGAGACATTTTTTCTATAGAAAAATTCTCAGAATCTGAGACATTTTTTCTATAGAAAAATTCTCAGAATCTGAGACGTTTTTTCTATAGAAAAATTCTCAGAATCTGAGACATTTTTTCTATAGAAAAATTCTCAGAATCTGAGACATTTTTTTTATAGAAAAATGTCTCCGAATCTGACACATTTTTTCTATAGAAAAATTCTCAGAATCTGAGACATTTTTTCTACAGAAAAATTCTCAGGATCTGAGACATTTTTTCTACAGAAAAATTCTCAGGATCTGAGACATTTTTTCTATAGAAAAATTTTCAGAATCTGAGATATATTTTTTATATAGAAAAATCTGAGTAATTTTTATTTTAGAAAAAATCTCTATGAATCTTAGAAATTTTTATAAAAAATATCGTTAGATTCTTACATAGAGATATTTTTCAAAGAAAACATTTTAAATCCTTTTTTTGTAATAAAACTTTTCACAATTTTCTTTGTGTACTTACCTTTCTAGTTTAAGATTGGCAAACATTCTTTTGAAAAATATGATGTTTTGTAGATGCTACAAACTTCTAGGTTTCAGATGTATTTTAACGCTTCTTGTCGGTTTCTTTTAATTTTATTAAGGCATATGATGCAGCAAAATATTGTTAGTTATAATTATCTTATCTCTATTTAAAGTATTTTCGTGTTTTTATTAAATTTTTCTCGTTATTTTATTGCAATAGAGAAATTAACAAATTTTCTGCTTTTATTTTCCTTTTTAATTTGCTTTGACAATTTAAATTTTTGTTTTTATATTACGCATTAAATGTTCAATATTTTAAATTTAAACATTAAATGCTTACCATACACACAAAATGTGTAATTTTAAAATTAAAGTGTTTATTTTTTTCAAATTTGTATGTCAACACAAAAAATACTATCTAATGTGCGTAATATTCAAATATTTGTGTGTAAACTAAAATTTTAAACACTTCGTGCTCAATTTTACTCGTTGTGTGTTATTTTACATAAAAATTTACCCACTTTATAGTAGTAATTTTACAAGCAATTTTTAGAGTGTACTTGTAGGTGGAAGTAAAATACCCAAATGGATTTTGTTGTGTAACTTAAAATTTTATTGTAGCCCACTGATTTTTTTTTTTTCAAAGGTGTTCGAAAAAGCGGAAAATATAATGTAAATATTCTTTTGAGCTTGAAATAGTGTTTGCATGGGTTCAATAGAATTTAACGGGAAATTTTTTTTAGAATAACCCAGTCGGCAAAAAAAAATCACACCTGACATACTGCTGACTCTCCCTTTATAAAATTGCTGACATCTTCATACAATTTTTCAAAATGTCATCAATGACATGTCAGCAATTGGTCAGCGGTTGTTTAAACGAATTGTTAGTGGCCACCGATACTGCTGGACACTGCTGACCAACTGCCGACATGTCATTGATGACATTTTGAAAAATTGTATGAAGATGTCAGCGATTTCGTAAAGGGAGTGTCAGCAGTATGTCAGGGGTGATTTTATTTTGCCAACTGGGAAGTTAACCCTCTATCTCCCGTTTTTATAGGTCATTTAATTACTTTTTAAGAAATGGTTCAAAAGTTTAATAGGACATACGTTTAAGGGTTAAAATGTTCTACGAATATTTTTTGCATCAAATTTCACTTAGGGTTACCGAAGGCAAAAAATTTGACTGGTTTAAGAAAAATGCATAAAATGGGTTAATATTAAAGTTTCATTTATTTTTCATGATTATGCCAGTAATCGTATATGAGGCATTTCACACAAAGTGTTCCGCTACAGAAAAACATGTGTCCAAGAATTTTTGAATAAATTGTATTGATAGCCCCTTATGGAACTAAGAAAATTTCGTTAAATTTAAACGGAATGCACCAGAATCTCAAAAAAATACATTCTTTTATATTTTTTTATGGGCTATCAATAAAAAATTATTTTAAAAAAATTTCAGAACCGGTTCTGAAATTTTCCATTTTTTAAAAGTCAATTTATTAAAAATCTGGGAATTATTTTTTTTCTTTTCAGTTTTTTTTAAGCTTACACTCAAAATAATAACTCTGTTAAATTACACAAAAACTCTGCTAATTTAACAGTGTACACCATACTTTCCCGGCTAGCAACATTTCTTGGTAATTTTACTATAAGACTCTGTAAAATGATTTTGACAAAAAAAAAAACCTGTTAATTTACAGAGTTTCTAGTAAAATATTGGTTAAATAAAACACCATTTTACAAAAAAAACTGTAAATTTACATATATTTGTAAAATGCATTTGATGCAACTAAAATTTTACAGAAAAAACTCTGTAAATTAACAGAGTTTAGTAAAATACATGTTATTTTGTAAAATTTTTATAAGATTTTGTTTTGGTACTTTTAACATTTGCTCAAAAAAAATACAGATACAATTTTGGTGTTTGGTGTTGGTGTTAACTATGAAATTAAGATTACATAGAAATAAGTAAAAATACAGATAAAACTTTTGTTTTTTTTTGTTTTTTTGGTTATAAAAATTACAGAGTACAGAAAACTCTTCTAATTATCTGTAAAATTAAGATTACAAAGTTAAAAGTAATATAACAGGTGAATCTTTGTTTTCTTTGTCATAACAAAATACAAAGTATTTTGACAAAAAAACTCTGCCAAATGTCTGTTGAATTGTGATTACCCGAGTAAAAAGGTTTATATATAATTATATATAATTTGATAAAATTATATCAAATTATATATAATTATATAAAAAGGTTAAATTCTTCAAAAAGCTGTATAAAATTATATAAAATTATATATAATTTGATAAAATTATATATAATTATATCCAGGATTTGGTGGATATAATTATATAAAATTATATCAAATTATATATAATTTGATAAAATTATATAAAATTTAATCAAATTATATATAATTTGATATAATTTTATATAATTATATCCACCAAATCTTTGATATAATTATATATAATTTTATCAAATTATATATATTTTTATCCAACTTTTTGAAGAATTTAACCATTTTATATAAAAAACTTTTTTACTCGGGTACAGTCATTTTACAGAGTCATTATTTTGAGTGTAGATGTTTGTACATATATCCATACGTTTTTGTTTTTTTTTTCAAGAAAATCGCATTTGAATATTAAATTTCATAATAATTTTGTAATTTTATTTTATTTTATTTTCTTGTTCCAACAAGACGTATAAATTACAAATCAACGAATTTCGCAAATATTTGTAACTCATACGCTATGTTAAAACAAGCAAATACAAGAACATTACAAAATTATTATTCAATTTAATATTTAAATGCGATTTTCTCGACAAAAAAAAACGAAAAACGCACAGCTGAACTTTTTTGTGTGGATAGACAAACGTCTAAACATAAAAAAAATATTAACAAAAAATTACTTTTTTACAAAATTAAAAATTTAGAAAATTTTCCAAAAAAAAAATGTTAATCAATAGCCCATATAAAAATATACAGAAAAGTAAATTTTTGGGATTGTGGTGCATTCCGTTTTAATTTGATAAATATTGAATCAAGGCAACCAAAAATATTGAATCAAGGCAACCAAAAAAATTTTGAGATTCTGGTGCATTCCGTTTAAATTTAACGAAATTTTCCACACCAAATGTCCTTCGTTGGACATTTGGTGTGGAATGCCTCATATGTACAATTGTGACTACCAAAATAGGCATAAATACATTTACAATTAGCCTTTTTGTGCATTCTTTTTATACCGTAAAATTTACTGACCCCAAGTGAAATTTGATGCAAAAAATATTCGTTGCCCTTTTTAACGCTTGTCTTGACATGTTAATTGTATAAAGAACTTTGGATAAGTATGTTATGTCCACAAACTCCTTTCGAAAATTAAAAAAATTAATATCGAATTATTCGGAAATTAAAAAAAAAGAAAAAAATTATTCTAAATTATTTTTGTGTTTTTTTTTCTGGAACTTTAAAAAATTTGTCAAAAAAACTTTTTCTCTGCAATAATTTTTAATGACATTCTTAACTCAAAAACGCAAAAAATGTGTCTTGCACTTTTGGCAAAATTTTTGAACAAAAACCCTTTTGCAATTTAATGTTAAAAATCGTGATTTTTCTCATAAGTTTGCGCTTTTTTTTGCAATTCCGTAATTATTTTCCAGAGTTAATAAAATACAATAAAAGACTTTTCTGGGTAATTAATTTCTGAAAAACAAAATTTTAGATACTTTTTTGCAAATCGCGCTGGCTGTTAACAAAATTTTAGCATTATTACTTTTTTTGAAGCTATAAATATTAAAATTTTGTTTAGTAAGGTACTAAGAAAACAGTTTTTGCTAAGAAAACTTTTGTAAATATAAACTTTTTTGCTTGAAATTTTTAACATAAAAATTTATCATACCATACACTCAAAATAATAACTCTGTAAAATACTCTGTAAAATGACTGTAATCTCAATTCAACAGATATTTGACAGAGTTTTCTGTAAAAATACAGAAAAAAAATACTTTGTATATTGTTGTAACAAAAAAACAAAGTTTCATCTGTTATATTACTTTTAACTTTGTAATCTTAATTTTACAGATAATTAACAGAGTTTTCTGCTAAAATACAGATTTAAACGAAATACTCTGTATTTTTTACAACCAACAACTAAGTTTTATCTGTATTTTTACTAATTTCAATGTAATCTAAGTTTCATTGTTAAAAACAGAGTTTTCCGTAAAAACACCAAAATTTTATGTGATTTTTTTTTTGAGAAAATGTTAAAAAAGTAACAAAAAAATCTTTTCAAAAATTTTATAAAAATTTTACAAAATAACATGTATTTCACTAAACTCTGTAAATTTTCTGTAAAATTTTGGTTGCATCAAATGCATTTTACAAATATATGTAAATTTACAGAGTTTTTCTTTGCTAAACGGTGGTTTATTTAACCAATGTTTTACTAGAAACTCTGTAAATTAACCGTTTTTTTTGTCAAAATCGTTTTACAGAGTTTTATAGTAAAATTACAAAGAAATGTTGCTAGCTGGAAAAGTATGGTGTACTCTGTTAAATTAGCAGAGTTTTTCTGTAATTTAACAGAGTTATTATTTTGAGTGTACAAACTGCTTCAAAACAGATGAATGCATATGTTTTAGAACTGTCATTTATTTTTAACTCACTTTTGCGATTTTAAAGTGAAGCATACTTTTAGAGTATCCTATGCAATATTGTATTACTTTTGGCGTAAATATTTTACTGTCCTTAAAAAACAAAACAGACATCCAGTAGAGATATGCAAAGTTTTTTTTTTACAAAAACCCTCAATTTTTTAATTGAAATTGTCCATCAAAATCACAAAAGTGTAACCAATATGGTTTAAAATAAACGCAAACAAATTTGGAATTCTTTTATATCAGAAAACTACTACAGTCAAACTCGTTTATAACGAACTGGGTTAAAACGAGCTAATTCTAAAGTCAAGACGTTTTGGGAATAATTTTCACGCAAAATACTTATTTTATAACGAACACGGTTATAATGAATCCACGGCACCAGTAAAAAATTTCTAAACAAAATATTGAGTAAACTTTTAATAAAGATTTATTAAATGTTTTCCAAAACGGTTGAGTAAATTTTTAATTGAAACAATTAAATTTTAACTTGACATTTTTCGTTTGTTTTAAGTAACTTATTAATTGTGTCAAGTAAAAATTTAAACAAAATGTGTCAATTTCCGTTTTGGAGAAACTTAAAAATGTTTAAAATTTTTGTTATAAAAAAAAAAAAAACTTGTTTTTTCAGAAACAATTTATAATTTATAGAAACAATTTTTAACTAGTTGTAAGTATGAATTCAAAACACTAGGAGAATAAAAATAAAAAAGCTATTAAATTTTTATTAAATTATTTACTAATTTTTTTTTTTTTTAATTTTTGAGTAAATGTTTAATTGCGTCGATTAAAAAAATTACTTGATTTTTTTTTTTTAATTAAACAAGTGTTTACTCAAATGTTTTTCCCTCATATTTTTTTCTGTGTACGGGCAAGTGTACATTATTTCTCATAAATTCTGTGGAGTTTAAATTGTTGTAACTTTTTAACAAAAAAAAAATTGTCCACTTTTTTTAATGTTAACGGATTTTTAAATGCTTTAGTTCATGTCTTTTTTTAACAAAAATATATATATATTTTTTTCAAGGCCTGCGAGTAGGCTATTTGGTAGCGTGCTAGGCTATGAGTCTGGAAGTCGTGGGTTCGATTTCTACCAGAGGCCTTGGTCTGTTTCGCTACAACGAGGCAATGGTCTCTGTCACCCGTCTCGGTTAGGTTAATTTTTTTAGTATATGTTAAAAATTCAATAAATAAATGTTTTTTAATAAATTCTTATCAATAGCAATTATCTGACTGCCCCTTTTTTGTGATATTATTTTTACAGTCATTAAGAATATGTATACCATACTTTAAGAATATATCAGCAAAATTTTTCATAATGTTATTTCTGCAGTCAAAAGGAACATGTATACCGAATTTCAAGTCAATAAAAATAATGTTGGATTTTTGCCATCCTAGATTAGCGAAATGAAGCACTGTGCAAGGAGGAAAAGTTCCCTCTTAAAGATCTAAAATTAACACACACTTTTTTTACATGTTTAAAAACAAAAATTGAGTAATTTTTTAATTGACGCAATTAAAAATTTACTTAAAAATTTTAAAAACAATTTAAGTAAATAATTTAATAAAAATTTAATAGTTTTATAATTTTTTTTAACTCTCATAGTTTTTGAATTCTCGTTTAGTTTATAGTTTTTTTGAATATGGGGCATTCCATGTCAAATCGGACACTTTGAAAATTTTTTTTTTAGATTTTCCCAATTTATTTACAGTTTTTAGTACCCTTCGAAAACTCCTTCGTTGTAAATTTTCAGATTTTTTTGATGACCCGTTCAAAAGATATCGAATTTTAAAAAAGTGGTAGTTTGTTCCTTAACTCAAACTTCTTTTACTCATAACTTCTTCAATAATGGTCCAAATTTCAAATTTTTTTTTCAAAATTTCTGTTTTTTTACGTACTTTTAAAAAAAAATCCCAAAAAAATTCTTAAAAGAGCTCTTGTATGCGATTTTTAAGTTTTAAAATTTAAATCTCATTTTTGAAAATGTTTGTACTCTTCGTTTTTTTATACCCTCCAACCACAGTATGGGGGTATACTCACTTTGTCATTCCGTGTGTAACACATCGAAATATCGGTCGGGGACCCCACAAAGTATATACAATATTGATCCATGATAGAATCTAAGACATTCTAGCGATGTCCGTCCGTCCGTCCGTCCGTCCGTCTGTAGAAATAACGATGCAGTCCAAACCAAAAGAGCTAGACGCCTGAAATTGGGCAAGAATATCTCTTATGTTACTGGTAAGGTTAAGTTCGAAGATGGGCAAAATCGGACCAGGGGAAAAAAAGTTCCCCCTTGAAAAACTAAAACGACCCCTGAAAAATACGATATTTTTACGAGTTTTTTTTAATTTTTGCTCAACAAATGTAACATTTGTATGCCATATTATGTTCATAGACCTGCGCTTGGACCAAGGGGGTACGAAAATTAGATTTTTTTCAGGCCGCCCCCCTTTGGGGGCGTGGTTATAGAAATTCATTAAAAATAACGATAAAAAGTTATTATTTAAGCGTAAATTATCATAAACAAATAATTTGTAAACATATATAGCGGGAGTAGAGGTGTCCCCCACCAACTTCACCGACCCCCCACCACCAAAAAAAAAACGCCTCTGAGATTTTTTTTAACGTGTTGGAGGGTATAAAAGATTCGGCACAGCCGAATTTAACACTCTTACTTGTTTTTTTTAATTTTTGTGTGTAAAACTTCTATCGATTCTACAAATTTTTTACTCAGGAGGATCGTGGATAACGATTATTACTATTTTTTCAAATTTTTTGAAAAAAATTTATTGTAATTTTCCAATCTTAAAATCATTTCTACTGCTCGAATGGTGCATCATAGAGGGGTCCTTTTTAAACCTAAGTAGGCTCCCATACAAATAACAGTTGGAGCAAATTTTATAAAAATGTAATTTTGTATGGGAGCCTACTTAGGAAGTGGAGATAGGGCGTAGGTATATTTTAAAAGAATGTTGTAGGGTGAAAATAAATGGGGGTCGGTCTCACTAATGACCCCTCTCGGACGCACCATTGGACCGGTAGCAGCTGATTAAATAAAACAAATTTACAAAAAATAAAAAAAATTGTATGGGGACCGTCTTAACAGTTAAAGATAGAGGGCAGGTGTGTTCAGAGAAAATGTTTGGACTAAAAAAATATTGTGGGTCGGTCATACATTGTGTTGCTCTAAGGGCAATATTAGGGCAGTTAGAGCGGTTGGAGCAAATTTAAAAAAATGTCGTTTTGTGTGGGAGCCCCCTTAGAAATGGGAGATAGGGTATTAGTTTCTTCCAAAGAAATGTTAAGACGTAAAAATTAATGGGGGTCGGTCTTATAAAGGACCCCTCTATGACGCACCATTGGAGCAGTAGAAATGATTTTAAGACTGGAAAATTACAATAAAATTTTTTTAAAAAATTTTAAAAAATAGTGATAATTGTTATCCCACGATCCTCCTGGGCAAAAAATTTGTAGAATCGATAGAAGTTTTACACAAAAAAATTTCAAAAAAATCGAAGAGTACAAACATTTTCAAAAATGAGATTTAAATTTTAAAGCTTAAAAATCGCATACTAGAGCGCTTTTAAGAATTTTTTGGGATTTTTTTTTTAAAAGTACGTAAAAAAACAAAAATTTTGAAGAAAAAAAATTGCAATTTGGACCATTATTGAAGAAGTTATGAGTAAAAGAAGTTTGAGTAATGGAACAAACTTCCAATTTTTAAAAATTAGATATCTTTTGAACGGGTCATCAAAAAAATCTGAAAATTTACCACGAAGGAGTTTTCGAAGGGTACTAAAAACTGTTAACAAATTGGGAAAATCTAAAAAAAAAAATTTCAAAGTGTCTGATTTGACATGGAATGCCCCATATGTATATGAAAGTTTGTAATCGTCTTTATAAAATTTTCCTACACCGAAAAAATTTCCCAGTTATGTTACGAAAATTCCCAGTTAATTGGAAATAAATTTAAAATAACTGAGTTAATTATAAATAACTATGAGTTTCGGTAATTAAAACCGAAATTCTCAGTTACCCTGTACACAATAATTTTATTTAATTGTCAAAAAATTAAAAACACACGAAGTTCGTTTGTTTAAAAATAAACAAAAGAAACGCAAATCTTAATATTGATCCATGGTAAGTTTTTAAATAAATATTTGAATGTTTCTTTTGCTCAAAACTAATAAAAATATATATTTTCAGGTCTAGAAGGAATAAGTACATATCTATTTGAAAGAAGGCAACTCATACGAAGAAAAGGACAACTAAAAGAAGACATGCTAGCTAAATTTACATATATTTAAAAAAAAATTAATTTAATGTAATTATAGCATCATTTTTTATATTGCATTAAATAATTAGTGCTAAATTTAACAAAGATCTTTTACTTCAAATAATTATAAAAAAAAAAGTTTCCATTAGCAATTTTTACCAGTTATTTCCTACTATTTTTTAAAATAGTCTCACTTTTAACTATTAATTTGTTGCCAGTAACTGCCTGTTCAGTAAAATTTAAAAGTCGATAGAAAGTTAGTTATAAATAACTGAATCAAAACAACTGGGGCTCAGTTAGGTGTATTTTAACTGGGACTTAGTTGAAAAATTAGTAGCCAGTAACTGGGAAATTTTTTGGGTGTATGCTTTTGAGACATAAATATGTTTGGTAAAGTTTGAAAAAACAGGTATTTTGTTTTTTTTTTTTAAGATTTGAAACTTTTTTAAACTTTTAAAAAAAATAAATAGATAAATTTTGAGTAAATTTTTAATTGTGTCAATTAAAATTTACTCAAATTTTTTTCAAACATTTAATAAATTTTTATTAAAAATTTTTATAAAAAATTAAATCGTTTACTGGTGCAAAATTGAGTAATTTTTTACTCAATAGTAATTAAAATTTACTCAAATATTTTTTTCTGTGTATTTAGTGCAAAAATCATATTAAATCAATTTGTCAACATTTATCGCATTGGGAAAAACATCTCTAGAGCATACGCTTTTCCCGATTTACTTATGGCTAAAAATTGACCAATATTGCTTTTAAATACTCGTTGTTTCTCAATAACATTTGAACACGTATTTGTTAACTTACGTACTTTAATTCAAGCACAAGGGATTTTTAAATAAAAAACAGTTTATACCAATCCACAAATTTGAAACAAAGTTGTTAATGAACAATGTTGTTCAATGATGTCTTGGTGGGATAAGATAAAAATATTTCTATATATTTTTTTATTTTTTAAGTTTGCAATCAACATCGACACTTATCTATAAAAGAAACACGAAAAATGATTATAAGTTTATTAAATAAATCACACGTCACAGCCACGAACGTCGCACAGTGGATTTTTGATGCGCATTTGGACCCAATTAAAAAAAATCACTAATTTAATTTGTTGAACACGTTTTTAATAATACGCACAGAAAAAAATTTTGAGTAATCTCTTGTTTAAATTTCAAACAAAAATTTGAGTAATTTTTTAATTGACGCAATTAAAAATTTACTCAAAAGATATAAAAAAAAATATGTAAATAATTAAAAAAAAAAAAAAATTATAGTTTTTTTTTAATTTAATTTTATTCTTTTAGTTTTTTTTTGAATTCTCATTTAGTTTATAGTTTTTTTTTTTATATGAAAATTTGAAATCATCTTTGTGAAATTTTTTTATGTCTTTAAGACATTAAAAAAAAAAAAAATTTTAACTTTTTCCAAATATAAAATTTTGAGTAAGGATTTAATTGTGTCAACTAAAAATTTACTCAAATTTTTGGCATACATTTAATCAATTTTTATTAAAAGTTTACTCAACACTATAAAATCGTTTACTGGTGCAAAATTGAGTAATTTTTTTACTCAATTGTATTAAAAAATTTTTCTGTGCGATAATACGCATCAACACCAAAGACTGTCAATTATAAAGATATCTGAAGTCACTCAACTTCTGTTAAACCCTCTCTGGCTAACTATGCCATTGCAGAGGTCGAATGAACAAACAAAAATAAAAATGAAAAAAATGTTGCAACTTGTCGTTTTTCCGACTTAATGGAGCGTTTTTTTGCATTTAGCGGTAAAAAAAACGTTAAAAAATCGGGAAATCCAATGACTGTTTATTTGCTAAGAATTTGTTTTGAACACTTTGAAAAGTGTTTCTTAAGTACACTCAAAAAAATAACTTAGTCAAAATATTAACACCAAAAAGTGTTGTTACGTTGATTTGCAATTTAAGTGACGATATATAATATAGGCCCTTAGTAAACGTATAAAAATTCCGGCCGATGTTCACTTAAATCTTTCAATTGGCAACAAATATAATCCGATTTCAAACAAATTTGATTTGCGTGTGTTCTCTACACTAAAAAAACATCTAACCATTTTCGATGCAAAACAATTTTACGTTGTATTTTGATGTAGGTTTTAGTAGACTTGTGTAAGTTATTTTGATCTCATGTAAAATACACAATACCCGGTCAGCCCAATTTGTTAAACAGTGTAATAAAAAATACAAATTTGTAAATACGAATATAGGCAAATATCTGACAAGTTAAGACCAGTCATTCTACAGAGTCATAATTTTGAGTGTATAGCTTTTGTTGAAAGCTTATACCCAGGCGTGCAATGTGGGACTCAGAGTGTTAAAGGTTCAACGAGCAATAAGTTTGCAATAATCCAGAGAACATCAATTACACTGTTCAACAAATTTGAGGTGACTTAATGTTTTTGGCTTGAGACCAAAAAAAAACTAAAGAACCCTAATAGTAGAATAAAACCTCCAAAGGATTTTGGTCACGTGCTTACAAATTTTGTTTTATGGCCCACTGAAGTTTTTTCAAAGACGTGTGGAATAAGTGAAATAAATGATGTAAAAACACTTCTGAGCTTCGTAATGTCTTAGATGTCTTCATTCAAATTAATTGGTACTTCTTTTCCTAGAACATATTAACTCCCTATCGATCGTTTTAAGGGGTCATTTAAGTTCAAAACCTGTTATAAAAGTCCACTAAACCGTACATTTAATGGGTTAAAATGCTCTAAGAATATTTTCTGCTTCAAATTTCACTACGGGTCGTTAATGGTTTTAAAGTTTGAAAAAGGAAACAGTTTTGTCTCTTTATTTTGGCCAAAGTTGTGTGAGTCAAAAAAAAAACTTAAAATATACACTAAAAAAAAGCTTCGTGACGGTAATGAAAATTGACATTAGCTTAATGAAAAATGACTTAAAAATTCTACCGAAGTCGGGTTTCATTTGATCAATGAAACTGGTGTCATAGTATTAATGAAAACTGGTGTCATAGAATCAATGAAATAGAATTAATAGAATTAATGAAAATATTCATAGAGTGTGTTGTGAAAACTTTTGAAGTTTTGTCATTAAATTTATGAATGTATTCTTCGGTTTTAAGAATAACATCTTAATTAAACGAAAGGTTGTCATAAGCTACGTTTGGACTGCACGTGTTTATATAATCACCTCGTTTCTATCTTTGATTTTATTACCATTAAATGACAGTGCATATAAGGTAAACTATAAAAGACAAGAACGCAATGACTTTAAAAACACGTGCTGCCAAAACATAGCAAAAGCGTAGCAATGGAACAACACAAATTACCCTAAATTTCAGCACAAAATTTTAATGATTTAAAAAACTATTGTTCTGTTGCAAATTATATTGTATTTTAAAGAAACAGTTAAAAGAAACACTTTTAAAGAACTTTTCACTTGTATTTTCAATTAGATTTAACCAGCACAAGACACACACAAGTTTCAATAACAAAGCAAAAAAATATAAAATTATTTTATTTTATTAGAAAAAAGTTAACACACATGTAAAAATTACAATTAGATTTAACACTCGTGGTGTAAAAAAACGTCGTATGTTTTTGTTTTGTTTTCTCTCTCTTATTCGCAACGCAGAGTTGTATTTGGTTCTAAAAAATCTTATAATATTTTTTAATGAAATTATGAAATCTAATGAAACAAATTTCACAAAATTTGTTCATAACATGCATGAAATTTCAATCAGCTAATGAATTACTTCATTTGTGTAATGAAAACAAAATAATGAATCCGTTTCATTAATATCAGGAAGGTTATTTTTTTCAGTGTACCACTTAAAATTGCACAGAAAAAAATAAAAAAAATTATTTGAGTAAATTCTTAATACTATTGAGTAAAAAATTACTCAATTTTGCACCTGTAAACGATTTAATACTATTGAGTAAATTTTTAATAAAAATTTATTAAATGTTTGAAAAAAAAATTTAAGTAAATTTTTAATTAACACAATTAAAACATTTTAATTAAAGCATTTAAAACTAAAATATGCAAGAATACACTCAAAAAAATACGTCAGTAAAAAAGTTTGTAAAATGGTTTGTAACCCAACTTTACAGGTTTTTTACTAATTCTTACTAAAAAATAATTTTTTAGTAATTCTTTTTTGTAAACTCGCGTTACAAACTATTGATTTTATACTGAATTTTTAATAATTTTTTCATTTGTTTTTAAAAAAATTATCGTACTAACTTTTGATAATCATTTTGTAAATTTTACGATATTAGTTTGTAAATTTTGTTTTTTTTTTCTAGAAAAAAATACACTTTATTAAAAAATTGAAATTTTATTAAAATATTTGGAAATTAAAAAATATAAATTATTACTTTTTTTCTTTTTATGTTAAAAAAGTGGACCAACGCTTTGATGAATATTAATACATATGTTTATTATTTTTAATATTGATCACACTTATTTGCATTTGTTTTTCCAATTAAAGAAGCACATAATAAAAAAGGAACGAAATATAGTGAAAAGAATATATGCAAAAACAACATAATAGAATAAATTATTTTTTCTTTGTTCTCAACTCGCTTTTCTTTTTTGCTTATGCTTCCTATGAATAATTTTTTGTTTTTGTGTACATAAAGGGTTCTTATTGAAGGGTTGATTTTTTTTTATTACTGAGACTCTCAGTTGAGACTCTCAACTTGAGAGTAGTATTGACAATTTTGTGTCTCTTCATTAATAATGAATCACAATACAGCAGCAGACAGAAACATTTTTTATACAGACAACAGCAAAAAAATAAATGAGGATATTTTTCTGTCTGCCGCTTGCTGTTCTATTGTGAAGAGACTCTTTGTGTATTTTCCTTTATTTCTTTCTTTTTTTCTTCAGTCACAAAATACTACTCATAAGTTGAACGTCGCGACGCGGATGAAATAAAAAAAAAATAACTCGTTTTGTTTGGATAATAAAACCCACGTAAAACATATAAGGAAATGCTGAAAACAGGTAGCAATTGTATATTTATGTGTTTCATTTAAAAAATTATATTGATATTTTATTCTAGAGCATCATGCACAAATACCTACACATATTCAACAATTTTCAAAGCATTAATGTTATGTGGTATGTATAATTTTTATTAAATAAAATGTGTTCAATATTTTTTTTATTTAAAATTAACTCCTTTTTAGGACAATAAATAAAACCCTCGTAAAACAAAATAGGAAATGCTGAAACAGGTAACAATTGTATATTTATGTGTTCCATTTAAAAAATTATGTTGATATTTTTTATTCTAGAACATCATACACAAATGAATACATATATTTAACATCTCAACAACACAATTTTCAACGCATTAATGTGATGTGGTACGTATAATTTCTATTAAAAAATTGTGCTTAATATTTTCTCTTACATATTTTAGATCAAAAATTGAGTTTCATTGGAATAGTAATTGGCGACAACAAGCGCAATACGCAGTTTACATATTGTACAAAAATACCAAAAATTATAAATACACAATTTACATTTTTTTTACAAATAAAGTTAATAATATTTACAAATGGGTTTTAAAATTCATTTTACAAAAATTGTACAGATAAATTCTGTATTACTAATTTTTACCAGTTATTTTAAGTCTACTAAAATTTGAAAACCAAAGTTTGTAATGGTAACTGAAAAAGTTATCGGGCACAAATTGAAAACTTTTTTAGTAATGGTAACAGACTTTTTTGTAAGGAATACTAACATATTTTTATGAGTGTATGCATTTTCACCAAAATATGCAAAAATATGCGATAACAAATCGGAGTGTTTGAAACCGTTATGGGAAATACCAGAAATGTCTATAATTTTTAGAAATTTAATTTTTCTTCTGCATTTTTTCAACTTGAACCCTTATAACAAATATATTTAGAGCCCGTACTCGATCTATACTTACAGAAAAAATCAAATAAAATCGATGCCATTTTAACTCAAATTTCTTGATTCGAAAAAATAATTTGTCGATGTCGTTTTTAGACTCAAAAAAAAACATTTGCATGGAAATCACACCCCTATTAATTACTACACCCAAAAAATTACATAGTAGCATAGTTAACAAAATCCATAGTTGTTTTAAATAAATTTTAAATCAACTATTTATAATCAATAACAACTATGAACATAGTTAATCAAAACTATGAACAAAGTTGATCACAACCATTTATTTAAAATTTGAAAGTGTCAAACAATTAAAAAAAAAACAAAATATAAAAATTTAAAAAAAAATATATTAAAAAAGCAGAAAAGCGGCAGTAAAAAAATGAATTGAATCAATAAATAAATAAATAATTATATTATATAAAAGTCTGTGATAACCATGGAAGAGGAAATAAAATGGTGTACATATTTGCAAAAAACTCCAAATAGCATTTTCAAAAATTGTATTTAATGGACATCGGAAGTATCGTATGGTATAAGCTTTTGACATTTATTGTTCAATTTTAATAAATCAATTTAAAAAATATGTATAAACCAAAATATTGCATTTTTATTTTAAAAAAATAGGTAATTTATAATAACTATTTCCGAAATTAGATAGTAAATATTAACCATGTCTGATTTTTATTAAAAATAACGATTAAATAGTAATTAGTAACTATTTTTACATTTTAACAAACACATCGTTGTCATTAACTTTTTCCATAGTTGATTTGTCGATTTTAAAAAAACATAGTTACCAACCACTATGTCACATCAACTATGGCATAGTTGGGGTTATTTCACCTATGACATAGTTGAAAAAATATTAATTATCAACTATGTAATTTTTTGGGTGTATATTTAATAACAGAAGCAGAGCTTCGAAGGATTTCATTCCTTAATTCGATTTGGAGTTCCGAATGAAAATTTAGTGCTTGCATTCCTAAATCACATTTAACGAATTGATATAGTTTTTGCTATAGTATTTGCTACTTTAAAGTTAACCCAATTTTTTACCCTCCAAAACGCGTTTAAAGTTTACAATTGAAACTGGTTTTCCATTTAAAAAGAAATGTCAAACGGTGATTTTAAAAGATATTAATACGAAATTTTGACACAATATAAAGCATGATATAACGAAAGCATGATGTATCATTAACTCAAAAATCACGTTTAGTTATTACATTACAAGTATACAAGTAAATGACCGATATAAGTTTGTCATTGCGTTTGTAACACTTCGAAATATTGGTATAGGACCTCATAAAGTGTATATATTCCTGATCCTAGATCGATTTAGCGATCTCCGTTCGTCCATATGTCTGGTAAAAACACGCTAACTTTTGAAATACTTCACTGAGGATGCTGAAGTTTGACACATATGTTTGGAATTCACCTGGTCTGGTTGGTAGTGCACACAGGGCCAGCTTGATCCAATTCCGGCCAAAAGTCTTTATCGTTGTTGGATCCGTCTGAAAATGTGCTTCTAGAGGAATTCGAGGTCGCTGATTTCAAAATTTAGCTAAAAACCAAAAAAATAAAAATGGCGGATCCAATATGGCGGACAATTTTTTTTAAAAAGTGTCCGATTGAACTCAAATTTTGTTTTATGCGGGTCTTGGAGTTACTGAATATGAATAAGAATTGTTACTCCGCATTTTGAAAAACAAAATGGCGGACTAAATAATGTTTCTTAAAGTTTGAAGAATGATCCAACTCCGGCCAAAAGTCTTTGTCGTTGTTGGATCCGGCTGCAAATGTGCTTCTAGAGTATTTCGGGGTCGCTGATTTCAAAATTTAACTAAAACAAAAAAAATCATAATGGCGCATTCAATATGGCGGACAATTTTTTTTAATAAATGACCGATCTAACTCAAATTTTGTTTTAAGGGGGTCTTGGAGTTACTGAATCAGAATTACTGCCGTGAATTTTGAGAAACAAAATTGCGGACTAAATATGCTTAGTAAAGTTTGTTACAAGTAATTAAAAAACCGTTATATTCCTTTTCCTAGTAAATTCCCGGGTCTGTTATCTTAAAATCGAACTGATAAAATTCAATATGGCGGAAACAATATGGCGGCTAGGTTCTTTAACTTTGTCTGATCTAACTAAAAATTAGTTTTAAGAGTATTAAGACCCAGCAAAAACATGGTAATGAGTGGTGAAAAGTAATCATTACCAAGTACATTATTTATAATGAGTACCCATTACCATTAACATTATTTTAAGCCCAAAAGTAACTACTTCTCAGTAATATGTTATAAAAGCACCTCTAAGTAATAATATCTTCTTGCACTTGCAGTTTTTAACCTTTACAATTCAATTAACTTAAAAAGTACTCAAAAACTTAATAAAATTTACGCAATTTTTAAGTTTTAGTAAAAACAAGTTAAATTTTAAAAGTTTTAATTAACTACTTATTTTACTTATTATTGGTAATGGGTTTTTACTCCTTATTTGTAATCCGAGGCAGTAACTACTTATTTATCTCCATACTCTTCACTAGTTATTTTTGTCTCACGCCCTTGTTAAAATAATTAGTGTTTCATTCAATAAGTAACTACTTATTAACATCTGTTTCGGATTACAAAACCCATTACTAGTAATGCCAATTTTTGCTGGGGAGTGTCTACGCACATAATTTTTTATATTTTTTTTTTTATTTTTGATATAAATATGGAAATGCTGTAAATGACTTACTTAGTTTCAGAAAAGCTTTTGGAAATGGGGACGACAAATTATTAACTTTTTTTTCTATATTTTGGAAATTCAATAAAAAATCTTTGAATTTTATTGGAAATGGTGTAACTGATATTTTCCATAATTCTACAAAAAAAACTAGAAATGTAGATATTTTTTTTCCTACACTTAAGGCACTCTCTGACGATAAAAAAAACGAATCAAGCCGTAAAACATTATTTTGGGTAAAATTATTTTTTTTTATTTTTTAACAAATCACGGACAACTGCATATTTCGCCATTTATCATTTCTAGCAAGTTTGGGCAATTTTTTTCGAAAGATATGGATGCATTCTATATAAGAAAAAATATAGACTGATTGTATCGAACTGAGGATCTCTGAGGATTTTTTCGGCGCGAAGTAAATAACTAAAAAATTATAGTTATTTTCACAAAAACGCGAATTGCTGTCAGGAAAATGAGTTATATTTTGCCATATTATTTTCGTTACAAAGGCTAATATATAAGGGTGAACCCTGCAAATCAAAAGTTGATCATTAGCAATAGAAATGTGTAAAAATAAAAATAAAAAAGTATCTCCACTTTCAATTTTTTTTTTCAACTTTTTAGACCTGTCAAAGGAACTGGTGTAGTTGGATCATAAAGATAAGTTCAAGAAACCAGCTCCTATATATGTCCAACAAATTGGTATAGATATTTTTTGAGAAATTAAATATAAGGACTTTTGGCCGGAAATCGATCTGGCTGGCCCTGTGTGCAGTGGTTTAAAAGTTATAAGCAAACTCGTGAATTTCGGCAAGAGTTTTTCGAATGTTATTTGTTAAAAAACACACTAACTTTCGAAAGGCAATTCTGAGGCTGCTAAAGCTTTTCGTTTCAACGTTTCTCTGGTCAAGTTAGTATTAAATTAAGGTAAACCCGTGAATTTCAACCTAAAAAATACAAGCATTGAAAACATTGGTAAGCCACAAGATTACTTTTCACAGTATGTATGGCCAACAAAAATATCTTTACAAAAAAAAAGTTACACTCGAAAAAAATGTTAAAGTCGAAAAAAACAATTAGACAGTTTTTTTTACAGAAATGACTAAAAAAAAGTTGTTTACTCAAAATAAAATATTTTTAATCAAAATTGTTAATCACTTAAAAAAGGCATTGTGGAGGGTATTCATGGATTCGGCCAAGTCGAATTTAATTTTTCTACAAATTCAATTGTGAAAGTTGTCAAGGCGATCGAACTCTAAACCTTGTCGAATTCGCCTTAAACATTGCGCAGTTGTTAGGCACCAGGAATACGGGGCAACATTTTGGAGCTCATAATTTCAATAACAGTGTTATTTTGGACCACTCAACTTTGTGAAATTTTCCTAAGTTCCTAAGACATAAATATATTTGGTAAAGCTAAATTTTTTTTTTTTAATGTGAAACTTTTTTAAACTTTTTAAATAATGAAATTGGCAAATTTTTAGTAAATTTTAACTTAACACAATTAAAAAATACTTCATAAAAAAATTAAAACTATAATTTTTATTGTGTCAATTAAAAATTTGCTAAAATTCTTTGTTAAACATTTAATACATTTTTATCAAAATTGAGTAATTTTTTACTATTAAAAATTTATTTTTTTTTTTTTTATTTTCTGTGTAAGTACGTGGCCAAAATCCTTTGGGGGTTTTTGTCTTCTATTAGGGTACTTTAATTTTTATTTATTTTTTATCTCCAGCCAAATACATTTTCGTGTTGAACAGTGTTATACAACACTCATACTCTCCATTTGAATCACAGATTAAACATTGAGAATTTTGCGACAATACTCGTACATACATAATTTTTCTTTAATTCTTCTTTTTGCCAAGTGATTGTTTGTATGTACATTAGGGCGGGTCGATTTTTTTTGTCAAAAATCGTATAGCAAAAACATAATCTACAAGAAATTCTAAGAACATTTCCCAAAGAAACCATTTTTCTAAAATCAAACCCTATACCGCGCCTAACGACATGAAGATTTGTCCGTCCGTCCTTTTTTCATAAGCAAAACATAGAACTTGACTCTTTTTTTGTGTTTGAGTTAATTTTTGGGCTTTGGTGTGCTCTGAGGTATAAAGTAAAATTTTATTGGCAACATTTTTTTAGAACATATTATCCCCACCCTCCCCCTCTTTGGGGGTGTTTTTTGCGATTTGTTAGAATAGAGCCAAAAAATACCGTTACGAGAGGGAGTTAGAGGGTTAATATGTTTCACAAAAATATTTGCCATAATATTTTCCACAAAGTTGCTGAACATACCCTACACCTCAGATGTAAAGAAAACATAGTTTTATATACCGATATCCTGCAAGAACATAGCCAGCGGCAATGTTTTACTAGTTGCCGCTGGATATAATTCAAAAATTTTTTGGGATTATGACCGGCAAGTATATTAGACATAATCCCTGAAATGGAGAAATAAATAATTAGATTGATTTGTTACGAAAACGCCACAGACGAAAAATTATAATAAGAAATTTTACAATAAATCGCTGCTTTTATCGCTAATCCATGATAATTTTACTCCATTATTTATTTTATATTGCGCTGCAGTATATTAACATGTAGCGTGATACTCTGAAAGTAAGTGCAGGGGTTGTGGGTTCGATTCCCTCCAAAGCCTTTGTATGTTAATTACAAAGGGAAGCTGGTGCAGCGGATTTTTCTTAGAAAATAAAAGGATCATAATGATATTTCGTCAAAAAAACCAACAGAGATACTTTTGTGGGATGAAATTGGAGAGTTGCATATAGAAGAGAAAAAAATCTGTGTTCGATAAAAATTTTTGATAACTTAATATTTTTTTGATTTATTTTGTGTAGAATTTTTATTTTTGTAAAAAAAAAAAATTCAGAGTGTATTTTTTTTTTTTTTTTTGAGTGTAATTTTTTTTTTTTTTTGAGTGTAATTTTTTTTTTTTGAGTGTATTTTTTTTTAGATTTTTGGATTGACAAAACTAGTTTCTAAAATATGTTTTTTGTTTTATCATTCTTTTTCAAAGTTTGTTTGGATTTTTTTTAACACGGGAGTTCGGGTTAAAACATATCTGAAATTCCCCATTTTGCTAATAACTTATGAACCACTGGACAGATTTCGCTGAAATTTAGTATTAATCTGACCGGAAGTATAACAAATATATACGCCACGCTTCGTCAGCTTGCCATATATATTTTTTATTTTTCCGCTAACATTTGAAAGTTAGCGTGTTTCAGACAGAAAGACAGACGGACGGACGGATTTTCATGTCGTTAGACGCGGTATAGGGTTTGATTTTTGACCAATGGTTTCTTTGGAAAAGTTTCTTAGAATTTCTTGTAGATTTTGTTTTTGCTATACGATTTTTCAGTTTTTTTCGATCCATACAAATCGACCCGCCCTAATGTACATACTTAAAATACAAAATGTTAATGGTTTTTGTTATTGTAATTGTTTAGTGTTGGTGTAATACACTGTATCAATTATATTTAGCCGCTCGTCAAACGGAGAGTTTTTGTTTTGTTTTCATTTTCTGATTCAGTAACGTGTCGAACATCAAACCAAAGCGTATAATAAAATTAATAATTAATTATTACACCTGTTGATAAGTTAAATGTTTCTTTAAAAAAAATAAACAAAATATAAAAGCACCAACCAAGGGTAATTCCTTTTATATAAAACAATAAAAAAAACCAAAAAAAAATACTTGCGACCGAGCCCACAATCATGTTTAGTTTCAATGGACCCCAACTCGTGCGTTATCTGGGGAAGAAACAGGCGGAGAAATAACAATAAATATTATATTTATCAAAGGTTTGTCTACTGATAAATCATTTGAATCGAAATAAAATTCAGATATGTCACAGTTGTCAAATTCACTATACGTTTACAGTTAAAATATAACCTGCTTTCTACCAAGTCAATTATTGTATAGTTGGGTGGAGCAATTTTTTTCGATTTTGCTAAATTCGGAATCGTTTTCTTTTAGGAACAACATTACCTATGGGGCTATGTACATATTTGCGTTCCTTTGTTGATTTAAAAATAGAAAGTTCCGAGCGAACGGAAAAAATGTGTATGATTTATTTTTTTTTTTTTTTGCTGAAAATATCATCGGAAAATTTTTTGGTCTGTACAACAATTTATTTTTTTTTTTTTGCAAAAAAAAGATTCTATTTGTTCGGAACTCAATTCATAAAAGGAACCCAAAGACATTGCTCAACAGGTCCAATACTTTTTTTCTGTTAATATTGTCACTAAAACACAACTGCGCCTAACACGACTTTAAGTGAAATCGAAATAAAATAACATACATAAACGTTCAATATGCCCGAGTAAAAATAAACATATATGTACAGTAGGGCGGGTCGATTTGTATGGAACGAAAAAAACTGAAAAATCGTATAGCAAAAACAAAATCTGCAAGAAATTCTAAGAAACTTTTCCAAAGAAACCATTGGTCTAAAATCAAATCCTATACCGCGCCTAACGACATGAAAATCCGTCCGTCCGTCTATCTTTCTGTCTGTGTGAAACACGCTAACTTGCAAATGTTAACAGAAGAATGAAAAATATATACGGCAAGCTGCTGAAGCGTGGCGTATATATTTGTTATACTTCCGTTCAGATTAATACTAAATTTCAGCGAAATCTGCCCAGTGGCTCATAAGTTATAAGCAAAATGTGGAATTTCAGATGGGTTTTAACCCGAACTCCCGTGTTGAAAAAACGCTTTGAAAAGCAATGGTAAGCCAAAAAAAAAAATTTTAGAAACTATTTTTGTAACTCAAAAAAACTAAAAAAAATACTACTAGGATAAAACTCTAATCGAATAAATATAAAAAAAAATATTACACTCAAAAAAAAAATTACACTCGAATTTACACCCGAAATTTTTTTTTTTACAAAAATTAAAAAAAAAAATTTACTCAAAATAAATCAAATACTGATGTAAAAAAATATTCAGTTATTAAAAATTTTTATCGAACACAGCTTTTGTCTACGATATGCAAATCTCCAATTTGTTCCCACAAAAGTATCTATTATGTGTTTTTTTTACGAAATATCATTATGATCCTCAGGCTTTGGAGGGAATCAAACCCACAACCCCTGCACTTACTTTCAGAGTATCACGCTACATGTTAATATACTGCAGCCCAATATAAAATAAATAATTGAGTAAAATTAACATGGATTAACGATAAAAGAAGCGATTTATTGTTAAAATTTCTTATTATAATTTTTCGTCTGTGGTGTTTTCATTACAAATCAGTCTAATTATTTATTTCTCCATTTCAGGGATTATGTCTAATATACTTGCCGGTCATAATCCCAAAAATTGTTCGAATTATATCCAGCGGCAATTAGTAAAACATTGCCGCTGGATATGTTCTTGCAGCATATCGGTATATAAAACTATGTTTTCTTTACATCTGAGGTGTAGGGTATGTTCAGCATTTTTGTAGAAAATATTATGGCAAATATTTTTGTGAAACATATTAACCCTCTAACTCCCTCTCATAACAGTATTTTTGGAGTCTATTCTAACAAATCGTAAAAAACACATCGAAAAAGGGGGAGGGTGGGGATGAAATGTTCTACAAAAATGTTGCCAATAAAATTTTACTATATACGTCAGAGCACACGAAAGCCCAAAAATTAACACAAACACCAAAAAATAGTCAAGTTCTATGTTTTGCTTATGAAAAAAGGACGGACGGACAAATCTTTATGTCGTTAGGCGCGGTATAGGGTTTGATTTTTGAAACATGGTTTCTTTGGGAAATGTTCTTAGAATTTGTTGTAGATTATGTTTTTGCTATACGATTTTTGACAAAAAAAATCGACCCGCCCTAATGTACAGTCAAACTCGGTTATAACGAACTCGGTTATAACGAATTCTCGGTTATAACGAACTAATTCTAAAGTCCCGACGTTTTAGCATTAATTTTCACACAAAATACTTCTTTTATATCGAACTCGGTTATAACGAATCCTCGGTTAAAACGAACTACTTATTATGGTCCCACGAACATAATTTCATGTATATTCCTTTTTATAACGAACTCCCATAAATATTTTTTAATGTGTGGTAATCATGTTTATCAAACTAACAAAAGATTGGATTTTTTGGTTTTGTATTATAATTTTGATAAAATGTATTTATATTTTTAATGATTTCTTCTTAATAAGTAGTTTATTTACGAAAAAAAACATCAAATTAAACTAAATTGGATCTATTTTTTTTTATATAAAACTAGGTTGATAAAAAATATACCCCGCTTATAGCGAACTTCGCTTATAACGAACTATTTTTTCTGGTCCCTCGGAGTTCGTTATAACCGGGTTCGACTGTATAACAATATATAACTTGATACAAACCTAACGTATCATATATGATCATATATCCTGTAAGCTATTTTCTAAATTTTTTAAATGCAGTCATATGTAGTTACTATATATAATTTAATCATGATTCAGATTAAAAGGCGTACGGTTGATATAATTATATTTAATTATATGAGGCTCAATACAAAATTTGTTTTTCTGTATAATTTAATATAAAATTATATATATACTATTCTGTTCCATATATAACACTATATGCTTCCATTTAACCAACAATTTTCTAAGTTTTTTTAGGCAAAGTATAGGAAACTTTTTAAAATGTTCCCAAAAATTCCCTTGTTAGGGTTATGTATATCACCTATTATATATACTTTATGGGATCCTAGACCGATATTTTGATGCGTTACACACGGAATGACAAAGTGAGTATACCCCCATACACTCAAAAAAAACTGTAATGTTAGCAAAAAAAGCTTGTAAATCTACAAGAAAATTTGCTGATTTTGAACCCACAATTTTTTTGCTAAAGTTAGCAAAAATGGTTTGCCAATAATTAGTTAACTAAATTTTTTTTTTTTAACTTAGTTCATACACATCTGAGGACCCTATTGGGTTCGGACCCGATAGGTCCAGACCCCGATGGGTCTAGACCTAGTTGGGTTCCTTAAAAATCGTCATGGTTTTTGATCCAAAATTTGTGTCCGTTTCGCTCTACCTTGCTTAGTTTTTGAGATACGTGATTATAGGGGACCACTGGGGTCTTGAGAATTATAAAACTCGATAACTTCAAAAATATTACTCGGAGAGCTTTTGACTATTTTGCGGTCTTGTTCTACGTGTTGAGAGCTACGAAAATGATTTTGGACTTTTTGTTGTGTCGGCAATATTTACCGAGATATGAGTATTTTAAAATTTTCGGGAATGCTAACTTTTTTGGATCCAAAGTTAGGGCCCATTAGGATCCACACATGTGAAGAGGGCCGGCGATAGAGTTCGAGAACCAAAAATGGCCTCCATTTTGCTCTATCTGGCTTAGTTTCCGAGATAGCGCCATTTTAAGTTTTCTGAAAATAAAAAAAAATTTATTTTGCTAATATTAGCAAAAAAGCTTGTAAAAATTTGCTCAACTCAATTTTAAATCTAGCAAAAAAAAAATTAGTTCAAATTTTGTTTAAAATTGCTAATATATATATATATATGTTCCCGTCGATCCTATAAGGAGCATAGGGCCTTAACAAATACGTTCCAGCGTGATTTATCTTGGGCAAGGAATTTTATTTCGCCCCAACTTTTATCTATAGCAGCAGCTTCGATGTCGATTTGTCGTCTCCATGTGTGCGCAGGTCGACCTGTTCTACGGTTACCCTGTGGGTTCCAGTCTATGGCGTTTCTGGTGATGTCATTTGGGGGTCTTCGTAGGATGTGACCGATCCAGTTCCACTTTCGTTTTTTCATTTCTGTTGCGATTGGTATTTGATTGGTTTCGGTCCATAATATATTGTTGTTTATTATATTAGGCCAAAAGATACGCATTATTCTGCGGAGGCATTGGTTGACAAACACTTGCAGCTTTTGGATGTCTCGTGGTGCTGCGTTCCATGTTTCGCAGCCGTAGAGTAGAATTGATTTCACATTTGATTCAAAGATTTTAAGTTTCACTCGCCGGGATAACGTTTGCGAGCTCCAAATGGATTTTAATCTACCAAAGGTTTGCCTGGCTTTAACTACTCGGTTTTCTATGTCTTCTGACGAACCACCAGTTTTTGTTAAAATACTGCCCAAGTAGCAAAACGAGTGAACGTCTTCCAACTCGTGGTTGTTTATATGGAATTTATCCTGCCTTGATTCATTAACACGCAAAGTTTTAGTTTTTCCGATATTTATCTTCAGACCAGCTTCTTCAGTAATAACCATTAGTTGTTGCAGTTTAGCCGACATATCATCAAAACTATGTGTCATTATACAAATATCGTCTGCGTAATCCAGATCACACAAGTTTCCATGGAGACCCCATCTTATACCTCTGCCCCCATGCATTGCCTTAGTCATAATGTTGTCAAGAACAATGTTGAAGAGTAGTGGCGACAAGACACAACCTTGTCGTACGCCAATACCGACTCTAATTTGATTGCTAAGTTTGCCTTCATGCAGGATTCGGCAACTTGCTTGGTAATAAAGGCTTTTAATAAGGGCGATTAGCTTCATCGGAACACCTTTGCATATTAACGCACTCCATATGATGTTGTGATCTAATGTGTCAAATGCTTTTTCAAAATCGATAAAGCATAAATATAATGAAGAGCGCCATTCGACCGACTGCTCTACTATAACCCTAAGGCTGTTAACGTGATCAATACAAGACTTATGTGGTCTAAAGCCTGCCTGTTCATTTCTTAGTGCTGGTGTTACTACGTCCGAAATTCGTTTGGTAATGATATGAGCTATTACTTTGTTAATCATGCTGAGCAGTGTAATTCCTCGCCAGTTGTTCCGATCTTTGAGGTCACCTTTTTTCGGTAGTTTAACAATTACACCTTCTTTTAGCTCGTGGGGTAATGCTTCAGTTACCCAGAACTCTGAGATAAGGGGTAGAATTATCTGAGCACTAATATGCGGGTCGGCTTTCAGGAGTTCTGGTGAGATACCATCTAAGCCTGGAGATTTGTTGCTCTTGAGTGATCTTATCGCGTTTACCACTTCAGCTATATCTGGACATGATGATGCAATGTTGACGTTTTCATTGTGTGATATACAGCTACATGTTAATTGGGCGTTATCAGGGCGCGTTGCAAGCATGTTTGCGTAAAAATCTTCCCAGAGAACAAGTTGTTCGCTCACAGATGTAACAAGATCACCATTATCATTTTTTAGAGGTTTTACCGTAGTTGTGTAGCTGTGGGATAGTTTTTTAACAGCTCTATATAGATCGCTACTTCTATGGGTATCGGCTGCTACTTGAGCTTCTAATGCAACTTCGTTGGTCCAGTTTCGCTTGTCACGCCTTGCACTCTTTTTTACCAATCGATCTAAAGCATTATGCTGGGCTTTTAAATCGGCCTTGCCGCTTCGGGTTCTCGCACTATTTAAAGCGGATTTAATGCTTTTTCTAGATTCGATTAGACCCCACGTTTCATCAGATATCCATTCTTTGCGAGTGCGTTCAGTATAGCCAATTACGCTGACTGCGGGTTTCATAAAAATATCTTTAATTGTATTCCATTGGCTTCGTTGGTTTTCGTGTATGGTGTTTAACGATAATGTTAGAGCTCCAGTGTACTGTGTAGCAATCACATTATTTTTCATTCTACGAACGTCGATACGTCGTTGGATTTGAGACTTGTTTTGATTTATAGCTGCGAGCTTAATACGCATAGTCGCAACGAGAAGGTGATGGTCACTTGCCAAGTCGGCTCCTCTGCGGTTACGCACATCCAACAAAGAGCCGCGCCATTTACGTAATATTGTTATGTGGTCAATTTGATTTTCGGTAACTGCATCAGGCGACTGCCAAGTTACCTTATGTATTCGCTTGTGAGGAAACAGGGAGCCACCTACTACCAGGTTATTAGCAGCGCACATTCCAAGAAACAATTCACCATTATCAGATTTTCGCCCTAGTGCGTGAGTGCCCATTATACCCTCAAGATTTGTGTTATCAGCACCAATTTGAGCATTAAAATCTCCCATCACCACCAAAATGTCACCACGAGTTGTTGTTGAAATCGCCTTATCTAAAGTTTTATAAAATTCGTCTTTAATACCACGTTCGGCTGCATCTGTAGGGGCATAACATTGGATGCATGTGAGATTCCGAGCGCGAGTTCGGAGTCTAATAGATATTACTCTATCTGAATAAGGTTTCCAGCTTATGAGGGCATCACGTGCTCGTTTTGATAAAAGGAACCCCACCCCACTTGATCTTGGCATATTGCTGGGCTTTCCAGAGTAAAGCAGAGTGCATCCATCAGTCGTGACGGTTTCACCAACATCGGGCCATCTTAATTCGCAGAGTCCGAGGAAGAGCAGGTTATAGCTTTTAAATTCTTTGCACAGTTGTGCCAGTCTTGAAGCTTCTAGTAACGTCCTTACATTCCAGGTTCCAAATCGTGTCCTTGTTTTCATGCCAAAAGTCGTCAACGGTAAATCGTGTTGGTTTTCATTATTTGTAAAGGTTTCGGTAATCATTTGGTTTTAAGATGGCCAGCTGATTAGGCTAACGCATCCGATCCTGGTACTGGGGCTGCCAGCAGGCCTCCAGGCCGACACAGAAAGGTTATACCGCCTTGGGCCGGTCGACAGTGCCTCGTTAGTACCTAACAGGGAACACCAAGTCCGGGTGGACAGAGGGTGAGGTTGTCATTTGAAAAGGATTGGCTGTGTGTACGAATGGGAAACCATTCGTATTCGCTTCACTTTCCCATTAGTTCCCCCTAATGCGCTAAATGAAGTTTACAAGATATTTTTGCTAACATGCTAATCTCAACTAAAAATTTGCTAAAAGTTAGCTAACCAGCATTAGCAAAAAAAAATTAGTAAATCTACTAATGTATTATTTTTTTACGGTACAATGGACTATTTTAAGTCTGAGCGCCATGGACTTGCCTAGAAAATTTACTTATTTTTAGGCTTGTACAACCCACCCTCAACTCAATGTATTATTTTGAGTGTACTGTAGTTGGAGAGTATAAAAACACATTTGGTAATTAAATTAAAAAAACCAAAACTTTTTTTAACAAACTAAAATAGTTGACATAATTTTTCAAATGTTGATTTTACTAACTTTTTTTTTTTTGAGCGTACTGTCTTAAATATAATGTGGTTTGTTAGTGGTTACAAAGTCATGTTTGAGTTCAATATAGTTTTGTATGTTTTTTCAATTACAAGGTAAGACTTGTAATTTTTTTTCAAGAATTTACGCTAGTACAATTTTTACAAGACCTTTAAAATTATTCTATTTTTTCGTGTATATTCTTATGTATCCCAGCAAAACTTTGGTAATGGGTGGTGATTATTTAACACATTACCAGGTAATGCATATCCCTTATTTGTAGCATTATTTTGGGATGTCTTACCAAACATTTGTATTATTTGAAAGTGAAAAATAAAGTATTACTAATTACTTGCTACGTAATGCATGATTATTGCAAAAAATGTATTTCATATTTATTCTTTCTAAGCATTAAATCATGGATGAATTATAATTGGTTACATTATGTATTATTTGACGACAGGAATTTTTGAATCACGGACACTACCCAGCAAATTTTTGCATTACTAGTAATGAGTATAGTAATTATTAATAATTATTGGTATGTACTTACTCATTGCATGAAACACTATTTATTTTATAAAGGCCGTGAGACAAAAAAAATTTGTGCCTACAAGCTTACGAGTAGGGAGATAAATAACTACTTACCTATAACGAGTAAAATAAGTAGTTACTTATAAAGAATAAAATAAATAGTTGCAAACAGAGTTTGAAATAACTATTTATCATCAGATTATTCGTTTTTGCGAAACCTTAAGCTAAAAATGTAAAAAAAATACTGGTTTTTCTGATTGTACTTAATTTTCCAAGTGAACTTGCAAATATACACTCAAAACATTATGTTAGTAAAATCAACTGAAAATGTCAGTTAAAATAACTACTTTGTAAGTTGTTTTGGGGTCAACTACTTTTTCAGTTAAATCAACTAACAATGTTAGTTATTTTAACTGACAAAAAACAACTGACTTATGTAGTAAAAACTACTTACATTTGTAGTCAAAACAACTAAAATGTAGTAAAAATAAAATAATCAATAAATATTTTTTTTTTTCGAAAAATTTTTCGGAAAAAAAATTTGAAGACCAAATTTTTCCAAAGTTTTTTTTTTTTTTAAAAAGTTGTGAAAAATAAAAAAAAAAAAAAAAAACGAGAATTTATTTTTATTTTTTGGAAAAAAAATAAAAATTTTTCAGAGATAAAAAAAAAATAAAATTAACTACTTTAAATAACTGTTACTACATCACAGTACTTTTTTGTTAGTTATTCAAAAAAACTACTTAAAATAACTAACAGAAATAGTTTTTTGATATTTTTCATACAAAAACAACTGACTTTGTAGTTGAAAACAACTAACTACTGTAAAATATACAAACAACTAACATGTAGTAACTACATAATTTTCTGAGTGTATATTTATTTTTAACATGCTCAATAAATTATTATTTATATTATTGCAAATAAGTAATTACATATTACAATATAAGCCACTAGTTGCATTTTGGACTAAAGTAATGCAGTGGGTAATGAGTAGTTGTTATAAGTAATGTAATTGGTAGTCATTACTTTTCACAACACATTATAGTGTTTTCTGGGTAACTCACGAGCATATTTTATCTACTTACACTCACTTACAATCACGTAAGTAAATTTAAGACATCGTTACTTGTTCACTACTCGTAATGCCTTATATATTACGTTCTGGTATGCTATATTTTATACATTACTCGTATGCATTACTTTGAGTCTCATCCCATGTTAAAATCATCAATGCTGCAATGTATAAAATAAGCTATCCTATACCTTATTTTATACCTTATTTGGTAATCAAAGTTTTGCTGGGCAGTTCCAATTGTAAACTTTGACCGCGTTTTCTGTAAAATCAAATATTTTGAGTTATGACTAGTGTTTGGGAATTCCCGGACTTTTAAATTTCCCGGGAAACGGGAAATAAAAAATTAATTTCCCGGGAAATTTTCATTATCAATATAAATCCTTAATAAATATTAAAATTCGCACTTTTTAAACCTAACTGGCGCGTTATTACTTTTTCATTCAGCGCCTTTAGCACTTTCTTTCTACAACTAATCACTTTGAGAAAAATTTACATTTTACAACAGAAACGTCCTAATAACAGTATTAAATCCATACTTTGTTGAAAATTAAACAAAAAAATTTTGTTTTCATAACAAAAAACGGAGAAAATTTTGTTTAAAAATTATATTAAGCAATTTTTTAGACTTATTCTTTGAATAGGCCTGATGATTTTATAAAAATTTTATTAAAGCCGTTAAATTAAAAATATTTTTTAGCGCTTTTCACTTTATTCATATTGAGCGCTTTTTGAGTTACTGTTTTGCGTGTTTTGGCTGCAGAAAGTTGCCATCACTCGTTTGAGTGGTGTTTTTTAAACAATTTAAAATTTTTTCTGTTAAAATATATTTAAAATTAAATTAAAATAATCATTTTTATGTAAAAAGGTTTATTTTATAAAATTCCCGGATTTCCCGGGAAAAATAAAAAAAATTCCCGGGAATTCCCTTCAGTTTTCCCGGGAATTCCCGGGAAATACGACCCGGGAATTCCCAGACCCCAAACACTAGTTATGACAAGTAAATAAGCGATATGTTTTTATACCTTCCCCTCTACACCATTTCCAAGTATATATTACAAATTTCCGTATGTATTTTAAAATTGTCCAAATATATTTTAAAATTCTCCAAATTAATTTTAAAATTGTCTAAATGTACACCAAAAAAAAAAAACGTAGATATTCAATACTAAAAATTTAACTAACGAACTAAAATTGCTTACTAATATTATTCAAAACCAGTAAAAATTACTGATTTTAGTACTTTGAAGATACTAAAAAACTACTGTACTACTGGTATTTAGTAACTTATTAGTAGATTTTTGTACTAAATCACTTATACTTTTACTGTAGAATTTTTGTTCCCCTGGTCTATTTGGTGTTAAATTTCAGAAAAATGGGTTAAAAGTTATTAGCGAAACCGTTAATTTCAGATCGGTTTCACCTTAAATTCACGTGTTGAAAATCCCTTAAACAAGTTTTTACTCAAAAATATTTTTTTACACTAAAAAATACACTCGAAAAAAGTTTTACACTCAAAAAAAATTGTCATTTTCTTTTCTTACAAAAATGACTAAAAAAAGTTTTTATTCGAAATAAAATATTTCAAATAAAAATTGTTGAATTTTTTCACGTTAGAAAAATTACTATCACTGAAAAAGGGCATTATGGCGGGTATTCATGAATTCGGCCAAGTCGAATTTAACTTTTTTCCAGTGTTGCCACTTTCTGGATAATTATCCAAAAGTGGGACAATTTCAAAATCCTTGGATAATTATGTTTTTTGTGTAATTTTACCTCAATGAAGTTCCAACTTTTTTATCATTTTATCGACAATTTTGGCTTAAAAAATCATTGACAATATCGACTTTAAAAATTTTGATTACCAAATACAAGATAATAAATGACGAACATGCATATTTGGAGTTTTAAATTAAAAATTGTCCTGGAGAATCCCTATTCCCAAATCTGTAAATTTTTATTCAATATCTTTTAATATCCCCATATTGGGGGGGGGGCACTTTCCCCCACACGATAAAAGTTGGCCAGTGGATTTATATTGATTTTCGCACTTAATTATTACAATTATATCAATATTAAAACCATTTTATTATTATTAAAAAATTTTTTTTATCAAAAAGGAGGCGGACTGAAAATTGTTTCATTTGTTGAACAAAAATACCAAAAAAAATCATTAAACAATTGTCGTTTTTCAGAGGTTGGTTTAGTTTTTCAAGGGGAAACATTTTTCCGGACGAACATTCAAAGAATGTCTTAGAATCGATCAAGGATCAATAATCTAAATATACTTTAAGGGGTCTCTGACCGATATTTCGATATTTTAGTGTCCACAACTGATATAATGCCAAAATTTGTATAGCAATAATTGCTTGGCAATTTTTCTGAGCAACTATTTCTGGCAATTAAACATCAAAATCATACGCCATCTTTGTTTGTAATTCATCAAAATAGACGCAAAGCGGTTTTCTTTGTTTATTTTGTATACGTTATTGCTTATTGCTACCAAAAAGATCAGGTGTAGACCAGGGGTTACAAACGGAATGACAAAATAAAAAATTTTGTGTAATTTGTGAGATTTTGGATAATTTTTTGTGTAATTTCCAATTTCATTGGTGGCAACACTGTTTTTTTCTTGTTTTATTATTCATCTTTAATTATTTAATTAAATTTTCTCAAATGCGTGCAATAATGTATTCTAAACATAAATCTAGTTCTTGACAAAAGCTATTAGAGTTTGACATTGTTCTTCAAAGTCGGATTTCGCTTTTTATGGTAATCTCTACAATGAAATTGGATTACTTTACTTGTATGTATAAATATTTAGTCGTTTTCTCTTATTGTTGTTAGTGACATTTAGTTATTAAGTAGAATTTAACGGCCGTATTCAAAATGAAAAACGAGTGCCTTACATAAAGTGTCTATCTTTTCAATATCAAGTTTTCTAGCAGGTGAAGCTTTTAAATCGATGATATATTCTTTTATCGAAATCCATACTTTTCCTTAATTGAAAATTGCGAATAAAAAAAGATAGACACTCGATGTTAGGCACCCTCCAACCACAGTACGGGGGTATACTCATTTTGTCATTCCATGTGTAACACATCGAAATATCGGTCGGGGAACCCGCAAAGTATATATATTGACCCATGATAGAATTTAAGAGATTCTAGCGATGTCCGTCCATCCGTCTGTAAAAACCATAATGCAGTCCAAACAAAAAGATATAGAGCCCTGAAGTTTGTCAAGAATATCTCTTATGTTACTGGTAAGGTTAAGTTCGAAGGTGGGCAAAATCGGACCAGGGGAAAAAGTTACCCCTTGAAGAACTAAAACAACGCCCTGATAAACAAATTTTTTTACGAGTTTTTTTTTTTAATTTTTGCTCAACAAATGTAAAATTTGTATGCCATATTAGGTCCGTTTTTTACTATGTTTACTACCGCTGGAAATTTTCAATACAAAAGTAAACAAAACTTTCTAATTGTTGTAAAAACAGTTTGAAATTTTGGTAATCGAATGGATATACTAAGTATGTTCATTAGGGTTATGACTTATTTTTGACAAAATTTTTACCTATCACCACATGATAGACAATACAAAATTAATATTAAAAATCGTATTTACGGGTAATTTTGGCAAAAAATAACCTTCCGCACCAAAAGAAATTTCTAAAAAGTAACAGATATTTTTTGTTTTAAGTCCAATTTTTCGAAAATAAGGTAATTTTAACCCTTCCAATGAATGAATTATATAAAAAAAGATCTTGTGAACAGTTACGAATAAAAATAAATCCGCCCAGACTCTTACTTTTTGAGCTACATGGTGCAAAAGTTGACGTAATAAATAGTTAACGTTATGCAGTTAAGGGTTAAACCAACAAATTTTAATCTTGAAGGAATCAAAAAAGTCCCTCCAAAAAGCATTCGCAATTTTGAGCGTAAATAGCTTTTCCTACGCATCGTTTGAGTCTCATATTTTCTTAGTTTTATTTAAATTAAGAAAATATAGATAAAATTTCACCTCGTTTGGTGCGGGAACTTTTTTGACGGAAGCGAAAAAGTAAAAATGCAATTCCTAATATTTTTTTATGGTCTTTTTGGCTAGGGCAGGTAAATTTTGATATTTGCAAAAAAATCCAAAAAGTCATAACCCTAATGTTCATAGACCTGAGGGCAAATTCTGTTTCTGTGATAAATTTATCACTGAAAAAATAATGTCACTTTGCCTATTAGTTTTCAATGAAGTAAACTGACATATATTTTCATTCATACGTTTTTCACAGAACCAGAATCGACCCCCTGCACTCCATCCAAGAGAATTAGGAAAATCGATTTTTTAAGGCCGCCCCTTTTGGGGGCGTGGTTATAGAAAATAATTAAAAATAACGATAAAAATTTATTAATTAAGCGTTAAAAAAATAATTTGTAAAGTTGGGTAAAGTTGTTCCCCACGAACGAATCCGCCCCCCCCTAAAAAAAGACGCCCTGCCATTTTTTTTAGTTTTTAATGTGTTGGAGGGTATAAAAGATTCGGCACTTCCGAATGTAAAACTCATAAAAAATAATCACAATTGGAGCGGAAAGCGTTTTTCCGCAACTGTTCACATGCGTTTTATATGGAAACAAAATTCCGCTGCGTTTTTCCGCCAAACGAGATTCAATGCTATTTTTATGAGAACAATTGCGAAAAACCGCTTGCCTCTCCAATTGTGATTATTCTCTTGTTCATTTTGAATATGGCCATAAGTATTTATAATCTACATAGTTAATTAACTTAATAAATTTGATGATTATAATTATAACTGGATTATATGAAACTAGTAAAAAACGAACCAGGATGTCATAAATTTTTAGAAATATTAACTTTTTCTTTCACACTTTTCTCAATTCAAAACCATATATAATAAATTTATTGTTTTTTAAAAAAATTTACATAAGATTTGCGCAATATAAAGTACATTAATTTTGCCGAATATGGTCTATTTTGCCCATATTTTGAGACTAACTTAGCTCAAAAGAAGAAAACAAATTTTAAGTGCACACCTTTTCATCTTTTAGATGCAACGCTGGTCCAAAATTACTCCACTTAAATTTGTTTAATTTTTTTTCCAATGTAAAAATTTAAAAAAAATTATGAAAAAAAGCCATATTCGGGACGCGCTAATGAACAATCTCTAAAAACAAATTTTATTATAAGTGTATAATAAAAAAAATCTATTATATTTTTTTTTTAACTGATTTCAGAAACTTGCATATTTAATATTAATATGGAATAATCACGCAATTTAACTCACATATGAATAAAAAAAAACTATTCTATTATTTTTTATTATCATATTTTAGATCACTTCAATAAAAATCCATTAAGCCAATCTGTACGTAATGGTTTCTCAACATTTACCACCAATACCTACAAAAAAGGAACACCAATAAACCACCGTCAATTATTTACGCAGCCGCCCACTTAACCTAGACACTTTTAAAGGCATCAGTAACGTCATTATCGTCATCAGCAGTGACAGCATCCTTCAAGGTGTTATTTTTTTACGAAAGGATTTTATTATTATTTTTTTTATTTAAGAACACCCTCATGGTATTTGAATAGTAAGAGAAAGAGAGAAACTAAAGTGTCATTTTGGAATAGTCTGAGGGTGGTGGACAGACGTGCCAGGGAAAAGGGCCATATAAGGATATTAAGTAAATCACTTTCCTTCTGCATACTTTCCGTACATTGTTGCCACCATAATGGATTTAAAAACATCGAGTATAAGTGAAAGCTCCGATCCGTATATACCTTCAAGCAAATCAACAGATTTAATAAAACCAAAAGATGGATTGGAAAAGAAATCATCCTCAGTTGCACAAAATAATGAAGGTAATTATGCATAATGTGTCTGTATGTAATGCCAAAGGAAAAGTAACATTACCATTACAACAACAACAACAAATAAATCATCTACCTTTTATTTCTTTTCCTCTTCTTCATTGTAAACAATTTAAAAATGTGTTGTTGTGTTTAAATAGAACTTGACCTAAACTGAAGAAGAAAAAACAAACAAAAGACAACAAAATCATGGTAGTGCAATGTTTTTCTTTTTTTTTTTTTTTGTTTTTTTAGCATTTTCATCGTGTTTTACTAGGAAATCAAAAGCTTTTGACCTTACTTTTTATTCATGTAGTAGATATAATCAACACATGTACATGTTTGTAAAAAAAATATATATTGCAGTATACTCTTAGACTTTTCAAAATGAATAATCTAAAGCATGCTTTTAGGCGTCTATTAATAGCATACATCTAAGTTAAAATTGTTTGTTTTTTTTTTGTTTTATTTCATTTTTCTGCAACAGCAAACAACATGAAATAATTGATTTTTCTTTAGCAATTTTGAAAATGTTTGGAAATTATTTAAATTTCCTCTGCATACAAAGCGTAATATAAACTGGATTCTGTATGCGGTTTGACAAAACTTTTTGGTTTGTTTGTTTTTTTACAACATCAAATATTTTTTGAATGTTTAACCCTCAGTTTCTGTAACACGAACGTTATTCGTTTGTGACAAATTTGCATGCATTTTGTTATTGTAACAAAAACAAAATACATGCAAATTCGTCGCAGACAAATGACGTTCGTGTTATAGAGACTGGGGGTAAAAGAAAACTTTTAAGAGTCTGTTCAAGAAACGAATACTACACAGGCATCAGACGTTTAGTTTAGCAAAAAGTGAAAAATGAATTTATTTTTAGAAAAAAATATTTTTTTTCTTAAATATTATTTGCTTCTTTAACATTTTATTATTGTTTTATTTGTTTTTTTGTGTATTTTGCAGAATTTAAAGTTTACAAACGAAGATGGGCTGTTTTAATACTTTTTGCTTTTTACTCAGCTTCAAATTCTATGCAATGGATTCAATACAGTATTATCAACAATATAGTAAGCAGGTATGTATGTAAATATTGAGAACAATACATGAAATTTAAATTAAACAAGTATGGAAATAATAGTCGGCAAACACCGACCATTCAATACCCTGCACCAATGTTTTCTAAAAAATGGGTCCCAAGTCTAAACATGGATACGAGTGGATACATTCCTTGTTAGTATAAAAACATTCACAAATAAAATTTTACTAAATATCGGGCTAAATTTTTGTAAGAAGATTACAACGTCCGACAGCCAATATTAAACATGAACCGGGAAGGATAAAGTTTTGAAAGGACGTAACTCACCTGGTTTTTCCTGATATATAAAAATAATAACATAGGAAAATCATATGCTATCACTAGTGGCATATTTGGTCAATTACAAATATTAAAAAAATATTTTATAAAATTTAATCCTCTAAAACTTTGAAGTCCTTTTAAAAGGAAATAGGATGACGAAAAGAAAAACTGTAAATGCAGTTTTACCACAGTGTCAAACGTATCTTATGTTAACTTTTGTCATTTTTGTCGGACGGTGTTATAATTAGATTTGATAAGGTTACCACGTGTAACACCTACCAAATTTCGAAAGAATACCTTCCGTGTAAAGATGGATTAGGTCTTATCTGATCTGTTTATATCTATTCATATATGATCGTATTGTAGTGGATCAGATAAGATAAATTCGATTTTTACACGGGCTATTATAATATGGTTAAAAGTTCATTTGACACCCCATACTTAAGGGGTCCATTAAGATGGGGGCTATATCAAAACATTAACAGATTGTTTTTTGGGGGGGGTGAAGTAAAGCCATAGGCAATCCTTAAGCCCGGTCGAAGGCCGTCTACGCAGAAAAACTTTTTTGTTAGACAATCTTTAAATTGAAAACCCAGCTTACAAAAAAATGGTGCCTCTAGGCCCCTCTGAGTTCAGGTGTTTCTGGTATAGGTGGGTTTTTAATTTAAAGATAGTCAAAAAAATATTTTTCTGCGTAGCCGTATAAACTTAAATTTATATAAACTTTTATTTGTCAAATTTGATGTATGCCCACTGAAGTTTTAAATTTGTTTTTAGAGGCGTTGGCCTAAATTATGTTGATAGATGACTTCAGTAAAATTTGATGACAGTTCTTTTCTAAACCCTTTATCTCCCATTTTTAGGGGTCATTTTGGTCCTTTTTTTAAATATAGTCACAGAAATCTTAAAAACGTGCGTTTAGAGGGTTTAAATTTTCTACAAAACATTTCATTTTGACATTTTGTGGTAATTAGATAAAGACAAAAACAAGTCGTTTAATTTAAACACTCTAGTGCGTACGAAGGGCTTTACTTCTTCAGCGATATTAGAGTTTTTAATTATTCTGAGCGGTAGTAACAGATTGAGTTAGACTTTTACGTTTATCAATAGAAGGCCTTTTTTGTTGGCAAACTTTGATTGTTACCATGCATCAAAACGAAAAAAACGACATCTTAACTTCCATAAATTTTCAATTTAATTTGGCGTCGTTTGGAATAGTTTTGTAAAATATTACACATTTTCGATGAATTATTGATAAAATTAGTTTATTAGACGCAATTTAGCTTGAAAGCAACACAAAAACATTTATCTTTTTTATTAATATCAAAGAGAGCCATTAACAATAAGAGAATCATTCACAATGTATGCAAGTTAATTTTTAACTTCTAGAATTTTGATCGTTAACACTAATGTGAACTTTGTATGGTAGAACCCTGATAATTATGCCAACAAAAAACGCCTAGAATTATTAAATTTTTTTTTTTTTTTATATACAGACCACTTTGCAAAATCGTTGGGAGCATTTTTAAACTCGATTTTCATAAGTGAGATTTTGAATCATACAAATCAGATTTGTTTATTGCTGAAAATTTTAATAACACACTCATAAAAATATGTTAGTATTCCTTACAAAAAAGTCTGTTAACATTGCTAAAAAAGTTTTCAATTTGTGCCCCACAACTTTTTCAGTTACCATTACAAACTTTGGTTTTCAAAAAATAGCAGTTAAGAAAATTTCCCAACTTTCAGTTAAATTTAACTAAATTGTGGGAGAATTTATAAACTATTTTGAAGAAAATTTTTCCAAAGTTTAAGTTAATTCTTTTTTTTCTTGTGTGTATTTGTAAAAAACAATTTGTTTTATTTAATCCAAAATTCAGGTATTATGGTGTCAGTGACAAATGGATTGATTGGACATCAATGATTTATATGATATTATATATTCCACTAATATTTCCTGGCAGTTGGTTTTTAGATAAAATGGTAAGTTTAAATCACTATTTATACAGGAGTGTTTACAGCAATTAAAATAAGGGGATATCCATACGCACTGGTGGCCAAAAATTACTTTATTAGTATAATATCGTGCTTGGGTGCGTATGATTATCAGCTTATAAAAAACTGATATTTTGTTCACACAGAAAAAGAAATGGTGGAAAAAATTTTGAGTATCACTTGTTTAAATTAAAAAAAAAAAATTGATTAATTTTTTAATGGACGCAATTAAAAATTTGCTCAAAAGGTTCTTAAAAAAATTAAGTGAATAATTTAAAAATAATTTAATAGTTTTTTTTCAAATTTTTTTTATCTATTGACACAATTAAAAACTTAATAAAAAAAAAAACGAAAAATTTCGAGTAAAGTTTATATTGTGTCAACTGAAAATTTAATCAAATTTTTTGGCATACATTTAATAAATTTTTATTAAAAGTTTACTCAATATTAACTCAATATTTAATTCATCAAGAACTAATTCCTTGATTTAATAATTAAAATTTATTAAATCAAAAAGTGAATTAATTCTTCAAAGGTCTGATCTGGAGTAATCTTTCTCAATAGAATTTATAGGTCGAAAAATGAATAATTTTTATTATTTTAAAAATTAAAACAGAATTTATAATAAAATACAATTACACTCAATATAATAACTCTGTAAAATACTCTGTTAAATGACTGTAATCTCAATTCAACAGATATTTGACAGAGTTTTCTGTCAAAATACAGATTTAAAGAAAATACTTTGTATTTTGTTGTGATAAAAAAACAAAGTTTTATCTGTTATTTTACTTTTAACTTTGTAATCTTAATTTTACAGATAATAAACAGAGTTTTCTGCTAAAATACAGATTTAAGCGAAATACTCTTTATTTTTTCATAACCAAAAAACTAAGTTTTATCTGTATTTTTACTTATTCTATATAATCTTAATTTCATAGTTAAAAATATAGTTTTCTGTAAAAACACCAACATTTTATCTGTATTTTTTTTTGAGAAAATGTTAGAAAAGTGCCAAAAAAAACTTTTCAAAAATCTTATAAAAATTTTACAAAATAACATGTATTTTTTTACTAAACTCTGTAAATTTACAGAGTTTTTTCTGTAAAATTTTGATTGCATCAAATGCATTTTACAAATTTGTGTAAATTTACAGAGTTTTTCTTTGCTAAATGGTGTTTGTTTAACCAATATTTTACTAGAAACTCTGTAAATTAACAGTTTTTTTTTGTCAAAATCATTTTACAGAGTTTTATAGTAAAATTACCAAGAAATTTTGCTAGCTGGAAAAGTATGGTGTACTCTGTTAAATTAGCATAGTTTTTCTGTAGTTTAACAGAGTTATTATTTTGAGTGTAGATAATATTTTGCACAATTTAATCCACCATTATTCGAAAATAATTCGATTAGTATTTTTTTTTACTTTTGTTTTAGGGTTTACGTATTACCGCATTAGTAGGCGTTTTTGGAACATGTATAGGTGCATGGGTTAAAGTATTTTCTGTTGGTCCCGATTTGTTTTTTGTGAGCTTTGCTGGTCAAAGCATAGTGGCATTATCACAGGTAAGTGTTTTTTATTTGTAATTTAATTTTTATACTCTACATCAATGGTTCCCAACCTTTGATTCTCGCCCCACTGGGGGGCAATTTGAACGCTTCAGGGGGGCAACGAGCAAATTTTCAAGATTTTTATTTTGTTAAATAAACTAAAAAAATATTATTTTAGTTAAATTATTTAGTTGATTGTTGAAAAATTTTTCTAAAAACTTCGTTTAACGATGATTTTAACATAAAGTTTGCTTAACCACAAGTAAATTTTGAATTTTAAAATAAATTTGAAAAATTTTCAAATTTTTCTTCAGTGTTGGGGGACATTTTAGTTTTTTTAACTCGAAAGTGGGGCATGGCGGAAAAAAGGTTGGGAACCATTGCTCTACATCCTTTTTTTTTTTTTTGGTGCGGAAAATAATTAATTTTTTTTAGTAAAATATTGAAATGTTTTTATTAATTACACTGTGCTCGAATTTGATACTTTTTTTAACAAGCTGGGCACCCTAAAAAACGTCTCAGAATCTGAAACTTTTTCTTTCTAGAAAAAATATCTTAGAATCTGAGATTTATTCTATAGGACAATTTTTTAGAACCTAAGTATATTTATCAGAAAATTTTAGGCTTTTTCTAATGAGAAAATTTTCTAGAAATTATACTTTTTCTATAATAAAAATTTCTCAGAATCTAGGAAATGTATCAAACATTTTAAAAGGAATTTATTTAATTTCATTTATTTTTCATTTATAAATGAAATGAATTTAGGTCGAACATTTTTCTAATCTCTGCAGATCTCTTTAGAAAAGTGTTTCAGAATCTGATCATTTTGGTATATGAAGAACTTTTCTGTAAAAAAATGTATCAGAGTCCAATTATTGTTTTAAATAAAAGGGATTTAGACTGTGCGCATTTTTCAATAAGAAAAAAACAGAACCAGAAAATTGTTTTATTTTAGATAGAGGGTTTTGCATGTAGGCCCTCGATATAGTACCTTAACCGTTTTTTTAACTTTACTTTTAATTTCTTTATTAGGTCTGTATTTTATCATTGCCAGCACGCTTAGCAGCTGTATGGTTTGGTCCTGATCAAGTATCATCTGCTTGCAGTGTCGGTGTTTTTGGTAATCAGGTAAGTTTGAATCCTACAGTTACACTCAGAAAAGGGTGATTTCATCATTTAAACGGTTGGCATTTTTTTACATGCTGCCACTTGTTTTATCGATTGTGGTGAGATGGTTTATCATGTCGAAGAAAAAACATATGTCATAGAAAATTCGCAACCGTTTCAATGATGAAATCGTTGTATTATATGGCGAAGCTATTTTCTTTGTGTGTATCCTCTACCGCTAACAAGAGTCATTCAACAGGCCACCATCAATTTTAACAGGCTAAAAACGATCAATTACGCGGGGATATGTCACAGACTCAATTCCGTTCGGATTTGAAAAAAGTGGTTTACTCGTAAAACGCAAAGCGAATATTTTTTTTTGGAATGAATACACTTTATGCAATTCAATTCCACTTTGATGTGTAAAAGTGATTTCATTCCGAAAAAAAAATCTTCGTTTTGCGTTTTATGAGTAAAGCAAATCCGAGCGGAATTGAGTTTGTGACATGCCCCGCGGTAAGGGCGGTGTATTAATGTGGCGGAAATAAGATTTTTTTAGTTCTTTGTCTGAAAGTAATAAACATGGCAATGTCCATTGTGAATGTCTGGCAGTAAATAAAATACTTTATAACTGATCAAATTACATGACAAACCCAGCAAAACTTTGGTAATGGGTGGTGATTATGTAACACATGCCCAGTTAATGTATATCCCTTATTTGTAGCATTATTTTAGGATGTCTTACCCAACACTTGTTCAACAACATATTATTTCAAGGTGAAAAATAATGTTTTACTTATAACTAGTTATGTAATGCATGATTATTGGAAAAATTGTATCTCATATTTTTTATTTCTAAAGCTAAGTACTCTGTTTTTTACAGTGAAAATTTTACTTAAACTTCAAACGCATCAAATAGCAATAAAACCTTAATGATCAACAACTTTTGACAATTATAAGAAAGAAACGATCATAACAAAACTGAAATGTCACTTTTTCACGGCAATTTAAATTGTCTTGTATAATAAAAACGCGTGAAAACATTTTAACAATTTCCCTATAATTCCTCGCGTTGCCAAAATTATTATTTTTTATATGGAGTTTGACAGATTTTTTCCCGTAAAACCGAACAGAGTACTATGCTTAAACATTAAATCATGGGTGACTTATATTTGGTTAAACTCACTGTCTGAGAAGAGAATACGTCATTATTACATTTTCTATGTAGGTACTATCCTTTTTCAATGAAACCAGTTTCAATTGTAAACTTTACACGCGTTGTCTGCAAAGTCAAATATTTTTAGTTATGACTACACACAAAAAAAAAATTAAAAAAATTGTGCCAGTTTTTGGTTTAATTACAACCTATAAAGTGGTTTTGGATAACTTACCAAAGTTTTTGCTCTAAAAACTTAGGTAAATTATCCAAAACCACTTTATAGGTTGTATTATCCCCAAAACGGACACATTTTTTTATATTTTTTTTTTTGTGTGTAGTGTTTGGGGTCCGGGAATTCCCAGAAATTTTTTTTATTTTTCCCGGGAAATCCTGGAATTTTATAAAATAAACCTTTTTACATAAAAACGCTTATTTTAATTTAATTCTAAATATATTTTACCAGAAAAAATTTGAAAAGTCCACTAGCATCTTCAGAAAAATAAGCAAAAGAAGAGTTTGATAAAGAGTTTGAGATCGAGTTTATGATATAAAGACTTATTGTTAGTGGAAAAACATGGTTACTATAATTCAATAACTTTTAAAAGCAAAAGAAATCGTAAACATTTTTTTTTTAAATAATTTTTTATGAAATTCTTTACTCTAACACGCAAAAAAAATATTGTGTCCAGGATTAAGAAAACTTTCAAAAACTGTTTTTGAACTTAAAACTTTCAATGAATTTTTTTGCTCGAAAATGCAACAAAAAATGTTTGTTCCGGGACTTCGAAAATATCAAAGCAATCTTCGCTACTTGGAAATTTTTTTAATTAAATTTTTTTCAAAAAAATGTTGTAGACTTAAATTTTTTACAAAATTTGTCAAAAAAAAACTTTTTTTTTCGTAAATCCAAGTTTTTTACTCCAAAACAAAGACACTAAAAAAAAAATATAATAAATAATAACAAACGGCAAAACTTCTTTATCATTTGCTTTGATAAATTCATTAAATTTCCAAAATTTAATTAATACATGCATATATTTCAGCAGAATCACTAACACTCTCACGTTTTTCGTATTTACACACAAAAAAAAATTAAAAAAATTGTGCCAGTTTGTGGTTTAATTACAACTTATAAAGTGTTTTTGGATAACTTACCAAAGTTTTTGCTCTAAAAAACTTAGGTAAATTATCCAAAACCTCTTTATAGGTTGTATTATCCCCAAAACGTACACAATTTTTTTATATTTTTTTTTTTTGTGTGTAGAATTGAGTAGCATCAAATAAAATTGAAGAAAGTTTTGACACGTAAACTTACGTGTATTTTAGTGAATGAGCTGTTTGGAGCTTAGAAGGAGCTTGGAGATTGGATAGTCTTTTGCTAAAAACTAAAAAATTGGTAATTTTTTATTTTTCTCTTTTACTTCTCTTACATTTATGTATGTTACTGTTTTAATTAGTTGTACACATATTGTTTATTTCTAATAAAACAGTTTTAAACAACAATTTTGTGAAATTTTAATATTTTTTAAAAATTTAAAGTGAAAAAAAAAATAATTTCTTATTTCCCGTTTCCCGGGAAAGTACAAAGTCCGGGAATTCCCAAACACTAGTTATGACACTATACTAGCAAATAAGCGATATGTATATGCATACACTGAGAAAAAAATTTACCATTTTTAAAGCATGTTGAACTTAATTTAAAAAAAGAAGGGAATGCGAGGGCTTCAAAGATATTAATTCTTCTTCCAAGTATATTTTTTCTTAAAACATAGTAATGCATTTACTTAAATATATCTTAAAAGTAAGTAAAATTGTACTTAATATAAGTTTAATTGTTTTTATCCAGAGGAAAAATATTTTTTTAATAAATCCATATTAATATAATAAATGTTGTGTAGGATTTAATTTACCACCGACCAACTGACCCTTTTTGTACAATTTTCTCCAGTGACTGCTGCCATAGAGTAAAAATAGTAAGAGGCATTATGAGGGAAAACACTTTCCTTATTATCTCGGGAGTGAAAACCAGAATACACATAAAAGGAAATCGAAGAAAAAAAAAGAAAACTAACGAATACATTCAAAAGGAATCAAAGAAAAAAAGGAAAAAAATGAATACATTCAAATGGAACCGACGAAAAACCAAAAAATAAACGAATACATTCAAAAGGAACTGAAGGAAAAAAGATAAATAAACGAATACATTCAAAAGGAATTGAAGAAAAAAGTTTTCTTCCTTGAGATAATCGGAGTTCATAACAAGGTTTTCACAATACTTTTTCTCATAAATCCTCTTACTGTTTTTACTCTATGCTGCTGCCCAATGCTTCGAAGAATGAAATCCTTTTCGAATGAAATCTCAAAAAAATCCATTCAATCTTCATAGTCAGTGAATGCATTCGATTTCACAAATCAACATTGAATGCAGTCCTTGGAATTCATTCGATTGAATGGAAAAAAATGAATGCATTCGATTTCTTGTTCATTCGATTTACAAAAATCGAATGCATTAGATTTTTTATCATTCCACTGCGAATGCAATCGATTTTTTAAATATATAGACCAAATCGAAGCCAAATTTTGGTCCACAGTATCGCCAACTCTCTTTACATACGATGACCCTAATGGGCTCTAATTTTGAATCCAAAAAAATTGGTGTTCCCCAAAAATTTTAAAATGCACATATCAACTGCCTACACAACAAAAAGTGTGAACACTCTCTATAGACAAAAAATTGGCTCCGTTTTGCTCTTTGTTGGTTAGTTTTTTTTTTATTTTTTTATGCAACGAATGAATAAGCCATTTGATTTTTCAAATTGAATGAAAAGAAAATCGATTGCATTCGCAAGTGAATGCACTCGATTTTTAAAAGTCGAATGAAAAAAAAAATCGAATGCATTCGATTTTTGAAAGTCGAATGAAAAATAAATTGAAAACATTCGATATTTATAAATCGAATGAGTCTAAAGTGAATTCATTCAGTTCGCTAAAATGTGATTGGAGAATGCAATCACTAAATTTTCGTTCAGAATGCTAAATCGAATTAAGGAATGAAATCCTTCGAAGCTCTGCTGCTGCCTACGCTTTTTCTTGAAGTGAAGGATCCGCTATAGCTTCACGAATTTATATAAAAGCACCCTGTAAAATAGAAAATTATTAAAAAACACACATTTTTAATTTAAAAAACTAGTTAACACCATTGGTCTCTTGGTATGGAGGAACACTTACTTCGTCATTCCATTCATAACTCATCAAAACAGGTCTGGACTCCATTAGCTTTGCTATATAAATTAGTTTTTAGGTTTTAATTTTATAACTAAAGGCAGGACTGCTGTTTATTGTAGTGAAGGATTCGCCTTAGCTTCAAAAATTTATTTACCAGCACCCTATAAAAATAGAAAATTATTACCAAACACTAATTTTTAACTAAAAATCTGTTAAACCATATTGGTGTCAGAATGGTGGTATACTCACTTTATCATTCCATTTGTAATTCATCGAAACATACGTCTGAAACTCATAAACGTTACTTATAAAAGGTCTAATCGATTACCTTACTACAATCTACTATTTTTTACTTATTTTACTACAGCTGGAAATTTTTAATACAACAGCTGGAAATTTTCAATACAATTAAAAAATAGTAAGAAATTTGGGTAATGGAATAGAGCTAATAAGTCTCAGAATCTGACACTTTTTCTATAGGAAAACTGTCTCAGAATCAGAGACTTTTTCTATTGGAAAAGTGTGGAACCTATTTTTTATAGGCAAAAAAATGAAATTGTGCTAAAAAAAAGTTACAATTTTGCAAACATTCCCATCACTGGGATGCATAAGTTAACATATGTAAGTATTTGTAACAGCCAAGCAATTATTCAACGCTCTTACACTAATGCCATCATATAGCCTATTGCACTTTTCATTGTTTTTTCTCTTTGCTTTTTTGTATGGCAAAAATAATAAGGCAATTGAAAAACACACCAACAACAAAAAAAGTAAGACAATTGTAGTCAGTGACGACTGACTATATAATACCCTACACAGAAAATAAAATCATAAAAATTCAAGTCAACAAACAGCAATTGTGAATGTCCTTAACTGATATCAACCAAACATTTAGTAAAATCGACATCCCGTTAGTCAATAACACAAAAATTCAATTTTGTTGTCAACTACGTCAAATAATTTTATTTCAAAATAAAAGGGGAATTTCAACAAATCATTAGTGGCAGTTTGTCAATAACTCAAAAAAAATATTTTTTAAACTTTCAAATAACCTGTTTGTAATTAATGTTTAATAATTTGTAAATAAAACCGATTTTTTCAACAATTTATGTCAATAAACGACTTTATCAAATAAAAGTCATATTTTCAACAATTTACATATATCAATAAATACAAAAACTTTGTCAATCTAACAAAATCGTAAATTTTTTTTTAACAAACGCTGTCTATAAAGAAATTTGTAGCTTTTGTTAAGTATAAAACATAAACACAAACATACTATCACGAACACGAGCATGTTCTCTCTCGTCGTGTATTTTGTTTTTTATTTGTGCCTGTACTGCTTTTTAAACAATCAGACAACGAAAAAAGAAGACAACTAAAAAAACAACGATTATGAATTTAGTTTTATCTGAGTTAGCAAGGGGTACGGCAGCAATTGAAATTATTTCATAGAAAATATTATTAAAAAAATGTATTTCGAAAACAAATTAATCTTTTTTTATAAACTTTTTGTTTTGTTAACGTTTGTGTTTGCTGAATTTCTTTGTTGAAAAAAAATTGAAGATTTTGTACGTTTGACAATACAAATAATAATTTAGGAGAACTATTACAAACTCATTTATCAATTGTTTTTTCAGCAATTAATATTTACAAACGTTAGTTGATATTACAAATTTCCGTATAGGAGCACTTTCAGTGAAAAAGTTAATTGTATTCACAAATATGGGGGTCAATATAACAATTCGTTTTTTTTTTTGTATACACCATTGCTGACTATAGATGGCTATTAGTTAGAAGTTTAAATAGAATGGAAATTACACACAAACTTTTTTTAGCATGCTCCGTTTTCAAGATATTCGCGTTCGAGAAGTTCACATGAAAAACATTTTTAAACGCGAATATCTTAAAAACGAAACAGGCTAGAAAAATTTGGATTGTAGTTTTGGAAGAATCAGTTGGATATTTCACAGGGAGGTTTTTGCAGTAACAGTTTAGCAATAACTCTAAAACAGGATCAGCTAGGGTTTCCGTGTTAACGATTTTTAAAGTTCTAAAGAAAGAGAAATGAAATGCCATTACCCGATTTCGCCACAATTTTTACACAACCTAAACTTGCTCGAAGAGGGGTATGTTGGGTCTTTTAAGCACCATTTGTAGAAGTAGTTGTAATTGGGACTAGGTCTAAGGCATGGAACCAAATCGACTCAAAAAGTTATTCTGAGTCGATCGGTAACTATAAGATGGAACTAATATTACGGGTATTTACAAACATCAGCACAAAATCATTTTACCCTGTTCCACAGAGTGGTGTATGGTGTAGGGTATTAAAATATGTAACTTATAATCCTATCCTCTTTTAACAATGTTGGTTGCCTTTTTCTTAAATACTCGTACAATGGAGGAAGGATGACAAAATATTTTAATTTTTGTCGTTACTATTGTATTTAATAGACTTCTTATGTATATAAATATGTATGTATAATGCAAATGTCATCAACATTTATTACAATTTTTACTTCCACTAAATATTAGCGGTTCTCACTCTTGATAGAAAACAAAAAATGAATCTGAGAAATGCATAATGGTGCATTTACACTGGTCGTCTAATCTAGCTTAAAGTAGATTATGGCTTCAATCTAGTTTCAATCTATTAGATTGCCCATACGAATTCATTTTTTTTTTTCAATTTAGTAGTTTAGGCTCTAATCGGCAAACGCAAATCGGCAAAGTTTGATACAACTCTGTATTTCTATTATTTTAATTTTCCAATACCGAGAAACACCGACCGAGAAAGCCTGCCATTTTGATAACGCCGAAAAGTATGTTTATGCCGCCGACATTGTTAATTGTAAACGCCGTCACTGTCCTGGTTAATTATACGGCGACTAATTACCGTCGCTGTCTTTTGACGCAGTCACACACATTTATTAACAACTTGTTATTTTAAATGCCAATCTTAATCAAATGTAAAAAATGACAAAGTAAACGGTACAGATTACAAAGTAGAATAAAATCGCAATTTACAAGATTAGAATTCCAATGTAAACGCACTATAAAACACGAAAATTTTTGACGATACAACAAAATACATGGCGGCTAGTTTTCCTCGTTTTCTTGGTTTTTCATTTCTACATAGAAAATTTCTTTGACTTGAGTAAGTTGATATAGAGTAAAAAAAACAGCTGATCAGATTGGCACATACTAATTTTGTGATTTTTTCAGACTTTCCCAGCAAAACTTAGATTACCAAATAAGGTATAAAATACCTTATTTGGTAAGGTGTAAAATAAGGTATTTTATACGAGTAAGGTGTAAAATATATGATATTTTATAGGTTACGAGAAATAAAAGAATATAGCATACCAGGAGATAATATATAAGGTGTTACGAGTAGTGAAAAAGTAATTTTGTATTAAATTTACTCACGTGATTGTAAGTGAGTGTAAGTAGATAAAATATGATCGTGAGTGTGTGTCGTTAGAAATTTCCTGTCGTGAGCCCATCTCTAGTTTAAACTTATGCATTTTTTTATAAAATAATTATTTTTTATGTTATTGTAATGCATTATGCATCCAATTATAAATAATGCATTATTTCAAACGTTCAAATAATACATAATGTAACCAAATATAAGTCATCCATGATTGAATGTTTAGAAATAATAAATATGAAATACATTTTTTTACAATAATCATGCATTACGTAGCAAATTATTAGTAATGCATTATTTTTCACTTGAAAATAATACGTTGTGGAACAAATTTTTGGTAAGACATCATAAAATAATGCTACAAATAAGTTATATACATTACCTGGTAATGTGTTATATACTCACTACCCATTACCAAAGTTTTGCTGGGTTTTATACGAAATTTAAAATGAAACTTGAATAATTAATTATATTTATTAGGCTATTCAATTAATCGGGTTTCTATTTTAATCGGGGTTCAGATTTAACCGGTTATTAATCGGTTAAATTTTAATTATCCGATTAACCGAATAAAATCAATTTTTTATTCAAATTGGAATTCAAACCCCGAATATTATTAACTAAAATGCCCTCCAAAATGCTAACCCAAGTAAATTTTATTTTTATAAATCCGTAAGTACAGTGAAACCCTATGTTTTACGCAGTACACTGAATCAAAAATTAAAATCTTTTCACGAACGGATTTTATTTAACAGCTTCGCTGGGAAAAAATATTTAAAAAAAAATTATTAAAATATTTATTTATTTTATTGAATTTTTAACATCACTCAGAAAATTATGTAAGTTACTACATGTTAGTTGTTTGTATATTTTACAGTAGTTAGCTGTTGTCAACTACAAAATCAGTTTTTTTTGTATGAAAAATATCAAACAACTATTTATGCTAGAGTTATACAACAATGTCGTGTGCCCAGAAAGTTCAATAATTTTTTTTAATACTAAACGTTTTTCAGCAGGACCGTGATTTGAATAAAACTGAAAAATTAATACACAAAAAATAAGTAAGGTACTACAAAGAATAAATTTCGGTTAATCGACTCAAATTACCCGATTTATTTGTTATTTGAAAATTGGCTATTTTAAATTATTCGAACAGTTAATCTATCAAAATTAATCGGTTAACCGATTAACGGTTAATCGATTGAATACTATAATATTTATACTTAAAATCGCGTTGTCTTTTATTATTTCGTGGTTTTAATTACAATGTATTATAACTTGAGATTAGAGAAAATTTTTTTGTGAGAAAACTGCATCAAAAACTTTACTCTTTGGTGGAAAAAATATGTAGAAAATGTTCTTAAAAGTTTTCTATTAAGAGTGATTGCCGCTATTAGGTACATACATACATACATACACATGTATTAGAAATGCAAATGGAAACAACATAGTTTAAATGGTATTTTTTTAACACTTGACCTTGGTATTCGTTTATTTTTCACTAAAGAAATATGTATTTAAAATAAATTTATCCTTGAATTTAATAAGTTTTTAGTAGATTCTATTCGTATGTATGTGTGCATAAGGAAAAAACATTAATTTGCATAAACAAACAAAAAAACACATAACAATGACAAATTACACTCTTGTAATATTTGGGGAATCTCTTTTGTTTGTACCATTATATGTTGTTTGCCCTGAAATGTTACCCGATGGGCACAGCATTGATTGCAGCACTGATATAGCCAAGGCAAGTTAGAATAGGCAAAAAAATTTTTTATTCAAGTCTAAAAATGCAGGATAAACTGATTAAATAAAGCTAAATATTCTCTAAAAAAATCTAAAAGCTTTTTTAATATACACTTAATTTACCCCAACAAGAAAAACAAGTAGAAAAGTTAAATTCAACTTGGCTGAATAAAATCCCTCCACCAGGCACGTACGCAGGGGGGGCCGGGCCCCCAGGCCAAAATGATTTGTCCATATACAAATTTTAAGACATTGCACTACAAAATATACGCTTGTTAGCAAAAAAGGCTCAGTATTATTTTTTTCTTTTTATTTCTTACCTAACACCGGTTTTTTCTGAAAATTTTAAAATATTGAAAAATTTGATTGAAAAAAATTTAAATTCGTACACTTTTAGTACACTCATAGAAATCCTACAGTATTCCTTACTAAAAAGTTGGTTGTTATTACTAATTGTTAGTACTTATTAAGGGGTCCTACAACGCGTTAGTCAATTTTTAATAACGCAGTTATAAAAAAACGGTAAAAAAAATTTAAAAGCGAAAACTTATCCAATATGGATTTTGGAAAAAAAAAATTATTAAAAAAATTGGCTTAAAAAAATATAATTATTGAGCTTGATGGCTGGCAATGATCTCTTTCGGAAATTTACAATAAATATGCATTTTTTTTTTTATATAAATTTGCTATGTAGGTACGTTTGAAAAAAAAAATATTCAAAAATGTAAATTATACCATTTTAGGTGTCAAAAATAAGTTTTAAAATTTTTAAAAATTGCTAAGAAAAATTATTAAAAAATCGGTAAAAAATCAGTATTCAGTAAACTACAAGTTCAAAAAAAAGCTAAATTTTTGTACTGAATTGTTCTAAAAAATTCCGCGCACTAGAAAAAAAACAAAGGAGAGAAGAAGTAAGAGAAATAAAAAAAAATACAATTCACTTTTGCTAATATTAGCAAAAAATCTTGTAAAAATGTTGTCAACTCAATTTCAAATTTAGCAAAAGAAATTAGTTCAAAGTTTGTTTAAAATTGCTACTGTGCTAAATGAAGTTTACAAGAATTTTTTGCTAATATGCTAATCTCAACTAAAAATTTTGCTAAAAGTTAGCTAACTAATATTAGCAAAAAAAAATAGTAAACGAAAAATATCTCAGATTCGGAAATATTTTTTTAAAGGAAAAGTGTCTTAAAAACTGGGGGGTAATTATGTAACTTGATAGTCGTCAATCGTATCGTTTCTATCGTTATTCCTTTACCATATAGTGTCATTTTATGGTAATAGAATAATGAGCTAACGATGACGATTATCAAGTTACATAATAAGCCCCCTGATAAGTTTTCATATACATGAATGTTTTAGAATCTGACAGTTTTTCTGTACGAAAATTTACTCAGAATCTAAGAATTTTTCTGTAGGAAAATGTTTCAGAAATTGAGAATTTTTCTGTAAGCAAAATGTCTCAACATAAAACAACTTTTTCTTAGAATCTGAAAGTTTTTCTATACGGAAAATGTCTGAGAATCTAAGACTGTTTCTATACGAAAAATGTCTTATAATCTGAGAATTTTCTACACGAAAAATTTCTCAGAGTTATAGAGTTTTTCTGTGCAAAAAATGACGCAAAATTTGAGAATTTTCTATGTAAAAAATGTTTTAAATCGTAACTGGAGTAAAAATCTTTCTATGGTTAATGTCTTGGAATTTTTTTTTTTCTTCAAAAACTGTAAAACTTAAAAAAGTTCCCTCAATTTAAATAATTTCGTTCCAAATATGTCCCAAAATCTTTGATTTTATTAAGATAATATGTATCTTAGAATTGGAGAATTTACTATAACAAAAAGTATATAAAAATGTATCCCAGAGTTTTAAATTTTTACGCGTAAAGTATATTTGAGAATTTTTTTTTAAATAATTTGAATCCTTTTTTATCTTAAATTTTAAATAAACGTTTTGTTTTCTAAAAATAAAAAAAAATATAGGCTCAAAAACATTGACTGAAAAACGAAATTAAAAAAAAAAATCGGACTCCATCTCTTTATACCCTCTATCACTAGAGTAGAGGGTATAAAAATAGATTTTAATACCTTACTACAACTTTGCACATGGATAGAAGTCAGTGAAATCTGAAAGCCGTTTTTATCGTCTTTTTGCCTGGTCTATTCACCCTTTTTCGCATGAATTGTTAAATTTTTTTTAATAACTCTTTTATGTTTTTAACTTTTTTTTTAGCTTGGAGTTGCAATTGGTTTTGTTTTACCACCAATGCTAGTGGCGAACGCTGATGATTTGGACCTAGTGGGTCATGATTTACAATGGATGTTTAATTATGTGGCTGGTTTAACAACGGTTTTGGTAATTTTAATGGTTTTGTGTAAGTGAAAATCGTTGATATGTTTAAATTAATATTCATTAGATTGTCCCGAAATCATGAAATTTTTGAATTTCTTTAGGGCATACCCTTAGAACGGTGCTTATTGAAGAGCTGATTACGGTGAAAAAAATAAAAAAAAATTTGGTTATCATCTTCAGGGCATAACCAGTGCTTGAAGTTTGTACAAAAACTTAAACTCAGTTTTATACAAAAACTTAAACTCAGTTTTATACAAATACTTAAAAGAACTCTAATAAACTCCGTTTTAAACAAACACTTAGGGCTGGTAACTCATCACAATATAATCAATGATTAAGGCTAATCAGTGTTTGCAAACGTCAAATTTATATGAAAATAATCAATGATTAGTATTAATCATTGATTAGCTTTTGATAAGTTACCAGCCCTTAAAAACAAATAAAATAAATTATTATTATTGCTCCATGAAAACATTGGGCGTGTTCAGCAGAGAAACCTGCTACTCTACAGTTGAGATGTAGCATGTTTTGATTAGTTGACTCTGATGAACGCACTTTTTTATGAACGTTTTAAAATATTGGAAAAAAAAAATTTTTAAGGTTTTCATTTACTTTTTTAGTTAAAAATACTTTTTTATGTTTTTTTCTTGTTTATTTCCTTAAATAACGTAAAAAAAAATTTAATAAAACAGCTTATCAGTTGGTGATCAAATGTAACATAAATTGTTTACGCTACTAGTGATGAGAAGCGCTGGCTCAACATGTTAACTGAAATGTCAAAAATGTTGAGTAGCAGCTTTCTTTGCTGAACGCCATCATTGTAAATATTTTTTCCTCAATATGCATAACGAAACTTTTGGCACCAATTTTAAAAATCCCGGCTAAAAATAAAGTGTTCAAACGCATGTACGATTATATATGATAATTTATGTTAAGGATGGACCAATATATGATCGCATATTATCATATGTTCTTCCATACATGGTCATATATTGAATAAGCGCCAATTTTAATTTATGTTAATATATGATCATATATGTTTCCGAATTAATGAAGTATGGTCAGATGTGTTCATATATGCTCATATACAATTCATTTTTAGCCGGGATAAAAAAAAAAAATATTTTTTTTGACCAAATGCACTACTGATTGATGCATAGTTTAAGCGCTGGTTGCACTCCGGAGATGATCTCCAAAAAAGTTTTAATTTTTTCCCCGTAATCACACTCAAAAAAAAAAAAAACTGTAAAGTTAGCAAAAAATTTAGTTAAATTTAACTAAAAAAGCACCTGATTTTGAACCTACTAAATTTTTAGTTAATTTACTAAAAATATTTAGCTAACATTTCGTAGAATGAATGTAGCAAAAAAAGCCGTAACTTTAACTAAAAATTCAGCTGAAAATTTTGTAACATTTTTATGTACATATTAACAAAAAAAATTAGTTGAATTCAGCTAAACTTTTTGTTACTTTTTTGTAAAAAATTGCAAGTTTATTAAATATTGGTTTAAAACACTAACACTTCACTTATTTTTTTTCTTTTTTTTCACTGCATTAAGTTTAGCTTAAGTAGAACTTATGAGATTTGCATAGGAGGCTACACAAGAAATATATAAAAAAATTTCACTTAACAAATATGTTACGAGAAATCAACAAATTAATTAGTAAAAATTCGTAAACTCAGTTTAAAATTCAACAAAAAAAATTAATTCAAATTTTGTTCAAAACTAGTATTTCCGTAAATTGAACTTAACTCAAAAAAGTAGTTAAAACGCTGATTTTAACTAAAAATTTGCTAAAAAGCCAGTAAACTCGAGTTAACAAAAAAAAATTTGTTAACTTTACAGTTTTATTTTTTTGAGTGGCAGCTATTCAATAAGCATCGTTCTGGGGGTATGCCCTAACATTTTTTTAATTTAATATTCTTGTTTGTATAATCGTGAACCATTTTTTTTACAAAATTCAACAGTTTTCCAAGATAAACCCCCCACACCACCATCTGCTGCGCAAAAGGTAGCACTACCGGGTTCTATAGAAGCTCAAAATCAAGTCTCATTCGGCCAGTCATTGAAAAATCTGTTATTAAATCGTAATTATATATTACTCTTAATCTCATATGGTATGAATGTTGGTGTCTTCTATGCCATATCAACTTTACTTAATCCAGTAAGAAACACAGCATATATTTTGGAGATACTGTGGTAGAAAAAAGGCAATATAAATGAAAATAAAAGAGAAATTTATATTTTCAGTTATCGATCCTATCAGATTTTCCACCACTGTAAATTTTTTTTATATATGTACATTAGGGTGGTATTTTTTCAACTTCTGATTTTCCCAAGTGCAAATTCTTATTCTACTAGAATTATGTGGTAAAAATTTGAGGCCAATCGGATAACCCGTGGCGCACGTCGTTCAAAGCTAATATAAATTATTTCCCGGTTCTCGGTATTCCCGGTCCTCGGTATTCCCGGGAATACCGGTATTCCCGATTCTGGTACCGGTTTCCCGGTTCTATATATATTCCCGGGAATACCGGTACCGGTTCTCAAAAAAAAAAAATACTATACCATAAAATATTTAAATTACACTGTTTAATCAGTATTTCAGAAATTTTTAGTTGTACTATTTGTAAAATTATTAAAAAATCACGCAACAATTTTTTTCTTAAATTCATAAAAAAAGTGGAAATGGTGTTTTTCACATGTTTTGTTTTTTTTTGTAAAAGCAAAGAAAACAAAATTTTACAAAATATACATACCGGTAGTTCCGGGAATACCGGTAATACCGTCAGAACCGGAACCGGGAATACCGGTATTCCCGGAAATACCAGGAATAATTCAAGAACTGAGAAACCGGTATGTTAAAATCGGTGAAACGGTTTTCGAGATAACGCTATTTGAAATTTGCAAAAAATGGCGTGTTTTTTCATATGGTATAGAAATTTTAAGAAAGAAATCTCAATTTTTTTTCTTTGTCCCTTTTAAAGAGCTTGAAATAAACTTTCATTTAAAACTAATTTGAGCCAAATCTGATCATTCTAACCCGTTGCGCCGTTCAATCAAAGTTTTGGCTTTTTAGAAAACTTACACAAAAACTCTAAACTTTGATCAAAGCCATGGGTTAAAATGGCTCAAATTTAATTTAAATGAAAGTTTGTCTCAATATCTATAAAATTGTCAATGGAAAAAAGTTTTGAGATTTTTTTTTTTTAATCTTTTGGCGTAGGAAAAAACTGCAACTTTTGGAAATTTGGCTCAAATTTTACACCAATTTGCATCAAATTTTATACCACCTAAGTTCAAGGCTTGGTAAAAATTTGACCGAACATTAAAAATCGGAAGAAAAACGTTTTTGCCATACAAAAAATGCCACCCTAATATACATATGCATTAGACTGACCCTTATTTTTGAAGTTGCTCCGAATCTCGTTCTAGGGCAGCGGTGCGCACACACATACTATAACATTTATGCTTGTGTGGGTAGTAGCAAGTGTACGTGTGTCGACAGCGCACAAGCAGCGCCTATTCCCGCGGGAATAGGAATTACAAAAATGCGCATGAATGTTCTAGGGGCTCATTTACTGGAAAAACTACTACAGAAAAAATTCTAGCTCAATTGAAGAATTTTTGGACCTTTTAAAATTTTGGTATTTTTGCCAAAATGATCCATTGCATTCAATAGGGTACGCCAAAAAAAAATTAGTTCGTTTGGATGTAATATTTATGTGTCCTAAAATTGTAGTTTTTGTGCCTTTTTCGTACATTTTACTATCTAAATGTCCGAATATCGCAAAGTAATGTTCAGCAAAGTTGAGCTTAATAACTTTGCTGAACATCACTTTGCGATATTCGGACACTAGAGTGGAGGGTATAAAAACAAATCGAACTTCAGGGATAGCTCAAAAATTCTTTAAATGAGCTAAACAATTTTCTTGATTAGTTTTCCGGTAACCTCACGAAATGAGCCCGAGAGACCGGGATTCGGAGCAAATTTAAAATCGTCCATACAACAAAGGGTCAGTCTAATTAGTTTATAAATGTTCTCTTTCTTTAGATTTTTTTATAACATCACTTTTTAGAAGGTTTTTGCATCAATAAATATAATGACGTAGTTTTTTTCTTTTTTTTTTAATTGCAACTCCTTGTCGTGCCTCTCCATTCTCCTGCGGAGCAAAAACGGCTGAAATTATTGCAAATATTATTTCACCATTCGATTCTATAGCAAAAATTAGACATTAAGAGCGGAAAAAAGCCATGATTTTAAAAAAATAAAAATTGCATTTTTTAGCACACTAATGGAAGGTCATTAAAAACTAGAGTTTTTCTTTTCCCGGACTTTTTCATTTCCCGGGAAAGCGGGATTCATTTTTAAATTTCCCGGGATCCCGGGAATTCCCTCAAAAACTAAAAACCCAAATTTTTTGTCAAAGAAATATATGAAAACCTCATAAATGCGATTTAACTATTTATAATGTTTATTAACACCATAAAAATCGAATTTAGTACCATTAAAACAAAAAAAAAAAGAAGTTTCGAGAAAAAAAGAACAAATTTTGTTACCCAGTCTTTATAAAAAACGGCCTAAATATGTCGAAGTCATTTAAAAGTATTTTAAGGGAATATGGTATTTCAAATCGCTTTATCTGTTGTAATATTAAAAATTCATCATTTATTCTGATTCATATCAATTCATTTTTACAATTGGTTCTCAGCGCTTTGCCTCTAAAACACAATGAAACTGATTCAGAGGAATATCTCAATTATGTCTCTGAAACTGAATGTAACTGTTTCAGAGAAATGAAATTATAAGAAAATTTACCCCAAAAAATTATTGAAAAAAAATTAAAAATTCTGGTTTCTAAAAGAAACACCCGTTAATTTCAGAGTCATTCCTTATACAGATTTTATATTAATTTATCGATTAAAAAAGAATCCCTCAACACTTTTTTTTGGTTCAGTGCTAGATTTTTTTTACACACATGATTAATTTTGTAATTGCCTTTAAATAACAATCATACGCAACGGTGAACAGTGGATTATTTTTAATAATTTGGCTAAGTAGGTACGAGACCGATTGCAGCGAAATTCATACCGGTTATAGCTAACGTAATTTCGAGCTTAAGTTTAGATGCTGGACCCCAAAAGTCCAATAAGTGCCCCACCAGGGGCTCCTAATGTAGGACATGTTTAGTACACAAAAGCTTTAAAGGCTTTAAAATCATTAACTTTTAATACGAGTAAAAAATAATCTAGCACTGAACTAAAAAAACGTTTTGAGGGTTTTGTTATGTAAAATGTAAACTTTCAATTGCTTTTGGTTTCATCCCATTCCGATTCGGAAAGTTCGATTTTGCATCACTGTGTAATTGTATCCTATCGAAGATTTAGATATTGTGAGACTTTTTTCATTTCGTAAGTCTCAGATTTTATGAAATTTTTTAGTTCGAAGGTCTCTCTTGGAATACTTTTTGGGTCCTCCTTGTCCCTGCGTACGTTTTTTGTCATCAATTATCAAGAATTTTAATAAAATCTAAAAAACTCACATACAAAATAATCAATAGAAGTCGAAAAATCAACAATTTCAAAGAAACTTAAATTCCCGGGAATTCCCGCTCTATTTCCCGGGATTTCGGGATCGAAAATTTACGGGAAATCCCGGGAATTCCCGTCCCGGGAATTCCCGTGAAAAACTCTATTAAAAACGGATCAGCATGGTACAAAAATCACAATTTTATCGCTACCGGTTAAAAAGTTATAAAATTTATATTTTAGTAAAAGCTTATTAATAACACAGCGTGACAAAATCTTGGATGTTAAAAGTAACCTGACATTTGACCATCAATTTTATATATTTCGGACATGCTGAATCCAATGGTGCAAACCATTTTTAAATCTAAGGTACAGTTTTTTCGCGAAATGTCTTCAAAGATTTTCACGTCCCCGTGAACTTTTTGAAATAAAAAAGTTTTTGTATGCAAAAAAGTCCCTCTGCTTAAGTAAATACCGACCTAAACAACCGCTTCAGATTAGTTTAAATGCACCAAATGGGATATATTTCTATGAAAATTCGTTTCAACTATCAAGCGCATCACTCCAAAAATGAGCGATTAGTCAAAATCTCTCTATGACTGCATCACTTTCCATGATGACCACAAGGTCCAGCTTTTGACATATTATGTTAAATCCTCAAAAAAGTAATTGTGTCAAATTTCAAACAAAAATGTTTTCAACTTCAAAAGTTATTGTATCAAAACTTTTATTTCACCTTACTAAATTAAATTATTAAATTTTAATTACAAAAACAAAAGGAAAACATTGTACTAAATACTACTAATTTAAATAAAACACTTGTTTAAAATAATTTAGTAGGGCGAAATAAATGTTTTTTTATTAAAACTTTTTAAGATGAAAACATTTTTGTTTGAAATTTGGCACAAATACTTTTTTGAGGTTTTTACACAATATATCAAAATCTGGACCTTGTGGTCCTGTTGGAAAGTGATGCTGTCATAGAGAAATTTTGACGAATCGCGCAATTTTAGTGCTATGCGATTGATAAATGAAAAATATTTTAATGGGAATATATTTCCTTTGGTGCAAATATACTAAGCTGAAACGGTTGTTTAGGTCGGAATTTATTTAGGCATTTAAAATCGCGAAAATGCTAAAAAATGAGAAAAAATGGGATAAAACGCGAAACACTGTTAAAGTTTTAAACTTTTAGTAGCGGAATTTGTAGTTAAAATGTAGTTACAGATATAATCCTTTAATTTCAACTATAAACGACTGACTTTTTCGCACACAAAATATTTTTTATTCAAAAAACTTCACGGGGACGTGAAAAACTTTAAAGACGTTTTGCGAAAAAACTGTACCTTAGATTTCAAAATGGCTTGGACCATTGGAATCAGCATGCCCACATTATGTAAAATTGATGGTCAAAACCCAGGTTACTTTTTCACCGTCACACAGTGTAATTATTATAAATTATCATTTCCTAGAATACATGATTATTGTTCCAAAATAAATCTTTTAAGCTTTATAACTTTTAGGGCGGATTACTCAATGAAAAGTTAGCTGCTAACTGCCGATTTAACGGAGCCTTATGTCAAAATTTGTATGAAAAAGTTAAATTTAACGGAGAGTTATTTTTTAACGGAGCATTGAGTAATCCAGCCTTAAACGCATTATGATAAAAAATGCGATTTTTCTAAAATTTGTCTCAGTTTAAATGCCCTTTCATTACGTGTGTTAAAAATATTTTTAATTTTTTTTTAAATCGTCGATTTTTACGGCTCTGTATCGCAACCTTTTGGAACCTCCTGGAAGCTTGCGAAAAATATCAAACCGCTAGTTTTTGCTGCAGAATCGAATAGCGAAATAAAATTTGCAATCAGTAAATCCGTTTTTGCTCCCCAAAAAAATTGGGTCTAAAACCGAGGCTTTAACCGCGGAGTGGCACGGTAAGGATTTGGAATTTTTCAAAGAAAACTATACCAATTTTTTTTATTAATGTAAAAACCATCTACAAAGTTACGAATTAAAAAAAATCTAAATTTCAAAGTTTACTCTAATATATGTATATTTTTAACATTATATTAACATCTTCAGGTTGTTCTCAAATATTATCCTGGCCATGAAGTCGATACTGGACGTATTGGTTTGGCTATAGTTCTATCTGGTATGCTGGGATCGGTAGTATCTGGTATTGTTTTGGATAAATCTCACAGATTCAAGTAAGAATAACAAAAAAAAATATATTTTCCTCTCGGAATAGCTTGTTTTACATTTTAAGCCCATTTATATATTTTTTTACTTTTAAGGGAAACAACTCTGGCAGTGTATGCATTTTCAATGGTTGGTATGTGGGTTTTTGCTTTTACTTTGGATACTGGAAGTATTGCAGTAGTTTATGTAACTGCTTCGTTGTTAGGGTAAGTAAATATCTTTTGATAATATTGAACCACAGTGTGGGGGTATACTCACTTTGTTATCCGTGTGTAATGCAGCAAAATATGGGTCTAGGAACCCATATTCTAACTCAAAAATAAAACTTCTGTCCAATCAGCAGAAAGATTTGCTAAAAATAGAATAATTTTGAGCCATATGAAAAAAATGTTGATTTTAGTTTTCGGTTTGCAAAACTTTAATGTTAATAATCTAGGTCGAAAAAAATCTGCTGATTTTAGCAGAAAAATCTAATGATGTATGCTGGAAAGATTTTCCAATTTTAATTAAAACATTAAAAAGTGTTACACTCATGATCACATCAAAATCATTGCAATTTTAACTGTCAAATTCAGATCTTTTTGGAGGGAGCAGTAGTCATTTGTTAATCAAAAACACAAAAACTCATGTAAAAAATGGTGTTTTTCAGAGGTTGGTTTACTTCTTCAAGTGGAAACTTTTTCCCCTAATCCGATTTTAATCATTTACGAACTTAACCTGGCTAGGAACATAAGATACATTCGTGCCAAATTTCGGGAGTCTAGCTCCTTTATTTTGGACTGCATCGTGTTAACTACAGACGGACATCGCTGGAATGACTTAGAATAGATCATTGGGGCAAGTACTATATGCGTCTAAAAATCCAAAATATGCACTAAAAACTTCAAAAATATGCATCTAAAAATTATTGTTTTGACTAAAAAAATAATTTGTCAACATAATTTAGGCTGTGTCAAATACTTTGAGGCCCTCGACAATTCTTAAAAAAAATGTATTGAGTGGAAACAGTTTTTAATTAGTAAAATATTTTTTTGTTTGAGAAGTTTTTTCTTTGAGTCACTAAATATTTCTGAAGAAAGAAATTTTATAAAAAAAAAGAATATTGGGCCATTCCAGAAAATTTAGCTCAAATTTCAGTCATTTTTGGAAATGGTGTCTCAGATTAATTTGAGCCTTGACACATAGATAGCCCTCATAAATATGATATATGTACCATATATCGTTTTTTTTACATTTGGTGTATTTAACGAATTATGGCGGGATTGACTTTTTAAGCAAAAGCAAGAAAAATACATCACGTTTAAAGAGCTGTAACTTCTTAACCAATGACCCGATTTTCACAAATTTAGGCTCATGTGAAAGCTGGGGTTCTTCTTTTAGAAAATATTTTTAAAATAACACAGTTTTTTTTTTACAGAAATGATGCAAAAATGCAAAAACATTTTTTCTTTTCGAATATTTAAAAAAACACATCTTCGATTTTTTTCTAAAAAATTCTGGTGAAAAATAACAATGTTTTGTATAACATATTCAAAATTCAGAGTGGGATCTCCATGGGATCAAAAACTATTCTGTTTTAAGTACGAGGTTCTCATATTTTTCCCTTAGAAAATTTAAATTTCTAATGTTTTGAATGTTTTTCAAAATTTTAATAGTATAATTTTCTTTGAAAATTTAAATTTTCATATTGAAGAAACATAAAATTTTAATTTTCTAAGGTAAAATTTAAGAACTTCGTACTAAAACCAGAATATTTTTTGATCCCATTGGGATCCCACTCTGAATTTTGGATATGTTGTACAAAACAGTATTGTTTATCACCAAACTTTTTTTAAAAAAAATTGAAGATGTGTTTTCTTAAATATTCGCAAAAAAAAAATGTTTTTTAATTTTTGCAACACTTCTGAAAAAAACCGTATGCTTTTGAAAATATTTCCTAAAAGAAGAAGAATTAAGCTTTCATATGAGCCATTACTTGTGATAATCGGATTACTAGTTAAAAAGTTAGAGCACGTTAAACGTCATGTATTTTTCTGACTTTTGCTAAAAAAGTCGAACTTTGACCCTCGATAATTTGAAAACTACAACAAATTTTGAAAATCCAAAAATGCAACATATCTCATATAAACGTGGATATCTATGAGCCAAATTCTCAGTGGCGTCCAAAGGCATGTTTCCGAACAGTGGGGCTAAAATTTTTGGAATTACCCTATTAAAAAACAATATATTTTTAGAACAAGTTATTTTTCAATACTTTTTATTATTTATTCTAAAAAAAAATAGTTTTTAAAATATTTTTTTTTTCACTTTTTTCGGAATTTTACGATTTTTAAGTCCAAAAATTAACTCAAAAGCAAAAGACATCACCCTAACTCTACTCAAAATAAAAACGCAATTTTCCTGTAAAAAAATCTTAAATTCGAAAACAATTTTTTCATACCGATTAGTAAAATGTCTCAGAATAGAAACATTTTTAATAGGAAACATTTCTCAGAATCTAAAAATTATACTTTTAGAATCCACTTTCTTTAAAAAATGCATCAGAATATGATTTTTATAAATAAACACACAAAATTTTTTTTTTCCATGAACGATTTAAATTTGTTCATAAATACTATGAAAATCGTTCATGGAAAAACAATTTTTTTGTGTGAATACATTTTTCTATAATGAAAATATGCAAATACATATGCATTTATACACAGAAAAAAATATGGAGGAAACAAATTTGAGTAATCACTTGTTTAAATTTATAAACAAAAATTGAGTAATTTTTTAATTGACGCAATTGAAAATTTACTAAAAATTTTAAAAACAATTTAAGGAAATAATTTAATACAAATTTAATAGTTTTTTTTATTTTTTTTTAAACTCTCATAGTTTTTTAAATTCTCGTTTAGTTTATAGTTTTTTGTGTATGTATATGAAAGTTTGTAATCGTCTTTATAAAATTTTCCTATGTTTTTGAAACATAAATGTGTTTGGTAAAGTTTGGAAAAACTAGTTTATTGTTTTTTTTACAAAAATTTAAAACTTTTTTAAACTTAAAAAAAAAAATATATATATATATTCGATTAGAGTTTTATTCTAGTTCGAGGCCCAAAAATATTTCTATATATGATATTGTCATAATAGAGTATTTTTAATTTATTGCTTTAAAAAAGTTACTCATCTCATAGTATATCTGTACTGATCAGTTTCATCCCCACTAAAGGAATCATCAGCAGACTTTAGAGAATCATCGTTGGTCAATCAAACATCAAACCAGACATAATATTTGATATATTTCACAAGTTACATGAGAAATATTATTATGAAGGTCCGAAATCTGTTTTCCAACAAAAATAACTCTTTTAAAGCAAAAAATTGTATATACTAAATCACCGACGGTAATTATAAGTATACGTGTTGCTGTTATTTTACAATAACAACAGTACCTAACCAAACAATAGTGTTGGTAGGATAAGTCGTACTAAACTTTGTGTCAAATGTTGTTTTTTTATTTTTAGTACCAAAAGGTACATAAAAATAAAATGTATTCTCATATAACTTGTGAAATATATCAAATATTATGTCTGGTTTGATGTTTGATTGACCAACGATGATTCTCTAAAGTCTGCTGATGATTCCTTTAGTGGGGATGAAACTGATCAGTACAGATATACTATGAGATGAGTAACTTTTTTAAAGCAATAAATTAAAAATACTCTATTATGACAATATCATCAGAGATGCCAACTATTTGAGAGCAAAACGCGCACAAAAATTTTATAAACGGGTAAAAACGCGTAAATTTGCTTGAAAAAAAGGGTAAAAAAGCACTGGGCTGTTTTTTAAATAGATAAAAAAAATATTTTTATTCAAACAAAATTTTTGATATGTTTGTTGGTTAAACTTTTGAGCGACCGATATAAATCGCTGTACAATTTTACATGGTCTGCATTTTCCACTTCAAAAGCCAAATTTAGTCTTTGAACTTCACCCAGAACAGAATTCAAATATTAAACCAAAAATACAAAAAAAAAACCTACAAAGAATGGCATTTTTTAGAGGTTGGTTTAATTCTTCAAGAGAAAACATTTTCCCCTTAGTCCGATTTTGCCCCTTTTTCCGAACTTAATACGATCAATAGTTATTGACCATAATTATAAATTTGTTCCATATTTTAGGCGTCTAGCTCTTAGTTTGAACTGCATTGCTTTTTTCAAATAGACAGACGGACATTCAAAAAATGTATTTGAATCGATCAAAAATCAATAAAATATATACTTTGTGAAGTCTCCGACTTATATTTCGATGCGTTACACTCGAAATAACAAACTAAGTAAACCGCCATACTTTGTTTGGGGGCTATAAAAAATAATTTTAAAAAGCACTAAAAGCACATCCTGAAAATTTAAAAAGCACCACGTTAGTGCGTTTTTCTAATTTGGCACTAGGTCAAACATTTTCGCGTTTTGACACATCAAAAAGCACTAAATCTAGCGCGAAAAGCACTAAGTTGGCATCCCTGAATATCATATATAGAAATATTTTTGGGCCTCGAACTAGAATAAAACTCTAATCGAATATATATACATATATAAAGGCCGAATAAATACATTTTATTTTTATGTACCTTTTGGTACTAAAAATAAAAAAACAACATTTGAAAAAAAAATAGATAAATTTTGAGTAAATTTTTAATTGTGTCAATTAAAAATTTACTCAAATTTTTTTTTCAAACATTTAATAAATTTTTATTAAAAATTTACTCAATACTATTAAATCGTTTACTGGTGCAAAATTGAGTAATTTTTTACTCAATAGTATTAAAAATTTACTCAAATATTTTTTTTATTTTTTTCTGTGTACCAAAATATGAACTACAAATCAATTCCATTTTATTGCAAATTCATTGATTCGGATAGATATTTAATTTATGTTATGTTTACAATGCTGAGTAAAAATATGCATTTTCATGAAAGTACTTGCCCTACTGATCATAAAAATATATGGGGCGAAACGCGTCAACGGTCCACACCAAAAAACCGATGTTAGGATAATGTTCGTTAAAATATTTTTAGAGTTACAGAGATGGGAAGTTTTCATTTTTTTGCAAAGATCATATTTGGTTGAATTTTTATTGACACTTTGATGCGATAAAAATTTCTTTGTAAAAAACGAGTTTTAAAGTATTTTTAATGGCATTGGTGGTTTAAAAAAAAAATATAAATTTGACCTTTAAATTAAAGGTCAAATTATAAAAAAAAAAAATCTTATAAAGCGCCTATTTTAAGATTATTTTAACTAAGTTTATTAGAAAGCTTGACGTTTTTACATTTAAAAACATTTTTTAAAAAAATGGATCGAGAGTTCCTTATTGCGAAAATATTTTTTATTTATTGACTTATTATACACGCGGTATTCGTACTTTTTGTGTGTTATTTTATACAAAAAAATTATTTTCGCAGGAAGGAACTCTCGATCCATTTTTTGAAAAATGTTTTTAAATGTAAAAAAAACTTCAAACTTTCTAATAAACTTTGTTAAAATAATTTCAAAATAGGCGTTTAAGCTTTTAAGATATTTTTTTTTTTAAATTTGAACTTGAATTTTAAGGGCAAATTTATATTTTTTTAAAAAACCACCAATACCATTGAAAAGGCCGTCAAAAAAACTTTAAAAATAGTTTTTTAAAAATAAATTTTTATCGACTCAAGGTGTCAATAAAAATTTAATATTTCAACAAAAAAAATTGTATTTGAACTTTTGACGACCTACTGTTATCCTAACATTTTGGCAAAATTATACCGCCCCATATACTTTATGGGGTCCTAGACCGACTAACTCTAATATTTCAACAAAAAAAATTGTATTTGAACTTTTGACGACCTACTGTTATCCTAACATTTTGGCAAAATTATACCGCCCCATATACTTTATGGGGTCCTAGACCGATATTTTGATGCGTTACACACACACATGACCAAGTGAGTATACCTCCATACCGTAATTGGAGGGTATAAAAATAAAAGCAAAATAATCAGGGCCCACATCATTTCATTCGCTATCGAGTAAAAATGTTCGTAATTTTTGCTTTTGGTATTATGTATTCCCTAGCTTTGCATCTATCGAAAACATTATTTTTCATTTTTTTTTTCAATGTGAAAGATATTTAAAAATAAAATTTTCTAGCAAATTTTTCTATAAAAATAAATAATATAAAAGATTTTTATTTTAAACTTTAATTATCTTTCTTCGCACTACCAAAGATTTTTGTTTACGTATAAAACGTATATCAAAGAAACCCACCCGGGGGCGTTTGGTAGTGCGAAGGTTAAGAGATACATTCAATAACTTATGAATTACACTGGTTCTCAACTAATTAGAAATGTTTCTAAAGTTAACAATACTCAACTTTATTATTATTAAACGAGTATAATTAAAAAAAAGTTATGTAGGTAATTTATAAAGCTTTAATTTAAGCTTGATAGCGTCCAGATTGAGTATATAATAAATATGCTACGAGGGTCGATCTGAAAAATGAAATTATTTATGTATATACATTTTTTTAAAAATTTTTTAAAAATATTTCTCTATAGAAAAAACGTTTCGGTATCTTAGACCTTTTCTGTAGAAAATCAAAAAAAAAAATACTTAAGAACCTAAGAAGTTTTCTATGGGGAACAAGTCACTAAATCTGCGATTTTTTCTTTACGAAGATTTTTTCTAAATAACGGAATTTTTTGGTGGGAAAATTGCCAAAGTATCTGATAATTTTCTATATGAAAGTGTATCAGAATCTGAAAATTTTTTTAAAGCAAGAATTTTATAATTTTCTAAAAGCTTTTCTATAGCAAAATGCCTCAAAACCTTAGATTTTTTTTGTTGTTATGATGACTCAGATTCATAAACTTTCTCTTTAAGCAAATGAACAGAAAATTAGAACATTTTCTAAAGTTCAAAAAAAAAGTTCTAACAATAAGACCTTTTAAATACGGAAATGTTTCTGTAGAAAAAAATCATAATAATCGAGAGGTAAACACTAAAAATCTTTACTAATGATTAAAATCGACCTTTGGTTAAAAGAGCAAACTTTCCTAAGGATTTGAGTTGCCCTGAATCCGAATGTGTACTCAGAATTTCTGCATAACATCAGGTTTTTGAGATATGATTGAATATGATTCATTACACGATCTTGAAATATTTCAAAATATCGTCGGTGCGCCAACCAGAACATGTGTTTTACAACAATTTTTTGGAGAGGATTACAAATAAGCTTTATTTTGACCTTTCGCGGTGCTTAAAAACAATATTTCTTTCATAAATATTTTAAAAATATTGCAAATTTTCTATTTTTATTAAATACAATTTAAAAAAACAGCGAAAAAGTACCAAATTTAGCTGTTATTAAAGGCTCTTCAAAAAATTTTAAAATACACATACCAGTTCTGGTTGGCGCACCGACGATATGTAACCACTAACTTTAATACATATATTTTTTTATTCTTTATTTTCTTCGTAGCTTCTTTATGACTGGTTACTTACCAGTAGGATTTGAGTTTGGTGCTGAACTTACTTATCCGGAACCGGAAGGTACATCGTCCGGCTTATTAAATGCGTCATCGCAAGTTTTTGGCATCATCTTTACATCAATGTACTCGTGGTTGTTCAGCGATTATGGCGATATCACAGCAAATATTACCATGGCTGTTATGTTGATATTTGGCACAATAATTACAGCCTTGATAAGTTCAGATCTAAGACGACAAAATGCACAAATATCCGGCAATTCTGGGAACCCATAGGGACGTATAGATTTTGTTTAAGTAACACACAATTAAAGTTGGATTGATTTTATTTTGAATTTCAAACAATACAAAATACACCGCTTGTGGATAAAGAATCCGCAGAAGGAATGTCAAATTTTAATATTGTGTTACTTAAACAAAATCGTAAGTTTTAAACTATATAATTAATATGCTTTATAATTTTAATTTGTATATACGTATTTATTTATTATGTGTTTTTAAAGTTTTTATTGGTTTTTATATATAAATACTACAGTGGAGTGCGGATATACCAACACCGGATGTAATTAAGTTTTGATATAACGAAAAATTTCTAAGGTCCCAAAGATTTTTTATTTTCTGATCACCTGTTTTATAAAGCAATTTTTTACCCATAAAAAAGTCAAAAATTTGCAACTCTTAAAAAAGTTAGAGAAATTATTTTTATTTTTTTATTGGGACAAATTTTGAAAAGACTATCACTTTTATAAATCGATCTCGAATAAATTTTTAGCCACATCCGTAGGTGTTTTCGATTACCAAAAAGATTAAAAAATTTTCCATTACAAAAAAAAAACATCTCGGTCCCGCCGAGTTCGTTATAACCGTACTCCACTGTATGTACAACAAGTGTTTCCAATCAAATCGCTGTTTTCTGAACTGGTTATCCGAAATTAAAACTGAGACTCAGCCAAATTGTATGGAAAAAAAGGTCTTATCTAACATTTTACTTTTGTTAGCATGAAAGGTATTCGGAAGATCTACTAAAAAGTGTAGATCAAATTTATACCAATTTTCATTTTGATGGCAAACTTGTTTAGGTTATTTTTAGGCAAAAATGATAGTTTCTTCTTCTTCGGCAAAAAAATCCTGAGATTAGGCCCATACATCGGACTACTTCATTAAACAAAGTAATTGACGAATTACTTGGCAGTAAATACAAAAAAAAATTGTAAAACGAAACGCGCCGCGTTGCAAAAATGTCAATGCAATTTATTGTTTTAACAACAAATTACACAGACGCTTTGACAACGCGGTGCGTTGCGTTTTACAAAATTAGAGGGTTAATTACTTATTACACTGTGCAACAAATTTGGGTTCACCGAGTGTATCTTGAATGGGACCAAAAAAAATTAAAGTATACCATAACATCTTTTAGCTCAGAAGTAGGTATAATATTTTTTTTTACTTATTCCCACTAAAAATCTTTAGTGGTCCATGAAAAAACTCTAGTTAAACTTTTAAACACCTTCGGGGCTTTTGGTTTACTAATGTTATACTGACATTAATATTTTTGTTACCATTCAAGATACAAAATCGTGTTGCACAGTGTTATTTAAAAAATATAAGCAACATCTTACGTCATGTTTTCTAACAAGGGAAGTATTCCAACCCTTATGAACCGAAACTTAAAATATATACAAAAGAGACAATTCCAAGGTTGGGGTGTCTCGGGCTCAAAAAATGGGTGAAAAATCGTTTTTTAAATTTCCAGCCTTTCTTCTTAAGAAACTATATAAAGTTTTCATATGAGAATAAAGGTTTTTTAATACCTATCCAACAGTGGCATAACCTTGTAAAAATTCGGCTTCTTTAAATATTTTTTTCACGAAAATGTGTAAGTTTTGGGGGAGGGGGGGTTTATGTGAAGATAAAAGATACCTACGATGTCTATATGTTTACAAAATAAACGCTGAGTTAGGCACCCGTAACCGTAAACTAGCGTAGCGATCAAAATCAAATAGAAAATCACGTAGACGTCTGCAAAGAAGAATAACTGTTCTCTTTTGTTCTCATATAACGAAAAACCACCTACGCTAGTTTACGGTTACGGGTGCCTAATTCACCTTAATCGTTATTAAATTTAGGTCGACACGTATTTAAGGTCTAGATGATATTCCTTTTAGTTCGGAATTTTTCAGAAGGTCCACATTGTTTCATAAGGGGACAATGAAATTTTTAACCACTGATAACCCGAGACACCCCAGCCACAGACTAATACAGACTCGACATTAGTGACAGGTGTCAAAAAAAAAATATTTTAAGTTTTTGGCAAGTCGGCTCATTGCGCTTGGAATTTATTTAATAAAAATTTATTATTTTACTTTTAGTTTGATTAAGTCCTGGTTTAACCGACAAAGGTAATTTTCGTTTAATGGAGAAACTGGTTTTTTTATAAATGTCGGTTTGTTGGAAACACTAAGGGGTTTATTCATATTAACTGAAGTATACCTAAAGTAGGTCTATTTGACAAATATTGCATGAATAATTGTCAAATAAACCAACATTAACCTTAAAAATGGTAATGGTTATGTTAAGCATAGACCAAAAAATGCTAAAATATGCATTTTTCCCCTACCGCTTACCACACACAAAAAAAAAAAATATAAAAAAGTTGTGTCCGTTTTGGGGATAATACAACCTTTAAAGTGGTTTTGGATAATTTACCTAAGTTTTTTAGAGCAAAAACTTTGGTAAGTTATCCAAACCCACTTTATAGGTTATAATTAAACCAAAAACTGGGACATTTTTTTTAGTTTTTTTTTTTTTTGTGTGCATATGCATTACTTTTTTTTAATTTTTAATGCATTAATTCATCAATGCTGACTCAAAATATTGAGTGCGAATTACGTAATGCATGAAAAATACAAAAAAAGTAACGCATAGTGAAAAAATAATTCATATTTTTGTATTTTTTTTTTTTTGCCAAGCATTACTTGGTAATGAAATACTTATCAATTACCATTTTGAAGGTTTTCCTAGAACTATAAGTATTATGAATGATGCCCTTTTATTTTATGGTTTTTATTTTTCTTTATGTTTTAAATTCATGGAATCGTTTTATTTTTAATTGTTTTAATTGCTTTTAATTAGTTAATCAAAATGGTTGTAATTGAATATAAAGTTTTAAGACTATTACAATTTTGGATTATACAATTCAAAGTTTACCAGCTTACAAAAAAAGCTTTTCGTTAGTTATTACAAAAAAAAAACTTTTCGTTAGTTATTACAACATATCAAATATTTGCCAACAGCGTGAAATTTGCCAGTTAAATCTTGAAAATTTTAAACTTTTATGCATTACTCAAATAAAAGTTTGTATTTTAATGCATATGCATTACATGGTAATGCAATAGATTGCAATTTTTAAGACACCACTGGGGTGTAATTGAAAGTTGTAACAGTCTAAAACTCCTAATACAGGTTATGTAGTCAATATTATAGTTCACCTAGTTCACCTAGTTTTGAATATTTGTTTTAATTAAAAAGTGGCACTAAACTTCCTTCCAACTAGCGGCACAAGTTTTGGTAATACATAAATCTTTTATCTTTTTTCGTTTAATTATTATTATTTTAATTATTACATATAGGGAATTTAAAATAAAATAATTATATATACAAATACAAATACCTTACACAAATTTCTAACGTAATGTGTTGCCAAATTTTTATTTAGTTTAATACACTGCCAAATCAAATACACCACAACACTATTAAGTTTTATTATTGAAACAAATTTTATGAAATTACACAACTGTTTAAAGGGAATATATACTAACTTCATAGGTACATACTAAAGAGGTTTTAATGACCTCGGTGGTTTTAGTCTGTAAAACAGAAAATTTGCAGTTTATCAAATCGCTCATTTAACGTCATAACTCAAAAAACGCGATTTTAAATGATGCAGAATTATTTGTTATATAATGCTTTATATTGTTTGTTATATAATGCTTTATATTGTGTCAAAAATTCGTATTAATATCTTTTAAACTCACCGTTTGAGAAGAGATCACGCCATTATTAAAAATTTTAAACTTGATTTCTGCAAACTCAAATATTTTGAGTTATGACATTATACAAGTAAATGAGCGAAATGTAAAATATTTACAACTATTTTTATATTTTTTTACATATCGTGATTTAATCAAAAACATACTGGCTTTTTAAAATGTGTACTGATTTTTGAAACCCACAGAGTTATGGGTTTTTTTGTAAAAATTTAAAAAAAATTTCAAACAAAAAATTTTTTTTTTTTTAAAAAAAAAAGATTTTTGATTGCGTTAAGAGATACAAAAGCATGCCAGATTCAAAACCAGCAACTTTGCTTTGCTTTATTTTATGAATTTATGTTGGGTTAGAAAGTTATTTGACGTTTGCTGATTTTGCTGTTTAACAGAATATAAAGGCCGAGATCGTGAAAATCCTTTTTATTCTTAAGATGTTAATTAAATACTATATAACGTAAAAACAATAATGTATTAAAAAAAATAATAAAAAACATAGCTCAACAATTATTAGTAAGATAAAAAAAATGTGATGTGTCGAAAGTTTGAGACAAATAGAAAATTAATATGTTAACATTTCAAAATTTAGAATAAAATATATATGAATGTATGTCTGTATGTTAATAAAATTTTAAGAAAAAATTACAAAAATTATGAAAAACAAGGTAAGTGATTTTCACAGAAAAAGAAAGAACAATTTTATCAAAAAAAAAACTTTCGTTACATTTTTAAATGAAACAAAAAAAAAAACTTTAAAAGTAAGATAAAAACAATAAACAAAATTTAAGTTTATAAACTTAAATGGTCATTATTGTAAGGACCTTTAATATAAAAGAAAAGTAGTTTTTGGGAAAAAAAGTTCTTAATTTAATTTTTACAAATTTTATTTAATATAAAAATTTTATATAAAATTTTATTTTAAAATAATTTATAAAAATTGATGCCTTGTTTGTTTAAAGTAAAAATATGACATCGAATCATACATGGGACTATTTAAATAAATGGACCAATTAATTTCTTTGGCATTATATTGAAACTAATGCCAATGAAATTTTTAGCATTGGCATTGATTGAAACAATCAAAGAATTAATAGCATAACTAATGAAAATTTTCATTGGCATTAATTAATGCTTTAATGAAAATAAAACATTAGCAATATTAATCGTCTTATTTCTGTCGGACCTCCGGGGCGGGGCGTGTTGTTTACTCTGTGAAAAAATTTTTTTTTGGTTAAAACTTAATTAAAATGGCTTTATCTCGAAAACTAAGCCAGATAGACCAAAATGGAGGGCATTTTTGGTTCTTAAAATTTCCATAGTTTCGTCGGTCCTTTTCACATGTGTGAACCCTTATTGGTGCAAATTTTGAATCTTAAAAATTTGGTACCTAATCCCGAAAATTTAAAAGTTCACATTCCTCGTTAAATAGTCCTGACACGAAAAAAAACAAACACTTTTGGTCCATTTTGTTGAATTCTTTATTTTAACTAACTCAAAACTCATTATGAACTTCAAAACGTTAACAATCAAAAACTACATGATTATTAAATATTTCTAAACTAACAAGTAATGCTAACTTATAAAAACTACTTTCAACACTTTCCCTAGTTTTTAAGTTAACATTATTTACAATACTTTGTTAAATACATTTTTTCCTGTGTCTTGAAATTATTTACTGTCACAATCGATTTTGTCTTGAAATAGCTGTAAACTCTGCTTTTAATAACGATCCTTTCTTCAATCTATGACCACATAAAATTAATTTATTGTCTATGGTCAGCCAACACTTGGTTGCTGTTGACTTAAACAAGCTTCTCGGATTGCGGTCTTGAGCTGCTAAAACCGAAAATAAATTTGATGACAAACCAGGAACATACCAAACGTCTTTAAGCTTCATTTTTAAATGTTTGTTGTTTACCTTTGAAATAACTTCTACTACACCTTTGCCTAGCGCTTTCATACATTCTTTCCCAGCTGCTTGAACCTCACGTGGCGAATCAAATTTTTCAAATTCTAAAAACATTTCCATAGAATTGGTTAAATGTTTTGTTGCACCGTTGTCAATCAACCAACATTCATTATTTTTCACATCTTTATTACAAATTGTATGAAGTGCTATATTTGTATCTTGAATTTCATTTTTCAACTCGGTTTTAGGTGGTCGACCATCTCTTATCCATTTTCGACAATCTCTTATCCAATGACCTTTTTCCTTACAGTAATGACATATTTCATTTTTCATATTTCTTTTTCCTCTTGGATTCTTGCTTATATTAACTGCTAAAGCTTCTTCATATTCTTCTCTTTCGTCATTCTTAAAATTTCTTTCGAACATGCAAACTTGTATTATCAACTCATCAATTGTTGTATCTTTCTCTCTATTTATCATCATCCAGTTTGATCTAAACATATCATACGTCTTTGGAAGAATATGTAAAATCTTGCATATAAGTAGCATTTCCGGAAGAACCTGCTCACCTTTAATTTTTAAGCCATTATTCAATTCATCCCAAAGGTTTCTAAGTTTTGCTATACACTCACAAAATTATGTAAGTTACTACATGTTAGTTATTTGTATATTTTACAGTAGTTAGTTGTTTTCAACTACAAAGTCAGTTGTTTTTGTATGAAAAATATCAAACAACTATTTCTGTTAGTTATTTTAAGTCGTTTTTTGAACAACTAACAAAAAAGTACTGTGATGTAGTAACAGTTATTTAAAGTAGTTAATTTTATTTATTTTATCTCTGAAAAGTTTTAAAGTTTTTTTCCAAAAAAAAAAAAATTTCGTTATTTTTATTTTTCACAACTTTTTTTTAAAAAAAAACTTGGAAAAAATTTGGTCTTCAATTTTTTTTTCTGAAAAATATTTTGAAAAAAAAATTATATATTGATTTTTTTATTTTTACTACATTTTAGTTGTTTTGACTACAAATGTAAGTAGTTTTTACTACATAAGTCAGTTGTTTTTTGTCAGTTAAAATAACTAACATTGTTAGTTGATTTAACTGAAAAAGTAGTTGACCCCAAAACAACTTACAAAGTAGTTATTTTAACTGACATTTTCAGTTGATTTTACTAACATAATTTTTTAAGTGTATGAGTTGAAGCATCTTGATTGTTTTGCCATTCGAACGAAAAAAGGTCCATTGACTTTTTGAACAATTGATCTTTTGATGTGGCTTCAAAAATATTTTTTAAAGATTCCCACATTTCAAATGCGTTCTCCTTATCCATAACTTTTTGATACACTTCATCAGTTATGCAACTCGTGATAATTGATTTCGCGTAACAGTTTGCCTTTTTGTAAAATTTAGATAAATTTTCATGATCTTTCACTTCCGCATCTGTTGCACCTTCTGATAGCGGCCCTGGCATCGTAATTTTGTGCTTAATTACATCTGAGGCCCCTTCGTAAAAGTCCAAAAGATCTTGAATTTTCCTTTTCCAAACCGGCCACTCAGATTCACAAGATAACGGCTTTATATTCTTGATAAATTCCATCTTAAATTAAATTTGTTCTAGATTGGCTTTATTATTCTTTTGTCTGCAAACAATTTTTCTAAATATTTGCTCTTTAAACAAAATTTTCTATTTTGTCTATTTTTTTATTTGATTTTCCAAAAAATTTTCTATTTTTTTGAAATTTAAATCAGAGCTTGATAGGCCCATAACCTGTTGAATTCTTTATTTTAACTAACTCAAAACTCATTATGAACTTCAAAACGTTAACAATCAAAAACTACATGATTATTAAATATTTCTAAACTAACAAGTAATGCTAACTTATAAAAACTACTTTCAACACATTTCGGCCATTGGATCCATACCCCATTAGGTCCAGTCTCCTAGGTTCCTAAAGGTTCGCCATGAATTCAAAATGTTGGTCAGTTAAGCGTTATCTTGATTAGTTTTCCAGGTACTGCAATTTAGGGCCCATTAGGTTCTTGAGAATTTTTTAAACTGAATAACTAAAAAACTATTACTCTGAGGGCTTTCAATTGTTTGTCGGACGAGTTCTAGACACAAAGAGATACAAAAATGCTTTTGGCTATTTATTGCTATTTACCGAGATATGAGCAGTTTTAAATTTTTGGGAGTGCCAAAATTTTTTGGACCCATTGGGGTCCACACATGTGAAGAGGACCGAGATATCGCCATTATAAGTTTTTAAAAAAAAATATTGTAAACACATGCTTTTTTCATCAAGTGTAAATAGTTGTTAGGCATTTGTACGGTTTCATTGGCATTAGTACAAATAATGCCAATGCCAAAAAATTTCATTGGCAATAAATGCTAATGGTTTTTTTTTTTGCATTGGCATTAGTTCCAACTATTCCAAAAATTAAAATTCAATGCCAATTAAAAATTCCCATGTATACATCGAATTGTATCTCACGATTTGATAGAATTTTACCGAATATAACCAAACAGTTTTGATTAATCATTTTTATGAAATATGTACATTAGACTGGCATTTGATCGAAGGGCGCCACGGCTTAAAATGATCGGATTTGGCTCAAATTAGTTTTAAATGAAAGATTGTCTCTAGCTCTACAAAAGGGTCGGCGGCATGAAATTTTGAGACTTTTTTTAAAAAATTTCTTGAACGTAGGAAAAAACCGCCATTTTTGGCAAATTTCAAATAGCGATATTTCGAAAACTGTTCGACCGATTTTTATTTTTTTTTATATTCGTGCTCAGCACATCAAAATTAACAAATATGATGTGTCGAAAGATATATTTATTTTTTATTTATTTATTTTTAAATTTTTTAAAAATCCAAAACTTTGACCGCTGGGTGCTACGGGTTAATTTATTCCGATTGGCCTTAAAGTGGTACATGAGGTTTAGGCCTAGTAGAATAAAAAAATGCTCGGACTTTGAAAATCGGAGAAGAAAAAATTTTGCTATACAGAAAAATGCCAGTCTAATGTACATACAACTACACTAAGAAAATTATTGCAGTCACTACATAAAGGTGGTTTGTGTAGTATGTAGCAGTTGTTGTTTTCAACTACAATTTCACATATTTTTGTTAAAATATAAATACAAAAAAAATATATATTATATTCTAGAAACAGTTGTTATATGTAGTTGTTTTTAGTACATATTCCCGGAATTTCCGGATAAAGAGAATCTGAAAATTGGGGTCACTATTATAATCGTTTTGCTAATGGCTTTTTGTAGTGGCGAATGGAGATAATTCCGAATGTCAAATTTTTAAGTCGATGTACACTCAAAAAATTTTGTCGGTGAAATATACGTTCAGAAAATTTTTGATTAATAACTCGCAAAAGTAGTAGAGAAACAACTGTTTATCTATAGTTGTTTTTACTGCTACTCGGTTAAGTACAGATTGTCAGTTTTTTTTTAATAAAGTTCTAAAACGTTTAAATAGTTGTTCACCGGTAAAAAAAAATGTTTCGAAACATCAATTAATTTTTAGCGAAAATTTGACAGTCATATGTTAGGTTATGTTTTGCGCATCGGCATACACAAAATTACTTTAATTTTAAATTTTTTTGTAATTTTTGCCTATTTATCTAAATTAGTTAATGTTTACAGTGCCATCAACTTATAAATGCTTAATTTTATTTCCGAATATAAAATTTCACCGCTTTTTAAATTGTGTGTACAATTTAAAAAAATGTTGCGATTAGTGTTGATGTGTATTGCTGCAACATATAGTTTGACAGATTTTTACGTGAAAACCGAGCAACTTACTTACCTTTAATAAAGTATATATGAAGGGCTTACTGCAAGAACTTGATAAGCAACATTTTATTTTTTCGTGTTTTTCGCCTTTTGCTGATGTTCCAATGACAGATTTTTGGCAGAAGTCTTGCTTAAACCCTTCGTACAAGTATATTGAGAATAAAAGCTCTGCAAAAGTTCAATTTTCTACATTATTTTAAAAGTTTTAAGGCAAAACCACCATAAAATGAAATGTTGCTTATCGAGTTTTTATAATAAACCCTTCATATATACATTTTGTAACAAATTGGTTGTTTTTAAATGAACTAAAAACTACATTAAACAACTGTTACTACCATGTAGTAAATATATATTTTTTTGTAACTGTTTTTTTGAACAACTGAAAAATGTCAAACAATGTAGTAGCTGCAATAATTTTCGGTGTGTAAAGCAACAACTTCAGAGAGATTACGGCGTATTTCGATTCGAAACGGAAACGTTTTCGAGCAGAATTTTCTTTTGGCAAATAATTAAGAAGAAAATATTTTTTTAGTAACAAAATTCTTTAGGGCCTGTCTGGTCTTCTTCAAATAATGTAAAAATATAAAAAATATAATTTTACAAAAACGAATTTATTGTTACGACATGTTTAAAATTTTCGAATTCGAACGATTTCTTCCGAAGAAAGTTACGCGGTAACCCCCCTGCTGTATTCGATCGTCGAACTTTGTAAATTATTTCTTAGCCTCGCCTTTGGCTTTAAATAAATGTAATATTAAATGCCTTTTATATGTGAAAATCATAAAGTTGGCATAATAAATTATTTAGGGAGTTTTATTTCAACACGATATTGAAAAAAACACAATGAAAACTACAAATCATATCAATTTAAATGTAACCACTTGTATTTAATGCAATACACTTATACTTATATACACACAAATTAATATAAAAAAAACTAACCTCTTGCCAAATATTAAAAAATTATATGTAAATTTAAATATACCTACATACGAGTATATAAAAAATAAAACTAAACATATGAAAAAAATCATTATACATAATAAACATTAATTACAAAGCAACACATGACAATAACATTTTTAATACATCCGATAAAAAATTGTACCCACATATTTCTATAGAAGTACGAACGACTACTTAATAAGGATGTCAATAGGGATTGAAATTTACAAGTACCTGGATTCAAGATTTTTTTATCGAAATCCCGGTATTTCGCGATTTTGTCATATAATTATAGTCTATTTCGATTTGATGTACAGGTACGGACTATATACAGACTCGACAGTAGAGTCACAGACTATTACAGACTCGACATAAGTGACAGGTGTCAAAAAAGTAGTCTTGAACCAAATGGTTAATTTTTTCAAATTATTCTACGAATTGGGTTAGAAAGAGAAAGTTAATATAACGCGCCATAAGAAAAATAGATGCAAGATCGGTTTTTATTGTTTCACTCACTCCTAAAGGTATGAACAGAACAAGCCCGGCACGACTTTTTCCATACGATTTGACAGTTAAAAACCGTGACCGGCACGACAAAAAATTAAAACTTATTTTATTTTATCTCCGGGTTCTCTCAATTTCTCTCCCTCTCACACTCCAGGGTTGCCGCATTTTCTCAACAATTTTGAATTTTTCATTCACAATGGTGTAACAAACGTACAGTAGTGCCAACTTAATCACATTGACTATGTGACAAGCGATTTTTTCCCCGTAAAATTACTCTAATTTTATTAAAAGTTGGCACCACTGAACAAACAAATGACATTATTTGCCGTCGCCGTCCCCCGTCATTGTTTTGGGCCTATATTCTCCGGCAATGGCAACCGTCCCCCGTGCCGTGCTTGTTCTGTTTCTACCTTAAGTCGTAGAAAGTGTTGCCATGTTAGCTTAAAACTAGCTAAAAACACCTCTGTTTTCTCCTAAAATCGCTTAGTTTTTCCCCATTTTTTGTTGTAAAACTCTACTGTCGAGTCTGTATATAGTCTGTGGTAGAGTTTTATAACAAAAAATGGGGAAAAACTAAGCGATTTTAGGAGAAAATAGTGAAAACTAAGTCCATTAAAAATAAACTTTATTGTGTTCAATTCCGATTATAAAATTGTATGTAAATTGGAAAACACAATTAATATTAATTAAGTTGTTTATTACAAATGTTTTTAACAAAAGTTGAACACACATACACTGTGTATAAAACGTGCACTAGTTAAATCTTACCACCACCAATTTATAATGTACAATATTATAGTAGTATGCATAAGTATTTAAGTATAAACTTCATAAAATAAAAAAAAAATGTAATAAAATTATAATAAAATGTTAACGCTTTATGTGTATGCTTGCCAATAAAAAAAAATGTTAACAATATTAAATGTACATTAATTTTAGGGTATCCAATCAGTTAACCTGTCTCCCATCTTCAATTAATCGAGCAATTTTAATAAAAACATTTTTTTTTTTAAATAGTAAAAATGTACTTTTTAAGTTTTATGTGCATAGTTTAGACGGATATTTGCACATTGTTTTTTAGTGCTTAAAAGTACTGTACCTGTTGAAATTTTTTAATTCTACACTTAAAATAATAACTCTGTAAAATACTCTGTAAAATGACTGTAATCTCAATTCAACAGATATTTGACAGAGTTTTCTGTCAAAATACAGATTTAAAGGAAATACTTTGTATTTTGTTGTGACAAAAAAACAAAGTTTCCTCTGTTATATTACTTTTTACTTTGTAATCTTAATTTGACAGATAATTAAAAGAGTTTTCTGCTAAAATACAGATTTAAGCAAAATACTTCGTATTTTTTTATAACCAAAAAAGTTTTCTGTTTTGAGTAGTTTTTGTTTTTGTTACCAAACATCAAAATTTTATCTGTATATTTTTTTTTTTTAAAAAAAGTTGAAAAAGTAGCAAAAAAAGTTATCAAAATCTTTTTTTCAGAAATCTTTAAAAAATTTTACAAAATTACATGCATTTAACTAAACTCTGTAAATTTACAGAGTTTTTTCTGTAAATTTTTTTTGCATCAAATGTATTTTACATATATGTATATGTAAATTTACATAGTTTTCTTTGCTAAATGGTGGTTTATTTAACCAATATTTTACTATAAAATCTGTAAATTAACAATTTTTTTTGTCCAAATCATTTTACAGAGTTTTATAGTAAAATTACAGAGTTTTCTCTGTAAAAAAGCTTTCATATTTAACCAATATTTTACTATAAATTCTGTAAATTAACAGTTTTTTTTCTATCAAAATCATTTTACAGAGTCTTTTAGTAAAATTACCAAGAAATGTTGTTAGCTGGAAAAGTATGGTGTACTCTGTTAAATTAGCCGAGTTTTCTGTAATTGAGTGCACTCAAAATAATAACTCTGTTAAATTACAGAAAATCTCTGCTAATTTAACAGAGTACACCATACTTTTCCAGCTAGCAACATTTCTTGGTAATTTTACTATAAATCTCTGTAAAATGATTTTGACAAAAAAAATTGGTAATTTACAGAGTTTTTAGTAAAATATTGGTTAAATAAAACACCATTTAGCAAAGAAAAATTCTGTAAATTTATATATACTTGTAAAATGCATTTTAGACAACCAGAATTTCACAGAAAATAACTCTGTTAATTTACAGAGTTTAGTAAAATACATGTTATTTTGTAAAATTTTTTTACGATTTTTGAAAAGTTTTTTTGGTCATTTTTTAACATTTTCTAAAAAAAAAAAACAGATAACATTGTGGTGTTTTTACAGAAAACTCTGTTTTTAAAAAATACACAGTATTTCGCTTAAATCTGTGATTTTTTTGATGTTCTAGATTTCACATCCGAATTTTTATACCCTACACCACTATGTGGTACAGGGTATATTGAGTTTGTGCTGATGTTTGTAGGTATGTCTAGGTATGCCCTAGACATACCTTCAAGTATACCGATCGACTCAGAATTACTTTTTGAGTCAATTTAGCGATGTCCGTCCGTCCGTCTGTCCATCTATCGGTTTAAGTACGATACAGGTCTCAATTTTCAATCAATTGACTTGAAATTTGAAAGTTAAGCATCTTTTGGCCCAAGAATCCTATTGAAATTGGAGAACATCGGTCCATGTTAAGACCTAGCCCCCATACAAACGCCCCCTTTGGATTCGGCTTAATAACTCTATTGACCGTATTATAATAGATATCGCTTTAAAATTTAATCAAATTTTGTATGCATGAATCATCATTCCAAATTTCAAAGGAATCGGATCAGTCCTTCTGGTAGTCCCCATACAAGCCACCCTCCCGATATTCACATAATTCCCTCAAAATTCATAAAAATGAAAATATTTTATAAAAATTTTATTTTTAGGTGTTAAACGTGTACTTTAGTTACCTAATCAAATCGGAATATAATTGGACCATTTTTGGAATAAGTCCCCCTCATAAAAATTTCGACCGATATTCAGTTAAATCGATATATCGTGAACCTATATTCAAAATATGCCAACTCAAATTTGACGGAAATGAGTTTCCGATGGCAAATAGCTCCCCTATGTAATACCTATCTGCCATAAAAATTTCAGAGCAAAAAAATAATTTGTTGTCGTTTTACATCCATTTTTGTTATTCTGCTAACTCAAAGTACATATTTTTTTGGTGGAAATAAATGCCATTTTAAAAATATCGGTAAATAGTGTTTGCAAAAAAAAAAATGCTTATATTTATGTAACTTTCAAACTATTTATCAGATTGAAACATTGTGAATGGGGCAAATAAAGTCAATGATATAAGCTTTCAAAATAGCTGGTTTGGAGTGACCCTATTGCAACACAGCGTGAGTTACAGAGTGCCAAAGTTGACCACCCTGAGATTAAAAGGCTTTCGGAGCTAGTAACTTTTAAAAATATGAAAAGATTTTTAATTTTTTGTTCAGTTTTTGCAATTACCGTACTAAGGATAACAAAAACCAAAAAAAAAAAATTTTAAAAATTTTTCCAAAAAAAAATTATTTTTATTTTCCGACAAAATATGCCAACTCTAAAAAAATATTTGTTTTTTGATATAGTAATAAATGCCATCTCTGAAAAATATGCAAACAAGTGCAAAATATGAAAATTTTTGCATAGGTAAAAATTGTTTAGAATATTTAAACCATCTTGTGGAAGGTACATTGTTTATTTTTGCAATAATACGCGAAATAACTAGTTTTTTAGCTCTCCTGAACAGTAAGCTTTTTCGAGTTGGCATTTATTGAATATAGTTCGACGATATTGACAAAAAAATAAACCAATTCCACTAAAAATTGATCTGTGTGTGTTTTCTACACTAAATAAAGATCTAACAAAAGACAGATCCAATCGGTCCATGTTTGGACTTGGGACCCATTTTTCGGAAAACACTGGTGTAGGGTATCATATGGTCGGGCTTGACCGACTATAACTTTCTTACTTGTTTTTTTCGTTTTGTTTCACATAAATAAAATTTGGTGAAAGTAAAACGAATGTACTTTTTTCTAATATTTTTTTAAATTTTAATTATTTGATTTCAACTTCGAATGAAAACGTGATCAACAAAACACTAAACTTTATTTTATGTGATTCGGAAATTTTCATATGAATTAAAAAGTTGTGAAAGACATAACAGAGGCCCTAGATTTAACTTCCGTGAAAGTAAAACGAATGCACTTTTTTCTCTTTAATTTTAAAATTTTAGTTATTCAATTTTAACTTTGAATGGTAACGTAAACAGAACACCAAATTGGATTTCACGTGATTCGGAAAATGTGAATTGAAAAGTTATGAAAGACAGAACAGAGGCCTTTGTTAAGTGTGTATGATACTTGCTTGTTTTAAGCACTTTTTCAAAGGCAGAAAGACCTTGATAAAATTCTTGAAAAAAGTATCATAAACACTTTAGCTTAAAATCTTCAGTCGTACAAGTATTTTGATTCCGAAATTGGGCGCAAAAAATAATTAGAGGCCAAATTTGTTGCCGATATTTAAAAAAAAAACCATAAAAATGGAACAAATAAGCTAAATTTTCATATAAAATATGACCCAAAGATATGCATTTATAGAAGAATATGCAAAACATGCATTTTAACCAAAATATGCAAAAGTGTCCATTCACGAATCGATGCCTTTTAAAAAGCAAATTCTTTGTTGTGCAAAGAAATTTATCCTGAGCCAATGAAATATGTAAAGCAACTGGTATTTTTCCATACAAAAGTAATGCCAGATCCTAAGTATACATATATTAGGAAAACAAAAGATGGATTTGTATAAAATTCCTTCCTTAATGGATCAATAATCAAAAAAATGTAATTCCAAAGAAATGCTAGACAGTTTGTTATTTGTTAAATTTTTTTTTTTTTTTTACAAACTGCCATATTATAACAACTCTGACTTTGACTTTTAAACAGATTTGTTATAAAATACGACTCTGTATTTGCAAACCAGAGTCGTATTTTGTAAATACATGTGTCTCCGCTAAGTTCGAACGCAATACATATTTTTTTTCGAACAAAGCAATTCGTCACGGTTTCATGAACGCTTCGAAAATTGGAAACGGAATTGAATTTCGTTTCCAATCCAATTTCGTTGTGGATTCATGAACGACATAATAAATTGTGTGTTGTAACCAAACTGTTGTTACGTTCAGGCCGTTCATGAATCCACAACGAAATTGGATTGGAAACGAAATTCAAATCCGTTTCCAATTTTCGAAGCGTTCATGAAACCGTGACGAATAGCTTTGTTCGAAAAAAATATCTATTGCGTTCGAACTTAGCGGAGACACAAGTATTTACAAAATACGACTCTGTTTTTGCAAATACAGAGTCGTATTTTATAGCAACTCTGTTAGAAAGTCAAAGTCAGAGTTGTTATAATAATGCAGTTTGAAAAAAGAAAAATAATTTGTTAACAAATAAACTGTCAAGCATTTGATTTGAATTAAATTTTTTTGATTATTGATCCATTAAGGAAGGGATTGTATACAAATCCATCTTTTGTTTTCCTTAAGTCTAATATATACTTAGGATCTGGTATTTTGTATGGAAAGATACCAGTTGCTTCAGTTTGTTTTTTAAAACATCGGTAACTTTTTGCCCATTTGGACTCTTTATTATTTTTTGCGCCCAATTTCGAAATCGAAATTCTTGTCCGACTAAAGATTTTTTTTCGTTAATAAGCTAAAGTGTGTATGATACTTTTTTCAAGAATTTTATTAAGGGCTTTTTGCCTTTGAAAAAGTTCCTAAAAAAAAAGCCTTTCAATTCACATTTTCCGAATCACATGAAATCCAATTTGGTGTTCTGTTGTTTACGTTTTCCTCAAAGTTAAAATCGAATAACTAAAATTTTAAAATTATAGAAAAAAGGTGCATTCGTTTTACTTTTACAGAAGTTAAATATAGGACACAAAAAAAAATTGGAAATTTTATTTTCACATTTTTTAACATGAATTACTTTTGTTTATATTTAAGGCCTTAAAACACAAATCCCTTCGATATATCGGAATTTATTTCCACAAACTCATGAAGAACTAACTGCATTTTGCTCATTAATTTTGTACCTTCCCCTTATAAAAAAAGAGGAAAAATATTTTTTAAAAAAGTCGAAAACAAAAAAGAACATCTTACTCACATTTTTTCATTTAAGTTTTGTTTTAAACTTTTTTTTAAATTAATTATTTTCAACTTTTCTTACAAATCCCCGAAGCCAAACGTTGACGAAAATTTTCCAACTGTCAAACCAACTGAATGGAATTCATGAACGCACATTTTCGTTTTCGAACGGAAATTTTCTCATTTTCTCTTTGATTGGAATTGGATTGGATTCATAAACACACACAGCTGATTTCCGTGAAAAAGTGTTGTCAAACCAATTCGCATTGGTTTCATAAACGCCCCGGTTGTTTTGGTTTATGAAATGCGTGCACTTGCTGATACGTTGTTTTGTTTATTGTTAATAAAATCGCAATTTTTTAACTTAGATTTCAAAATTTTGCAGAGATTTAGTTTAGTCAAATGCATCATAATCAATCAAAAACTCGATTTTGAATTTTTTGTTGTTACATTGTTTTGCATTTTATGTGACGATATTCTGGTTGTTTTCACGTGAAAAAACTCTATACAAAAAAAAATATTTTTGGCAACGCGGCTATATTATAGGAAACTGATTTTAAGTATATAAAACAGTGTCGGACATTCTTATAATTCCTATTCCCGTGGAGATTTTACGGAGGGATAACACTTATACTCTCAGAATACATATATGGCATTTATCTTTAAGTGAATAATAAAAAAAAATGGATACCCTAATATATACTAGTAGATATATAAATACATATCGATTGTATATATATTCAAAAAGTGTTATCTACAATTTTAATGAATGTAGGTCGATAGCAATCTGTTAACCGATTTAGTTGTCACCAATCCTATTCATTTAAAACTTTTTTTAATGTTTACAAAAAGATTATTACAATTTACTCAAATTAATAATTTTTGTTGGCTTTCTTAAATGTCGAATTTGCAGATAACACTATTTGAATCTAAACCCTTGTATAAATGTATGCTTAATCATATAAAATATCATTATTAAGATGTTAACAAAAACCGTAATGTTCAACCATAAAAATTGTAAGTCAACAAATGTCAAATATATATTATACACATACAAAAACAAAGCAATATTATTTAAGCAATAAATGTTTGTATATTAGAAGGAGCCACAGCCGATGTGCACAAAATTAAATAACCTAATTCCTGAATCCCATCGATAAACTATACTCAAACGAAAATTCATGTATAATTAAAAAAATCATGAATTTCTTATTTTGCTCTTAAAATGTTAAATAAAATCATTTTAAGCTTGTATGCTCCTTGTAGCTTCTGGAACAAATATATACATAATTAAATACGGGTCGCAATTTTGAAGACATTTCAATTAAGTAAATGAGCTTTTATGGGTTTAAGGACGATCGATCGCTTTTGAATTTGACAAAATCGGTTAAATGTTTTTTGCATTCACAATTCATCGTTTCAATTATTATATGAATCGAATCCGTTTTATTTCCAGTCCCCATTGAAAAAACCCTCCTGATATTTACATCTCTCAAAATTCATAAAAATAGGAATTATTTGATTAACATTTTGTTTTGTACCGAAAGATACTTGGACCTGGGACCTATTTTCCGAAAAACACTGGACTATAAAGTGTTTGTAGAACGCAATAAAGTTTTAATAACTCTTTTTTTTTTAATTATTTTTACATAATACGAGCATTTTTATTTTTTCAATCAGGTTGATTGTTCAATTAAAAGACTTAACACAATGTGTAAACAGAAAATATTAACAAAATATATGTATGCGACATGTATTGAATGGGTTTTTTTTAATATGTAAGTATGTATCTCTTAAGAATACTGGGACAGTAAAACGAAAGTTTTTTTTTGTTGACAAAAAAAAAACATGAAATTACATAAAATATAAAAATATGTTTAAAAATAACTTAATGCAATCTTATAAAAGAAATTATTAAATCGATTATGATATTTTAAATATCATTGTGTAAAACAAATTTCAAACAATCGAATGAAAATTGCATACGATAATAATAGTAATATTAAAAAAATACAAAACTACAGAGAAAACAGATGTTATCATTATCGATATGATAAATGCTTGCTGTTGTTGCGGTTGATTGGAGGTTTTCTTATTGCGGGGGTCCCCATGCACGTAACAATGTTAAGGCTTTATTGAAATATGCACACCACTCTTCACGCTCCTCTTTTGTATCGGCCGACAATAAGTACCGGACAATTGTAGTACGGCCATTGGGTACAATTATTAAGGATTCCTGATCTGATTCTTTAGCTGGCCGCTGGCACTCGAGCAACATTGTGTTCAGACGGGCACATATATCCCGTGGTGCTAAATTGACCTTTTGCGAGGAGCAGGTATATAAATCAATGGTGCCCATAGGCGTTTTCTTTTTTTCATCATCGGGATATTTCCAATAGTTAAGCACAGTGCCATTCAGATGACACCAGCGTCTATGCCAAGCACCAAAACCAGAAATATCTTCAAACATTGTAAGGAACCCTTTGTACTCAACTGATACTGAAAGTTCACAATTCACCTTCATGTGCACAACACCATCTAAGGGACTTACTCCTAAAACTTGCGTCAACGTCCAGGATGTTCTTTGTATTTCACGCAACGAAAATATGGCGAAACCATATTGTACTAAGGCTGGTGTACGAACGACATGCGGTCCGGCCGGACTTTGCACTGGTGGCATGACTAGACGATTTTCACCACCTTTCTTTTTGGGCGTCTTTATACCTGATTTCTTGTTCAAATTTATGTGATACTTAACCTCGTGCGGCAAAACTTCGCGTTGGGCGGTCATACCATAAATTTCCAGTGTGACTTTGAAATCGGCATAAACATTGTTAAGTTGCAGAATGTCAGGAAATTTAACAGCGAGTAGACCGGGCAATGTTGGTACGGTTTTTGTGGCTAAAACATGTTCATTGTATTTGAGTAGACAAACTAAATGATGTCCAGAAATTGTATCCGAAGCTAGTTTCCGTATATAGTCCTGTCTTAAGGGTACAGTAATTTCTTTTACGGTCAAGCGGCCTTTTTCACGCGGAGCTCCCATAGGACGCAGGCTTTTCTCAACGCGTAACCTTTGTACCTCATCAAGACAAGCTTGTCGGCGATGAGCTGTAAAGACAAATAATAGATACAAATTAGAATAATTGTCCGCAGCTAATTTAAAGGGCTAAAAATCCCATCATCATTACTTACTTGCTACTAAAAGATGTCTTTCGCCTTCTACAGATTCCGTGGAGCCCGAAAATTCTATAGTAGCAGCACACAAATTTAAGGCTTGACTGGTTTGAGCAATCACCTGTTGCTGTTTACACACTTCATCCAAAAGTTTCTTAATTTTATCTTGAACCAAATTAACATCATCTTCTTCTGAATCCGATTGAGTATCTTCATCGGTTTCTTCGTTGTCTGGATCAAAGTGCAACGAAGCCGTAGCCCCACCCTTAGCATCCAACTTTTCCATAGCTGAACGCAAAACCTGTTGTTCCCTACAAATTTTGCGTATTGGAGTAGAGTTGGCACTCTAAAAAATGTAACAGCAAATTTAAAATTGGCTTGCATCAAATTTGAATAAATTAAATATTGAAACTTACATTAGCGCTCTGCTGACGTCTATAAAAGCTAACAGTATGCACCAGAGTAACTACATTATCACTTTCCTTGTTGACACTTAACTCTGATTTCACGGGCTGCATATACAAAGACGAACTCGTGGCTGTTGAGGTCGTCGTTGTATTGTTTGATAAAGTAGTTGCCGTCTGAAATTCATTTTGTTCCTCATCTATTGTTTGATAGTTTGTACGCGTTCCAGCATTAGTCTTTCGAAAACTAAAACTATTGGACGCTGTGGTACCTTTGCTCTAAATAAAGATACAATTTTGTTGGGTTTTATTTTTTTTTTATTTTAACAAAAGCTAAAGTATAAAAAATCTATGTACTTACGCCTCTCGATAATTGACTAATATTTTCATCGTCTTCATCTTGTGTTACGTCGTCATCGCCATCATCATCCACGTTGTCGCCTAGAGCCTCGTCAAGATAGTCATCGACACCCATCGAAGCTTCTGAGGAGTTAATAGACGAATCCATAGTAGCATCTCCAAAATAATAATCCTTTTCAGCATAGCGCACTTCCTGTTAAAGGCAATTATATCAGCTGAAACTGAAGCTGAAAGTCGTGTACAATTTGGCTTACCTTTATTTTATTCACGTGCTTTTCATTCTTTTGCACAACTTGCATAATTTCACGTCCTAAACTACCATTGCATATACCAACACTGCTGTCCTCGGCTTCCGATTCCATAAAACTGAGATGAAGGGAAAATGAAAAACCACAATCAGTACGTTACGCATCAATAAAGAAGATATGTAGACAGACAAGAAACATTTATTTAAACATAAAAAAATAAATATTTTGTTTTTCAACTTAATTATTTACCCTACACTAACTAACGAACTTAGATTAAATTTAAATTTAGTGTCTCAATTTGGCATCGAAGACAGACAAGACAGACTGTCTGTCGATTCTTTTCTCCACAATAACTAAATAATTAAGCATTAAACTATTCAATGCACAATAAGAAAAGTAGACATGAATAGAAACTATCTGCACACCTGTCTTCATTATCATCGTCCGGTTCATTGTTGACCTGATGGTTACCGCGTAACGGTTGTGTTGCTAACTTCATTTCATCAGCAGTGGATAAAGCTGAAACTGTAGCTGTAGAACAGCAATTGTCATCTTTGTCCGATTCATGGGAAACATTAGATTCGAGATCCGATAAAGCAGGATATAAACGCTGTGCCCGCTGATTAGATTTGCGGGCACGTTTTTTGTCGTCTTCAATGGAATCTCCAGCTAAAACGAAATATTACAAACATTGTATTCATGTAGTTCATTTAGCATTAAAACGCTTTCAGAACTCAATAGACTTACGTGATCTTCTTTTCGCTGTCAAATTTAAATTGACTGGCATTGGAGGAGGCGGTGGTGGAGGAGCCGTATTGGGTCTTATAGAACTTCCAGCAGCAGCAGTTTTTATACAAGGCTCCTTTGAATGCGGGTGTTGATGTTGTTGTGGCTGTGGTTGTTGTTTGTTAAAGAAATCTTTTTGTTTGTTAAAGCGATTGGCCAGCACTTGCATGTCTTCTTCGCGCTGTCTGCGAATGTCGTCATTAATTTTATTATCTGTTGTGGCATTGACTAAGGCAGTCACTTTGTCTCGTACCTTACTGTCTGCATTTGTCTTAACAATTTGAGAAGTGGACGAATGCGTGGCACTTTCTACAGATGTTGTAGTAATCGGTGCTGAATAGGTTTAATAAGAAACGGAATTTTTACTTTTCTAGGAAATTGAAAATTTAGTTTTTAAATTTATTTACCTTTAATGTGTTCATTTATTTTGTTATGTGTATCTTTCAAAATTTTGCTTATTGCCGGGGCCATACCAAAAGCAGCTTTTGGCACAAGGGCTTCACCTTTATTCTTTTCAAAAAGTTTCATGCGTTCTTTCAAAGACAACTCAGTGGGATCCTTTTGTGGTTTTTGATGTTGGTGCTGCATATGAGCCTGATATTGGGACTCAAATATAGCCGCTCTCCCTGAAACCAATCCAGTCTTAACAGCAGGCGCTTTTCTCTCTACTTGAACATGTTTAATATCTTCATCCGAATTCGCAATATTAGTGTTGAATTTATTCGAAAGTAATTTTCCCACAATAACCTTTTCATCTTTAGCTTGTTCTTTTTGTTCAGCTTGATTTAACGGTGTATCTGGGGAATTTGCTGCGTCTTCTATGTCTTTAGCAAAATCATATGAAACTTTTACTGCGGACGATTCACGTCTTTGAAAACCTTGAGCTTCTAGGGAATTTATGACTTTGGGATCCCATTTCAGTTGTTTGGTCTTATCCTTTTGATTAGTTAAATTATTTGTGTTTCTGGATTGATCGATGGGAGGCTTTGGCGCTTGTGCCTTAATGTGTCCTGGATTGATTCGTACTCTACTTGCTAACTCTGGTTTGGGAGGAGGTACAACCGGGTTAGAAGCCGAGTCAGTCGACTGAGTTGTAAGACTATGATGTGAAGTATCATCTTCCCATTGATTGATAGTATTAGCCAGAGCAGCAAGTTTGCCCATGCGTTGCTTTGGTTTACGAATCTGGCAGTCTAAATCGTCATCATTACCTCCTTCATGAAATTTACCTTCAGTACGATGTATAGGCGAAGACAAATTATCTGAATCGGAATAAAGTGCGCCTAACCGTTGTAAATGATTCCTTGAAGTGTCCCGTATCTTAGCTATAGGTTGGGAAGTAATTTCTTGAGTGCCCTCAACGGGTTTGCCTTGTGTTTGTGCTTGGTGTATGTTTTCATCGTCAGTAATTTCTTGTTCTTCTACTTGAACCTGAACCTGATGAATGAAAAAAACATATCTTTCAGAGCCTTTTAAATATTTTAGAAAATATGTATTCATATTAGGAAATCAAGGCTTAATGTTCTGTAGCATGAACATTAAAGGTGTCCTAACGACTAAATAACTCGTGCCGAAAATGGATTGAAGTTTTGGGACATTCTTATGGGATGAAAAAACCCATTTTTCTAGTTTTTTTAAAAAATATTGGTATATGGTATTTTTTGTTAAATTTTTTGTTAAATAATATGAAAATGGTAATAAATTACCTTTCCAAAAAGCTTAAAAAAATTCAAATCGGATAAAAAAATAAGCATTTTACGCATACATACATGCCCCAGACTTTTGCATGGTTTTTTAAGCCAAAATTTGAAAATGTTCAAAATTTTTAGACCAAAAAATAATGTCCCAAAACTTCAATCCATTTTCGGCACGAGTTATTTTTAGCCGATTGTCCCCAAATTTTTGCTCACTCATTTTTAGATACTAAAAAACAATTTAGGACCCTACCAGGTATAAAAAGGTGATTTTCGTTTTTAAGAACACCTATAATGAACATATGAACATGGCCTACTATCGACTATTTAACTCCTAGGGCAATGGTTCCCAACCTTTGATTCTCGCCCCATTGGGGGCAATTTGAATGTTCCAGGGGGGCAACGAACAATGCAATTTTTTAAACTAAAAAGTGGGGCGTGACGTAAAAAAGGTTGGGAACCATTGGACTGGGGTATTCAATCGATTAACCGAATAATTTTGATCGATTAGCTGTTCGGATAATTTAAAATGTCCCAATTTTTAAATAACAAATAAATCGGTTAATTTGTGTCGATTAACCGACTTACTTAATTTTTGTATTAATATTTTTCAGTTTTAACTCCAATTTCGGTTAGACCTCAAAAAATTACCAAACTTTCTAGTCATACGTCATTGTGTCATGACTCTAGCAGTGTGTAAAAACGTGGTCAAACACATATTTCATGAAGGCCCTAAAAAGATATGTAGGTTAAGAAACAATGGTTCAGGTAACCTGTCCAATTTTTTTATACAGCCATGGACATAGAAATAGGACACTTTGTTGCTCTAGTATATTTTCTTAATTTGTTACTGTAGTAAAAAGATATTTCAACTTATTTGTAATTTATAATAAATACTGATTTAGGAGTCTCAGATTGCATAAAAAAATCCACCATATTAACAACATAACGTTAGAAGCTGCTGTATAACTTACCATTGAGCATAATTTATGTGGACATACAAATAGGACACTTTAAAAAAATTAGTATTAATCTTGGTTTTGCAAATTCGAGAAACATGGTATTCTACACCAATGTACCGCCAAATGTTAGTGGAGAGTATGCCCCGTAAATGTCATATATTATTAATATGGATTAAAAAAATTTTTTAGCTAATTTTAGGTTTATTTGTACTAGTGTCCTAGTTATTTGTCCAGCGGTTAATGTTAGTTCCCAAATTTTTTTCCCCGTTTTCCTTTGAATAAGTGAATCATTTTTTTCTAATAAATACATATTGAATTATGAACTTCGGGTATAACACTTCCCATGTAGGAAATACAACTTTAAATCTAGTTTAATTTTGGAAACTATAGATCATTCTAATTAAGTACATACATGTGTCCTATTTGTATGTCCACGACTGTAAATGTGTCTAATTGTTTTTTATGCTCTGAATACGAATCTGGCCTTAGAATTGGTCCATCACGTTAGTTTCTTGAGCTGTTTTATGGGATCCCGAACACGTGATTTTGTTAATCTCAAAACTTTTTATCACATCTGAAAATAATGCTAAAAAAATATATTCTGAATCTTTCAGATATATTTTTTCATCACGGAGATATCTACCGATTAAGCTTTTGAATTTTTTATAAAAGAAAAAGTTTTAAGTTGACTTCATCCGCCAATGTTTTTTAAGCAATGCCACCAAAGATAATTTTTGTAAAATCTTTTGTCACACTGAATCCGTCTGTGGTTTTAGACTTGGTCTAACACTTTAAGTTCAAAACATATCTTAGGTTTTATATGCGTAAAACATGGCGTTTCAGCATACTTAGGGGTTTATAAAAAATTCTTTGGGTTAACATTTTGGAGACTATGTAAAGAATTGACATAGCGGAATATAGATTTCATACTTGTCCACAAAATTCGTGTTTTTATTTTCAATTTAAATTTTATTGATTTTATTCAGTTAATCGCATAATTTAAATTTAACAGATAATCAACCGATTAAATCTCAACCCCGATTAATTATTTGCTCGATTAACCGATTAATCCAGAAACACGATTAATTGAATACCCTAGGAGTGACCCATTACCTTTAAAATGAAATTTCAGTTACTTACAAGGAAGGTATCGTACGGCGAACGTACGTATATACTTCTTCATATAAATCAACTCAAGATTTACACATTTTTGACATTTCCTCTCTATAACCGCCAATAGCACCTAAAAAAAGAGGTAAATCTTAGATTTTGGCCCTCTATAACATATGTGCATTGCAGAACAATTGGAAAGTAAGCTATGTGATACCTTCCTTGTCATGTACGAGAATAATGTAGTGCTACTTTTTAAAGATTTTAATAAGAGTCCGACCGAATGTTCGGTTTCGGTCTCGGTTTTGGCCGAATAATAGCTGTTCGGCCTCTATTCGACATTCGGCAAAATTTTGGCGAAATATTAACCACCACCGAAACTTTTTGGTATTTTTAAAAAAATATATATAAAAGTTGATGAATTTTTTCATTTCATGATTCATTACACTCGTTTCAGTTTACTTAAAAAAAAATTAACAAGATTGTCCAATAAATGTAATACTGTTGCAGTATAAATATTTTTTTCTCTCAATCTACAAATGTACAATTTTTTTATGTTTATGACTTTTTTTAATAAATTCAACAATTCTTATAGTTTAGAAACATTTAGTGCTGTATCTTTAAAAAATTTTTAATAATTTTATAAAAAATTCTTTGGGTTAACATTTTGGAGACTATGTAAAGAATTGACATAGCGGAATATAGATTTCATACTTGTCCACAAAATTCGTGTTTTTATTTTCAATTTAAATTTTATTGATTTTATTCAGTTAATCGCATAATTTAAATTTAACAGATAATCAACCGATTAAATCTCAACCCCGATTAATTATTTGCTCGATTAACCGATTAATCCAGAAACACGATTAATTGAATACCCTAGGAGTGACCCATTACCTTTAAAATGAAATTTCAGTTACTTACAAGGAAGGTATCGTACGGCGAACGTACGTATATACTTCTTCATATAAATCAACTCAAGATTTACACATTTTTGACATTTCCTCTCTATAACCGCCAATAGCACCTAAAAAAAGAGGTAAATCTTAGATTTTGGCCCTCTATAACATATGTGCATTGCAGAACAATTGGAAAGTAAGCTATGTGATACCTTCCTTGTCATGTACGAGAATAATGTAGTGCTACTTTTTAAAGATTTTAATAAGAGTCCGACCGAATGTTCGGTTTCGGTCTCGGTTTTGGCCGAATAATAGCTGTTCGGCCTCTATTCGACATTCGGCAAAATTTTGGCGAAATATTAACCACCACCGAAACTTTTTGGTATTTTTAAAAAAATATATATAAAAGTTGATGAATTTTTTCATTTCATGATTCATTACACTCGTTTCAGTTTACTTAAAAAAAAATTAACAAGATTGTCCAATAAATGTAATACTGTTGCAGTTTAAATATTTTTTTCTCTCAATCTACAAATGTACAATTTTTTTATGTTTATGACTTTTTTTAATAAATTCAACAATTCTTATAGTTTAGAAACATTTAGTGCTGTATCTTTAAAAAATTTTTAATAATTTTATTCATGCATGACGGTCATGGTCCAGCGATTTTAAAATTTATTTTACCCATATTGAATACAATATTTCATCTAATTTTGAAAGGGTCATGCAAATCGGTAAGTTGGTTATACAAATTTTCACCCAATACATAAAATAATAAAAACCCTTGCGAAATAATGTAAGAAACAAAAAAGTTGAAAGAAAGTATGAAGTGAGGTTGAGATTGCTAGAAATAGAAATGTAGTGTTGGAAACTGTTAAAATTTATTCTGTAGAAACTATAAATATTCACTTACCCGAGTAAAAATTTTCTGGTCTAATCATATATAATTTGATATAATCTTATATGAGTTAATATGCTTCCGTATAAATTTATATAAAATTTTATCTATCACTTTGATTCGGTTGATCCACTTTATATGGTTAGATATTGCTCCATATATGATTAGATTCGTATTTTGGTTTTGCTCATCAAATTATATAAAAATAGATATTATAAGATCAATTTGATCTAATTAGATTTGACCAAATTCAGGATCAAGTTGTATCAATTTTTATATTTTTTGGTCTAAAGTAATACAATTTGATATTATTTGATACAACCATTTTACGGATCAAATTAGATCTATTTAGTAAAATTAGCATATTTTTTTACTAGGGTATATAAAAAACAATTTCCATTAACAAAACAAACCGACATTTAAAATCCTACTGATGATAACACTAACTGGATTGTTTTAAACCGGTATGGGAATACCAGAAATGTCTATAATTTTTAGAAAATCCATTTTTCTTCTGCATTTTTTCAACTTGAACCCTTATAAAGAAAATATTTTTTTTATTTTATTTCTTCCAGTTTTAATTTTGAGAAATTTAGCTTTTATAGTGGGCATTAGACCGGGTCGAAAAAAAAAGTTCCCATTGTGCGGGCTTAATTTTAAAGCTTACCTCGAAAAAGTTCCATAGCCAAAATATAAGATTTTTAGGTCGCGATTTGGTACCGCCGAAATCGTTATTTGTTCATAACTTTGTCATTTGATGTCCGATCGTTTTAAAAAAAAATTTGTTTGAAAGTCCTCCGCGAGTACTAAATTTGACCCATATCTGGTTTTGACCTCTGAGCTCATCTTCGTGTCATGAGTGTTAGTTTCTCAGCTTTCTACCCACCTAAATGATTTTTATTTTTCCATTAAATTACAGCATTAAAAAATTCATGAAATTCTTCCCTTAGAAGTACCCTCTTAAATTAATTAACAAAAAAGTTACATTCAATTTTAAATTTCCATAGAAAAAGATTTAAAACACTTGTTCGTATGTATTTAAATACAAACTAAAAAAATTAAATATAGTTTAAAGGCATAATAACAAGTGTTTTTTCTAATTTTCTTTATATTGTATATGAAAATCTTAAATCAAATGTAACTTTTTTGTTAATAAATTTAACTGGATACTTCCAAGGGAAGAATTTCATGAATTTTTTAGTGCTATAATTTAATGGAAAAATAAAAATCATTTAAGTGGGTAGAAAGATGAGAAACTAAAAATCATAACAAGAAGATGACCTCTGAGGTTAAAACCAGATATGAGTCAACTTTAGTACTCGCTGAGGACTTTCTAACAATTTTTTTTTTAAACGATCGGACATCAACTGACAAAGCTATGAACAAAAAACGATTTCGGCGGTACCAAATCGCGACCTAAAAATCTAATATTTTGGCTATGGAACTTTTTCGAGGTAAGCTTTAAAATTAAGCCCGCACAATGGGAACTTTTTTTTTCTCCTTTATGGTCGACCCAGTCTAGTGGGCATTCCATGCCAAATCAGACACTTTGAATTTTTTTTTTTAGATTTTCTAAATTTTTTAACAGTTTGAAGTAGTTTTTTAAAACTCCTTCATAATTTTTTATAACCTGTTCAAAAGATATCGAGTTTTCAAAAATACGGAGCTTGTTCATTTACTCATAACGTCTTCAATAATGGCCCAAATTCAATTTTTTTTTTTATTTTTTTGTTTTTCTTTACGAATTTTTTAGAAAAATATACTAATGAAACTCGCATTATTTATTTTGTGGCTGATAAAAGGTGTAAACTGGATAAACTAGAAATATTTGCAAAGTGTGTAAACTCACAACAACAAATTATATGGGTTTGACCTTTCATTTCAACATGAATTCATCCTAACGAGATTATTCATATTCTCACAAAAAACCCAAAGTATATTTCATTTGCACTCACAAATAACAAAGAGAGTTGCTTTTTATTTGACATTTAAACAATCATAAAAATATTTTTAAATATAAAAAAAATGAATGGGGTTCGGCCTTGGTATTGGCCCGTCTAGGACGCACCATTGCACACATGGCCAGGATGATCCAATTCCGGCCAAGTCTTTATCGTTGTTGGATCCATCTGAAAATGTGCTTCTAGAGGATTTCGAAGTCGCTCATTTTAAAATTTAGCTAAAAATTTTGTTTTAAGCGGCGCTTGGAGTTACTGAATCTGAATTGTTACTCGGAATTTTGAAAAACAAAATGGCGGATTAAATATGCTGTGGTCCATAATGCATTTTATACTTTACAAATTTTTAAAATGAATCCATGAACCATACCGGTCCGCTTATATATTTTTTGAGCGGTTAGAAATAATTTTAAGAAATGCCATATTGTATGGCAGCTCCCTTTAGAATTGGAAATAGAGTATAAGTTTATTCGGAAAAAATGTTAAGGGGTAAAAATTAATGGAGTTCGGCCTTGGATGGCCAGGATGATCCAATTCCGGCCAAAAGCAGGGTTTGAAAAAAACTCTAACGTACGGTACGTTAGTGTTCTGTACGGAACTATGGAGCGACCGTAGGTTATCGAAACGTACCGTTCCATGAACACATTCACTAAAAAGTTTTTTAGTGGTTGTGAAGGTGTTCGCAAACAGAATTCCGAACGTTATGCCTGCGAGTTGAAGAACAGAAACTTTACGATAACGTACCGAACTAGGTTAGAAACAAAATAAAGTTCTTTTAGTGTTCTGTTTGCGAACTTTTGAGACATTTTTTAAATTTAAAATGGCGATATCTTGAAAACTAAGCAAGATAGAGCAAAACGGAGCATATTTTTGGTTCTTTGGATCTCCATAGTATCGCTAGGCCTCTACACATGGGTAGACGCCATTGTGTTCTTATTTTGAATCTAAAAAAGTTAGCATTCCGGGAAATTTAAAAATGCACATATCTCGCTAAATACTGCCGACACGATGAAAAGTCTAAAAGCATTTTTGTGGATCTTGTCTCGTGGTACATGACCGCTTTTAGACTTTATGTCGTGTCGGCAGTATTTAGCGAGATATGTGCATTTTTAAATTTCCCGGAATGCTAACTTTTTTAGATTCAAAATAAGGACCCAATGGGGTCCACCCATGTGTAGAGGCCCAGCAATACTATGGGGATCCCAAGTACCAAAAATGTGCTCCGTTTTGCTCTATCTTGCTTAGTTTTCGAGATATCGCCATTTTAAATTAAAAAAAAAAATGTCTCAAAAGTTCGCAAACAGAACACTAAAAGAACTTTATTTTGTTTCTTACCTAGTTCGGTACGTTATCGTAAAGTTTCTGTTCTTCAACTCACAGGCATAACGTTCGGAATTCTGTTTGCGAACACCTTCACAACCACTTAAAAAACTTTTTAGTGAATGTGTTCTTGGAACGGAACGTTAAATAACGTACTGTTTTTTTTTTCGAACACTGGCCAAAAGTCTTTATCGTTGTTGGGTCCATCTGAAAATGTGCATCTAGAGGATTTCGAAGTCGCTGATTTCAAAATTTAGCTAAAAATCAAAATGGCGGATTCAATATGACGGACAATTTTTTTAAAAATTGTCCAATTTAACTCAAATTTTGTTTTAAGCGGCCCTTGGAGTTACTGAATCAGAATTGTTGTTACTGAATCAGAATTTTGAAAAACAAAATGGCGGACTAAATACGATTCTTAAAGTTTGTTACAAGCTATTAAAAATGTTACATTCCTTTTCTTTGATGAGGCTAGCTGAAAATATGGTCCTAGTAGATTTTAGTTTTAATAGTATCAAGAGTGTCTGAAGTTGAATCAAATAGTATTCATCACATGATCAATTATTTTTATTTATTCTTTTCTATTTATTTACAACTCATTTTTAATAAATTCAAGCGTTACAGCGACAAAACCAAGGGTTGTGGTGGGAATCGAAACCACGACCCGTTCAATGCGTTTTCTCTACAATGCACATTGGGAAATGGATCAAAAGTGGCGCTTTATTCAAAACTGAAATTTTTTTTTTACAAAAATTATTAATTTAGGGTTAAAGTATATAAAATTACACTAAAAAATCTGTCACAACTTTATTCTGAGTTGTTTACTTTTCTTGCAATCCGCCGTCAAAATCAAATAAATTGTTGTGTTTTTGAATATGGTGCTAAAAATTGAAAATCAACTTAGAATTTTTTGGTATTTATTCATTCAAAGGTAATTTTGGAACCATCAACTTCAGGCATTTTCAAATACATTTCTGTTTTTTGAAAATTGTTGTAAAAATATTTTTGTTATTTTTTGTAAAATGTTCCAAAAAAAATATGGTGGCTTCAATAACACTGCATCACAAAAAAAGTTTCTGACCCAGAAACTAGGGGTAAGCAGATGTCTCTGGGTGGTGTCATATAATATCTGACAAAAAAACCTGCATGATGTTAACTTTATTTATTATGAACAGACCCGAGTAAAAATAAACATATATTACAATACATAACTTGATACAAACATAATAAATTATATATGATTATACATCCGTGAGATATTTTCTAAATTTTTTTAATGCAGTCATATGTAGTAATATATAATTGAATCATGATTCGGATTAAAAGGTGTACGGTTGATATAATTATATAAAATTACATGAGGGTCAATACAAAATTTGTTTTTCCCGAGTAAAAAAGTTTTGATATAATCATATAGTTTTATATATAATTGTATATAAATAGATCCATCATTTGATCCCAAAAATTAAGGATCTAAAAATATATGATTATATCTTATTAGATCAAATTTGATATAATTAGATATAATTGGATCCCAAAAATGGAACGGTAAATTTCATCTGATTTGATATTAAAGATCATATTAGATCGCATAAGATATAATTATATATTATTAGATCTTATTAAATCTAATTTTTTATAATATCAAATTAGATAATATTTACCGTTCCATTTTTGGGATCTAATTATATCTTATTATCTAAATTTTGATCTAATAAGATATAATCATATATTTTTGGATCCTCCATTTTTGGGATCAAATGTTATATGGCACCGTATTATTTTTTTTTAGTCGGGTTCTGTATAATTTAATATAAAATTATATATATCCAATTCTGTTCCATATATAACACTTAATGTTTCCATTTAACCAACAATTTTCTAAGTTTTTAAGGCAAAGTATAAGAAACTTTTTAAAATGTTCCTAAACTTTTCCTTGTTAGGGTTATGTATATCACCTATCTGGTTCGAAGCGTACCCGAACATTTTTTTTTTAAGAAAATTTTATGTTTGGTGAATGTATCGTTGACCAGTGGTGTAACTCAACCCAAACCAAAAAACACCAGGATTTTACATGTTTTTATGCAATTAGATCTAATTAGATCCACTAATATATGGCAATGTCCGGTCAAAACTCGGATGAAATCAAATCATATTTTATACAAATTGATCTTTTTTAATGCAAAAACATCCACCATTTTTCGGATCAAATTGCGTTTAATTATATGTATTAGACTGCCCAGAAAAAAACAAAGTTGTTATTTTCTTGGGGGATACCTGCGAATTTTGTTCCTTTTTGTGCAAAAAAATTTCGGTTTTTTTTTGGGATTTTTAAAATAATATCTAGAGGTCGCGATCTCGCGTTTTATAACGATTTATTTTTTTTTTAGTTTTTTATTATTTTAAATTGTTAAATATGATTAATATGATAAAATATTAATAATTTCAGACAAAAAAAAAATAAATTAAAAATTAAATATCGCTCATTCCATGAGATGTCTCCCAGCATCTAACCAAATGTTCTTTAATTTATTTGAAATTTCGCACACAGGTACACTATGGAGCAATTAAAATAAATTCGTTTTTAGTTTCGCGAAAATCCACGAATTCGCGAACGCGAATATATTCGCGAATTCACGGATTTTTTCGGAACTAACAACTGATTTATTTTAATAGCTTCATAGTGTTCATGTGTGCAAAATTTTAAATAAATTAAGGAACATTTGATTAGATGCTGGGAGACATCTCATGGAATGAGCGATATTTAATTTTTAATTTAATTTTTTTTTGTCTGAAATTATTAATATTTTATCATATTAATCATATTTAACAATTTAAAATAATAAAAAACTCAAAAAAAAATAAATCGTTATAAAACGCGAGATCGCGACCTCTAGATATTATTTTAAAAATCCCAAAAAAAAAACCGAAATTTTTTTGCACAAAAAGGAACAAAATTTGCAGGTATCCCCCAAGAAAATAAAAACTTCGCTTTTTTTCTGGGCAGTCTAATATGTATATTGTATTACATATCAATATATATTGCATCATATAAAAATTTTTACTCGGGGAGACTGGAACTTCATGCAAATGCATGTTTTTTCTCGTTAGTCTTAGAAAATTGTGAATGAGATATCTTTTCGAATCAACAAATTTGCATTAAAATGACATTGATTTGTTAGTGCATATTTTTTGGATATTTTGACATTTTTTAGTGATATTTTGTAATATTTATGAAAAAATTAAAGTTTTTAAAAATTTTTTGTTTTATTTTTTCCCAAAAGTTTTTGCATAGTACCTTTTTCGAATTTTATTTTTTATCAATGATGCCATTTTAAAGCTTTTTGTACTTAAGTAGAAATTCATAACGGTAATAAAAATAAAGGGTAATAAAAATAAAGGGTCTTTAAAGCAAGAAAAAGCTTTTCAAAACACCCTCAAGTAGAAATTCATGATGGTTATAAAATAAAAACAAGACATCAAAAATAACTCAATTTAAAGCGAAAAGTTACCCAACAAACATCAATTCCAGCCTTTGAAAAAAAAATCAAACTGGCACTGAATATCAAGGGTGTTTTTCAAATTGTTTTCAGTGACAAACATTTAAACAAAATTTGAAACATGTTGGAAATATTTGTTTTTTCCTATACTATTAATTCTTTTCAAAAAAATATAAACATCAAATTGATTTGCCATGTTTCTCAAACCTAATATCGAACATTGATTATGGGTGGAAATAATTTTGTTTTCAAATGTTGTTCAATTCCGAATTTAAAATTGTCAGAAAACTTAAAATTTTGTTTTAAAAATTAAGAAGAAAAATCTAGAAATTTTATGCATTTTTATGCATTTGTGCCAATTAATTGAATGCTATAAGTATAAAAACTTGCATAAACGTTTAAAAAGTAAGTACACATGAGTTTATGAAAAAAAGTTAAACATTTAATAACGTCTTTTCTTTTCTTTAAAGATTTCGAATTTTAAAGAGCAGACGGCTGAAGAAGAAGACCTGGAAGGAGACGACCTTAAAAAATGGCATTCGATGTAATTTTTTTATTAACAATTTTTAGTGCAAATAAATAGCAAATATTATTAAAATTCGTATTTACAGTTTTTTTAATAAAAAATAGTATTGAGGTTCATTTGAAAAATAATGTTAAATTAACATTATAAATAAGGCTGAGATTTCTTTGAAAACTACACTAAAATTCAATTAGATAGTAAGCATATTTTCAAGCTAAAAATATTTGTGTACATTGGAGAAACATTATACATTCAAAAAATCTCAAACTATATATCAAATCTAAATAAACTTGAAAATTTTACTTGAGAACTAACATGCCGTTTTCTTTGAGAATGCTATTGTTTTCACGTTGAGAACTATGTTATTTTCAACTGGTTTTCAAGGCTAAGGTTTAAATTTTAAACTTGCTATCAATATAATATTCAATGTATTTCAAAGGTAAATGTTTATTGGGTAAGCTTTTTTAACGATTCGAAAAAGTTGTTTTAAAATAATTTTAATTTTACACAACCTGTAAAATATGGTTTTAAACGACTAAAAGCGTTTTCAAATACCGTTTTTGCAGTACTTCGCAATTTATGATTTTTCATAAAATAAATTATGCATTTTCTTATTTTAACCAGAGACCAAATATAACAGTCTTTGTTTTTATAAAAAGTCATTAAACGAATGTTGTCCAAACTAAGTACTTTATATATGAAAGGAATTTTGGAGATGCCCCGTGTTAAAATTTGCAATAACTTTAGTTTTTTTGATTTTTATTATAAAAGTATAAAATAACAGTTATTAAAAACTTTTTGTTCAAACAATTTAAAATAACTTTTATTTTATATTATAGTAAATAACTGTTATAACTTTTATAACAGTTATTTAAAAAAAAAATCAATCAAAGTTTGTATATTTAAATCAATGATTGAAGTATTAGCTATAAGTGGGATTCTTTTGCATTCGATTATTACTTTAGACAATTTACTTGAAAAAATAATTTCAGAATTAAAAAGAGAAAATATAGTTATTAAATACATAGTAAGATATGTAGATGATATCCTTGCAATCATAAATATTAATGATAAAGCTAAAATCCTTAACACCCTTAAGAAGTATCATCAGAAAATCCAGTTTAACATCGAAATGAAAAAATAGTACAATAATAGACTGGTTCGCCAAGGAAACTGCGTCAGGGAGAATCAACTTTAACTCAACACTACCAAGATCACAAATTATAAACACCGCAAAAAATCTTATTTTTCGGGTAGTAAATATCAGCAAAAATACAACAAAAATTACAAAAAAAAAACACAAAAAAAAACGCACAGGCATTCTTTTCTGCTACATAAAAAGTTAATATTCAGATAGATCTTCATTTATTACGTTTCGCGACAGTCCCATACAAAAGTACCCAAGTAGAAATTTATATCGGTAATACAAATAAAGCGTCTTTAAAGCACTCTTAAGTAGAAATTCATGACGGTAATAAGAAGAAGCGTTTTCAAAACACCACAAAGTATTAATAAGATAAAAAGCATTTTGTAAAAAAAGTCTAGTTAAAATTTGTTTAATTCAATCTTTGTCGCTTAAAGGGTTAATTAAACTACATCGTTGGAAAGGTCTTTAATTAAACTTTCTAATAATATTAAAAGCATCCTGATCGAATAAGTATAAGTCATCAAAGCGCTTTAAAGCCCCAAAGTAAAGAATTTCTGTTTTAGTTCGGTTATAATAATTTGTTTGATATACAAAGTGAAATCCGAAAAAAAAAATAGTTTAACCCTAGGATGTTCAACTGGGCTTTTCGAGGCCCATTTTGATTTTGAGTAGTCGCCATTAACACCCACCAACACCCCACGCCCACGCCCAAGTCTGAGCCACGCATTAACAATTAGTGTGGTACAAGTCTTCTACACGCTACACAATCCCAGCAATCAATTAAAAGCTTAAAAGGGGAAAAAATTGTAAGGGCCTCGCCAGGCCCAGTAGATTCACTTACCACTGCCCAGGCAGTCAGACATCCTAGGGTTAAACTCCAAAAACTTCAAAAAAATTTCGAAAGTTAGAAAATTAAAAAAAAAAATTCTAGAAACATTTTTTTTACTTAAAAAAAAATTGACAAAAAATTGTTATTCAAAAATACTAGAGTCCGACCGAAACCAGTTTTCGAGGCCGAACCGAAACCGAACCGAATATTCGGCCGAAAAAGTAATATTCGGCCGAAACCGAACCGAAACTTAAAAAAAAATACCGCCTGGCATGAATAAAATTATTAAAAAGTTGTTAAAGATTAATATACGCCCAGCAAAAACTTGCATTACCAAGTAATGAAATGTGTAATGGGAAATTCAAAAGTTATAACTACTTCTGATTCGAATTACTGGTATTAATAACTAATTAAATATCTGTGGAGTTTTGACAAAAGCATTTAAATAGACTTAAGTTCTTTTGTCAAAAAAAAATATTAAGATAGACTTTTTCGGCTACAAGAAAAACGTTTAACATGATTTTTTTTAAAGATCTCCATAATTTGAAATATCTGCTTATAAGATCTCTTAAAAAATATAGAGAAAATCGGCCAGTTCTTGCCATTTCAGTCTCTTAAAAAAAGCCCAAAAAAAACTTTTCAAAAAAAATAAGTGCTTTTGTCAAACGTCCACAGATATATACTTATAGGTAATGAAAAAAATATTTAAAAAAAAAAAATTAAAAAAATAAAAAAATATTTAATTTTATTTTCTTTTTAATCAAAATAATGTACAGTGAGTCAAAAAGTGAAAATCTAGTTCTGAATTTTTTTTATTTTATTATAATAACTTAGGTAAGTCATTATTAATAAGTCCTTATTTTACATATGCGCATATAATGCTTTTAAACCATAGGAATTGTTGTATTTTTGAAAAAAAAAATATGTTTTTTAAAAAACTTACAAAAAAAATGTGTATTTCATTTGCAGATTAGGAGAAAATAGTTTTTGAACTGAAAAAGTTTTATATTTATTGCATAAACTTGTAACATTTTCTTCAATTGAACTAAAACAAGTGTAATAAAATACGAAATCAAAAAATTCACCGACTTTTTTACATATTTTTTAAAATACCAAAAAGTTTCAGTTTCGACTTATATTCGGCCAAAATTTTGCCGAATACCGAATAGAGGCCGAAACCCCATTATTCGGCCGAAACCGAGACCGAAACCGAATATTCGGTCGGACTCTAAAAAATACTCAAGCAGAAATTCAAAAAAATACCAAAAAACTTCAAAAAAATTTTCGAAACTCAGAAAATTAAAAATATCTAAAAACATTTTTTTTACTTAAAAAAAATTTACAAAAAATTGCTATTCAAAAATAGAACTTAGAATTTTTTTTTTTCAAAAATCTAAAGAACTCTTAAAACGCTTTTCAAATACGCTCGCAAAGCGTTCGAAAAAAACGTTTTGACATTGCTTTTTTTTTTTTTGTTATATTGCTTTCAAAAACGCTCGCAAAGCGTCTGAAAATAGCGTTTTGAGAATGTTTTTTTTTTTGTTACAGTGCTTTCAAAACGCTTATTTTTAGAACCGTCGTCAATTTCTGCTTGGGTAGTTTTTGAAATATTTATGAAAACCCACTTTAACTTTAAACCCTGTTCCTCCCAAATGGGGTACGTCCCCACGGGTTTGAACCCCACATTCGACTTTTTAGAGGTCAAAGTAGGGTTCTATAGTCGAAAAGTCGATTAATCGACTTTTTGTATGAAAAAGTCGAAAAGTTGAAATCTACTTTTTTGCTGTTAAAAAGTCGACTTTTGCTTTCGAATTTTTCGACTTGATTTGTTTTTTTTTTTTTTACTTTTGCCAGATGAAAATAATTTCTTCTTAAAATTTCTCAAATGACAGCGGAGTTTAACAAAAACTGAAGCTAATGACATTTCGTTGTTACCATGTATTTTGTATGTGAAGCAAAAATGCCAAATTCATGAGTTAGAAAGTGTTAAGTGCAATATTTACCAATAGTTTTGATTATTGTAAAAACCTCAGTGATAGGGTTCTAAAAATCGAAAGTCGACTTATGATTTCAATTTTTTCAACCTTTTCCACTTTTAAGATTTCTTCGACTTTTTTAACCTTCATTACTTTGGTATCCAACATTGTTAAATAAAATAAAATCAAAAAATAGCAGCTAAATGTTTACAACAAGTAAAAAAAATAGACTTTTAAAAGGTCGAAAAAAGTAGAAAAGTCGGAAAAAGTAGACTTTTTTAAAAAGTAGAAAGGTCGAAAAGTCGACTTTTTAAAATTTGAAAAAAGTCGAAAAGTCGAAAAATCGACTTTTTAGAAATTGAAAAAAGTCGAAAAGTCTAGTTTTTGCTGCGACTATATAACCCTAGGTCAAGATCATATTTTTTTTTTAATTTTAAGTAACTCCGGTATTCTTAATGAGTTCCAATGTTTTTAAAAAAAAGGATAAAACGATGACTAAATAATCATTTTATTCCCATTTAGGCATTGGAAACAGAGAGATTTAATGTAAATTGAATCTTATTTAAATATTTTATTTTTATAATTCTTATTTATTTACGTTTAAATTCAAGAAGTGCCGACTTCTTTAATGCATGCCAAACTTATGCACGGTCACCCTATTTCCATATTTTTTTATTTTTCTTACCTCAACGTTCTTATCTGTCACTATGTTAATTTCAATTCCCAAATCCATATTTTCTTTATCCACAGCTGAAAATTGTCTTAAAACCTTTTGTGGAGAGCTGACGCCATGCGAAGAAGACTTAAGAATCTTTTCCATTGATTGCTTTTCGATAACATGCAATTTGTTTGTATTTCCACCACTGCTGCTACTTGAAACAAAAGGCAGCTGTTGTTTTTGTTGTTGCGACAGACAATGCTGCCGCTGCTTTTGTTGTTGTGACGCCACCGCCATTGTTTTTACACAAGCGCCACCGGTTGCTCCTACACTGGACATAGATTCCATATCGCTTGAAGGATATTTACTTACATCCGCACTACTGATACCCAAAACACGACTACGTAGTTCCGCCTTTTCAAGCATTTTCTAGTTTGTGAAACCAAATAAGTATGTCCATGTGTTAAAAATTCATCAGGACGCTTACCTGTGTAAAAGGATCCATTTTGCATGTGTTGCTTTATCTGGCCACTTATCCTGACAAACTAGTGCCAATCGGTTAATTTTTTATTATTTCTTTATTAACTCTTTAATCAATTGCTTTCGAAAGTTTTTGTTGCAATCCAAATGCCGCGACTGAGTTTTTTTTCTGTTGAAAAAAATTTCAAAAAATTTGTTGTAAAAAAAACACTAGAGGTCTCTTACAGCGTTCTAAGAACACATAGTTGTATTCACATAGTTGTGTAACACAGACCATATCACTGATGCCAACTTTTTTTGACAAAAACCCGCTAAATCAGGAAAAAAAATCTCCAGAAAACACCAGATTCAAAAACAAAAAATAAATTTAGCTATTTAATAGCTAAATATCATGAAATTAGAAATGTAACGGTTTTTTTGAAAAAATATAACGGTTTTTTGAAAAAATTTAACGTTTTTTTTTAATAATGTATTAGCTATTAAAACAGTTTAAGGGCGGATTACTCAATGAAAAGTTAGCTGCTAACTGCCGATTTTTAACGGAGCCTTGTGTCAAAATTTGTATGAAAAAGTTAAATTTAACGGAGAGTTATTTTATAACGGAGCATTGAGTAATCCAGCCTATATGTTATAAAACGACAGTTTTTTAACAAAGCCAGTTTAAATATTACAGAATCGAATACCCCTGTTTTGGCCATAACCAAATATTCGGAAAAATTGTTACTATTCGGCCGAAACCGAATATTAAAAACAAATATTTATGTAGGAAAAACAAGAAAACAAGTTTAATTAGACTTACAAGGGATGTCTCCCTGGTTCACCCCGATCTTCGTGAAATTTGGAGATATTGTTCAGAACGAAAATTCTACACGTATTTTTTTCAGCGTCCCAGACTCAAAGGTTTTAAAAAAATATATCTCTTGGTGCTAACAACATGCCAAAACAAGTTAATATTTTCGACTGATTAACAAAAATGTCCTAAAGTTTTGCTACTTAACTCAATATGACGAAAAGCTGTGCATGTTTGGCCAACACTAAAAAGGGAAGTCTCCCTAGTGTCACCCACGGATCTTTATGGAATTGGTTTTATTTTGTAGAGCAGAAAAAATAAAGGGAAAAGTATTTTTTTAAGCGGTCCAAATTCATGTTTCGGGGGAAAGCAACAGTATTTTTTTAGTTTTTTTCGCTTATCTCCCACCTAATGCAAAGAAACCTAGTCATGCTGCATATAAAATTAAAGGTCTTTGGACAACCTATCCAAGTCTGTAAAAAACGTGTCCAAACATGGACAACTTATTGTCATATTGAGTAAACAAATTTTGACAGGTCGCTTTACAAGTCCACTCATCTAAACGGCTCTTTAATAAAAACAAAAAAATCAAAAGTGCACGCAAAAAAAAACTTGGGTGCGATTTCATAATAAAGTGTTTCAATTTTACCAAGCAGATAGGGAGGAATCCCATTAAGCAAGTTATTCTGATATTTTGCCAAAACGCTTAGGAACATCCCAGTAAACAAAATTTTAACTAAATTTGCCCAAAAATGCTTGGTAAATATTGCCATTCATGTCTTATAAAAAAAAACGTAAATGCTCAATAAAATTAATCAATTTTGTTTTGCATTAAAAATAAAAGAAATTCGGTAATATATTTTTTTTATTATATTTTTTATGAATAAAATTAAATAAAATAAACAAGAATATACACTTAATGTATTCATGTATTCATATATACATATTTTCATTATTTATTTAAACTAAAATAAAATACAATTAACCACAATGTACACTTTATGTCTTTAACAATAAATACTTCACATGTGCATTTAAATAGAGTTAAATTAATTAATTAAAATACAATTACAGCAATATACACTTCATAAATACACTTTTTTCATTATTAAAATACAATTACAGCAATATACACTTCATATATACACTTTTTTCCTTATTAATTAAAGCTAAAATACAATAAACAACAATATAAAAATATAAACTTCACATGTCCATTTGGATGGACGCTTGCAAATATCGTTGCTTCAACGAACTAGTTCAATTTAACTACATAGTTGAATTGAACTAGTTCAAATGAACTGCAAATTTTTTCGTACATATATTAGGTCACCTTTACACGCACATACAAAAATTTACCAAGTTCTTACACAAATAAATCAGTTTAATAGCAGGCAATAATAAACAAGTCGTTTAACATAATGTGTAAAAGTGCTTGCAATGTGCCAAGCAAACTTGGTAATATTTGTAAATAACATAAATATGAAATTTTAGCTTTGACAGAGGAAAACAAAACAAGGCTTGCGAAAAATGTTAAAACTCTATAGAAAAAAAAAAATTACCAAGCATGATTGCATAATTTTAGACACGGGATTTTTTTGCGTGTGTGGAAAATTTTAATTTTTTTTATTGTTAAGTTGCGGCTGGTAAAAATCGCTAGATTTCCCGCTGCCCGCTAAATCACTTTTTTTCCCGCTAGACGCAAAATAAAAACGCTAGTTTTAGCGGGAAAAACACCAAATTGGCAACAGTGGACCATATAGCCCAGGCACTGTTGCCAATTTGGTGTTTTTCCCGCTAAAACTATCGTTTTTATTTTCTGTCTAGCGGGAAAAAAAGTGATTTAGCGGGCAGCGGGAAATCTAGCGATTTTCACCAGCCACAACCTAACAATAAAAAAAACTTGAAATTTTCCACACTTTTTAAATTTTTGGTATTATTAAAGAGCCGTTTAGACAGTAGTGTTTGGGGTCCGGGAATTCCCGGGTCGGATTTCCCGGGAATTCCCGGGAAAAGACTGACGGGAATTCCCGGGAATTTTTTTAATTTTTCCCGGGAAATCCGGGAATTTCATAAAATGAACCATTTTACATAAAAAACGAAAATTTTAATTTAATTTTTAATATTTTTTTTACATACAGGTACAATTACATTTGATATTTTTTGTAGTTTTTCTAGGAAAACTGACCAAGTGTAAAAAGTATGACAACATCATGAAAAAACTTAAAAAGTCAAAAAATATACGTCGGTTAATGATAATTTTGATAAGACTGTCAAAAAAATATAAAAATGTTGAACCTAGAATTTACATTTCCAGAACAAATATTAAAAGTGCTGCCAACTATATTAGTTTTTGCTCGAATATCGCAGTTTTGAAGTTTTTAGAAAATTTTTGCGATTTTTTGTGGGGGAAAAAGTTGCAATATTTTTTTTTGTTTTGTTTCATTGTATTTCCGGATTTTTAACTTTTATTTATTGATTTTTTATGTTTTAATTACTTGTTTATCTGTAATAAAACTGTTTTTAATAAAAAGTTGGTCAAATTTTAATGTTTTTTATGATTTATATTAATAATGATAAATTATTTTTTTCCCGTTTCCCGGGAAATTGAAAAGTCCGGGAATTCCCAAACACTATTAGACAGGCAGACTTGTTAAGCGACCATGCGATTACACTATTTGTAATGTTTATTAACTCCATAAAAATCTTATTTAGTACCTTTAAGTGCGGTTAACACAATATCCAGTTAAATCAAAGTTAACGTAACCTCCGGTTAGTCCAATACAAATTTGACATCTATAACCTCCGGTTAGCACTAAACCCAATTTATCTTCCGGTTAGTTCGTTTGTGTTATCGGCCCTAAAACAAACAAAAATAAGTTTCGAGAAAAAAAACTATTTTTATAAAAAAAACGGCAGTAATATGTCGAAGTCTTTTAAAATAATTTTTAAGGGAATATGTTATTTCACGTCGCTTTATCTGTTTTTATAATAAAAATTCATTATTTATTCCAGTTCATCTCAGTTCATTTTTACAATTCGTTCTCAACGCTTTGTCTCTAAAACAAAATGAAACTGATTTAGAGGAAGTTCTCAATTATGTCTCTGAAACTGAATGTAAATGTTTCAGAGAAATGAAATTGTAAGAAAATTTACTCCAAAAAATTATTAAAGAAATTTAAAAAAATTTAAAAATTCTGGTCTTTAAAAGAAAAATCCGTTAATTTCAGAGTCATTCCTTACATAGATTTTATATAAATTTATCGATTTAAAAAGAATCATGTCCAGAGACATAAATATTTTCTATAGAAACAAATAATCATACTGCAAATTTTTCTAATGCAGGTCTCAGAAAGAACATTTTTCAGCTTCTGAAAAAAAGTATCAGGTTCTGATAATTATACTATCGAAGATTAAGATATTGTTAGACTTTTTTCATTTCGTATGTCTCAGATTTTATGATATTTTTTAATTAGGTCTCTCTTGGAATACTTTTTAAGCCCTCCTGGTCCCAGCGTACGTTTCTGCCATCAATTATTAATAAAATTTCTAAAAATCACATACAACATGATCAATAGAAGTCGAATCAACAATTTCAATGAAATAAAAATTCCCGGGAACTCCCGCTCTATTTCCCCGGATTTCGGGATCGAAAATTTACGGGAATTCCCGTGAAAAACTCTATACACTCATAGAAATATCTTAGTAGAAAAATTAGTAAACCCATTGTAGATCAAGTTTTACAGAATATTGCCGTATTCAACAAAAATTAATGTTGATATCGTTGAATAATCAGTAAATTTGAATCAACTATTTACAACGCTTATACAGAATTCAATAGATAAAACCAAAAAAGAAAAAACAACCCTGTTCGTTAAATTTTGTATTATTAAGTTGGTAGCAATGCATTGAAATGTGAAATTTGTTTGTCTCTTATAAAATTATTTTATGTGTTTGTTTCTTATAAAAATATTTAATATTATAAAAATAAATAAAAATAGGATCTGATGATCAGATTCTGATCTGTAAATATTTGGTAAGTAATAAAATACATTGGTTACTTTATGTATTCATACTATATTATAATTTTTTTTGTTTTTTTTTTAGGTTTTTGATTTGGTGTCATTAGAAAATTGGAGAATGGCTTACGAGTGCAAAACATAAATAAACGAAGTGTGTGTGAAAATCTTGTTTAAATATTGCAGCTTAAAAAGCCGGTGATAATTCTAAAAAATATTGTGATTTATACTTAATAAAAGAATATTTACAAATAACAAGCTTTTTTTTTTAATAACATTTCTTATATCAACAAAAATATGAGTTGAGTTTACAAAAAATACGAGTTGATTTACAAAAAAACGAGTTGATCAACTATTACAAAAACTGACAACAATTTTTATTGAAATCAACATAAATATTTGTAGGGTCAAAATCAACAATGATTTCTGTTGAATTTACAGCGATTTTCTTTGGGAATACAATGATTTTTGGTTGAGTGTAGCTAATACATACATACATTATTTAAAAAATCCGTTATATTTTTTTTTAAAAACCGTTACATTTCAAATTTCATGCTATTTAGCTATTAAATAGCTAATTTTTTTTTTCTGTTTTTGAATCTGGTGTTTTCTGGAGATTTTTTTTCTTAATTTAGCGGGTTTTTGTCAAAAAAAGTTGGCATCAGTGAGCCCAGGGTTGAAAAAGTTAATACCAAAAATTAATTACCCCCAGTTTCTGTAATACGAACGCTATTCGTTCGTGACGAATTTGTGTGTATTTTGTTATTGTAACAAAAACAAAATACATGCAAATTCGTCGCAGACGAATGGCGTTCGTATTACAGAAACTGGGGGTTAATCTTTGGTCAAAATCAACAATAGGTGTGTTTTTTTCGAATTTGTTATAAAATTCCCATACAAATTTAAGTAGATATACACTTCATAAAGGTACCTACAGACGACGCAATATTATGCACAATATTTTTGACGTTTACCCACAAATGGCATACATAAAAATACTGTATAATACCATATTCACACTTACAGTTTTAAACCGTTTTTAGCAATTATTTTTAGCATTTTCTGTCAATATACTGTAATAGAATAAAGAAAGTGCTAAAAATATTGCTGCTAAAAACGATTTAAAACTGTACGTGTGAATAGGGTATTATATATAAGTGTATATTATATATAAGTGTGAATAGGGTATTAAATCTTTTTTCCCGCTAGACGCAAAATAAAAACGCTAGTTTTAGCGGGGAAAACACCAAATTGGCAACAGTGTAAATAAACTAGTTCAAAACAATTGAGTCACTGTTGCCAACTATTTTTAACCAAAAACCTCTAAATTTCACGAAAAAAGCGCTAGAAACCGCCAAAAATTAATTTAGCGGGGAAAATTTAAAATTTTCCCGCTAAATTACAAAAAAAAAAGCGCTAAAAACCGAAAAACTTGGCATTTTTGATTGACAAAAAAGAAAAATTTAAAAAAAAAACCTCCAAATTATTTTTTCTACAAAAATTTACTTTTCATTAAAATCGCGCAAGAAACGGTCGAAAAAATTTTAGCGGGAAAATACAAAATTCTCCCGCTAAATTTCAAAAAAAGCGCTAAAATTCGACAAACTTGGCGTTTTCGATTGAAAAAAAAATAGAAAAATTGGAAAAAAACCTCTAAATTTGTCTCACTAAATCCAAATAAAAGCGCTAGATTTTCCCGCTAAAGCACCGTTCCCGCTAAAACCAATTTTCCCCCGCTAAATCCAAACAAAAAGCGCTAGATTTAGCGGGAAAACCTCCAACTTGGCAACAGTGAATTGAGTGAACAATTCAATTAAACTATTTCATTCATGAACGACACAATTCTATTAAGTTAAAATTAAAAATATATTAGTAATTAAAAATTAATTAATTAAAAATATATAAATAATGTCTGTTGAAAATAGAATTCAATTGCTATGGAACTGTGCTAATACTTTAAGAGGAGATACACAAATTTACAAGTTGCTAAAATCGAACTACATGTAAGCATCTTAATTTTAAAACAAGTAAACATCAATCAAGCGTTTTCCCGAACGTGCTGATGAAGATTCCTGCTACGGACGAAAGGAATAAGTTGGGGGAGTTTGTTGATTTTTCTCAAATAGCCCGAAATCTTTTTCGGAACAACCGCATTTGAAAGACAGATTTTTTACAAAAAAAAAAGTTAGACATATGCCGCGAGATATATCGCAACAAAGTTAAAAGCGAAATTGCTAATACTTTTTGTTTAAATCCATTTATCTAAAAATGTATATAATATTAATATGTAAAAACGTACGTTTGTTTACATGGTACAAAAACACGCTTTCATTTGGAACCAGTCTTGACGCGGTAGCTCTTCTAGCTACAAAGTTATTAAAGTTCAGCTACAAAGTTATTAAAGTTCCGGATTTTTATACATTCCAACCACAATATGGGGTTATACTCACTTTGTCATTCCGTTTGTAACGCATCAAAATATTAGTCGGAGACCTTATAAAGTATACATCGTCACCTAAAATGCAAAAGGCCCTTACTAACATTTTATTCATTTTGCAGAAGCAAAAAAAAGTATTGAATGATTTTTTAAATTTGTAATAACTTTGTTGTTTTTTAATGAATTTGGCTAACATTTTGTGAGGACGTTCTTTTAATAAATATAAATCAAAAAATATTAAAAAAGTTTTTTGTTTATTTACGTTCATAGGCTATTGCCCAAATCACATGTTTTTTAATTTTTATTATGCAGCCCTAATTTTTTGTGGAGACGTGTATGTTCACAGAAAATAATATCGCAATTTTTTTTTTAATTAAAAATGGATTTGATATTAAATCTTACTTCAATTAAACATTTTAATTGATTCAATTAATGTTTTAATTGAATTCTTAACTTTACTGAAAACAAAAATAAAATAAACAAACGAAACCGGTTTTGTATGCATTAGTGTTAGTAGCCAATGAAAAAATAAAAATGCAAAAAACAACAAAAAAAACTTTTGAACTATTGTTTTGTATATTTTGGTGGTAGAAGCAGTGTTGCCATATATTTTTTTGAAAAATCTTTTTATTTCTGAAAAAAATCTTTTTTTGTGAAAAAAATCTTTTTTTTACAAAAGTATTGAAATAATTAAAAATAAATGCAAATTTATGTATTTTCAATTCAATTTTTATATCAAGTGTAAAAAAAAAGAATTAAAAAACAACCCAGAGTTCAATTGGAGCTAGAAAATAGCTAAAAGAGTCCTAAGACGCTCAGAAAAAATAATATGTGTTTTTTCCCGTTCAAAATGGTCCGTTTTTCTGAGCGCTCTTAAAATATAATAGTTATAATAATTTTGATTCAATGATCAGTTTTTTTAAATCGACCAACGGTTTAGTGGGAATCGAACCCACGACGCCCTTCATAGGCTAGCACGCTACAAACTATTTTAAGTGAATATCGGGTTGAATTTTCATATGGCGACCAAGTAAAATAATGATCTGATTTTAAATGGATTTAAAGAGGTTATCAAGCTAAAAACAAAATTTGAATCATATATCATATATCATATTTTCATATAATAAAGCCGTATTTAATTGTAACCGTTTACATAGACTGAAGGACGGACACGATAAGTCAACTGAAATAGTGATTCTGAATCGGTCGGTATACTAAAAGGTTGGTCTAGGACCAATTGTTCGGGTATTTACAAAAAAAACTGATGCTTTTTGTATTTTTTAACTAATTAAGAAAAACTTGAAAAAACTTCATTATTTTCCAAAAAACTTATTTTTTTAGAAAAAATCTTGAAATCTTTTTAGCTCTTCAAAAAACTTGCAAAAAAAGGGAAATCTTGATATATGGCAACACTGGGTAGAAGCAACAAAAAAATTTAGTTTCATTGTTTTCTTTAAGGCTAGTGGTCGTTGCGGATAAAGTGTTTTGCTAATGAAATGCGTACAGTTGAAACAAAAAAAAGATAATCAGGGTATTCACTTCAGAATTTTTTGACCCTTGCAACAGTGCAATATTGCAACATTTTTTTTTAAAAAAAATTTTAATAAAATTTTTATTTTTCTATTACCTTTTTTATGATGCGTAGTTGCAAGAAAAGATTTGCAATTTATTTTAATATAAATAAAATTGCTTTTATTCACAAAGAAACAAGCAAAAAAAGTTGCAATTTTGACATTGCGCAATTTTGCAAGACTAAAATTTCTGACGTGAATTCCATTAATATGAAGCATTTGCCTTGTGTTTTGCACATTGAAATATAATACAATTTTTTGTTTCAACTTTACTAAAGCGAAAAAATGCAAGCAATAACAAGATTTAAAAATAAAAATTTATTTTTAAATAGTTATTGATATTTTAAAATACTACTATAATGTTTCTATGCAAAACTATACCAACTGTTTATATTTAATAAAGAAAAAAAATTCTTAATAATATAAAACAAAAAAATTCTATGTTTATTTATTTTAGGGCATTTTTTGAAGTTTAACTTTTAAAATTAAATTTTGTCTTTTTTCAATTAAACATTTTATGTGAATCAATAAATCTATATTATTGATTTTCAATTTTATATTAATTTTTTATTTAGTTTATTTTATTACAATGTTAATTGGTTTTCCATATTATTTCAATTAAAACTTTAATTGATTCAATTAACAATTTAATTAAGTTTTAAAACTATTTTCAAACAAAATGAGTAATTAATATGCGCATTTTCGTGATACGTCCGAAATCAATTAATTTTATAATTGAATCAACGAATTTCGTAATTGAAATTCATTTTTATTTTTTTCTGTGTTGATAAAATAATCTAGAACCAACCAAAAAACGGATTTTGAATTTTTTGTTGGTTAGGGCCTTTTGCATTTTAGGTGACGATATATTATTGATCCATGCTCGATTCTAAGACATAGAATATTCTATGAATGTCCGTCTGTCTGTAGATGGTACGATGCAGTCCAAAATAAAAGAGCTGGCATCCTGAAATTTAGCTCGAATATGTCTCATGGTACTAGGCAAATTTAGTAGGTAAATGGGCAAAATCGGACCAGGGGGAAAATACTTCTATGAGGGACTAAACCAACCTCTGAAAAACACAATTTTTTAAAATGAAACATCTTTATTCAAGAAGAGCGGCCCACATTGGATCCTAGACGCGCATTTGAGAGCCAATAAAATGTTTAGTTATTTACAATAAATGCTCGTATGTGCTAAGTAGACACCCTAGGAGAAAGAAAACCGTTCATAGAAATAAAATCCATCGCTTAGTTTAGTCAGGACATAAATTCAAAATAAGGACTTTTTGCATAAATTTAAAAAAAATAATTTTTTTTGAAGGTTTTTTCTATTTTATTTTTTTAAACTACTTCTAATAATGCGATTTTCCTGAAATTAAGTGGAGATTGTAGCTATTACTATTACCTTTGTTACCCATTTTATGGTTTTTGATGTTACTCTTTGTAAGTAGAAAATACAGGCTATCAAAAATTGTCAGTTTTTGAAAAATCAGAAAAAAACAGCTTATATTTTGGATTGCAACTTTTGTGGGGAACGAAAGGGAATGGCAATTCTTTTTGTACAATAAACTAGAAGTATTACTTAATACTCCTGGTGTAGAAACTTTTGCAGCCAGTTGCAGCTGCGCCCTGAAATGAGGTTTAAAGTGGGGTCTATTTACGAAAAAATAAATATTTTTAAAGTGATTATTTTATCAAATAATTTACTGTTAATCGTTTAATTACAAACTTTTACTTAAATGACCTATATTGTTAACAGATAACCGTGGTTTTCAATAATTACTCATTTTGATACCCTACCTTACTTTATTAAGGCATAAGAAGTTCCACCTAATGCTTGTAACTAAAAGGCTTTCTTGACCGCGGTTACGGCCAAAATAACTGGAAAGAAGAAGATATTATAAAACGGGTTGTTATAATACTTCTGTGTATCAACGCAAATGAAAAAAATAATTCAGTTAAGTTTAGAAAACACATACATGGAACAGCAAAATTATAAGTTGAAAAGCATGGTTGGTGAACCATGAGTACCACTATGCATACAATTCTAGCTCATGACATTATTTATACAAGAATTGTGATTGCCCGTTGGTATTAAAATAATATTTAAAAAATATTTGCCTTCTTTCATGACAATTATCGGAGCAGGCTCTGTAAAGATTACATAGGCATTTTAAAAACTATAAAAAAAACTTTAACAGAGAAAACTCAAAAACCAACAACCTGCAAGACGTTTTTAGTATGTTTATGATTGAGTCCAATCCAAATATATCCCTAATAAGACAGACAGAAAAGTTGGAAGTACTGATTATAGAGTATTGTTTTTAAAATATTTTTTTTTTTGCAAAATAACTTAACAATTATTGCAAATAATGCGCATTTACCGTGTGTTGCTTCTTTGTTTGATATCTTTTCCCATTATTTTGTTTAAAAAATTGAAAATGATAATAGATAGAAAACAGTTAATTTTACTGGTTATTTTAGTATAGGGTGTAGACTTTACCAAAATATGAAAGAAACAATTTGTATTGAATGGCAAGCTGTTATATTGTCACTTATAATCCGTAACTATTTTAAATAATTGACCTCCATTTTATTTTTTTATATGAATAAATTAACCAACTTTGCCTTAAATTTACAAGTAGGGTACTAATGCGAAAAATGTCCAATACACATGTGTGAGTCCCTTAAGGTATCCAGTTTTTATAATGGTAAAGAATGTCGTGAAATTCCTATCCGTTCAAGAGTTATAACAAAAAACGTCGTTGCGCGCCTTTTCCATACAAAGTTCCCAATGTGCGTCCTAAATACTGCACTAGGACCTGGGGGATTTTTTTGGCCCGCCCCTTTTTAAGGCGTGGATATAAAAAATAGTTTAATTAATTAAAAAACTATTTAACTTTAGTGCAAAAAGCAAAACAAATAAATTAGTAAACATTTTTCGACAGGGGAAAGTGTCCCCTAAAGCACCCGCCGAAGCCCCCCATCCGAAAAAAGCGTCCCTGTATTTTTGTTTAACATGGAGGATATAAAAGATTCGGCACATCCGAATTTAACACTCTTACTTATTTGTATTTCTTGTGATGTATTTTAGTTACATCTTTGTTATTTGGGCAACAGTGCAGTTTATGGAGCACACAAAAATAAAGATTAGAACTTAAAAGTAATTAAACAAAAAAAAGCTTTTCTGTATATCCGGCATTGTACCGGCCACAGGGATTACAAACTCCCCTCACCCCCTTATAGCCTGTTATCACTTACAAAAAAAAAAAAAACAGTATTCAAGAAAATATTTTTATCAATTTATGCTATTATAGTATATTGTCAGATTATAAAGAAAAATTTTGTCAAAAACTGTTTTTAGATGTAAGTGAGAACGGGGACAGGTCTTACAATCGATCTTTTTTATAGTAATGCCCCCAAAAAAAATATTTTTTTTAAAAATTACGTTTTTGATGCAAATGCAATTTTTAGATACATTTTTCAAAACTTTATCCCCCTTCGATTTTTCTAAAACCTTTAAAAATCAAAAGAATAAAATTTTTTACATAAAAATAAGTGCAGCTTTTTTGGGCCTTCGGCTTTTTCCACCTTTCGTAATTTTTTTAAAAACTACTTATGAGATTTTTCCATACAAAAAATAAATTGTATATGGGGCATTCCAGGCCAAATCACTCACTTTTAGACCCGACCCCTTTCGATTTATTTTATTTTTGGATATGTTTTAGTTCTTATTAAATGTAACTTGGACACCAATTTTCAGCCTTTTATTCCAAGATGGTGTTGAGTAATCAATTTTTCAAAATGGCGATTTTTTCAAAAAAAATGGAAAAATTAAAATTTTCAATTAATTTTGACCAGTTAAAAATATAGATATCTTAAAAAAAGTTGGACAACGTTTTGTTGGTATTTAAATGTAGTTTTAGAAAAAAATATTAAAAAAATTATTCGAAGTAATTATCACTTATTTTTTAACGTTTAAAAATTAAAATCGACTTTTTGAAAAAGTCCGAAACCTTCGATTTTTTTTTACAAACGTCTAAAAGTTCTACTCTTAATTACGCAACTTTTAAGCCATAATTGGAGATGTGATCGCAATTTGTTCTATTTTTTTTCAAATTTTGAAAATTGCACCTTTTATTTTTTGACTCTGATTTATTTTATATGGTGCTCCAAAAAAACTAAATTGGTAGATACTGCCCCTAACTTACTCTAGATATATTCATTTCGAGGCAAAAATACGCCTCACAAAAATTAATAACGATCGGACATGGATAAGGTGTTCCGCATGGGCCTTGAAGTTTAGAAAACGGATTACAAGGAAAAATATGAATTTTTTCTGTTTTCTCAATTTTTTTGGTATTTTAAGTTAAGTTTTAATTCAAGTGGTTACAGAATTATAATACAGAGTAAAATGCCTCTCTAATAAGGACCAAAGACTGAAATCGGCTGAAAATCAGCCAAGTTATTACAACTTCCCCAGGCATCTAACGTATGGCAGAACACTTGATTAAGCAATTAAATACGATTTTGGAAATTCATTGAAATTTTCTACTAAAATAACATTTTTTTATTCTTCAAGTTCAAATGTAATTAAATGACAAGTATTTTTCATATTGTGTTTTGCTAACATTTTTTAAATTAGTGCTAAAAATGCCTGCATTTTCAACACCCTTTTGAAATCTCTATTTAAAAAGAAAAAAATCTTTTTTTTTGTTTTAAAATTTGGAAAAGCCAAAAAAATGTTACACTGAAACATGAATAATGAAAAAATGTTATTACAGTAGAAAATTTCAATAAATTTAAAAAAAGGGACTCGTATTTTTTAATCACGCTAGATACCTGGGGAAGTTGTAATAACTTGGCTGATTTTCAACCGATTTTAGTTTTTAGTACCTTTTTAGAAAGGCATATTACTCCACATCATAATTCTGTAATTACTTGAAATAAAACTTAACTTAAAATACCAAAAAAATTGCGAAAACAGAAAAAAATTCATATTTTTCCTTGTAATTCGTTTTTTAAACTTCAAGGACCATGCTAAACGCCTTACACATGTCCGATCGTCCTAAATTTTTGTGAGACGTATATTTACCTCCAAATGAATATATTTAGGGTAAGTTAGGGTCAGTATCTGCCAATTTCTTTTTTGGAGCTCCATATAAAATAAATCAGAGCCAAAACATAAAAGGTGCAATTTTAAAAATTAAAAAAAAAATAGAAAGAATTGTGAACACATCTCGAGTTATAGCTTAAAAGTTGCGTAATTTAGAGTAGAATTTTTAAAGTTTTTTACAAAAAAATCGAAGGTTTCGGACTTTTTCAAAAAGTCGATTTTAATTTTTAAACGTCAAAAAATAAGTGATAATTACTTCGAATAATTTTTTCATATTTTTTTTCTAAAACTACATTTAAATACCAACAAAACGTTGTCCAACTTTTTGTAAAATATCTACATATATTTTTTAATGGTCAAAATTAAAAATTTCAATTTTTTAATTTTTTGGAGAAAATCGCCATTTTGAAAAATTGATTACTCAACACCATCTTGGAATAAAAGGCTGAAAATTGGTGTTCAAGTTGCATTTAATAAGGACTAAAACATATCCAAAAATAAAATAAATCAAAAGGGGTCGGGTCTAAAAGTGAGTGATTTGGCTTGGAATGCCCCATATATATTCACGTTCACATGAACATCGTGACCGTGACTTATTTTTTTCTACTCACGTGTGCGTGAATGAGCGTGAGCAAAATAAAATATCGTGCGTGACTAATTTTTTTCTTTCATGAGCGTGCGTAATCGTTATTAAAAACTCATTCACGATCCCATCTCTATTTTAAATATAATTTAAGTGTTTTTATTACTCATACGCACATACTAGGGTGCTCCAAAAAAATGAAGTTGTTAAATATTAGCCGTAACTCCCCCTAGAAATATGCATTTGGGTGTTAAAATATGTTTTGCAAAATTAAAGGGTAATCGGATGTGGGTAAGGCGTGCCGCATCGGCCCTGAAGTTTGAAAAACGGATTACAAGGGGAAAATATGACTTTTTTTTTATTTTTCTCAATATTTTTGATATTTTGAGTAAGGTTAGGTTAGGTTAATGAGGATGACGCCAATCCCAAAAAAAATAAAAATTTTGTTTGGAATGACATCCATAGAGGCCAATTTTGGCCCATTATGATTCCTGCTATTGTTTCCTTCCTTCTCTCCATTCAATTTTCCCACTTTGACGCTTGTATGAATGACATGAGTAGCCAAGGTTTTATACCTCGAAGGTCCTGAATATCCTGAAAGACATAAGAACCTAAACATTTAAATCTTCTAAATGCTAATGCAGGGCATTCACATAAGAAATGGAAGCTGTCCTCGACAGATTCATTGCACCATCTGCAAGTATCGTCTGACATAACCCCGATTCTTACCATGTGTTTCGCGAGTTTATTATGCCCTGTGATAAGGTTTATTACTGATCTTATCTGTCTTCTGTCCATATCCAGAAGAATTTTGCTGTTACCCAGCGATTTTTCGTCCCATAGCATTTTCGTTTGTATGCTATCATTTGATATCGTCCATCTATTTATCCACTTGTTTCTAGTGTCCAGCTTAATATTATGAAAAGTAAGGGAGAGTGGTGGAAACACTCCCTCAACGGCGAGCTCATGTGGAAGGCTTGCGCCTGCCTTCGCAAGCACATCCGCTTTCTCATTACCTCTAATATCCTTGTGACCAGGTACCCAACACAGTCGTATATTATGCTGCTCCCTGAGAACTTGTAGTTCTCTGCGGCAGCGGCTGACTACCTTGGAGTTGATATTATCCGTAGTTAACGCCTTTAAAGCCGCTTGGCTGTCGATGAAGAAAGCAATATCGCTGTAGAATATTGGCCTCATCGAGATTAGCTCCGCTGCCTTGGCGATCGCAAAGATCTCCGCCTGAAAAATGCTGCAATCATTCTGCAAGCGAAAAGATTCATCAATACTTAACTCAGAGCAGTGCACACCACTTCCAATGCCTGTCTCGGTTTTTGAACCATCCGTAAAAACGTTTATCTGAGAGAAATCAACATTATCCATCATCCAGTCATCAAGCGATGGAAACAATACGTCTATTTTTCCTTCGACTATGTTAACCGGAGTCTTATAGTCCGTGTTAAGATTAGAAACCAGACCACCCAGAATCTCAGTATGCCGAACTGTTCGATTTCGTAAACACCCAAGTTGATGCAATCTAGTGAGCGTTATGGCCGCCGTCTCCATAACATGGAGATCCAATGGCGTAATACCTAGAAGAATCTCTAGGGATGCTGTTTTGAGTAAAGTTTGAATTCAAATGGTCACTGAATTTTGATAAAGAGTTAATTGTCTATCAAATAAGGTATTAAAAATTAAAATCGGTTGAAAATTAGCCGAGTTATTACAACTTCCCCCGGCAACTAACGTGTTATAGACCACTTGATCAAGGAATTCGAGCCCCATTTTTTAAATTTATTGAAATTATCTACTGTAAAGACATTTTTTTATTCTTCAAGCTTCAATGTCCTATGATGATGAGTATTTATCATATTGCTCTTTGCTAACTTGTTGTTATTTTATGCTAAAAAGGTCTGAATTTTTAAGCACGGTTTTCAAATCTCCAATTTTAAATTTTTTTTTGTTAAAGAAATTTAAAAAATATCGACTATTGGAGTTTAAGGATTTGTTGGCACATAAAAAGGAATAAAACCCCCAAAAATTGTAGGCTTTGCTGTTTTCATTTGGCTATTACAGTGATGTAATTTCGGCGGAATTCGGGAAAGTAGTGATTTTTGGCACTTTTTTAGCTTTTATTTATTTTTTTTGGTTTTTTTTACAAACTTCATATGTTTTGGACCGAATTATATTAACACGAGATAGAACACTTAAATTCGCAAATTTAGGGCAAAATTGCCCCAACTAAAGGTAAAATTTTTGAAGATTTTGAATTTTTAAACATTAACAGATTTTCTGAGTGGAAATATATGAAACTACTTGGTGTCATTTTAAAAGGTCTTAACATATGTCTTTTTATTTAAATTCAGAATATTAACCCTTTAGTGCTGGTGGGGCCAATTCGACCCTTTGAACAAAATACACTTACATTATCTCCATTAAATGAAAAAAATTATAGGCCCCAACAGCACTTAAGGGTTAAATTTCTAAATTTTAATTATTTGCCATTTAGTTTAGACCAATTAAATTTTTTATATCTCAATTTCGCCCCAATTTTGCGAATTGAAGTATTCTATCTCGTGTTGATATAATTCGGTCCAAAACATATGAAGTTTGTAAAAAAAAAAAAACAAAAGAAATAAATAAAAGCTAAAAAAGGGCAAAAAATCACTACTTTCCCGAATCCCGAATTATTTATCGAATCAGAGGATTTGGTTTGATATTAAATCAAAAAAGATTGGTAAATAAATCTTTATATCCTTTTACATTTTTAAATTTTGTTTTTTGTTTCTTTATAATAAATTTGTTTTATGGATGTAGAATGTGGAAAAAATATTCATATTTTTTTTTTTTGATCAATAATTTAAAGCCCGTATGTGTTAAAACCGGTATTGAACGTCTCTAGGTAATTTTTGATGAGATATGTTAGGTGTTTTTAATGAATTTCAAAATCTAGCCATTTTTGTTCTGAAATCTAGCCATTTTTTCTCCTTTAGAGTGGGCTACCTTGGAAATAACCATTATTTTGCGCTTTATTTTCGTGCCAAACGGATGATGCGTTACAAAGATATGATCATTTATAACATTATTTCTCATACAATTGTTGCAAAATACCAACTTTGAAAGCGATAAAACGCGAACCATTCACAATTTTGACTAAATAACAAAAACCGAAATTCAACAAAAATCAGAAGAATATGTATGCCAATTTTTAAGCAAATTAAAATAGGTAAGGCCGAAAAAGTGTTTTTTTTGTAGTCAAAAAAATTTTGGAATTTTTCATAATTTATTTCTTCTATAATTCCAGATAAATACATCCAAATGTCAAAATTCTAAAAAACCAACTGAAATGTATTGCTTTTTAAATAAATATCAATCATTTAAACTAGGGATGTCGCGAATAGTGTATTCGGCATTTTACCGAATATTTACTATTCGGTATTCGGTTGGAACCGAATACGAATATTTGCCGAATAATTTTATTATTCATAAGCATAGAAAAAAATATAGAAATGAAACAGAGTCGTATTTTGCTTGAATAAGTATTAGTGACAGCACATTATGTAACTTTTGACGTTTAATAAAAACGATGCAACATAAAGGAGAACAACAACAAAGCAAACAACAATAGAGAAAAAAAGTTTTTAAACTATCAATAGTGCGTATTATCTTAAAAAAAACGTTGAATAAAGCAAAATAAATAATAAATTTAATTAAATGAAAGACAAATTCCATTTTTTATAAACAAATAATCTAATTTGATATTAAATACGTGTGAGATGAGGAAGAACAAGCATTTTGCCACCATATTGGAAAATACATCAAATACAACACTGCGTACCTTCTAATCTTTTCTATGTTCATAAGCCTGTATTTTATCTACATATCGCTCCTTTATTTGTATAGTGTCATAACTCAAAAAATGCGTTTTTTGAGTTAATGATGCAGAATTATTCGTAATATCGTGCTTTATATTGTGTCAAAAATTCGTATTAATATCTTTTAAACTCACCGTTTGAGAAGAGTACACGCCATTATTACATTTTCTATGTACCTGCCTTTTTCAATTAAAATCCAGTTTCAATAGTAAACTTTAGACGTGTTTTTTGCAAAATCAAATATTTTGAGTTGTGACACTATACAAGTAAAGGAGCGATATGTCAAATATTAAAAAAAGTACCCCACTAAAAGACAACGACGCTGTTGTTGACACTATTTTTTCTGTTACCTTAACAATTCGAATTTTAATCATATGGTCGAGTTTTTTGTATAAAAACAATCTGAAATGACTACAAAAAAAGAGTGAAACTTTAATAAAAAGTGTTTTTTTAACTAATTTAAATTTTGCCGAATATTCGGCAAACTGTTGACGAATATTTATTTAACCGAATATTCAAAAAACTTGCCGAATATGCCGAATACCGAATAGTGACGAATATTCGCGACATCCCTAATTTAAACCATAGAGAAACATAGAGGCGAAGGTGAAAGAAAAAATAACATCACTATCTTTTTCTAATTTCTCACATGTACGTTGTCGATGTGAATTCACCACACAATACATGTTTACAAGTCGTACTTTGACAACAAATACATATATACAAGTTGTACTTTGACAACTCAATTTTTGACGCCTTCGCCTCTATGTTTCTCTATGATTTAAACGTTTTAGATTTTTTTTTAATAAAATTTCAGGCAATTGTAGTAAAAACAAGTGTATATAAACAGTGTTTTTTATTGTATTAGTAGTAGTTTTGGCATAGGTTGTTTTTACCGTTTTTTTTGTAGTGGTTTTTACTACATTTTGTAGTTAATAATTAATAGTTAAAAACAACATCTTCAGTTGTTTTTACCGTTATATGTAGTGGACGCCTTTTCTACAACAAAATGTAGTCAAAACAACTGTCTTTTGTAGTAGATTTTACCGACACACTTTTTTGAGTGCATGAAGTAAAATGACTTGAAAAGGTAAATAATGTACGACCTTAAACAAGTTGTTCAACAAAACACAGAATATGAACGTAATTGACATAGACTTTTTTAAACAGGTCGCCCTTAAACACCGAAAAACAGCAAATGTGAAGCCCACATTAAACAAACTTTGTGTATTTTTAGAAATTCTTGTAGAAATCTTGCAAAAATCAACATACAAATACCAAAGGAGAAGTTTGCCCCATCCCAAATGTGTCCTCGCTGTAGCTGCTTTTGGAGCGAAAGTCAATTTGGCTTGAAACTTAAAACACAGAAAATAGCCAATAATGCAAAAACAACTAAATTAATAGACAAATTGTACAATAATAAAGATTCCTTCAATAAGGCCATGAATAAAAAACAAAGAAATAGAGCAAAGTGGCTAAAGAAAAAAGTTACGAATAATATGGAAATAAATTGTCATCATTGTAAACACAAAACATTGGTCAAAATGGAAAAGTCTAAGAAACTAGTAAAAATGGACATCGATGCAAAAAGCGAAATAAATATTTCAGGAAACAAAATAAAGGCAAAAAACAAAAATAATAAAACAGTTGGTCTTAAAATTGCCAAAGAAAAAACTACAGAACATAAAAAGGTTAAAGGTACTGAATCTAAGATACCAATTGTACCAAATAAATATATACCAATTTATCCTAAACCCATTGAGGACCCAAATAGAATTAAGTTGCCGAAAAATCATTTAAATTGCAAAATAAAGACTAAAAACAATGAAAAGTCATCCTCGCCTGCAAAAAACTCTAACAAAGTCATTTCAAAAACACAAAAACAAAATTCTCTTCTTCAATTGGCCTCTCTACTAAAAAAACGATCATCATCTGATAGTGCAAATTCGATACAGAAAAAACTGGAGTCTTTATTGAAATAGAATATGTATAAGGTAAGTTCTTTTATTGTACTCCACACTGTGTTTCTGCATTTTGCGCAACATGCTTAAATGGCAGAACCAATTTTAATTAAATGTTCACCATAGATAGGCCATAGTAGAGCGTTATTAGACAAAAAGGTGTAAAATGCCATGCCCGTTTTTATTATTTTAAAAATTATTTCTATGATTCACGTTTAAACTAGGGCTGTCAATCCCGAATCTCAAAATCCCGGGATTTTTGTCATTAAATGAATCCCGAATCCCGGGATTTTTAAGCTCAAATCCCGGGATTTTTGAAATATTAAAAATGTATGAGAATTTATTTTTAAAAATACAACTTTGTTCAATTATTGATATATTTACAACAACAAAATAAAAATAAACATTTTTTGAATTTTCAACGTAGCTGGCCACGAATTTTGCTGAGCTGAGAATTCTACCCAGGCTTGCTGAATAATAGTCCAACGCACTAACCATTAAGCCACAGTCACGGAGCCCTTTGACCAAAGTTTGCAGGTTTTGGCGAAAATTTTCTTAAAAACCAAAACTTTGATCGAAGGGCGCCACGGGTAAATTTAATACGATTGGCCTCAAATTTGTACCACATAAAATTTAATTCTAGGAGAATTTTTTTTTTTTTTTTTCTCTTTATTTACTCTGCAACTAGTCAATAGTGACTATCGAGCAGATTATTTTTATTAAATACAAAGTTTAAAACTTAAAGACATTATACTAAAAATATCTTCAGCTATGCTACGGACCGACCAAATCATGTGGCATTTTACGCCTAAGTCTTCTAGGTTGTGAGTGTTGAACTAAAATTTGTGCTTCAGGATTCACGTGGTTAATTAGTCTGTGACGATGATTTTTAGCGTTTCTTTTTATGACCTCATCGATTGTTAGTACATTTAAATCTCTATGTAGATCTGAATTTCTAACGTACCATGGTGCGTTGACGATACTCCGAAGAACTTTGTTTTGGAATACTTGTATTTTTCGTATGTGTACGTTTTTTGCACAGCCCCATAATTGGATGCCATAGCTCCATACTGGTTTAAGTATTTGTTGATAAATCAGCAATTTATTTTGTGTTGTTAGTTTAGAATACTTTCCCACTAACCATTCTAGCTTCCTGTATTTAAGCTCTAGCTCAGTCTTCTTTTTTTGGATATGTTTACCCCACGTTAGTTTGGAGTCTAAGGTTAGCCCAAGATATTTTACCTCGTTTGAGTTGGGTATTTCAAGATTATTCATTAGAACTGGTACATATTCATGGTTTTTGATGGAGAAGTTTACATGAACTGATTTGGAGTTATTTATTTTAATTTTCCATTTAGAGGCCCAAAAGGTGATGTTGTTTATTGCGTTTTGTAAATATATTGATGTTTCTACGGTATTTTTTCCTACTGCTATTATTGCTGTATCATCCGCAATAATAGCAGTAGGAAAAAATACCGTAGAAATTCTAGGAGAATAAAAATTTTCCGGGACGTTTAAAATTGGAAGAAAAACTTTTTTAAACAAAAAAATGTAAGTCTAATGTATTATATTATTACATTTCCCCTTTAGGGTCGAACCAGAATCAAATGCGTAGCGCAAGACGTAAAAAAAAACAAAAACAAACACATCAAATTTGAAATTGTTACGTCCGTTTGATTTAAGGTACCTACAGACGACGCAATATTATGTACAATATTCAATTATATTGATGGTGTGTGGGTAATATTGACGATTGTACAATGGTCAATCTAACCCACACACCATCAATATAATTGAATATTGTACATAATATTGCGTCGTCTGTATGCACCTTTAGGTAGCTCACATTTAAATATTAGAAACGAAAAATTATTGGGCGTTACGCCTTACGCGACGTAATTTGATTCAGGTTGGACGCTTAAATGTTTTTATTATTTTAAATTTTCTTTAAATAAGTTTTAAAATTATACAGTGCAACAACCAAAATCGGAATGGCATGAAACCAAAAGCAAATGAAAGTTGTCATTTTCCACAACAAACCCCTCAAGGCTTTTTTAGTTCATTGCTAAATATTTAATACTAATAATTACTTGAAAACTGCATAAGTGGCGTGTACTTAATTTTTTAATTGCCTTAAAATAAAAATAAGAATAATTAGAAATATTTTTTTTTAATAATTTCGTTGTAGCGAAATCGACCCAAGGGTTTTCGTCTGAGTCAAACCCACGACTCCCTGCTTAATAGGCTAGCACGCTACCAACTAGTAGCCCCTTAATATGCACAATTAAATTGAAACATAAAGAGTCTACTATTTTTTTACTTTTATAATCAAAGAAATTTAATCCCAAAATCCCGAAAAATCCCGGGATCCCGAAAAATCCCGTGATCCCGAAAAATCCCGTGATCCCGAAAAATCCCGGGATTTTGATTTTCAAATCCCGAATTCCGGGATTTTAAAAAACCGATCCCGTTTGACAGCCCTAGTTTAAACGGCCGAATTGATTTTAATGCAATTTTCACTACATGTAGTACTAACCGAGGCAGCACCTCGTTTGTTTATTATTGGTGCCGCCCAAACACTATTAACTCTGTGTCGAGAAAAACGAAAAAGAAACTTCTAATCAACTTTATTAAAAATCTACACGATAGCAAATGGTTTAGGGGTTTCACCAATAACCAAGCGGTAGAGAAAAATAGTTTAACTTTTTAGTTGCGTATTCTGTTCGTGTTCACGTGAAAAAATTTGTCAAACTTCACGTAAAAAAAAAAAATATTTTTGGCAACGTGGCTATATTGTGGCGAAATGTTATAAACTGATTTTAAGTTAGGGGTGGTCCAATAATAACAAGTATATTTTCAAAAATACTATAAAATGATCAATACTCAACGTTTTTGAAATGTTATGGCTTTATTTGAAAGAGCAAAATGTCTAAAGGGTTTAAACAAATACAAAATATTTAGAGTCCGACCGAAACTAGTTTTCGAGGCCGAACCGAAACCGAACCGAATATTCGGCCAAAAAAGTAATATTCGGCCGAAACCGAACCGAAACTAAAAAAAAAAATACCGCCTGGCATGAACGAAACCTCATTATTCGGCCGAAACCAAGACCGAAACCGAATATTCGGTCGGACTCTAAAAATATTACTACATTGTACACTCAACCAAAAATCATTGTATTCCCAAAGAAAATCGCTGTAAATTCAACAGAAATCATTGTTAATTTTGACCCTACAAATATTTATGTTGATTTCAATAAAAATTGTTGTCAGTTTTTGTAATAGTTGATCAACTCGTTTTTTTGTAAATCAACTCGTATTTTTTGTAAACTCAACTCATATTTTTGTTGATATAAGAAATGTTATTAAAAAAAAAGCTTGTTATTTGTAAATATTCTTTTATTAAGTATAAATCACAATATTTTTTAGAATTATCACCGGCCTTTTAAGCTGCAATATTTAAACAAGATTTTCACACACACTTCGTTTATTTATGTTTTGCACTCGTAAGCCATTCTCCAATTTTCTAATGACACCAAATCAAAAACCTAAAAAAAAAACAAAAAAAATTATAATATAGTATGAATACATAAAGTAACCAATGTATTTTATTACTTACCAAATATTTACAGATCAGAATCTGATCATCAGATCCTATTTTTATTTATTTTTATAATATTAAATATTTTTATAAGAAACAAACACATAAAATAATTTTATAAGAGACAAACAAATTTCACATTGCAATGCATTGCTACCAACTTAATAATACAAAATTTAACGAACAGGGTTGTTTTTTCTTTTTTGGTTTTATCTATTGAATTCTGTATAAGCGTTGTAAATAGTTGATTAAAATTAACTGATTATTCAACGATATCAACATTAATTTTTGTTGAATACGGCAATATTCTGTAAAACTTGATCTACAATGGGTTTACTAATTTTTCTACTAAGATATTTCTATGAGTGTAGTACATTGTTTTATGTAGTTGTTTTTAGTCTATAAAAAAACTTATAAAAACAACTGTAATTTGAAAACAACAACAATTTTTTTGTTGATTTTTTCGTAAAATGTAGTGGACGCCTAAACAACAACAAATGTAGTAGTTTTAACTGTCTTCTGTTGTTGTTGTTGTTGTAACAGCTCGACCTGTAAATGCATGAAAGTTTATGGTTAGTATTTTGTTATGTTTCCTCTCCCTGTTCTATTGACTCGTCCAAATCGAGCTCCAAAAAGCGTGCCACCTCTATGGGCTGGGTCCATAAAGATGTTGGATCCAAACGAGTCGGGTTTGCCGTGCAGTTGAAGAGGTGTGGTACGTCATGTGGAGAATCTCCGCATGCAGGGCACGTATTGGGTATAGTCGGGTTAATTCTCGACCAATAAGAATTGAGCAGACTACAATACCCGGATCTTAGTTGTGCTAGTACCACTCTTGTTCTTCTTGGCAGACTTCTCTCTTCTTCTGCGATGGGTAGCTTTTCCACGACAGTCGGATCTTCGAAAAGCCGAAACGACTCGGAGAGTCATCTCCGACCAAGGACTGTCAACCCAGCAACCCCAGCTTATGTATGTAACTGTCTTTTGTAGTGGAATATTTTTTGAGTGTAGCTGGGATGTCACAGCAAAGTGCTAAAACCAGAGACCAAATAAAACAGTTATATGTGTTATTTTGCTTTAAAAAAATCATTAAACGAATGTTGTCCAAAATATGTATTATATATATGGAAAGACTTCTAGAGATGTCCCGTGTTAAAATTTGCAATAACTTTTATTTTTTGATTTTTATCAATAAAAGTATAAAATAACAGTAATTAAAAACTTTTTGTTCAAAAAGTTTAAAATAACATTTATTTATTTTAAATAACTGTTATAACAGTTATTTGTATTCAAATCAATCAAAGTTTTAATGTTCAAATCAATAATTGAGGTATTAGCTATCAATAGGATTCTTTTGTATGCGTTTATTTTAGTTTTACTTAAATATATCAAATTTTATAAGGCTCAAAAAGTATTTGATAACAGTTAAAAAAAATAAAAGTTTTTTATTTCTGTTTTTTTTGGACAGATATTTTATAAATTTTTTGAAACTGTTATTTTAAATTTCTATTTCAAAATAATATTTTTGAACAGTTAAATTTGAGTTTTTTCAATAAATCTCATAACGGTTATGGTCTCTGGCTAAAACAATAAATTTAAAATGTTTTCCATTCAATTGTATACCTTGGAAAAAAATATAAATAATATTTAAAGGCTCTGACAGAATGTCGGAGTACTCTGTACTACAGAGTACCATCTCTAAAAATAGTGATACCATTATACAAAAAATGTGTAAGTGCGAAAGAGTACTCCGTCATTGCGAATTCAGCTTAAAAGTTTTCGTTCTTAATTCTTTTTAATGGTTTTTATTACGATTTTACCCCTCTTAAAAAAGAAATTTCCTAAAACTAGTTTTTAAAGAAAATCTATAAACATACACTGCGAATCACATCAATAAGGAATCGAGTTTTTCACTTTTTAATCGAATATACCCAGTCAGAAATTGCCAACCGTACCAAAAATTTTGTGTTGGTACAATATCGGGCTAACGAAAAATACAACATTCTATAATATAAAACAGTTTTACTTAAAATATTGTGCACTCAAAAAAGTATGTCGGTAAAATCAACTACAAAAGACAGTTGTTTTGACTACATTTTGTCGTTGAAAAGGCGTCCACTACATAAACGGTAAAAACAACTGAACATGTTGTTGTTTTTAACTATTGATTTTCAACTACAAAATGTAGTAAAAACTACTACAAAACTGTTTAATACAGTTGTTTTTGCTACAATTGCCTGAAATTTTATTTAAAAAAATTCTTAAACGTTTAAATGAATGATACTTATTTATTTAAAAAGCAATACATTTCAGTTGGTTGTATAGAATTTCGACGTGATGACAATTTTTTGGTGTATTTATCTGGAATTATAGAAGAAAAAAATTATATTAATAAAATGTTAAACAAAATAAATTGATTGTATTTACCTTTGTTTTTTTAATAGATTATTTCAAATTTCCACCGCTTCTGATCAAAATTTGTCTGGAATAAAAAAAAAACGAAATGCTTTGGCAAAATTGATTTATAAAAAAAAAGAATTAATTTTCAATGTTTCAAAAAAGTATGTACCTGTTCTGTTGTGTATACAAAGAAAAGAAAGATGGCACGCTCATACGAAAACAAGACACTGCATACATTGTATTTTGTTTTTTTCCGATTGGTTTTTACACACGCTTATGTGAGCGCTATATTATACACACTTGTTTTCTCTATTTTATCCACTTATTTTCTTTCGCTCAAGAATATTTTTCCAAAAACATATTTTTTGTTATAATTAAATTTAATAAATTGTAATTTAATTTATTTAGATATTATTTATTTGGTATAAAAATAGTTCCTTCCGCATCCCGCACGACCAACTCGCTCGACACATTCGTTTGCAATAAAAATTTCTAGAAAAAAACGAGTTTTAGAAAAAAAACTAAAAACAACTACATAAATCAACTATTGCTACAGTGTAGTATATTTTTTGTAGTTATTTTTTGAAACTACTACAAAAAAAGTTGTTTGAGATTTTTTCATACAAAAACGACCGAAATTGTAGTTAAAAACAACAGCTACTACTTACTACACAAACGACCGTCATGTAGTAACTGCAATAATTTTCTGAGTGTGTTGGCACAACTTTGTGTTTACATAAAACACTACACTATAAATTATAACTTAAAAGTTTAAAATTTTTATTTTATTAAAAAGTTTTTGATTTACATGGACCTCAACTCTTTAATCTAAGTGAAAACTTTAGTAGTTGCTTTTTCAACCAATTTGTAACAAACAATCACTACATCGAGATTTTCAATACATCCCTAAGCAGGAGGTCAATCCAATGTCGTAAATTTGTAAAATCAATGTTAACCCAACGTCAAAACCAAAGTCGAGCGATCGTTGGCCACTGTTATCATTTCAACTTCGGAATGACGTCGTGGACTTAGAAACGGGTATGATTTGCCAACGTTGGTACCGTCGCATCCAACTTCATTCCAACGTTGGCCCGTTTGTATTTTTCTGACTGGGTATCTTTGTAACGAATAAGAGGAAAAATATAAAAAAATGCACTGCTAGAGACCATTATCTAGCTAATAACGTCAAATGATAACAATAACCACAAGACTGAAAGAAGTCCTTTAAAAAATATTTTTCGGCAACTTGTTAAAAAATTACTAGTTTTTTATGAATCACTTGAATAAGGAATTTTTTAATACAGACCAAGTAGGACCTGAATCCAATTTGTTATGGATAGCAATTCTGTTATAAGTTTGAAAGTTTTACGACGAATAATGAAAATTTTATTTTTCAGTAATAACATAAAAACAAAATACAAATTGAAAACATAATATTTTGGAAACAAAAATTATATACAAAGTATAAATTATGGGTGTTCACTCTTATCCTTCAACACCCCCACTAGATTGAACACCTATGCACATAAGATCACAACAATGAGAATGCTTCAATCTTGACAATGGCTTCGTTAGAACGTCTGCAACCATTTCTTCAGTATTAAGGTATTCAATAACGACTTTCTTATTTTCAACAAGGCCTCTTATGAAATGATGCCTTATATCAATGTGCTTTGACCGAGAGTGATAAGTACTATTTTGGGTTAAGTTAATAGCACTTAATAAGACGATGTGTGTCTTTTTGAATTAAAAAGTATTCTGATTTTATTTATTTTCAACTTTCAATTTATAAACAAATTTAAAATCAAAGATAAATAGTTTCATAAAATTTAAATAAAAGTAACAAAGTATTTTCTATAAAATAACAGAGATGGAACTTCATAAATACAGGAGTCCCACATACTCCCCCTCATAAAGTTAAAACTTTAAAGTACAAGACAAGTTTTAGCTTTATGCAAAACAAAACCCAAATACTAATTTACATTATATAACTTTAAAACTAGATGGTTAACACGATCTAAATTATAATGCATACAAATTTCGCAAGGGGTTGCGCACTCCCCCTGGATAAAACCAGTATAGACAAAATTTCAAAATTAAAAAATAAAATTTTTTATCAAAACTCTTTGGTCACTCTTTTATAACTCACCCGGGAAACCGGCTAAAGTCAAAAGATTGTCAGAAGAGATTAAAATAATTAAAAAAACAGAAGAGTAGTCACAGGGTACCTGCGTAAAACAAATAGTAAAATTAAAAAATAAATATTTTCATCAAAATTCTTCGGTCATCCTTATTAACTCTCCCGGGAAACCGGCTTAAGCATAAGGAGTGACAGAAGAAAAAACAAAAAGAAGTAAAAATATCAGAAGGGCAGTCACAGGGTTACCTGGGTTACTACCACCTTCTACGGCTGGATGAATATAAATATCCACGCGATGCATTACGATAAAAATCGGTTAAAACTAAGATTCAAATGCAAAAAATCCGAAAACTGGGTAACCAAACCGGATACAGCAAACGAAATCCCAAGATACCGGATAACCACGCTGGATATATATACAAAACAATGATGAAACGTTGCACTGGATACAAGTGGATAACCGCCCTGGAAACGTTAGTCCCGGATACTGGGTATCCAAACCGGAAACAACAAGTGCAGAACGGTGTTGACCAAACAAATGTATAATAATGTCAAACCAGGATAGAACCACTGGATATATTGACTAAGAACCCTGGATGTATTTACTGGATAACCAAACCGGATAAAATAAAACTAACCAGGAAAACCACTGGGTAATAATTAAGAAAACCAGGATAATGGAGAACCACACCGGATATACAATTAGAAAACCAGGATACTGGAGAACCACACTGGATATAAAATTAAATGCGAAATTGTTTTGAGCCAGGAAACGACCGGATAACAAAACAGGATAAAAATTTTGATGATTTAGCTGGTTAACCAAGCTTATATTAATTAGTCCAAGATGCGGCTGAATTCAATAAAATTACAATCTTCTGGCAATCCAGGAATATTTGTAAATACGGCCAGGATGAGACTGGATCAAATAACTCTTAAAATTTTCAGGTAATTTTACGGCAACCCGGATACGGCATGAATTTGTAGAAAATATATTATTTTTGGCATCAAGGATACGAGAGATAATCCAGAAATTTTTAACGAGTCCGGACTGGATACTTTAATTATAAACGCTGGATAACCAGGATACGGATGAAAATATTTTAATATCTTCGACAGCCAACACGGCAGGAAATACACGAAAAATATTTTTATTTTTTCTTTAACTTTTATGTTGGGCGCCAATAAGACGCCAAGAATATAAATATTTTAATTAGATCAGGATACCGCTAATGCAATGAAACTTCTGGCAATCCAGGTACAGGTGAGGATGTAAAATTTTCTATGTAATCCGGCAGGAAATGATTGAAAAAAATATCCAGGAATTCGCTTAACAACGCTGGATAACCAGGATGCTGCAGGAAATATATTAATATTATCGACTAGAAGAATACAGCCGGAAACACGAAAAACATTTTCTTTTAAAATTTTTATGTTGGGCGCCAATAAGGCGGCACAGAATTTTTCCGGTAAACCAGGAATTTGTAATGCAGGAATAGTCTCGAAGACAAGGATGCAGCAGGAAAATTTGAAAATGATTTTCCTTTTTAAATTTTGCGTTGGGCGCCAATAAGACGATGTGTGTCTTTTTGAATTAAAAAGTATTCTGATTTTATTTATTTTCAACTTTCAATTTATAAACAAATTTAAAATCAAAGATAAATAGTTTCATAAAATTTAAATAAAAGTAACAAAGTATTTTCTATAAAATAACAGAGATGGGACTTCATAAATACAGGAGTCCCACAACTTTTATTATCGCATTTGATTTTTAAGGATGATGGTTTTCCAAGTTCAGTAAATAATGAACGCAACCATAATGCTTCTTGTCCTGCGGATGACAACGCCATATACTCTGCCTCAGTTGTTGATAATGCAGTTGTTTGTTGCTTTTTTGAGTTCCAAGATATGCAACCTCCTTGAAACTTGAAAACGTAGCCAGATGTTGACTTTCTATCGTCAAGGTCACCTGCCCAATCAGCATCTGAGAATCCTTCGATATACTCATGTGAATCTTTTTCATATTGCAGCTTAAAATCTTTTGTACCTTTTAGATATCTCATAATGCGTTTTACTGCCTGCCAATGAGCTTTGCCAGGGTTGTTGTTATATCTGGCTAGAGCCCCCACTGCAAATGAAATGTCAGGACGACTCACCTGTGCAGCATACATTAAACTTCCAATTGCTTCTTGGTATGGTATCGACTTCATTTCGTTTATTTCATCTTCTGATTTAGGACACATAGCTTTAGAAATTTTTTGATTGACGTCTAACGGAGTCGCGACAGGTTTTGAATCAAGCATATTAAACTTTTCTAATACATTGTTGATATACAGTTCTTGATCCAACCACAATTTCCCGTTCTTACGATCTCGAGTGATTTTCATTCCCAGAATGTAAATTGCCTCCCCGATGTCCTTCATTTTAAAGCTTTTGGACAAATTATTTTTTATGTATAACTTGCTTTCTGACTTGTTTGTAAAAATTAATATATCATCGACATATATTGCAACGTAAGTAATTTCGTAATCTGTTGACTTGTAGTAAATGCAGGGTTCAGTTTTTGATTGTATTAGACCCATCTTTTTTAACGTACTGTCTAATTTCTTATTCCATACTCTACTGGCTTGCTTTAGACCATATAAGGATTTATTAAGTTTACATACCATTTTAGTGTCTGCATCAAAGCCTTCTGGAATCTTCATGTAGATTTCTTCATCAAGTTCACTTTGTAGAAATGCTGTAACTACGTCCATTTGGTCGATGTCCAAATCATGTTGCACTGCTAGACTAAGTAATAGACGTATCGATGAATATCTGACCACTGGAGAAAATGTCTCTTCATAGTCTATTCCGTAACGTTGCGAATAGCCTTTTATAACTAAACTTGCTTTGTATCTTTCAATATTACCATTTAAGTCTCTTTTAATTTTAAAGCACCACTTAGCTTTGAATCCCCATAATCATTGGCTTATATTCCTCTGGGAGTCCTGCAAGCATCATAGAGCCTACCCATTCTTCATCAATTTTCAAACCAGCAGATCTTAATTTGTGTGCTGTTGTCAAAATTACGTTCACGTATTCTTCAACGCTTTGGCAATCGTTCAACTTTGTTGAGCAAAACTTTTGAATAAGCCCAACACGTCTTACCAAACCGCTATCTTCAAATATTTCACACAATGTGGTCCAAATTTCTTTAGCACTTTTGCATTCTCTTATGTGTGGGTATATGGATTTATCGACTGTTAAAATAAGTTCTGCCTTTGCCTGAACCTTCTTTTCTTCTTTGTCCTCGGTATCTTCAACCGCTTTCCATAAGCCCCTCATCTGGAAATATGCTTCAATGGCAAACTTCCAGTCCTCAAAATTTTCACATCCTCGAAGCTTTTCAATTTGTAAATTTGAAGACATTTTGAACCACGTATTGTTTAATATTTATTTTTTAATAATTTAACACAACGGACAGATAATTCGTTATTATCACACGATATAAATTATTCCACCAATATTTCTACCCTTATTTCACGGAAGGGCCCATAACCTGTTATAAGTTTGAAAGTTTTACGACGATAATGAAAATTTTATTTTTCAGTAATAACATAAAAACAAAATACAAATTGAAAACATAATATTTTGGAAACAAAAATTATATACAAAGTATAAATTATGGGTGTTCACTCTTATCCTTCAACAAATTCCTTAAACAATAAAAACAAAACAGTTTTGTTTCGAATTTCAATAAAAATGAGACTCATAACAGCTCTTAGATCTTCCGAAAAGGAAAAAGTACTGTATTTAAAGTCCAAGGTGTTAAAGGCTGTTGAAATCGCGAAAATAATAAAGAGGGGCAAACCTATTGAAGGCAATTATTTAAATAACATTAAGAACTATGGAAAAAACACGACTGGGCAAACTAAAATGGCAACAACAGGACGAAATCGAGAAAAATTTTAAGAATTCCCTCGAATTCCACGTTGACAGGTTGCAAAATACTCAAAGAAAGTGGTGATTTAATGGGTGTTTTGACAGTGCATCACGATTTAAAGTTAAATGAGTTCATAGACTGTTGCAAATTGCAAAAAAAAGCCAACCCTTAGTTCCAAACTTAAGAAGCATCGATGGTAACGTAAGGAACAGTAATTATGCCACAGTAGAATAGCGCACCCCATACCATAACAGCACCTTCTATGATCTGTCTGCTATGCAAAAACGGTTTTTGTTCTCTCAAATCACCGGAAACCATTGTATCCGTCTAATGCAACGGTATTATTTTTTTTTTCGTCGGAATAAATTACTTTGAAAAATTTCTCAGACCGTGTCATTGTATTCCTGCAGAGATTAAGGCGCTGCTTACTACGTTTGACATTCAGCGATTACTTTTTGCATAATTTTCGACGAGCTATGAACTCACTTGACTTTTAAACGCGATGGACTGTACAAATACTCGCATTAACGCCACTTTATTTGAGAATTTTGAAAGATGTCGGCGTAGAATTTGGGGGAATGCTTAAGATTTTTTTCGATCTCGTTCAGTTGTTGCCATTTCAGTTCGCCCATTCATGTTTTTTTCCATAGTTTTGAATGTTATTTAGATAATTGCATACATAAATTTTTTTCCTCTCTGTTAGTTCCGCGATTTCAACGACCTTTAACACTTTGAACTTCAAAGTCAGGAATTTTTTCCTTTTCGGAAGAGCTAAGAGCTTTGGGAGTCCCATTTTTATTGAAATTCAAAACAAAACTGTTTTGTTTTTGTTGTTTTAGGGATTGCTATTCATTACAAATTGGATTCAGGTCCTACTTGGTCTGTATTACAAAATTCCTTATTCAAGTGATTCATAAAAAACTGGTAATTTTTTAACAAGTTGCCGAAAAATATTTTTTTAAGGACTTCTTTCAGTATTTTGATTATTGTTATTATTTGATATTATTAGCTAGAAAATGGTCTCTATCAGTGCATTTTTTTATATTTTTCCGCTTATTCGTTACAAAGATATAATCGATTAAAAAGTGAAAAACTCGATTCCTTATTGATGTGATTCGCAGTGTATCTGGTAATAAAAAAATTTCAGGTAATAAAAAAAAGTACCAAAATTACAATGTTTACCCCCTAAAAAAACGAAATTAAAAAAAAAAAACTTTTTTCAGAATGTTTTTTTCACCAAAGAATCCTACATTCCAAATTTTACCCGCAAATCTGATTTCATCAGTCGATTCTACAGCAAAAAATAATACAATGGTCGTTTTTTGAACTCGTAAAAAAGTTCCAAAAATCCACCACAGAGGGCGGAAATATAAGGTTTTCCATTTTTTTAAATATATTTTTTATGGCCTTTATTCATAATACTTAAAGTGTACTTAAAGTAGGTTTATTTGACAAATATTCATGCAATAACAGTCAAATAAACCTACATTAGATTTAATTTACTCATTATGAATAGCCCAGTATATGGGTTATAACTTTTGAACATTTTTTAATAAATATCAAATCGGCCCTATGCAGGCGGTATATAATAATAATAATAGTTTTGATCACATGATCAATTATTTTTATTTGTTCTTTCTATTTATTAACAACTCATTTTTAATAAATTCAACCTAACCGAGAACTGGTAACATTTACAATAAATTTAAACAAAAAAAATACATTACAAGAAAAAACAGCTGACACGATTTTACGTGAAAACTAACACCACTTAAATCCTACCTCATCTTACCGTACCTCATCATACATCTACACACAAAAAAATAAAATATCGTGCGTGACTAATTTTTTTCTTTCATGAGCGTGCGTAATCGTTATTAAAAACTCATTTACTATCCCATCTCTATTTTAAATATTGTGCTCGATTCTCGAATACGACTTCACCATTCACCCAATTTTTAAAAATTTGATATTCTTTCGAGTTTTAAGATTTTAAAATTTTTTCTTGTAACAATTAAAGATCTAGTTAATATCTTTAATAATTACAAGAACAAATTTAAAAGTCTTAAAACTCGAAAGAATATCAAATTTTTAAAAATTAGGTGAATGGTGAAATCGTATTCCAGAATCGAGCACATTGTTTAAGTATTTTTATTACTCATACGCACACGTTATATACACCATTATTGTATAAAATTTGCGTATTGCAATCTTTGAAATTTCCCTAGAAACACATTAACGGACTCACTGACAAGTACGGAATCATGAACCCGGCTTTTATGGCCCGTTTACTGACCGTAAAGTTCGTATCCGTCAAAGCTGGTACGTAAACGGAATATTATCCGTTTATATTCCGTATTAAAGTATCCGTTTCTTTACCGTTAAAAACGGACTACACCGATTTTCATCCGTATTCGATCCGTTACAAACGGTGTCGTTTTTCTTCCGTTACTTACGGAGTTTCTTCTTTTGTCAGAATAATTAAATTTTATAAAAAATAATATAATAACGCGGCAAAATATCACGTTTGAGATAGAAAGAGTTCTGTCCGTGAGTTATATGTAGATTTTACAGTAATTAAAAGTAAATAAATTGTGACTAAGGGGCGATATTCTGTTATAGGAAATAATTGGTACTTCCTACAATGTGCTTTTCAGAGCGAAAAATGGATTTGATTTCTTGGACATTTAAATATTAACTTTCCAGAAATTAATGTAAGTATTTTAAATAGAATACCCATTTATCTGTTAAAAATAACTAAAAACATGTTTAATTTTAGGTTTCCAGAAATTATATGTGTGTCCGCTTTTTGTCTTATTAAAGTTCCCGATAAACTAAATATAGGAGCTGTAAATCAGCAGAAAAATCAACTGAAATTACACCCCTTTTAAGCCGTATGAGATGTCTATTAGAACGGTATTCTGTAAAAATTAAAAATATGAGTACGCTGAATGACGCTAGAGATAAATTGATAAAAGCAGATTTAAAATTAATATTTTTTGTATTGTTCGCTTTCCCATTCTATTATTTTTGTTTTTTTTTGTAATATATTTATAATTAATCCGTTATTTTTTAAATATTTACTATTTTATTTTGAAATTTCCATTAAAATATAATTAAAAAACATGAAAATTGAGTATTAAATGAAAATATCCGTATATTGCTTCAAATTACGGCACGAATACGTACCGTTTACGGTCCGCTATAACAGTAGTCCATACCATTTTTACGGCACGATAATGGTCCGTTTACGGTACGTCTGTAACGTACTATAAATTTGTGTACTCCGTTTTCAGCACTGCATATCGTACTCTCAACGGATTTCGAATCAGATTCGATGTTCCTTATAGTATCCGTATACGGACCAGAAAACGGTCCGTTTACGGAGTTGGATTTCGTATTAGACGGACCGAAAACGGACCGTAAACGGACCATTTTGTTTGTTGGGTTGATTTCTCGAAAACAAGGTAAAACACATCTCTGAAAATTTCAGAACAGATAGAAAAGCGCTTTAACTTTTTTTTTTAAATTAAAAAAAATAAAATTGCGGCATGTTTTTTGATAAATAAAGTTTAAGTTTAAATTTGAAAAATTCAGAACTTCTTCTGAAAATTTTCCATACAAAAATCTATAAAAAAAAACTTTTGTCTAAAGACTTTACTGTGTTTCATTTAATTTGCATAAATATTAAAGTAAAGATAATCAGGCAAAAAAGTTTGATATTTTCAATATTTGACCACGCCTACAAGGCCCACTTTTTGAAAAAACTTAAATTTTATTTTTGTTACTTAAGGTGTGTTTATATCATCCCACCGAGTCTTTGGATTTTAAGAAAGTCAAATATTACCAAAGTCTTAATACTGCCAAAAAATCATAAACAAAATCAAAAGACATTTTTATAAACAGCTGTTTGTATGCAAATCTAATAACAGCCATTTTTTGAAATATTTCATAAAATCAAAAGTCTTATTGGACTGTCAACAAAATCATATTAAACACGATTTTTTGACAGGTCTTAATACTCAGTGGTATGACATAAACACAGCTTTAATAGTACCCTAAGAGCGAATACGTTGCAAATGATTTCATATTAACACAACTTTTATTTGCTAAACATTTGGTGTGGAATGCCTCATTTGTTTAATACTTTGGTCGTGATCACCATTTCCACAGACGGACAGACAGACGAACATCGCTAGAATGTCTTAAAATCGATCACTGATCAATAATATATATCGGCCATTCCAGGAAAGACCGGCCAAAAATGGGCATTTTTTTTACCTTGAGTCGTCTGAATATCACAAAACTTTTTTTGTAGGAACTCTAAGGAGCCATTAAGAGAATTCAGTTTTCAGTTTAGAGAAATTTAAAAAACACTCGATTTTAATCGCGTTTTTCATTTTTTGAAATATTAAAAAATTGGAAAATGTGGTTAACTTTGAAAATTAATATCGTTCAAAACGAGTTTAATTGCCAATATCGTCTACTTTTACAGTATTATAGTAGAAAAAAAAATTTGAACTGCAGAACGCATTTTTTATGCAATTGCATTTTTAAAATGCATTTTTTAAGTCTATGGGCCTCTTCGATTTTTGATATCTTTCATGTTAATTAAAATATAACAATTTTACTAAAGACCTGCATTTATAATATTTTGGGTCTCGCAGTTAAAATATTTAAATTATTTTTTTTAAAAATTATTTAATTTTTTTTTCTATACAAAACTTGAAATTTGTTCACAATTTTTCGAGTTTTTATACCCTCCACTTAGTGAAAGAGGGTATATATAAGTTTGTCATTCTGTTTGTAACTCATCGAAATATCGATCTGGGACCCCATAAAGTATATATATTCATGATGCCCGATCGATTTTAAGACATTCTATCGATGTCCGTCTGTCCGTCTGTCCGTCTGTCTGTCTGTGGAAAATGCTGTCGCGGACAAAATATTGCACAGAGATGACTGAAACTTAACATATTTATTGGAAGTTCTCCCGAGAAGTTTGGTATTGCATTTCAGCGATATCGGTTCAGCGGTTCAAAAGTTATGAACGTAAATGTAAGCACACCTCAAAAATTTCAGTACATTCAACATAACCTAAATATACAAAATGCTTTAATTCGGCTTCTGGTTGACATATGTGAACATAATTGAACACCAAATGGTATTTTAACAAGTACGAACATATTTTTTGATAAAAAATAAAAAAATCGCTGATTTTTTTTTACCAAAATTTTTTTTCGCGGAAATTTTTTTTTTCAAAAAAATAAAAAAACCGCTGATTTTTTTTTACCAAAATTTTTTTTCGCGGAAATTTTTTTTTTCAAAAAAATTTTTTTTTTCAAAAGTAATTTCCTTTTAAATAATGTTTTTTGCAATAATCTTTTTGAAATTGTGGAGGGTATCACTACATTCGGCAAGGCCGAATTTAACTTTTTTACTTGTTTTAAATTGGATTGTATAAGTTGATAACACCGCTCAACAAATCGAAGGTTTTTGACTCCGGTTTGAAGTTTGATACAAAATTTTTAAAGATTTTGACTCGCTGATTCCAAATCTGTGCTCCAAATTTTTCCATCACGTCTAGAATTTTAATTATTCGCGGTTGAAAATGCGAAAAAACGCGATTTTTACCATTTTTGAAAGCCTGCACAGCAGCCACTGGGTGGAATAAAAATCTGATATAAAGCGTTAGAGTTGAATTGAACTATGATCTCAAATATATGATCAAAAAAATTTGAAGTTGTTGCACTATTATTGGCCAAACACGTATTTTAAAAAAACACTGTGAAAAAAATTAGAAAAAGCACCATTTTTAAAAGGCTCAAAAACAAAAACCAGATGATCAATCTTTAGTGTGATGAGCTCAAAATTTAGACAAAATCTCATTCTTTCTTATAGACTTTTAAACCCATTAAAGATATCTTCCGGTTTATACGAAAAATAACACAGAAAACTTAAATTTGTAAAATATTTATTTTTTTTTAGTTTTTCTTTGAAAAATATCAAAAAAAACTAAGGTACCTACCTTATCTTTTTTACAAAAATGATAATTTTAACAGTCATTTTAAAACGCAATTGTAACCCAACCAAACGCAATAATTAGAAAAAAATTGTTTTCTATGTTGGAGACCATAGACAAATTATACTTTTGCGCTTTATACCAGATTTGTATTCCACTCAATGGCTGCTGTGCAGGCTTTCAAATAATGCAAAAATCATAATTTTTCGCGTTTTTAACCGTGAATAACTAAAAATCTGGACGTGATGGAAAACTTTGGAGTACAGATTTGGAATCAGGAGATCAAAGTCTACTAAAATTGATCACCAGAATTCAAACCGGAAAATGACTGTTGAGCGGTGTAATTATACCAGCAAGGTAAATCAAATTCGAGTATTCTAAATTTAATCATTTGTTAGAAGTTTCGTGATATCCGCGACTTTTGCAATTTGTATGCTAAAGTGCCATAAAAACGACATTTTTATACTTTTGGGATAATTTTTAAATTCAAATTTAAAAAACTCGATTAAATATATTTAACATTAAAAGATGTTTTATTTTTTTTTGAGAGAAAAAATATTTTTTTTTAAAAGTTTTTTTTCTGTCATCTTTCGTATTTTAGCTAAAAATCCGTAAATAAAAATTACAGTGTTATACTGTTATTATACATTTAAAAAATATAAAAAGGTTGTGACCCAGAAACCAGATCCACTAATTTTTATATATTTTGACCTCCTGAATTCGCCATCAGAATTGAATTCTATCATTGGATTTTCCTGTAATTTACAAGGAAAGTCCGCAAAGTGTACCTACATAATTTGTAAATTTGACCAAGTTAAAAATTTTTTCGCGAATACGGAGTTTTTGGTGGAAGATGTCGTAAATTCAAATCAAAAAAAAATTTTCACATAAAAATATATTTTTCGGGGGAAAAAAAAAATAATTCTGCGAGTGAAAATTACAGTGTTTTATTATTATTGTATATTCAATAAACTTAAGATGATTGATATTACGCAATTGTCTAAATATTAAAAAAAAAAAAACATTTGTTTTATTTAAACATTTTTAGGCTGGATTACTCAATGCTCCGTTATAAAATAACTCTTCGTTAAATTTAACTTTTTCATACAAATTTTGACTTAAGGATCCGTTAAATCGGCAGTTAGCAGCTAACTTTTCATTGAGTAATCCGCCCTTAATCGCGAATATTGATAATACAAACGCAATTAATGAAACAGTATTTATAGTACCATGGAATTCATTGTACACAAACAAAATTTAATATTAAAATTTAAGTTTTTCACGAAAAAATATATTTTTGCTAATAAAAAATATTTTTTGCGAAAAAATTCATTGTTATACTGTGCTTATTCAATAAATTTAAATTGATTTAAATTCAGAATTTCTCCTATTACACTTCGACACAATTGAAGGGTCATTTCTTAGGGCCTCAACCAAACCGAGACAGTTTGAAAGTACTTGTGTGTAGTAGTAAAACCCCCAATGGGTTTTGCTCTGTAACGTCTCAAATTTTTTTTATAGCCCACTGATTTTTTTTTTTTTTTAAAGGCGTTTGAAAAAAGTCGAAAAAAATAATGTAACTGTTCTCTTGAGCTTAAAATAGTGTTAGGATGTCTTCAATAGAATTTGATGGGGAATTTTTTTCTAGAATATATTAACCCTCTATCTGCCGAATTTATTGCTCATTTAAGTACTTTTCTTAAGAAATGGCTCAAAAGTCTACTAAGACTTGCGTTTAAAGGGTTAAAATGTTCTACGAATATGTTCTGCATCAAATTTCACTAGGGGTTACTGGAGGCAGAAAGTTCGACTGGTATAAAGAAAATGCAGAAAAAATATAAATTGTAAAGTGTCATTCATTTTTTTATATTTTTGCCAGAAATTGTATACAATGTAAGTTTTTTTTTTTCATTACCATTGGTTGTATCAATTGTACCATTACTTATAAATTTAATTACTAATGAAAATTAAAAAAAAAAATAATTACCATTGGTATGGCATCACTTAAAAAAAATAATTACCATTAGTACACTCAAAAAAAAAAAAACTGTAAAGTTAGCAAAAAATTTAGTTAAATTTAACTAAAAAGCACCTGATTTTGGGCCTACTAAATTTTTAGTTAATTTAACTAAAAATATTTAGCTAACTTTTCGTAGAATGAATGTAGCAAAAAAAAACCGTAACTTCCCTGCAAAAAAAGTCATTACCACTTTTTAGTGGAGTGCTTTAAAACTATAACAAATGTAATGAAATTCAACAAAAATAACAAAAAACACAAGACAAAAACACACAAACAGTTTTTTCTACTCCAGAATACATAGATATTCAGCTCTTAACTCATTACCAATCGCGACACCTCCATACAAATGTAAGTAGATATTCAGTAGATAAGAACTACTCCAGGGAAGTAGTTGGAAGTTGTTTGAAAGCTCGGAGTACTTCTTATCTACTGAATATCTACTTACTTTTGTATGGGAGTGTCGCGGGAGGTAATGAGTTAAGAGCTGAATATCTATGTATTCTGGAGTAGAAAAAACTGTTTGTGTGTTTTTTTTCTTGTGTTTTTTGTTATTTTTGTTGTATTTCATTACATTTGTTATAGTTTTAAAGCACTCCAAATAGAAGTACTCCGCACTTTTTTTGCTGGGTTTAACTAAAAATTTAGCTGAAATTTCGTAACGTTTTTATGTACATATATTAACAAAAAAATTAGTTGAATTCAGCTAAACTTTTTGTTACTTTTCGTAAACTCAAATTTACAAAATATTTTGTAAAAAATTGTAAGTTTATTTTTTCTGTTTTTTCATCAGCTTAAGTAGAACTTATGAGATTCGCATAGGAGGCTTCACAAGAAATTTCACTTAACAAATTTGTTACGAAAAATCAGCAAATTAATTAGTAAAAATTCGTAAACTCAGTTTTGAAGTCAACAAAAAAAATTAATTCAAAATTTGTTCAAAACTAGTATTTTCGTAAATTGAACTTAACTAAAAAAAGTAGTTAAAACGCTGATTTTAACTAAAAATTTGCTAAAAAGCCAGTAAACTCGAGTTAACAAAAAAAAATTTGTTAACTTTACAGTTTTATTTTTTTGAGTGTATTACTTTTAGCTTTGTAATCTTTATTTTACAGTTAATTTACATAGTTTTCTGCTAAAATACAGATTTAAACAAAATACTTCGTATTTTTTGTAACAAAAAAAAAACAAAGTTTTATCTGTATTTTTACTTATTACTACACTCAAAAAAATAAAACTGTAAAGTTAACAAAATTTTTTTTGTTAACTCGAGTTTATTGGCTTTTTAGCAAATTTTTAGTTAAAATCAGCGTTTTAACTACTTTTTTTAGTTAAGTTCAATTTACGAAAATACTAGTTTTGTACAAATTTTGAATTAATTTTTTTTGTTGACTTTAAAACTGAGTTTACGAATTTTTACTAATTAATTTGCTGATTTTTTGTAACATTTTTGTCAAGTGAAAAATTTTAAACATTTCTTGTGTAGCCTCCTATGCAAATCTCATAAGTCCTACTTAAGCTAAACTTAATGCTGTGAAAAAAATAAGAAAAAATAAGTGAAGTTTTAGTGTTTAAAAACAATATTTAACAAACTTAAAATTTTTTACAAAAAGTTTAGCTGAATTCAACTAATAAAAAATGTTACGAAATTTTCAGCTGAATTTTTAGTTAAAATTACGTTTTTTTGCTACATTCATTCTACGAAAAGTTAACTAAATATTTTTTGTTAAATTAACTAGAAATTTAGTAGGTTCAAAATCAGGTGTTTTTTTAGTTAAATTTAACTAAATTTTTTGCTAACTTTACAGTTTTTTTTTTTTGAGTGTATGTTATCTTAATTTCATAGTTAAAAATTGATTTTTTTGTAAAAATTTTATATGCATTTTTTTTTTTTTTTTTTTGGAGAAAAAACTAAAAAGTACCAAAAAAAGTTATAAAAAAAAATCTTTTCAGAAATCTTATAAAAATTTTGCAAAAAAACATACATTAACTAAACTCTGTAAATTTACTGAGTTTTTTTATAAAAAATTTTGGTTGCATCAAATGCATTTTACAAATATATGTAAATTTACACAGTTTTCTCTATAAAAAGACGCTAATATTTTACCAATATTTTACTAGAAACTCTGTAAATTAACAGTTTTTTTTTGTCAAAATCATTTTACAGAGTTTTATAGTAAAATTACCAAGAAATGTTGCTAGCTGCAAAAGTATGGTGTACTCTATTAAATTTGCAGAGTTTTTCTGTAATTTAACAGAGTTAATTTTTTGAGTGTAAGTTTATGATAAAATTGCGCACCTTGAGAATTCCCTTAATAGTTTTAATATTTTTAAACACACGCACACACTCACACATGATATAAATTTAAAAGCAAATCCCTAAAAATACAACACAAAATTTACTTTAAAAACTTGTTCTATAAGATACACTGATTTAATGTAGTATAACTAAATACAAACATACACTCAGAAAATTATGTAAGTTATTTGTATATTTAACAGTAGTTAGTTGTTTTCAACTACAAAGTCAGTTGTTTTTGTATGAAAAATATCAAACAACTATTTCTGTTAGTTATTTTAAGTCGTTTACTAACATAATTTTTTGAGTGTAGAGTATCTGTCCTTATAAGTATAGATACAAATAAAATTATAAATCGAAAACGAGTATTTACACTAAATTTAAAATAATTTTGTATATGATTTTAAATAAATATTAAACAACTATGGCAAAAACATACGCACGTCAATTTTTTTCCAAAATTTTTTTCAAAGTTAAGCCAAATAAATTATCTACAGAACTCCATTTTTCAAGTTATTTTAATTTAACCCTCTAGGTATATTTGGAAAAAAATGTTAGGGTGAAAAAATCTCACATTTTACCCAGTTTTTGGCGACTCTGGGTCAGTTTTGGGCAAGGTTGGTTACCGAAACGAATAACGGTAAGGGTAACGGTAACGGTATCTAATTTTTATTTATTTCGGTAAAGGTAACGGTAAGTGTTTTCAAATCGTTTCGGTAACGGTATGTACCGGTACCGAACCAACCAAACCGGTACGTACCGGTATTATTAATTTAGTTAAAAATTTGAAAAAAGATGGAACTGAAAGCTAAAAATATTTTATAGACCCAAAAACCAGTATAGATTTGATATGATTATTATTTTTGTCATTTATTTTATGATAATTTGCAAATTATAAATTTAAAATTATGTTAGCAATTTGATTTTATTTTTTTGTTCGTTAAAATCCCTTAAGACAGGTAAAATTTTGAATACCGGTACAATACCGGTAACTTCTAATAATTATAACGGTAAGGGTAACGGTATTTTAAAAATATTTTTAGCGGTATCGGTATCGGTAACGGTATTCGATTTGAAAGGGTTTTGAATCGGTAACGGTAAAATAAGGGTAACGGTAACCAACCATGGTTTTGGGGCTTTTTGTGAATTCTTACACCTACACGCCCAACACAAAAAGCGCCACAACTGTCCAGGAGTCGCCTAAAAAGAGGTAAAATGTGAGACCGACCCCCATTCATTTTCCATCCCATACATTTTTTCCAAATATACCAAGGCTTTATCTCCAATTCTTAAGGGGGCTTCCATACAAGGATTACAGCGATAAAAATGCTCCTACCTCTAACTATCTTAAGGGTGGCACTGGAGGAGTCAAATATTTGAACGACCTCCAATAGTTTTTCCACAACAACTTTTTTTCAGAAAACACTTTCCATCTATCTTCATCCATTAAAGTGGTCCCCTTACAATACTATTTATTTTTTCAACTTTTCTTTTATTAAATCCGCTCTTACCGCTTCAAGGGGGCCTCCTAGAGGGATAAGAAGTAAAACCGACCCTCTTAACTTTTACCCTCAAACATTTTTTCTGAATATATCAACAACCTATCTTAACTTTTTAAGGTAAAATCCATCCAAGGCATTATGTGAACTTTCTTAAATAATGGGATATATCTCATGGAATGGGCAATATATTATGGAATGGATGATACATATTTTTAGCGTAAGTCTCCTTTTTGATGAATTTTTTTTTTATTTCACCAATTTAAAGCATATGGGTGAAATCAAAAAATGTCAACCAAACCATGTAATCGTGTAATATCTCATACATGGGTTAAAGTATTCGCATATTTTTTAATGTACAACGTCGCATAGATTGGCGTTCTACATAACTAACAACAATCCGGATACTAGTAAGCTATTTTAAACAAGTTATTTTCATTTTTGTAGGCCAAATGTAAACTCCGTCGCCAGTAACATTTTCAATTTTTAAACTTTAACCGGTTATATCTTAAAAACCAATAACCCAAACTCTTAATAATTGACTACATTTTTAAAGAGGGCATGCTGACGTTCTTAAAAAATATTTTTGTATAGTCATAACTATCTCCTTTACTCATACAAACACGGCTTCAATTGTGTAACGATTTTTCGACACTTTTTTTAGACATTATGGAACCTGAAAATTTTGTTGTTTTTGACGTATTGTGTTTAGAAAAATAATAGGTTATTGCCCCATTTATTAAACGCGAGGATATAAAGAATCATTTTGCATCATTGGTTTCAAGTTTGCTCCCTGCATATTAATTTCCCTGTATGAAAAGCTAAATCATAAATGAAAAATCGAAAAATGCTGTAAACTCCGTCTCCACGTTTACAACAAAACTACTTAGCGTGCATCTGAAATATCGTCATATTTTGACGTATCTAGTTGACATCTAATGATTTTTTTTCGGAAACCAATTTCCGACAAATAGTTTTCGAAAAAAAAGGGCAAAAAGTGATGAAATGTAAACTCCGTCTCTGTAAACTCCGTCAACTTTTTTTTTTTTTTTTGCAGATTGCATTAAAAAACCTTATGAAGTTGTTAAAACCGACGCAAATATTAACACTAGTCATCAGAGAACGAAGCCGACCGGCTTCGAGTCGGCTCACAGCCGCCGTCGACAGTTTCTAGTTGCTCAAGCCGCCGCCGAAACAGGCGGCTTTTGTCGGCTCAAATTTTCAGCCGACTTTCTCAGCTTAGCCGACAGGATTTAAAAATTATTAAAATTTTATGCATGATTTTTTAAGATGTTTTATTTTGCTTAGAAATGTTTTCATTTTTGTGTGTTTCCCGCTAAATCTATCGATTTTGAATAGAAAAACATTAGACTGGTTCCATTTTGAATAGCATGGGCCTTCAGCCGATGGTTGTTTCATTTATAAAAAAGTTAACCTAAACATGCTTCCGATTTATTCAAAATTGTGTATAATTTGCGTTTAATTGTTGTTCAAAATTGTATCAAAATGTAAACTTTTTAATTTTACAGTAGAAGTAAAAAAATTATTTTTTAATCGGTAACAACTTCGATAATTTTGATTGGGTTCAGCTAAAATTTTGTGAGTTAATTTTATAAAAATGTATTATAATTAATCAAAAAAAAAATTATAAACTATAATTTCTAGCTCTTCGATTAGCGATTTCGCAAATTGAAAATTTCGAAACTTTTGGTTTTAATGATTTTATTATTAAGGGCGTTTTGCGATTTAGCTAACGATTGGGAAGACAATGGGATAAGACAAAATCGTGTTGTTTTTAATGCTTTTTAATTTATATTTTTTTATAAAATAAATTTAAAAAAAAATGTAGAAACTGTCGGCTATTAGCCGACTTTTAGCCGCCGCCGACTGTATTTTTGCATAGCCGCCGCCGCCGACTATTTTATATCGGCTTCGTTCCCTGCTAGTCATTCAAAAAAGTAAAAAAACTTATTTTAACAGAAATAATAATAAATTTATTCTACATTTCCTTAGAAAAATCCTATTAAAATAAAAAATAATTGTAAAATCTTTAATAACAAAAACCAGAAAAAAATCCTAATTACAAAAATTGTTAGCACTTACATAAAAAAGTGTTTTAAATTACAATAAAATGTTTTCAAAGAAAATTCAAAAAATTTAATGTATTTTTCTAAGGTGAATGTAAACTCCGTCACCAAAAAAATCATAAAAATGTCGATAAAATTTGTTTGAAACAGTTTGTAGAAGAGATCTTTTATAGTTATATTAGTAGTGATGTAACATATCGATTTTAATAAAAAAATTTACCAAAAATTAAAATTTTTTCTTTGTACAATTTTGGCTCAAAAACACTGACATTTTTTGATTTCACCCATATCAACAATTTAAATAATTTAAAAATCTTAAATTCGTAGATTTTCGTAAAAAAGCCGCGAGCTCGACCTTAAGATATTATTTTAAAAATCCCAAAAAAAACCGAAATTTTTTTCATTATAAGGAACAAATTTATATAACACATTACCAGGTAATGTATACCCCTTATTTGTAGCATTATTTTGGGATGTCTCACCAAACATTTGTTCAACAACGTATTATTTGAACGTGAAAAATAATGTATTACTAATTACTTGTTACGTAATGCATGATTATTGCAAAAAACTGTATTTCATATTTACTATTTCTATACATTAAATCATGGATGACTTATATTTGGTTACATTATGTATTATTTCAAAATTTGAAATCATCCCCTGTTAAAATCATCAATGCTGCAATGTATAAAATAAGCAATCATATACCTTATTTTGTACCCTATTTGGTAATCTAAGATTTGCTGGGTTACTTACTATTTTTAAGGTCGAATTATAATTGTGTAGACCAGAGAAACACCGGACACTTCAGCTAGTTTAATAATATTTTTCAAACAAACAAAAAAATATTTGTAAACATTTTTGAAGTTTATTTCAAATTTAAACATTCCAATTTTTTTGGAATTTGTTTTTTAAGTGGTCGCTTAAATTATCATATAGGCAATAACGTTTACGCTATTATATCGTTCTTGTGGGTTAGTTAGATTATAGATACACTCAAAATAATACATTAGTAAATTTTAGCAAATTTTTAGTTGAGATTAGCATGTTAGCAAAAATATCTTGTAAACTTCATTTAGCGCATTAGCAATTTTAAACAAAATTTGAACTAATTTTTTTTTGCCAAATTTAAAATTGAGTAGACCAAATTTTTACAAGCATTTTTGTAGCTCTCAACCAGACCTTTGAAGATTTAATTCCCTAATTCAATTTCTTAAATCTGATTTAAAATAATTGAATTAATTCCCTGTTTCTATAAATCGAAAAGAATTAATTCATTATTTAATTCACTTAATTTCATTGCAAAGAATTAATTCTTTGATTTGATTAAATTGAATTAATACATTTTGATTTGAATCAACTGATTCAAATCACTTTGATTTGAATCAACTGATTCAAATCACTTTTGATTTAAATCAACTGATTCAAATCACTTTTGGTTTGAATCAACTTGATTTAAACTTTTTTCACTTAAATCAAACACTAAAAATGCACATTATAAAAATCTTATCATGTCTGATTGCGTTAAAGTCATTGGAATATCGTCATTTTAAACACACGCCATCAATAAACAACACTCCAAATTGTACAGTATTATTAAATGTGTACCTTTAGTCTAGAGTTGGGCGCTGGTCACGTGATTTGCGTGATTCACGTGAATCACGCGTGAGTGTAAGTGATTTTCATTTCAATCACGTGATTGTGAGTGGGCGTGATTTGAAAAAAAAAACTGAGTGAGTGATTAGTGAGTGAGTCATTTATTTTTTGCGTGAGTTTGCGTGATTAGATTTTTTGATTTGCCCAATTTTTTTAAAATTTTCGTGAAAATTTTTTTTTTAGAGTTTTGTTTTTTTTTGGTAAGAAAATTTTATTGTGACTCACGCGTGAGCGTGATTGAATCTGGCGTGAGTCACGCGTGAGTGTGAGTAAGTTTTTTATTACTCACTTGAATAGTGAGTGAGCGTGAGTAAAAAAATATTGCGTGAGTGATTAGTGAGTGATCCGATTATTTTTTGCGTGAGTGAGTGTGAGTCAAAATCCACTCACGCGCCTATCTCTACTTTATTCAATAACGAATTTGGCTCTTCAGCATAAAAATAACTAAATTTAACACAAAAACAATTAATGATTAACATTTTTATTATAAACATACATTTCCATTATATCGAAAAGTCGTGCATTATCCCACCCTTAATATATATGTGCAAATTAATAAATGTTATATTAAAGCAATGTCTTGTTTTTTTGTGATTCCTATGCATGCGGGCATAGGCTAAAAAATGCAGCTTGTGCGCTGCCAATAAAATGTACACTATTAAATTCTGTTGCTTTGACTTTTTGCTTGCTACTACCTCACAAGCATAAATGTTATAGTATGTGTGTGCGTGTGTAAAGTAAATACTTTGATTTAAGAAAAAAATGTTTAAATCAACTGATTCAAAACATTTTTGATTTGAATCAATTGATTTGAATCAAATTGATTTGAATCAATTGATTTGAATCAAATTGATTTGAATCAATTGATTTGAATCAAATTGATTTGAATCAAGTGAATTAATTCTTGTTTGATTTGAATCAAGTGAATCAATTCATTATTTAAACAAGGAATTAAACAAAAAATTAGTTAATTCTTTCAACAAAAAGCTGAAATTAATTCTTTTGAATCAAATCAGCAAGAATTAATTCCTTGATTTATAAATATGAATTAATCTTTTTGCGAATCAAATCAAAAAGTGAATTAATTCTTCAAAGGTCTGCTCTCAACACGTAGAACAAGACCGCAAAATAATCAAAAGCTCTCCGAGTAATATTTTTGAAGTTATCCAGTTTTGTAATTCTCAAAACCCCGGTGGTCCCCTAAAATCATGTATCTCAAAAACTAAGAAAGGTAGAACGAAACGGACACAAATTTTGGATCAATAACTATGATGATTTTTAAGAAACCCAACTAGGTCTAGGCCCATCTAATTTTTTACCAAAAAAATTGTGGGTTCAAAATCAGCAAATTTTCTTGTAGGTTTACAAGCTTTTTTTGCTAACATTACAGTTTTTTTTTTTTGAGTGTAGAATTATAGATAGAAGAATAATACTGAGCCTTTTTTTTGTTAACAACCGTATATTTTGTAGCGCAATGTCTTAAAATTTGTATATAACCAAATAATTTTGAGGAGGGGGCCCAGGGCCCCCCTGCGTACGTGTCTGGTTAAACGATTTTTTAATTTTTGTATCCATACAAATAAGGACAGGTACTCTATGTTTATGTTCCTACACACATATACATATGTTGGAGAAAAAAGTCAAGGTTAAACAAAAGCAGAAACATCACCGGCAATACCATGGTATCTCACTATGTCCACGTTGGTTTAGTTTTTGTTAAAGCCATGTTTTAAATTTAAAAGAACCAGTTGCATATCTCATTTTTGTTTTTATTTTTTACACTTGGGTCTTTTGTGGTGTATCGTTGTTGTATATTTTACTTCTGTTTTACAGTACACGCAAAAAAATTATTGGCTAAAAATTTTCAATTAAATCTATTGATCAACAAAATTTAAATGAGTCAATCAATGGTTTGATTAAAATTTTTGTTTTTTCTTTAACTGTCGAATTACAAATTTTCAACATACAGTAGAATCTCACAAATTAGAACTCTCACAAATTAGAACTGTCCAGAAATTAGAACCGGCTATTTTAATGTATTGGACGCTCTAAAATTAGAACCTTTGGTTCTAATTTCTGGAAGTTTTTCTTTTTTTGTTTTTATTTACACTACCAAATATTTTTTTTATAGTTTTTTTTTTTAAACTAAATAGGGGAAAACCCGAATTGTATGTAGTTAACGCTCTAAAATTAGAACCAGTGGTTCTAATTTCTGGACTTTTTTTTTTGTTTTTATTTTCACAATTCCATAAGTGTAAGAGAAATCGAAAAATGGAATGACGATGGGTTTAATGACGGATCAAATAGCATTGACGATGATATAATCGATGTAACGCCTGTTATTTCTCATTTCAAAGCCCTTAAAAGTGTTTTTTTTACAAATTTAATGTGTTATAGTAATTTAATATTAACAAAAAAAAATTTTTATGTTAAAATAAAGCAGTCGTAACTATTTTTATTATTATTTTATCATTTTCTTTGAAAAAAAAAAATGTCCAGAAATTAGAACTTTTCAGAAATTAGAACTACCCGAGGAACAAAGTGGTTCTAATTTGCGAGATTCTACTGTACCAGCTTTTTTTTCAGTTATTTGAATAGATTAATTCAAAAATATACAAAATAATCTGGTTTTTCTTTTTTTATTGTTGGCAACATATTGGAAAGCAAAAAAGAAGAATTTTTTGATAGATTTGTCATCTATATATATAAAAGAGTAATGTGACTGACTGACTGACTGACTGACTGACTTATATACTCATTCATCATCGCCCAGCCCAAACCGCTGAAGCTAGAGACTTGAAATTTGGACTGTAGGTCCACCTCCCGGAATATAGATCCACTAAGGCTGGATTTTTGCCAATGTTGATTCTAAGGGGGTAAAAAGGGTAAAAAACTGTACTTTTGGTACTTTTTATATCTCCTGAAATAATGGTCATAGAGACTTGAAATTTGGACTGTATGTTCACATCCCGGAATATAGATCCAATAAGGCCGGATTTTTGCCAATGTTGATTCTAAGGGGACAAAAAGGGTAAAAAACTGTACTTTTGGTACTTTTTATATCTCCTGAAATAATGGTCACAGAGACTTGAAATTTGGACTGTATGTTCAACTATTGGAATATAGATCCAGTAAGGCCGGAATTTTGCCAATGTTGATTCTAAGGGGACAAAAAGGGAAAAAAACTGTACTTTTGGTACTTTTTATATCTCCTGAAATAATGGCCACAGAGACTTGAAAGTTGCACTGTATGTTGAACTCCTGGAATATAGATCCAGTAAGGCCGGATTTTTGCCAATGTTGATTCTAAGGGGGTAAAAGGGGTAAAAAAATGTACCTTTGGTACCTTTTATATTTCCTTAAATAATGGTCCTAGACACTTGAAATTTTTAATGTAGGTTCAGCTCCCGGAATATAAATCTACAAAGTTGCCAATGTTGATTCTTAGGGGTAAAAAGGGTAAAAAACTGTACTTTTGGTACCTTTTATATTTTCTTAAATAATGGTCCTAAAAACTTAAAATTTGCAATGTAGGTTCACCTCCCGGAAAAAATATTCACCAAGGCTGGCTTTTTGCCAATGTTGACTCTACGGGGGTAAAATGGAAAAAAGTGTACTTTTTGTAATTTTTTTAGTTTACTGAAATAATGGTACCTTATATAAAAAGTACCTTTTATAAAATGTACCTTTTATATAAAGTACCTTTTATAAAAAGTACCTTTTATAAAAAGTACCTTTTATAAAAAGTACCTTTTATAAAAAGTACCTTTTATAAAAAGTACCTTTTATAAAAAGTACCATTTATAAAAAGTACCTTTTATAAAAAGTACCTTATATAAAAAGTATCTTTTATAAATAGTACCTTTTATAAAAAGTACCTTTTATAAAAAGTACCTTTTATAAAAAGTACCTTTTATAAAAAGTACCTTTTATAAAAAGTACCTTTTATAAAAAGTACCTTTTATAAAAAGTACCTTTTATAAAAAGTACCTTTTATAAAAAGTACCTTTTATAAAAAGCACCTTTTATAAAAAGTACCTTTTATAAAAAGTACCTTTTATAAAAAGTAAATTTTTTAAAAAGTACCTTTTATAAAAAGTACCTTTTATAAAAAGTACATTTTATAAAAAGTACCTTTTATAAAAAGTACCTTTTATAAAAAGTACCTTTTATAAAAAGTACCTTTTATAAAAAGTACCTTTTATAAAAAGTACCTTTTATAAAAAGTACCTTTTATAAAAAGTACCTTTTATAAAATGTACCTTTTATAAAAAGTACCTTTTATAAAAAGTACCTTTTATAAAAAGTACCTTTTATAAAAAAGACCTTTTATAAAAAGTACCTTTTATAAAAAGTACCTTTTATAAAAAGTACATTTTATAAAAAGTACCTTTTATAAAAAGTACCTTTTATAAAAAGTACCTTTTATAAAAAATACATTTTATAAAAAGTACCTTTTATAAAAAGTACCTTTTATAAAAAGTACCTTTTATAAAAAGTACCTTTTATAAAAAGTACCTTTTATAAAAAGTACCTTTTATAAAAAGTACCTTTTATAAAAAGTACCTTTTATAAAAAGTACCTTTTATAAAAAGTACCTTTTATAAAAAGTACCTTTTATAAAAAGTACCTTTTATAAAAAGTACCTTTTATAAAAAGTACCTTTTATAAAAAGTACCTTTTATAAAAAGTACCTTTTATAAAAAGTACCTTTTATAAAAAGTACCTTTTATAAAAAGTACCTTTTATAAAAAGTACCTTTTATAAAAAAGACCTTTTATAAAAAGTACCTTTTATAAAAATTTCCTTTTACAAAAAGTACCTTTTATAAAAAGTACATTTTATAAAAAGTACCTTTTATAAAAAGTACCTTTTATAAAAAGTACCTTTTATAAAAAATACATTTTATAAAAAGTACCTTTTATAAAAAGTACCTTTTGAAATATGGATTGTAGGATCCTTCGGTGAAGAAAAAACATTCTGAAAGAGGTACTTTTTTTAAATTTCGTTTCTAATGGGGGTAATAAAGTGTACTTTTGGTACTTTATTTGTGCCTATAATAATGACCTTAGAAGATGGAGATGGAATTGGAAATGAAATGGAGTAGAACGGGGAACAGTATGGAGTAGAGCAGGGAACAATATGGAATGATATTTTTAACTCAAATTTTTGGTGTTTAGCTTTTTTTCACTCCATATTTTTTTTTTTTATTCCAATTTCTTTTTTCACTGAAATATTTATTCACTCAAAATCCAAAATCCCGACATAAGGGCTCGAAAATTGTATATATATATTTTTTTTTCCCCCGGAAAGAACATGATAACGTACCAGCAAAGTTATTAAAATTTTATTGTTTATATTATTCATTGAAATATTTTTTTATGGAAGACTTAATCGTCCACAAGTAAATAAAACAAAGACTACGTAGGGAAATTTTTTGAAAATCGATAGAGTAATCCTGACCCCTTTATTATCCGGTATTCAATACAACCGGTAACGAAGTACCGGGATTGTAAGCTAGTAAGCTTATAATTCATTTGATAAATCAATCATTATTTTGATTGAAATAAATAAAAAATTTATCAAACTTTTGATCAAAATCGAAAAAATGTTTGATTGAAAAAATTTTCAATAAATCACCTACAATTTGATGATTGGTATAACAATTTTTTTAATTGAAGGAATTTCAATTAAAAATTTATTGAATCCGCATTTTAGTTGATTGAAATTCGTTTCAAATTTTTTCTGTGTACATAGTGGAGAAAAATAATCATTATGGTTTGATTTTTTAATAACTGCTTCCCACATTTGTCCTTTTTGCCAGACATTTTCCCATGACTTGTTTTTCCTTTTAATTTCACAAAGTTTTCTTAACCACTTAACGACCACAGGCAAGTATACTTGCCAAAGGGTTTTTGGCGATTATTTTTGTTTAGATAAATGATAGGGTAAATCTGCTAAAAGATGAATTGTAGAGTAGATTTAAGGCCACAAATGTCTAGTTGTCAGAAAGTCTCTAACTGCATCCACTTAGTCACGTTAAGTCCTCAAAGCTTTTGAAATATAAATCTCAATTTTTAGAAAAAAAATACCTTTACTTATTTCGCGAACTATGGGTCATAAAGGGGGTCTAGAGATCTCAATTCTTGCAGAATAACTTTTATGCAGATCTTAAAAATCACAGCGGTTACCAAATTGCTTTGTCCATAACTGCGTAATCGTCATAGGGCAAATTTGTTCAGCAATAAAAGTAAGGGGTTAGGGGTCCAATTTTTTATAAAATAGCTATTAAGGAGTGAGATCATAAAAATGTTAACACACATAAAGTTAAATAAAAAACAGACTACTGAATTTTAAGACTTCAAACCAAATTTTTATTAAATAAAATTTAATACAAAATCATAACAAAAAAACCGCATGGAACTCTAACCACTACGAACAAAGTTATCCACTTTTTCCGGAAACCCTCCCATTAAGGCTTTTATGGTAGTTTCTGTCACCTTTTTAGAGCAGGTGGTCCATCTACGTTTGAAATCTTGCATGTCCTGGGAGACCTTTTTTGTGCCCTTTAATTCTTTTTTAACAAGAGCCCAATATCTCTCCACTGGCCTGAGCTCCGGGCAGTTTGGTGGATTTGCCTCTCTTGGTACAAAAACCACATTATTATCATTATACCACTCCAGCGCTTTCTTGCTGTAGTGACAAGATGCTAAATCGGGCCAAAAGTAAGTGGATACATTGTGCTGACTCAAGAACGGAAGAAGTCTCTTCTGCAAACACTCCTTGATATAAATTTCGCTGTTTATAGAGCCAGATGTCACAAATGACTGGCTTCTTTGGCCGCAGCTACATATGGCTTGCCATACTAGGAATTTTTTGGGGAATTTCGTTTGCTTTTTTGACCGAAATTTTTCCGCAACATTTCCTCGAACATCGGAAACATAAAATTCTTGACCAGGGAGCTGCGCAAAATCAGCCAGGACATAAGTTTCGTCGTCCATTACACAACAGTTGTATTTTTTTATAAAATTTGATTTCAATTTTCTAGCTCTGGTTTTGGCCTCCAAATTTTTAAAAGCGTTTCTATCGGGAACTTTTTGAACTTTGTAGGACTTTAGTCCCGCCTTACGTTTCACTTTACGTACAAAAAAGTCTGAGCATTGCACTATAGGAAATTTTACCCTTTTTTTGGCCAAAATTATTTACAGCCAAACGGCTGGACCGATTTGAATGATTTTTTTTGATTTGACTTTTGGAAGACTCTTTAGAGGGAGTGAGTGACTCTTTAAGTTTTTCATACACTCAAAAAAAAAATTAGTAAAGTTCCCTAAAAAATTAGCTAATAATTAGTTCCAAACAGGGTTCCCGGGTTATAAGTTTCCGCATCTTATAATTTTTTTTAGATCCTTGATAGATTATATGGTTTTATAAACTGTTTTTACTATTTTTTTTTTTATTTGAGTGTACACTAACTTTCGAAGATAACAGTAGAAATTTATTTTAACAATTTTAAGAAGGGTCCAACAAATCTACTTTTTAATAAGGATTTTATTCAAAAATTTGATTTTTGAGTTCCAAGTCGTCAACTACATTTCAAAATGCCACTACGGGCAGCCGTAGATGAAGCAAGAGCTAGGGGCTCAACTTCCCTATTTAGATCTTTAGAGATTTCTGCTGTAACTCGTATTTTTGTTCTTGCAGATTTTGACAAAAAAGTTAATTGCGGTCGCCCAGGTTTCGATTTAGTGGAGGCAGGCTGCGTTTAAAGTTTTCTTAACCAAGTATTGCCTTTAAGCCAAACAGCATGCTGTCTTTCAAAAATTTTCAAACTCCTACAACTTTTAATCCTTTTCATATTTATATTTGAACAAAATATTCTTAATTCCTCCTTTATATATTGTTTAAAGTTTTCGAAACATTCACTCTCAGCAATGTGTGAAAAGAAATGGCCAGAAATAGCGGCTCCTTATCCACCTTTGTTTTATTTCTCTCGCCATGTATTAAATAACTCTGAATTTGGCACTCAGTAGTCACCTGGAAAAATGCGTTTTTAAAAAAAGGTTGCACATATCCGACCTTGAAATTTAATAAATTCGGAAGGTAATTGATTGTCCTGGAGAACTTTTATGGTTTTATAGCTAACATATGCTATCATTTTTTTTAAAGTCAAAATAAAATTCCAATTCATACTTCAATAAGTTCATCTTAAGGTCACTTCAATTTTTCCAATTAAATCGGGCTAATAGATGAGTTCACCAACATTTCACTATTTATCATTAAAGTACTCACCTTCGACATTATTTTCCATTTTTTAGTTTTTAAAAACTATATTTTCTTAATATAAAAACTTTTGTTAGAAGCTATCACAAAATTCACTGCACTCAATCGTTATTTTATAACTAAGTAAGAAATTGCAAGAAAAACTACTGATTAAGTGACAGTATATCAATTCTGTCGAAAAGTTGAGAAAGAATTGTTTACTTTGTTAAGTTTTTTTTATATTAATGTAAAAAAAAATAATGTTTGCAAAAATTTTAATTTTGACTTTTGGCCAAAAAATGGGTAAAATTTCCTATAGTGCATTGGGCTAACCGAGCTGTTTTTCTGCCAGATGTGTTAGGAGCTCTCTTAAGGATGCTTTTAACTTTATATGCCTTACCAATGTTACGATAATCAGTCGTTGTTCCTGTTCCCGGCTTCCTTTCAATTGTTAGGTGTTCCAGATACCTTTTTACCACTTTTGAAACTGTTTGGCGGCATACATTAGTTTCTTTGGCAATTTTTTTGTATGTCCATGTTTGGTTTTGTTGAAAATATTTAATTATTTTTGAACGCACTTTTCTTTCATCGTCCATTGTGTAAAAAATTGCAAATTAAAACTCATGATGTAAATTAATTTATTAACTGACATATTTTTAAAATGTAAACTGCCGAAAAAAAAAATTTGGAAGCTTTACACCAAAGTTGTAGGCAAAAATGTGTGTTACAATTTTTATGATCTCACTCCTTATGTCAAAGATCACAAAAATGTAAAGAAAATCAAAATCGCTCCGGCCGAAAATGTATCGTCGTTAAAGGGTTAAGGCGCTTACACACGAGAAATAAAACTGCTAGAGCTTGAGCAAAACTTTTTTTTCAAAGCAACCTTATCAATTTTGATTAAATTAACGACTAAAAAAGTTTAGATATCTTCTATATACATAATTTTCCTATTTGTGTGTTCCTCTTTTTTTGTCTATCCAGAGCTTTTTGAAGCCCACTGATGAGCTACAAAGCTGAAAATTGGCATGCATATAGTAAAAGACCTGGGGCAGATCCTAACGTAGCCGGATTTTCGGTTTTTTGTTTGTGGGCGGAGAAATAAGCGGAAAAGTGGGCGTGGCAAAACTCAATTTTTTTACATTTTTACTTCTTTTGAAGCCCCCAAATGACTTAGGAAGCTGAAAATTGCATAGCATTTAGTTCTAACAATGAAGCATATCCTGAAGTAGTCGGATTAAAATTTTATAGACTGTGGAAGGAGAATTAAGAGAAAAATGGGGCGTGGAAAAATTCTGTTTTTTAATATTTTAACTAATTTGAAGTCCCCCTATGACCTATGAAGATGAAAATTGACATTTTTGCTTATTTTAAAGTCCTCTAATGACTTACAGAAAATTATGTAAGTTACTACATGTTAGTTGTTTATATATTTTACAGTAGTTAATTGTTTTCAACTACAAAGTCAGTTGTTTTTGTATGAAAAATATCAAACAACTATTTCTGTTAGTTATTTTAAGTCGTTTTTTTGAATAACTTACAAAAAAGTACTGTAATGTAGTAACAGTTATTTAAAGTAATTAATTTTAGTTTTTTTCCAAAACATAAAAATAAATTTTCTTTTTTTTATTTTTCACATCTTTAAAAAAAAAAACTTGGAAAAAATTTGGTCTTCAATTTTTTTCTGAAAAAATTTTTGAAAAAAAAAATTGATTATTTTATTTTTACTACATGTTAGTTGTTTTGACTACACATGTAAGTAGTTTTTACTGCATAAGTCAGTTGTTTTTTTGTCTGTTAAAATAACTAACTTTGTTAGTTGATTTAACTGATTGTGAGTTATTTTAACTGACATTTTCAGTTGATTTTACTAACATAATTTTTTTAATGATAAAGTATTGACAATGGATCATATCCTTATGAAGTCAACTGTGTATGGAGAATTATAAGGAAAAATTTAAGTGAAAAAATTGTGTTTTTTAACATTTTATCTAATTTTAAAACACTTCATGACTAAGGGCGGATTACTCAATGAAAAGTTTGCTGATATCTGCCGATTTAACGGAGCCTTATGTCAAAATTTGTATGAAAAAGTTAAATTTAACGGAGAGTTATTGTATAACGGAGCATTGAGTAATCCAGCCTAAGATAAAAATTGCCATGTATATAGGGGTGACCATTAGGGTGGGTCGATGAAATGCATATTTGCGAATCTCGTTAACTAATAGCAAAAACTCGACGCGCATTTTCGAGCTGATAACGGGAAAAATCATGAAAAAAATTTAGGAGGGTACTTTTAGGCCTCTACAAGCGGTTTTAGTTCGCGGTTTTTGGAAAAAAAATATTTTCTTTAATTTTTTAAAAATATTTTAAAAATTAAGTAAAATAATGCTTCCTAGCAAAAACTTGCATTACCAAGTAATGAAATGTGTAATGGGAAATTCAAAAGTTATAACTACTTCTGATTCGAATTACCTTTCCCATTACATTTACAAGCAAGTGTGCCAAATGTAATGATTATCAAAACAGTATTAATAACTAATTACGTATGTACTTATAGGTATGAAAAAATTATTTAAAAAAAAAATTAAAAAAAATAAAAAAATATTTAAATTTATTTTATTTTTAATCAAAATAATGTACAGTGAGTCAAAAAGTGAAAATCTAGTTCCGAAATTTTTTTATTTTATTATAATGACTTCGGTAAGTCATTATTAATAAGTCCTTATTTTACATTTTAAAATAATGCTAAAGGTAATTTTCTGTCATTACTAAGTAATTTGAATGGTAATGATGTGTCATTACCAAGTTTTTGCTGGGTTATTACGAAACAAGTTCTAAAAAAAAAAATTATCTCGCCAATTTTAGTCCGTGGATGCATTTTTATATCCAGGAAAGTTCGATTTATTTTATAAAAAAAAATATTTTTTATTTCATAATAGCACTCAAATGGTGCATAAGGCCGATTTAAGAACATGAATGATAAAAATAAAAAAACTGCGGGTATTTATAGCAATCCACAAGTGCAAAAAATTCGCAAATTACAAAAAAATTAAAAATGGGTATCAAAATTTTGGTAAAATAAAGCGTTTTAAGAAAATGATAAAAAAACAAAACAAATTGCCGGCTATTTATAGCAATCCGCAAGTGCAAAAAATTCGAAAGTACCAAAAAAAATTAAAAAATGGAAAAATGGGTATCAAATTGTTGGTATAAAAATGCATCCACGGGCTAAAATTGGCGAGATAAATTTTTTTTGGAACTTGTTTCGTAATAAGCATTATTTTACTTAATTTTTAAAATATTTTTAAAAAATTAAAGAAAATATTTTTTTTTCAAAAACCGCGAACTAAAACCGCTTGTAGAGGCCTAAAAGTACCCTCCTAAAATTTTTTCATGATTTTTCCCGTTATCAGCTCGAAAATGCGCGTCGAGTTTTTGCTATTAGTTAACGAGATTCGCAAATATGCATTTCATCGACCCACCCTAGTGACCATGGGACAGATCCACACGATGGATTTTTGATATCCGGTTTAAGGACGGAAACGAAATGGGCGTGCTTAATTCAGTTCTAAAACTTTATCAATAAAACCTTTTATACGCAAGCATACAATTTTTTTCCAGTTTGGAAAATATATTAGAGGTATTCAGGGTCTTGTTACCACCCCTGGCAATGTAGCAAAAGAGTACTTCTTTCAAAAAATACATGTATTTTGAAAAGTAATTTTGAAAAGTGCTCTTTTACCACCAGTGCCAGGGCTGGCAAGCAAGACTCTGAATACCTCTATTGATATAACTCAATCTAGCAATATTAAATTTGTGAAGCACAAACATAATTTTTTTTATAAAGTTTGGTAAAAAATTAGAATTATTGAGAAAAGTGATTTGGTGTTCCGCCTGGCAGGGCCAGGCTATTCGACTAGTTTTTTAATGATATCAGCTGACTCTATGATACCATTTATGCTGTTAAAAAGAAGATTTAAAAAAGAATTACAAAAAGATCCACCCCATTTTATGTAGTTTGTTTATAGCTATATTATTGTTATAGATTTTTCATCACTCACACTACCAAAAAACACACTGTGCGCCCTACTGTACATACTTAAGTGGCAAGATCAATACTAAGTTTCTCTCCACAGCATGGGGTCAGTAGTTGAGCGAGTATTGTATTTCATTGAGAGATTGATCACAAACCACAGTACCTAACAGTATGGAAGTAAAGTATTTCTTCACAATGCAGCAGCAAACAGCTAAAGTGAAAAATGCCCCTTTTAATTACAATTGAGGCAGCGCACATTGGGTTCAAATGGTACCAAAGTGGCGATTAATTGAAATTTATAAATGAAGTTTTTGTTATAAGTTTTGGTATGGGGTAAAAGTAGATAAAATTCTGCAACGCTAGTTATCAAAATCAATAAACTAAGTTGTTTACTTTTTTTTCGGTGAGCTGTCAAAGTTAGCAAATTATTGCAGTCTTTGAAAAAAGTAAAAAAATTCAAATTTTTTACAATTCAAGCGATTATTAGTAGTATTAAATCTTTTAAAAGAAAATCTTTTATAATGGAACCTTAAACAACAGGTATTAAACTAAATTGCAAAATTTTTTTTGTTTATAAAAATTGGGTCTTAACATTTTTAATAATTTTTTTAAAAAGGACCCGAAATTGGGATATTTTCCCCATTTAATGGGCTACACATATTAAGTTAGTAATAGTTGGATTTAGTTTTGTGGATTTTAAAAAAGTATAGGATATCAGCTTTTATTTAAAAGAAAAAAAAGTACAGACAATGCCCGGCCCTTTTTTTTTATTCCCGTTTTTGTGTAAAAAGTCTGGGTATCGTTTATTAAACAAGACCATAATATGTATGTTTATACCCTTCAACTACGGTATGGGCATACACTCACTTAGTCATTCCGTATGTAACGCATCGAAATATGGGTCTAGGACCCCATAAAGTGTATATTATTGATCACTGATCGATTCTAAGACATTCTGTGACTAACAGTGTGTCCGTCCGTCTGTTGTTGAGCACACCATAAAGTACATAAAACAAGAGCTAGAATCCTGAAGTTTGTCACAAATATGTATAATGGTCATAGGCTGGTTAAGTTCTTGAACGAGCAAAATCGGACCAGGGGGGAAAAAGTTCCCCCTTGAAGAACTAAAACTACCCCAGAAAAATATTTTTTTTACAAGTTTTATTTGTATATTTGTTCAATAAATGAAACATTTTAATGCCATATGAAGTTCATCGACCTGAATTTGAACCAAGGGGGATCAGGAAAGCTAATTTTTTCTGTCCGCCCCTTTTTGGGGGCGTGTATAGAAAAAATAATTTAAATAATGATAAATTTTTATTAATTAGGTGCAAACAATTACATCTATTTTTTTGGCAACGTTTATCGCGAGGGGAAGGTGTCCCCCATAGTCTCCCGGTAAACACCCACCCGTTACGCCAAAAAAACGTCCCCTCCATTTGTTTTTTGTAGCTTTATTATATGTTCAAGGGTTTCGTGTTTTTTTCCAAAAACAAAAAAAAAAAACGACTAAAAGATTAAAAAAAAAACATTTTGTTAAATTTTTTTTTTCTCAAATGCTGTGTTTTTATGTATTTTTGATAATTCGTTAATAAAAAAACTTCAATATTCCCATAAATCACTTTTTTCAGATAAATTTGTACATTTATGAGATTTTGTGAAAAACAAAAATTGGATGTTAAATAAAATTTAAAATAAAATAAATACATATTGTGCATTCTTTCTTTGATTACTTTGATAGCACATTATGTACACTTTAATTTCCATTTTTTTTTATTAATTTATCGCTTTTCATTCCAAAGTTACAGCAAAAATTGTGAACTATAACCCTTTTTTCCGAAAAACAAAAAAACGCCTAACAGGTTAAAAAAAAATTTTTTTTCTAAATTTTTTTTTTTCTAAATGTGTATTTTTACGTGTTTATATTAGTTCATTAATAAAAAAATATAATATTCTAAAACTACTGCTTATCTGAATTAATCGCCATTTTGGGTACCATCGAACCCAATGTGCAGCGTGCAGCAGACGGCAAATTTTTAACGTTTAATAAAACGTTAAGTCTACACTCTAAAAAATGCTTGTAAAATTACTTCTATAAAGTGGGTAAATTTGTATGTAAAATTCCACACAACGCCTAAAATTGAGCACAAAGTGTTTCAAATTTTAGTTTACACACAATAATTTGAATATTACGCATATTATATAGTATTTTGTATGTTTATAAATATTTTCGTAAAGAAATAAACAACAAATTTATAAAATTACACACTTAATGTTTATTGTAAGCATTAATTAAGTGTTTAATTTTCCAACATTTAAAATACAATTTTAAAATACAAATTTAAATTGTCAAAATAAAATAAAAATAATATCGAAAAATGTTCTAGCCATGAAAATAAAGCAGTGAAAAAAAAACATAAAAAGAATAAAATATAGATATAATAAAAGTCTAAAATATATAGCAAAGTTTCAACGCAACATAAAATTTATGTTATAATTGATTCAATTTTAGTTTTTGAATTCTTTATAATTTTTTTCAGAACAAACTGACGTTAGAAAAATTAATTCTTTTTTATTAACTATGTATGTATGTAATTAATGTTTGATTTAATTCATTTCATACACAAAATTGCAAGAAAAAAAAATAATCTAAGATCGATCGGTCTGAGCTTACGACTTACAAGGGAGATCTTTTAGAGGGCACCTACCGATTGTCCTGAAACTATAATATGGGAATGAGGGGGAAAAAATAAAAGTTACCTGTTTTTTTTTAGCTGCCCAATCTTAAATTTAAAAAAGGGTTGCCACCTTATGAAAAAATAAGGTCGGGAAAATCCGTATAAAAGCTGAACTTGCAGGAATTTCGCCAAACGTAACAATACGGGTCAGCTTAATTTTGATAGATATTATTATATATGATTTTAGCGGTCGTACGTATATACATCTCCAAAAAAAATACCCAAACGATTTTACATTTTTAAACAATAACGAACTTAACGAAGCCGAATTTGGACACGACCTATACACCATAAGATAGGCCTTTAAAAATCCTTTCGATCTGTGAAAATTTTTATATAGTTTCTTTTGAAGAAATGGGAAAAATCCTCAAAAAAACGAAAAAAAATCCCGTTTTTTCCCTCCCCTTTGACCCGCTAAATGTGAGATTGGGCAGCTATTAAAAAACAGGTAACTCTTATTTTGCTCCCCTCTTTCCCATATGCATGTTTCAGGATAATCAATGGGTGGGTGCCCTGTGAAAGACCTTCCTTGTTATGATCTAAACGCGAGAACGATCTAAACGGAAGAAATCTGGTTATCTGGAAGGCCAGTTCAAATCTCCAAAACGTGGGATCACTCGGTTCGGAAATTGGTGTCTCAAAATCTCAATAGTTGTTTGAGCTGTGGTAGCGGTTGCTCCGTCCTGTTGGAACTAACGATTCTCGTTAGACATATGCCTTTAACGTTCACCAGTTACGGTTACAGTGCTTTCTTCGGCGTCCTCTTGCATTTCATGTGGGTTCTCTGTGCCCAGAACGCATATTTTGTTTGTTAACATAACCACTTTTGGACCCGAAATCATCCTCTTCGCACAAAAAATTATTGGCTAACAATTTTCAATTAAATCTATTGATCAACAAAATTCAAATAAGGCAATAAATGTTTTGATTAAAATTTTTTGTTAATTTCTTTAACTGTCGAATTACAAATTTTTTAACATTCCAGATTTTTGTTTTGCTTTAATTTATTTGAATAGATTAATTTAAAAATAAACAAATAATTTTGTCATAAGCTTACAATTCATTTGTTAAATCAATGATTATTTTGATTGACTTTAAAGAAAAAATTGATCAATCTTTTGATCAAAATCGAAAAAATGCAATTTGATGATTGGTATAACAATTTTTTTAATTGGAGGAATTTCTTTCAAAAAATTTATTGAATCCGCGTTTTTGTTGATTGAAATTCGTTTCAAATTTTTTCTGTGTTCCTGTGCATCATCTTTTGGAATGCAAATGGGCTTTTCCAACATGCTCGGGAGGTAAAAACACATCTGATTTCAAATCAGATGTTTTCATCATATCAGAGACCCATTTTACGAATAAAAGCTTTATAAAAATTCCTGGGTATAAACTTTATTACGTAAACCACCCTGGGGGCAGGGCCCATGGTGGCTCTGCGATCCTTATAAAAAATAACATTAAACATTACCAAAGCAATCATTATTGCACTCATGAAATACAGGCTACGAATGTTATAGTATATGACTGGCAAGGCCCTCTTACCATATCATCACTTTATTGCCCTCCAACCCATACTCTTAAAAAGAACGACTATGAAACCTTCTTTAACACACTTGGAAGCAGATTTCTTGCGTGTGGAGATTATAATGCCAAGCATACTGCTTGGGGCTTCAGACTGATTACTTCTAAGGGAAGTCAATTAAATAATGCTATTCAAAATCTCTGTTTGAAAATAATATCCTTCGGATCTCCTACATACTGGCCCACAGACGTAAACAAGATCCCTGACTTGATTGATTTCTGTGTATCTAAGGGACTGTCACAAATCTCTTATAAATGCTACTCCTATCCAGATCTGTCATCAGATCACTCACCTGTTATGTTAGTTCTAACATCAACAGTCGAAAACCATGACAAATCCTGTAAACTTCATAATAAAAAAAAAAATTGGGCATATTTCCGATACATGGTAAAGACACACCTTAACTTGAAAATCTCGTTAAGACTGAAAAGGAAATCACAAAGGCCATTGAGCACTTCAATGAGACTTTACAACATGCATCCTAATGTTCTACTGCAGCAGTAAAGAAAAAATGCGTTTTAGCCCCCTCCAGTACAGTTCAAAATAAGTTGTCAGAAAAAAGACATGCCAGAAACAAATGGTAAACAGCTAGATCACCTCTAGATAAGGAAATACTGAACAGGCTAACTCGTGAGCTGAAAAATATCTTGCAGAATGAGAAAAACGAAAGCATAGAAAAAGAGCTAAGAAATTTGGGCCCTACCAAATCTACAGACTACTCTCATTGAAAAAAGACGAATAAGGTCAAGCAACAGGTTAAGATAAGTTACCTCATTAGGAAAGATGATAACTCATGGACAAAAACTAACATTTGAAAGGGGTTTTTATCCCAAACAACTCAGAAATTAGCCCTGAATTTATTGAACGCTCCTTACAGGAAATTTATCAACTTGATCTCTCGATTAAGAAATTCAAGAAGCGTGAAGTAGCAAATGTTATTAAAAAACTTGCCTTAAATAAAGCTCCAGGTTATGACCTCATTACAAGTAAAGTTTTACAGGAATTGCCCACCGAAGGATTAGTATACATCACTAGTATATATAATGCCTGCCTTACCCGAAACTTTGTTCCAGCTCAATGGAAAGTTGCCCAAATTATTATGATTCAAAAACTCGGCAAAAGCCCTCATGATGTCACATTAGTTTACTCCCAATTCCATCTAAAGTACTACAAATCCTTTTTATAAATAGGTTAATGCCTATTATAGAATCAAAATCACTGATTCCAATGCATCAGTTTCACAGATAAAAATGAGTTGTTAGATCAAGCACGAAATACACCAGGTTGAGCATTATTTTAATTAAAAGTCATCTAATGAGGAAAATTGTTGGATCAAGCACGAAAATTGTAGGTCAGTCATTGACTGTTCCTTGATTAAACCAGTGCTTGATTTGAGTAATTTGTTAATTGTTATTTTTCTGTAATTTTTGATTAATGGCTTAATTTTGTAAAACGCAACGCGCCGCGTTGTCAAAATTTCAATACAATTTGTTGTTGTAACAAAAACAAATTACACAGAAAATTTGACAACGCGGCGCGTTGCGTTTTACAAAATTAGGGGGTAAACCAATGCTTGATTTGAGTGAGCGGTTAATCAATAGTTTTGTGCTATTTTTGAGTAATCCAATGCTTGATCTGAGTGAATGGTTAATCATTATTTTACAGTTACAGTGTTTTTTGTCAGTCTTTTCAAGTCTTTTGTTTAAATTGTTTTTTTTTTGTGCTTTATATTATTTTGTTTATTTTCGTCTTGTGTGCGTGAAAGTACTTTTCTATTTGACGACTAACTAAAACTAAAACAAAATACGCAACAGCGTTCATCGCATTGTTACTCAAAGCCTACTATGATGAGTTTTTTTGTTTTTATGAATTTTTTTGTGAATTTTTCAGATTTGAGCAAATGGTTAATTGATTCAAGTAAAATTTAATTAAATGTCAAATTTTAAGCTGAGCAAATATTTAATTGTTTTTTTCCATTGAATATTTTTTTCTGTGTTGGATTCAGAAAAAGACATGGTACAATTGAGCAGGTTCATAGGCTCGTGGAGACGATACAGGATGCTCTGGAGAACAAAAAATATTGCACTGCTGGTTTTCTTGATATTTCTCAAGCATTTGATAACGTATGGCATGATGGTCTTCTATACAAAATCAAAACGCACCTCTAAGTGAACTATTATACATTTATTCGGTCTTACCTGTCGGATCGCTTCTTTTTTGTGAAAGAAGAAGATGAAATGAGCAGTTTACATGTTTTCAATGCCAGAGTCCCACAAGGCAGTGTTATGAGGCCAACTCTGTATCTCTTGTATACCGCAGATTTACCAAACACTGATGGTGCTTTTTAGCTGCGATAACTAAATAGGAGTTTTATAATATTTTGCAGATAAATAGTTTATGGTAAATAACACATAATGGGAAATGGGAGTTAATCACACTAGCTTCCGAATAGCTCAAATGTCTGAAGTTACTGATAAAAAGATCAAATTGTTCAATTATATGATAATCAAAAATTAATATTTTATATATATTTCGTTGATATATAACTCTTAAACTAAAGCTGAAACGATAAAACTAATAGCATTTTTGAAATCTGCATGCGTTTTTAAGTCTAAATCGTGTACTCAAACTCTAGCAAAGTGATGCTAAGTGTAATTTTTTAAAAAGGACCCAAATGACAATTTTAAGTTATTATTAATATATTTAAATTTAACGATTATGATTTTTTTTTTTCAAAAAAATTTTAATCTATAAAAAGATTTTTGTCACAAATATTTTGTAAAACAAAAATGTTTCTCAAGAAAAAACTTAAAAAAAAAAAATTTGTTTGTCAAAATAAGAACGTTGGTAAAAAATCGATCTATGTTAATCCCCTTAAGCAAAGCTGTTATAAAAATTTAAATCATGCATGTTTTTCTATTTACACATGCAATGTGTTTGGTTTCTTATACAAAATTTATAAAGTGTAATGCGGAAAAACGCCTGCCGCTCCTATTGTAACTGATCTGCCGTCTGTTTTTTAAAGGCTGTTGTTGCCTACCATATGGATTTTATTTTCAGTCTCATCGCAAACATTGTCGTTGATAAACGAATACTAAACAAATGAACGAAAACTTTTCAACTAAAAGGCGTTGTAAAATACAAAAAAAAAAAATTTTAAAAATTTTCGTGATACACTTTGCACAACGACAAAACACAAAATGCATAATTATGGAAAATGATTCATGCGCTTGCGCGAGACCCTCGTACAGATTAAAAAAAAAAAAACTTTAAGTACGTGCGAGAATAATAATTATATGTATGTAGTATTTAGAAGTTTATAAATAAAAAATTCTACAATTAAAGAAAAAAATCAAAGATTGTATTTAAATAATAAAATACAAAATCGACTACCATCCGGATGGGGTTCCAAAGTGAAAACAAAAGAATCAAGTATTCAAGTATATACTTCATGATAGTAATGTAAAAAAGTGTTTAAGGTTCGTTTTTAGTCGTTTTTAACTTCTTTTTTTTATTCTACATATTTTTTTATACGTATATGTATTAGGGTTAGCAAAAATCCGCCGGGGAAGTTGTAACAATTTGTCTAAATTTTTTTTAATGCCTTATTAGAGAGAAAATTAACTACAAATCCTAATTCAGTGATCATTTGAATGCTAACTTAACTCGAAATATCGAACAAATCGAAAAAAAACTAATAAAAAGTCTTATTTTTCCCTTGTTATCCGTTTTTCTTACTTAAGGTCCGTTGAGGCACTCCTTACCCATATCCGATTATCTAAAAATTTTGAGACATATTTTTAAACGAAAACGAATATTTTTGGGTGGAGTAACTGTCAGTATCTAACAACTTAATTTTTTGGCACACCCTAATATGTAACAAGTAAAGAACTTAAATTCGGCCTTGCCGAATATATGGATACCCTCCACAATTTAAAAAAGATCATTGCAAAAAACTTTATTTGAAAAAAAATGTTTGGCGAAAAAAAAAAATTCCGGAAAAAATTTTTAGTGTATAAAAAATATGTTTGTACTTGTTTAAATACCTTTCGGTACACAGAAAAAAATTGAAACGAATTTCAATTAACAAAAACGCGGATTCAATCAATTTTTTGATTGAAATTCCTCCAATTAAGAAAATTGTTATACCAATCATCAAATTGTAGGTGATCGATTGAAAATTTTTTCAATCAAACATTTTTTTGATATTGATCAAAAATTTGATAAATTTTTGATTTATAATCAATCAAGTTAATGATTGATTTAACGAATGAATTGTAAGATTATGATAAAATTATCAAAAAATTCCTCTCTTTTGCTTTCCAATATGTTGCCAACAATAAAAAAAAGTGAAACCCGATTATTCGGGGCGTTTATGAAACCAATGCGGATTGGTTTGACAACACTTTTTCACGGAAATCAGCTGTGTGTGTTTATGAATCCAATCCAATTCCAATCAAAGAAAAAATGAGAAAATTTCCGTTCGAAAACGAAAATGTGCGTTCATGAATTCCATTCAGTTGGTTTGACAGTTGGAAAATTTTCGTCAACGTTTGGCTTCGGGGATTTGTAAGAAAAGTTGAAATAATTAATTCAAAAAAAAAATTAAAAACAAAAGTTAAATAAAAAAAAAATGTATGTATGTAAGTAAGATGTTCTTTTTTTGTTTTCGACTTTTTTAAAAAATATTTTCTTCTTTTTTTTATAACGGAAAGGTACAAAATTAATGAGCAAAATGCAGTTAGTTCTTTATGAGTTTGTGGAAATAAATCCCGATATATCGAAGTGATTTGTGTTTTAAGGGCTTAAATATAAACAAAAGTAATTCATATTAAAAAATGTGAAAATAAAATTTCCAATTTTTTTTATACCCTCCAACTACAGTATGGGGGTGTACTCACTTTGTCATTCCGTGTGTAACGCATCGAAATATCGGTCTAGGACCCCATAAAGTATATATATTATTGATCAGTGATCGATTCTAAGACATTCTAGCGATGTCCGTCCGTCCGTCCGTCTGTGGAAGACACGATACAGTCCAAAATAATAGTGATAGACTCCTGAAATTTGGCATATATATGTCTTATATTCATAGGCTGGTTAAGTTCGGAGATGGGCAAAATCGGACCAGGGGGGGAAAAGTTCCCCCTTGAAGAACTAAACCAACCTCTGAAAAATATCATATTTTTACATGATTTTTTTTGTTTTTGTTTAACAAATCCAACATTTTTATGCTACAAGAAGTTCAAGGTCCTGCATTTGGACCCACAGAATTAGAAAATATGATTTTACGGTCCCCCTTTATGGGCGTGGAATATTTTTTTTTTTTTATATAATGATAAATTAGTATTTCTTTAGTGTAAAAAGCATAAGAATTATTTTTTTTAACACTTATTCGAGAGGAATTGTGCCCCCCAATTACCACTACCGACCCCCCCCCACCCCCCCAAAAAAAAAAGAAGACGCCCCTGCAATTTTTTTTTATTTATTTGCATGTTGGAGGGTATAAAAGATTCGGCACAGCCGAATTTAACACTCTTACTTGTTTTGTCCTAGATTTAACTTCCGTAAAAGTGAAACGAATGCACTTTTTTTATAATTTTAAAATTTTAGTTATTCGATTTTAACTTTGAGTGAAAACGTAAACAACAGACCACCAAATTGGATTTCATGTGATTCGGAAAATGTGAATTGAAAAGTTATGAAAGGCAGAACAGAGGCCTTTGTAAAGTGTCTCTGATACTAGCTTTTTTAAGAACTTTTTCAAAGGCAGAAAGTTCTTAATAAAGTTCTTGAAAAAAGTATCATACACACTTTAGCTTTTTAACGAAAAAAAATCTTTAGTCGGACAATTATTTCGATTCCGAAATTGGGCGCAAAAAATAATAAGAGTACAAATGGCCAAAAAGTTACCGATGTTTTTAAAAAAATCATAAAAAAGGAACAAATAAGAAAAAACTTTTATACAAAATATGACCCAAAAATATGCATTTATAGCCTTTTTTAAAAGCAAATTCTTTGATGTGCAAAGACATTTATCCTGAGCCAATTAAATATGTGAAACAACTGGTATTTTTCCATACAAAATAACAGATCCTAAGTATATATTAGACTTAAGGAAAACAAAAGATGGATTTGTATAAAATCCCTTCCTTAATGGACCAATAATCAAAAAAAAAATAATTCAAAACAAATGCTTGACAGTTTATTTGTTAACAAATTATTTTTTTTTTACAAACTGCATTATTGTAACAACTCTGACTTTGACTTTCTAACAGAGTTGCTATAAAATACGACTCTGTATTTGCAAAAACAGAGTCGTATTTTGTAAATACTTGTGTCTCCGCTAAGTTCGAACGCAATAGATATTTTTTTCGAACAAAGCAATTCGTCACGGTTTCATGAACGCTTCGAAAATTGGAAACGGATTTGAATTTCGTTTCCAATCCAATTTCGTTGTGGATTCATGAACGGCCTGATTTTGTATATTTTTGAATTAATCTATTCAAATAAATTAAAGCGAAAAAAAAACTGGTATGTATGTTGAAAATTTGTATTTCGACAGTTAAAGAAACTAACAAAAATTTTAATTAAAACATTGATTGACTCATTTCAATTTTGTTGATCAATAGATTTAATTGAACATTTTAAGCCAATAATTTTTTGTGTGTATCTAATTCTAGTATGAGTATGTGTTTTGGGCAGCAAAAACCAGTATATTTTCGTCCCTTCACAATATTTTTTAAAAGTTTGTTCTACATAAAAAGTTCTTCTACCGATTCCACAAAAAAAGTATAAATTTTTAATGAATTTCTAGTGGTGCAGAAACTTTCAAAAAACAATTTCTTTTTTTAGTACTTTTTGGAACTAAATTTAAATAAAATTAAAAAAAAAACGGTATTTGAGTAGAATCGGTTACGGTAATACCGATACCAAAACGTTAGTACCGGTACGTACCGGTATTATCGAAAAAATATAAAAAACATATAAAAACTTAAAAAAAAATATTTAATTTTAATATACTAAACACTAGGGCGTCTCGTCAAATGCCTAACGATGGCCACAGGAAAGCTGATTGTGGGAAAAATGAAGAAAAATTTATTCAAGAGCACTTCAGTCGGCAACCAACGATCAAAGTTTAAAAAAATTTCAAAACAGAGATTTTGGTCCACAGATGCTTATTTTCAAATATAAAAATTTTTGTTTAACCAAATTCGCCTCAAAAGTTAGAAGATGATGACTATGTTATGTAAAAAAATATTAAAAAATATTTGTGCACTTAACCCACATCCCGGATTAAGTAAAAATCCAAAAAAAAAACCAAAAAGGGGCCCAGAAAGTTTCTATTGAGAGTCAAAATGACTCCATAAAGATTTCGTAAGGGTCAATAATTTCCTTATACTCCCGCATCGTTGTTGAAGTATGGATTTTTTGGAAATTTTTACTATATCCGCGATGTGGGTGCACAATTTTTTTTTTTAATTTTTATGAGACTTCTTGGGAGGCATTTGGAGTTCCAGCGAAAGGTTTTCCATCATAGCATAATTTTTTACTCGGAGAAATCGCTAATGAAGTTACGAATTCGCGAATTTTTATTACTTAAAGCCTAGTACTCTTTTTTTTTACTGTGAAAATTTCACTGAAACTAACGCCTCAAATCGCAACAAAACATTTAAAAATCAACAACTTTTGACAATAATAAGAGAGAAACGATCATAAAAAAAGTGAAATGTCACTTTTTCACGGCAATTTAAATTGTCTTGTATAATAAAAATGCGTTAAAACTTTTTTAACAATTTCCCTATAATTTTTCGCGTTGCTAATTTTTTTTATATGGAGTTTGACAGATTTTTTCCCTGGAAATCGATCGGAGTATAATCCTTAAAAGTTCCATAATTCGTGAAAAATTTTGTTTGCTATATTTTTGCATGTGATCTTGTCTAGACAGGGAAGACCCATTTTTCCAAATAGATAACACCAACAAAAAGAGCTTGATTGCCTGAAAATATGATGAAATATGTGATTTTTTGGTGGTTTTACTTAAACCGCGTTGCGGGAGGGTAAGGAAACTTTTGATTTTAACGAAAGTTTTATGGAGTCATTTTGACACCCAATAGAAAATTTTTCAACCCCTTTCAGCTCAAACAAAAAATATAAGTAAAAATCGATACGGCCTACTCTACAATGCATAGTGCCCAAAATTGATTTGAGTAGAAATGCACTTTTTAAGTTAATAAATGAATACCTTTTACGAAAACCAAAGGAAAAAACTGTGCTCTCAACGCAAATTAAAATCTATTAATCATACGCCATGTTAGTAGTACAATTTTTCATTTGCGAAACGACAATTTACAAATTTTTAATAAAAATATTTTTTGTTTTTTAAAAACATGTTTTTTTATTAAAAACCGTTTCAATACCGGTACGTACCGGTACCGAAGCGAAGGAAAAGGTTTTTAGATACCCGTATCCGATACCAAAACTGGGTTTCGGTATTGGTACCGATATTCAATTTAAAGTGTTTTGAAACGGATAACGGTATTGAAAAGGTATCGATTGCCAACATTGTTTTAAACTAGTGCCCCCCATTTCCCGGTTCTCGGTATTCCCGGGAATACCGGTATTCCCGGTTCTGGAACCGGTTTCCCGGTTCTAGATATATTCCCGGGAATACCGGTATTCCCGGTTCTGATCCTGGTACCGGTTCTCAAAAAACAAACAAAAAAATATTATACCATAAAATATTTAAATTACACTATTTAATCAGTATTTCAGAAATATTTAGTTGTGTTTGTAAAATTATTTGAAAATCATGTAAATATTTTTTTCTTAAGTTCATAATAAAAATGGAAATGGTGTTTTTCACATGTTTTGTATTTTTTTTGGTAAAAGCGAAGAAAAAATTTTATTTATACAAAATTTTACAAAATATGCATACCGGTAGTACCGGGAATACCGTCAGAACCGGAACCGGGAATACCGGTATTCCCGGGAATACCGGGAATAATTCAAGAACCGGGAAACCGGTACCATTTCCCGGTAATACCGAGAACCGGGAATACCGGTATTCCCGGTACTACGGTACTGACCGCAGGCACTATTTTAAACCAATAAAGATATCAAAAAACGTTTTGAAGAGACATGACCAATATGGGTTCTTAAACATGCAATAAAGAAATATTAAAAAATTAAACATGACTCCATTTTTAGGCACAGCGACGATATGTCAACCAACAGCCGAGTTAACGCATTTTGTATTTTTAGGTTATGTAGAATATACTAACGAGGTGTTATTACACTTTCGTTCATACCCGCTGAAGCGATGTCGCCCAAATGCAATACCAAACTTCTCGAAGCAACAACAAGTAAATACTTTAAGTTACAGTCAAATGTGTGTATTATTTTGGCCGTGATCGCTGTCTTAGAATCAGTCACTGATCAATAATAAACATATATTCTTTAATTTATTCTATGTTATACAATCGGATATTTCCATGAGTTGCAAACGGAATGACAAACTAATATATACTCACTACCACTAGAGTGGAGGGTATAAAGACTTTGTTTATTGTGGCGGAAATTATTTTAAAAAGTCCAAGTTGTTGGTAGAATTAACTTTGGTTGGTAATACTTAATACAACAATGTATGTATATTGCAGGAAATGCTATTAGTTGTATGCACATTACTAAGCCGGAAAAGTTCTTCAAATAATAATAAATATAAAGTAAAAAAGAAAACCTTTAAGAAATGCCTTACGATACGCAGCCAGAGATTTTCATGAAACTTTCATGTGTTGTTGAAAAAATTATAGAAGAAGAAGGTAAGAAAAATCCGCCGTTTTTAATGTTTTTCGTTTTATTTCTACTTTTTTAAAGTAACGGGCAAACAAAAGGTATTTTAAAGGGCTATTTAACGGTATGAAGGCATGCCAATCATTCCCTTTTCATTATGTTACTGCATGCTCGCCCGGAACTTCGTTACCGGTAATGTTAAATACCGGATTAAAGAAGATTCAGGATAAGAGCCCCAATTTTTAAAATTTTCCCCTACTTAACCTTAATGTTATTTCATTTTTGACGTTGAAGATTTTCACGAAAACTGTAGAATAAACAATAAAGTAAGAACAGCACTGTTTAGTCCGGAAGCATCCCAGTTGGAAAATGTGTCACTGAGGAAATTTCCACAGTGATTCCTTGAGGAAATGTCTTCAGGTTCTGACAAATCATAGGCAATCCCTGATGATATGTCCTAACATTGTCAGCACTGAATGTTTGCTTTAAGAGTGTTGAAAATTCCTCTAAGACGTCTAAAAGGAAATGTCTTCAGAATAGCAGTATATTAAATTAGAATTTTAATTCTGGGCAACTCTTTAATTTCCAAGAAAAAGATGGCAATATTATCGACTTAATTAAAATAAAATCAAAATCTAACAAGTAGAATAAAAGTAATAAATAGACAAACAATTTTAAAAATAAAGTTTGGAACAAGTGGTTAGGTGTGGGACTAATAAACTGGAGGTTCCAGGTTCAAATCCAGTTGGGACTAAAAAAGGCGAAAAGTTTTTTCTAAATAAATAAAAAAATATAAGATAAATATAAAAATAAAGGATAAGGATAAAAGTAAAAACTAAAGGAAATACGAAAATTTTTTGTATTTTCGCATGATCTATGTCGGACATTTCCCCAAAGAAGTCTTAGGTGACATGTACCCAGAAGGTCAGCCCTGACCACTGCTGACTTTGAGTGAGGACATTTTGAAAATTTGTATGAGACTGTCCTCAACCCAGTACATAGAGATGTCTTGTGGATGTCAGGTGTGACTCTGACATGTCATCGCTCCGTCACTGAGGATGGCTCGAGGACATTGCCAACTGGGTATGTCCGTTCCGGTGAAACATTTTCTTGGAAATTTTCGAGCCCTTATATGGTAATTTCCCTATAAGATCATTTCATTCCCTGTTTTATGTTATTTCGTTTGCCGTTCTATTTCATTTTGTTCCCAGTTCTATTTCATTTCGTTCCAAGTAGGCTTCATACTAGAGATGGGCACATGAGCAGATTAGAGCGTGATTCACGTGATTCACGCGTGATCACGCGTGAGTGTGACTAATTTCAATTTTACTCACGTGATTGTGAGTGAGTGTGAGTGGAGAAAATAATTGCGTGAGTGAGTGTGCGTGAGTAAGATTTTTTCGTGAGTGAGTTTGCGTGAGTCGATTTTTTTGCGTGAGTTTGCATGATTTATTTTCTCTTCATATTTCCTTTTGTACCAAAAAAAGCAACAAAAAATTGTAAAATATGGCTTAATTTCATATTTCGTCCCGAAAAAAGCAAAAAAAAAAAATGAAAAATTTCGCTGAACCTTAAATTTTGCTGAAAATTTTGAATGATTTTTGAAATTTTAGTTTTTGAAATTTGTTTTTGTAAAAATAAGTGTTTCGTAAGTGTGAGTCAACGTGAGTGTGAGTGAAGCTTGCGTGAGTGCACGTGAGTGTGAGTGAAGCTTGCGTGAGTGCACGTGAGTGTGAGTTGTATTAAATTTACTCACGTGATTGTGAGTGAGTGTGAGTAGAAAAAATATGCTCGTGAGTGAGTGTGCGTGATTCAAAAATTCCTGTCGTGAGCGTGAGTGAGTGTGAGTCAAAAATCACTCACGCGCCCATCTCTACTTCATACCTTTTTGTATAATATCGAGGGCCTATATTCAAAACCCTCTATCTAAAAAAACACAACATTTCAGGAGAGCCAAAAAACTGTTTATTTCGCGTATTATTAGAGTAATTAAAATTCGATATTCTACAATATTTTTTTATATCAACTACTGAATCTCACATATGATTCGTTTTTAAAATTTTGCACTATTGGGGGTTTTATAGGATAGATAGAGGGTTTTGTTTCTCAAAAATATTAAGTACATGAATGAAAATGATCAGATAGAGGGTTTTGCATTTTAATAAAAATTGATTATTATGATTTCATTTACGACATCGTTAAATTTTTAACGTAATTTATTAATGATAACGGCTTATAAAAAATTCCGAAATCGCGGTTTTGGTCCACAGATGCGGATTTTTAAGACAAAAATTATTTTTTTACCGAATTCGTCTCAAAAGTTGACAAACTGTTGAAAATTTTTGTTTCATAATGTACACAAGACATCCAAATTTTGAGCCATATTTTTCAAAAAAGTCAAACAAGAATTTTCAGAAAATATTAGCATCAGTGGACCAAAATCGTGGTTCCTGATTTTTGTTGACAAATTCATGTGCAGCATGCAAAAATTAGTATGAAAACATGTAATGCATGATGAAATTATTCAAAAAAAATTTTTTTGAATTAATTATTTGAAAAGATAGAGGGTTTTGCATTCAGATAAATTAATTGTGTAAGAGATAGAGAAAACCAAAAATGCAAATAAAATAGCAAAAAAAAAATATTTTTGTTCTGAATTTTACACCATAGATGAGGGCCGTTTTACTGAATATTTTGCCATCAAAAAGTCATTTTCGTGAAAATGGAAGATAGAGGGTTTTGAATATAGGCCCTCGATATGCTTTAAATAGTAAAAGTACCCAGGTAGAAAAATACAACCGTAAAAACGCTTTTAAATCGCTCTGCATGGTAGTACGAATGCTTTCAGACCAAACGGAAAACCATCCTCAGAGCGCTCTCAGATAATCATAATGATAACACCGTTAAACGGTTTATTTAAAGATATTTATAATAGTGATTTGAGAACCCTTCGTTATAGCGTTTTAAAGTGTTAAAACAGCAAAAAAAATACAGCAATTTCAAAATTTTTCTAAACTTTGTCGTACTGGACGAGATATGTTGTATTTTGGTATAAGCAAGAAATTGTTGCAAAACTTAGTTTTAAAAAATTTAATTTCTTGTTGTAAAATTGCAACAAAATTTAATAACATATCTGATTACATAACTTTAGAGTTTCAGAGGAAATTTTTGATTTAATGGATATTGAAAATTGGAAAATTAGATGTTTTTGTTATATGGTTGAGCAATTCCCGAGTAAAAAAGTATATATATTTATAAAATTATACTCGAGTCAAGGAGCGCATCCAAACCTGCTGAATTCATGCATGATTCTCTAAGGCTTTGTCACACTTAGAGCGCTAATTGGATACACCGAAAAAGCGCTCTTAAGATGCTCTAAATTCACATCTCGTTAGAGAGCTGAAAAAATCGCTATAAAGTTGCAGCGTCTTTTTAGAGCTGATTTAAGCAGAATAAATATGAACATTTGACTATTTCTGAAATACAAATTACAAAATCTGAAATACAATTGACTATTTCTGAATACAATTGAAAAATCTTAAATACAATTGACTAATTCTGACTATTTCTGAAATATAATTAAAAACAGTGTTAACCAACCACTGAAAACGTATTTTTTAGTTTATTTTGTAGTATTGTTAAAAAATTAAACATTTTTATGTCAAAAAAGTTCAAAGTCCTGATTACACCATTTCCACTTTTATTTCAGAAAATTCAAATTATTTATTTATTGAATTTTTAACATATAATTACAAATCATATACTAAATTAACCTAACCGAGACGGGTGACTATGACCATTGTCTCGTTGTTGCGAAACCGACCAAGGCCTGTGGTGGGAATCGAACCCACGACCCCTAGAGTCATAGGCTAGCACGCTACCAACTAGCATACTGGGGCGCCTAATATACAAATTATATTTCAGAAAATACAAACTATATTAATTATATTACAAAAAATTTCCGATCATATTTTAGAAACTCCAATTACATTTAAAAAATTTCCAATTATATTTAGAAAATTTCAAAATTTATTTCAGAAACTTCCATTTATATTTCAGATATTACTATTATAACCAAAAAAATGTGTAATTACATTTAAAAAATTTTCAATTATATTGGAAATTTTTGAAATATAATTGGACATTTTTAAATATAATTGGAGATTGTAATTTTTTTTTGTAATATAAATTGTATTTTCTGAAACTAAAGTGGAAATGGCGTACTCAAATTTTTTTTTTCATTCAAAATGTGTTAAAGGTGTTATGATTGAAGCACTCTTTGCAGCGCCGATTAATGCGCAATAATGATGCAGTCAAATCATGTGTCTTTGTCTAAAACTCATGATTTTTATTCAAAAAGGGTTAAAAATTTAAAAAATTATATATTATAAGTTTTTTTTATAAAACATCTTACCATTTTTTCCCCTTATTTTTATTGCATCCTCAAGAGTGCTCTTTGAATGATCTTCGGTATACTATAAAAAGATGCTGTGTCGCCAAAATTTATTTTTATTTTTGCTGGGAAACTTATTCTTTTCAGTGTATTTACTAAATGATGATTCACCACTTAAGTTATGTACAGACATACATACATATATACAAATGACTTCATGTTTTTGTTGTCTATAAGATTGGTTCCTTAATTGAAATACCAAAGTAATTAAATCAATTAAACTTCAATTTTCTGGTGCATAACTACATATCGGCCATTTACTACAATAGTGAGATGACTCAAAGACCCAGATTTTAAAACAAGTAAACAAAATTAAATTACTTGGACGAATCCAGAAATACCCTCCACAATGCCCAAAACACTTTTAGTGATTTTAATTTTTTTAACGTAGAAAAAGTAAAGGTATTAAGTTCTTTGATACCCTCAAAAATGTAAAAAATTAAAAAAAAAAAAAATTGCTAGTGCCGTTTGGGTCGGCGGAGGGCAATGGTGAATATAAATGTTAACAAATTCTTTTGTTCTGAAATTTACACTTCAATAATACAATTTTATCATTATTATTTTCTTAACCACGTTCCCAAAAGTGGGCGGACCGAAAAAATTACATTTTCTAATCCTTGCCCAAGTGTCATTCCATGTGTAACGCATCAGCACGAATATATCTATTGGCCATAGGCTGATTTGATTTCTAAATGGGCAAAATCAGACCAGGAGGAAAAAGTTTCCCCTCGTAAAACTAAAAAAATCTTGGAAAACACGATTTTTTACATGGTTTTCTTACTTTTATTCAATACATCAAACATATTTATGACATAAGAAGTTCCTTGGACTGCCAAAGAAATAAGGGGAATTACAAATGCCAGTTATTTCGTCCCGCCCCCTTTTGGGGGCGTGGATATGAAAATAATATATAACTTTTGAAAATATTGTATTATTTAAGCATAAATATCATACTAAATGAATTTGTTAATACGTACTTATCGCGATGAAGAAGCTATCTCTAGACATCTTACTCAACATCACCACTACCAATTTTCACCCCAACTTCCCAAAAATAGTTGATAATCGTTTTTGTCCTATTTTAAATTTATGCGACATAACTTTTTTAGTGGAATATTTGGTGTGAAATACTTCATATGTATGTAATTCCAGTACTTACTTATTTTAGCGATAGCCATGGCCACATATTAACATAAAAACTTACTAAATTTTATGCTTCAAACTAAGTGGCATGTCACAGACTCAATTCTATTCGGAAATGGAATAAGTGGTTTACTCGTAAAACGCAAAGCGAATATTTTTTTTCGGAATGAAACCCTTGCAATTCAATTTCACTTTGATTTTTGAAAGTGATTTCATTCCAAAAAAATAATATTCGTTTTGCGTTTTACGAGTAAACCACTTTTTTTCAAATCCGAACGGAATTGAGTCTGTGACATGCCCCTAATTATTTTTATTCCCTCCAACCACAGTATGGGGTATACCAGGCGCGGATCCAAGGGGGGAAATGGGGGAAATTTCCCTCCCAAACCGATTTCGAAAAAAAAAAAGGAAAAGAGAGAAGACAAAAAAGAAAAAGAAGAAAGGAAAAGAAAAGAGAAAAGAAAGCAAACTGAAATTTTTCGAATCCAAAACTATTCTGATATTTGTCTGAGAACCTAAAAACTTTTCTCGGGGAAAAATGCTTCGACTAAAAGAATTTTTATATGCAAAAAAATACAATGATTCTCATTTAGATCGTTAGAATTTTTCGGCAATAACATAACAGAATCTTGGAATTTTCCAATGTTTTTCTTTTAGGAAATTTGAGAATTTTTGTAAATGAAAAATGTTTTTAGATTTTCGAGAATTTAAAAATTTTTTGTAAATAAATTTCTTTGAACTTAAAAATTTTTATACGAAAAATGTTTTGGATTTTAAGAACGCCTCGGAGTCTAAAAAAAGTTAATTTTTTTGTAAAAAAAAGTTTATTTTTTGTAAAAACTGGAAATTCTTTTAAAGAGATTGAAGATAAAAATTTTTTGGAATTACTTTTGTACTTATAACAAAAAAATCTAGATGACATCCAGTTTTTGATTAACAACAGCATCAGAGACTAAAAAGTACTAAAAATTCTGAACTAGTTAAAACATAACAATTTTCCACAAGAAAAGTTGTCTCAACTATTAAACACATTTTTTTAGAATCTGTGTTCATTTCTCTAGGAATACTGTATTAAAATCAGATAGTTTTTTGTTGATGATTTCTTAAAATTTAAACAATTTTCCTTTAAAAAATGTGTCAGTATTTGAGGATTGTTCAATTTGAAAAATGTTTCAGAACAAAAATTTGTCTACACAAAAAAGTTACTCATCTGGATTTATTGTCCGATTAATCTAATATTGTTTAAAAAAATATTTTAACATTCCGAAACAAATTCAGAATATTTTTTTTCGTAATCTACGATAAATTAGCAATTATAATCCGAAAAAATAATAAAAAAATTTGTAAAATGAAAAAAGTTATAAATAATTAAAAATTAATCCAAAATGCACTTATTTAATCCTAAAATTAAGTTGGATTAGATTTGATTTATTCATTACTTTTTTCATTTTCCAATTTTTTTATTATTTTTTCGGATTATAATTGCTAATTTATCGTAGACTAGCATTGGACAGAATTGAATGGAATAGATATTTTATGGCCCTATGCTCCTTATAGGAATGACGGGAATTTATTATTTACTATTATTAGCTCCTTGGGAATCAGATTTTAAAAAAAAATCTTTTGGGAATGTTTTTTTTTCGCCAGACGATCCTACTTTCTAAATTTCAAGTTTCCAGTACCATTATTTCAGATAATGTGAAAAGTACCAAAGTGCTCGTTTTTACTCCCTTAGAATCGAAATTTCGAAAAAAGTACTTTTTACAGATTTATTTTCTGTTGTTTGATCCTACATTCCTAATTTTAAGTTTTTAGGACCTCTATTTAAAAAAGTAATTTTTTGGGGATTTTTTCCCGTTAGAGGATGCTACATTCCAAATTTCAAGTTAATAGGATCATTATTTAAGAATATATAATTATCTTTTTTAATTAATTTCCTTAGGAATCAGAATTTCTAAAAGTTAACCTTTTGGGAATATTTTATTTCGCTAAACAATCTTACATTTCAAATTTCCATCATAATTATTTCAGAAAATATAAAGGTACCATAGTACTCGTTTTTATCCCCCTAGATCGGAATTTCCAAAAAGTAAATTTTTCATAGTTTTTTTCTGTGGTTGGATCCTACATTCCTAATTTTAAGTTTCTATGACCTTTATTTAAGCATGGGATAATACATTCCAAATTCAGACTAATAAAACCATTATTTAAGTATATATAAAAAGTACCAAAATACCTTTTTTACCCGGTTTAGCCCCATTGAATCATTATTTAAAAAAACCCAGTCTTAGTGGATCTATTTTCCCGGAGATGCAGCTACATTCCAAATTTCAAATCTCTAGCTTCATTGGTTTATGGAACTATAAAAAGTACTAACGTACCTGTTTTTGCACATTTTACCCCCTTAGAATCAACATTTCCAAAACCCAAGCCTTATTGGACCTATTTTCCGGGAGGTGCATCTATATTCCAAATTTAAAGTCTCTAGCTTCAGTGGTTTGTGGAAATATAAAAAGTACCAAAATACCTTTTTTAACCCTATTCCCTAGGATTTATATTTCGGGAGGCGCACCTACATTCCAAAATTCAATTCCTATTTCGTTCCCTGTTTTATTCCATTTGATTCCCAGTTCCATTCCGATTAGTCCTATGTGGCTTTCATTCCGTTCCGAATATGCGCTTACATGCGTTAAAAAACAAAAAATTCTTTGCCTTCTTTAGAAATCTTTTTTCGCTAAATGACCCTGCATTCCAAATTTATGGTTTCCAGGACCATTATTTCAGGAATTATAATAAGTACCAAAGTACACTTTTTTACCCCCCTTAGAATCAGAATTTCGAAATAGTACCTTTTCAAAATTTTTCCCGTTGTTGAAACTAACATTTTAATATTTTTTGTAGGACTTTGTAGGATTTTTTTTTTAGAAAAAATAAAAAGTACCAAAGTGCTCGCTTTCTACCCCCTTAGAATCGGTATTTCGAAAAAGGACTTTTTCAGAATTTTTTCGTTGTTGGAAACAACATTGCAAATTTAAATTTTTTCTAGGACTTTAATTTCAAAAAATATAAAAAGTACCAAAGTACAATTTTTACCCCTTTTTACCCTTAGGAATCCGAATTTCCAGAAAATACTTTTTTTTGGGAATGTTTTTCCGTTAGAGGATCCTACATTCCAATTTTCGAATTAATAAGATTTTTTTTCAGAAAAAATAAAAAGCTCCAAAGTACTCGCTTTTTTACCCCCTTAGAATCGGAATTTCGAAAAAGTACGTTTCCAGAATTTTTTCCGTTGGTGGAACCACCATTGCAAATTTAAATATTTTTGTAGGACCTTAATTTCAAAAAATATAAAAAGTACCAAAGTACCATTTTTTACCCCTTTTTACCCTTAGCAATCCGAATTTCCAGAAAGTTATTTTTTTGGGAATGTTTTTCCGTTAGAGGATCCTACATTTCAAATTTCAAATTAATTGGATTTTTTTTTTCAGAAAAAATAAAAAGTACCAAAGTACTCGCTTTTTCCCCTATTTCAACCCCTCGTTTTTACCCCTTAAAATCAACATTTCCAAAAACCCAGCCTTAGTGGATATGTATTCCGGGAGGTGAAACTACAATCCAAATTTCAAGACTTAGGCTCCAGTGGTTTGGGCTGTGGGATGATGCGTGATTAGTATGTCAGTCAGTCAGTCATCAGTCAGTCACGTAACTACTTTATATATATAGATTACGGAAAAAAATACTCCAAATTTATTTTGGCGTGTAAAAGTATTTATTTTAGACTATATAAGATTAATCCGAAAATAAATCCACTTATTGAAAAACACAGCAATTATATGGGTGGAAAGTTTATTTTAGACTTAGTATCGGCTTTCTTAAGTCGGTTTTGGTCAAAAATGTTGAGCTACTTTATATGGAGAAGTATAAACGTACGACCCCCAAATTCATATATAATAATCTCTATCAAGCTTAAGCCGACACGTGTGTTTGCTTTTGGCGAAATTCCTGTTGGTTCGGCTCTTATTCAGATTTTCCCGAAAAGCCATAATTTTTTATAAAACCATCGGGATAGCCGATTAAAAATAGCAGGTTAAACTTTGTTTTCGGTACTTATTGCATTTGAGCGATATCGGTTCAGCAAATCAAAAGTTATGAACGAAAATGTAAGGTCACCTTAAAAGTTTTGGTTATGTTGAATGCATTCGATTTTTCGCTAGTTAGAAAACTAAAAATAAAAACTATTATTAAATCCTCCAATCTTCTGTAACTGTTAAAAATCGGTCATACCTAATTTTCATACCACAAAAAGTCTCTCACAAGTGCAATATTTATATTTTTAATACATACAATACCACATACAATTAAAAATTTTGTTTTATTTTTTTTTTTTCAGATTTTTAACGATAGCATTGAAATCCACACACAATCGCTGTAGGAGACCCTTAGAAAATTGAACAGATATACACATACATACATAGTTTTCTAATTAAAAGTAATGCACAGTACTGCGGATAAATAGAAAAATTAAATTGTAAAAAAATATATGTATGTGTTTACATTAGAGTGGCACTTTAAAATTAAATTTTAGATTTTTAATACGCACGGGTCTTAATATTGTGAAATTGGGTGCAAAAATGATTGATTAAAATTTTCAAGAAAATCGCTGAAGCTTAACCCGTGACACTTTGAGGTCAACATTTCGGGTTTTGGGAGAAAAGGACAAATAATTTTTATGAAATTAATTAAATTACAATTTTTTTATTTAGCATTAACTCAAAACTACTTGAAAAAAATTATGTGAACTTTCTATGACATCATTAACCCGTTCAAAATTTTAAGCAAAAAATTACCATGAATTTAGGGGGGTACTTTAAATGAGTATTTTTGATTTTTTAAAAATTTTATTAAACAAAACATTTTTTTATTAAACATTTGACCTCCAGCCAATATGGGTTAACGGTATCGAATAAAGTTAATAGTTTATAACTGAATACCATTGATCAAATGAAGCAACAAACAATATAAATTTGGTCAGTTTATTTGGAAATCGATTTTTACAAAAAAAAAAAAATATTACCAAAATCTCAATTGCCTTGAAATCCGCAAAAATCAAACGGCTCCAAAAAGAAATTGAGTCGGTGGATATCCCAATTTTCGTCCTCAGGATGTTTTCTATATGTGACTTTTATAGAAATGGTTAATTTAAAAATTTTGTTTAATTAATTTAAAAAACTCGAAAATACTCATTTGAAGTACCCCGCAAATTTTTGGTAATTTTTTGCTTAAAATTTTTAACGGGTTAATGATGTCATAGAAAGTTGACATAATTTTTTTCAAGTAGTTTTAAGTTAATGCTTAATAAAAAATTGTAATTTAATTAATTTCATAAACATTATTTTTTTTTAATTTTTTTGAAGTCACGGTCATAATTTAATTAATTTCATAAGAATTATTTTTTTTTAATTTTTTTGAAGTCATGGTCCTTTTTGCCCAAAACCCGAAACTTTGACCTCAAAGTGGCACGGGTTAAACTTGTTCGATTTTCTTGAAAATTTTACCCAAACATTTTTGCAGCCAATTTCACAAAATTATGTATGTGTTAAAAATCGAAAATTTAATTTTTAAGTGCCACTCTAGAGTACATACATTTCAAAAGTTCATAGAAAATTTTTTAAGATTTCGACTCGCTGATTCCAAATCAGTGCTCCAAATTTTACCATCACGTCTAGAACTTTAACTATTCGCAATTGCAAAAATCGCGATTTTTGCCTTTTTTGAAAGCCTGCACAGCAGCCATTGGATGGAGTAAAAATCTGGTATAAAGCGTAAGAGTAAAATTGAACTATGATCTCAAAAATAGGATAAAAAAAGAAGTTGTTGCACTATTATTGGCCAAATATGTATTTTAAAAAAACACAGTGAAACAAATTAGAAAAAGTACTATTTCTAGAAGGATCTAAAACAAAAACCGGATTATCAATCTTTACTGTGATGAGCTCAAATTTTAGGCAAAAATTATAGACTTTTAAAATCATTAAAGATATCGTCGGTTTATACGAAAAATAACACAGAAAACTTGAATTTGTAAAAAAAAAATAGTTTTTCTTTAAAAATTTTTAAAAAAACTGAGGTAAATTTTACAAAAATAGTAATTTTAAAAGTAACATTTTAAACGCAAGTGTAACCTAACCAAAATAAAAAAAAATATAAAAATGGTTTCCTATGTCGGGGACCAAATTCTAAAATTGCACTTTATAGCATAAAGTTTATACCAGATTTGTATTTCACTGAATAGCTGCTGTGGAGGCTTTCAAATAATGCAAAGATCGCCATTTTTCGCATTTTCAACCGTGAATAATTAAAAATAGACGTGATGGGAAAATTTATTAGAATTCAAACTGGAAAATGCGTGTTGAGCGGTGTAATTCGTGTTTGAAATGTGTACATTAACATGTCTCGAAATCAGAGAGTTTCGGAATTTCTTTAAGGTATGATGCTAATTCTAATGATGTTTATTAAAAAGTTGATTACAGAAAAAATAATTTAAAAATTTTTTAGGTCATCTTCAGAGAATAAACATCGCTTAAAGTTTTCATCCGTAGTGCATTTTGTCGATTTTTATACCCACAGTATGGGGGGTATACTCACTTTGTCATTCCGTGTGTAACGTTCGAAATATCGGTCTAGGACCTCATAAAGTATATATTTTATTCATCAGTGATCGATTCTAAGACATTCTAGCGATGTCCGTCCGTCTGTCCATAGTGGTTTCAATGGGATATCATTTGCAAATTATTCGCTCTTAGGATACTATTAAATAACAAAAATAAAATTTAAGTTTTTTCAAAAAGTGGGCCTTGTAGGCGTGGTCAAATATTGAAAATATTGAACTTTTTTGCCTGAGTATCTTTACTTCAATATTTATGCAAATTTAAGACAAAAGTTTTCATGAGCGTGCGTAATCGTTATTGAAAACTCACTCAAGCTACCATCGCCTCTTAAAATATTTTTTAAGTATTGATATTACTCATACGCACACGTTTTATACACCATTATTGTATAAAATTAACGTATTGCAATCTTTGACATTTGATTTCTCGAAAACAAGGCAAAACACATCTCTGAAAATTTCAGAACAGATAGAAAAGTCCTTTGACTTTTTTTTAAAAAACTAAAAAAAAAATAAAATTGCGGCATGTTTTTTGATAAATAAAGTTTAAGTTTAAATTTAAAAAATTCAGAACTTCTTCTGAAAATTTTCAAATTTTTATTTTTTTAATCGATAGCCCATACAAAAATCTATAAAAAAAAATTCAGAACTTCTTCTGAAAATTTTCAAATTTTTATTTTTTTAATCGATAGCCCATACAAAAATCTATAAAAAACTTTTGTCTTTAAGACTTTACTGTGTTTCATTTAATTTGCATAAATATTGAAGTAAAGATGCTCAGGCAAAAAAGTTAGATATTTTCAACTTTTGACCACGCCTACAAGGCCAACTTTTTGAAAAAACTTAAATTTTATTTTTGTTATTTAATAGTACCCTAAGAGCGAATACTTTGCAAATGATTTCATATTGACACGACACAACTTTTTTTTTGCTGAACATTTGGTGTGGAATGCCTCATATGTCTTATATTCCTAGGCGGGTTAAGTTCGGAAATGTGCAAAATCGGACCAAGGGGAAAAAAGTTCCCCCTTGGAGAACTAAACCAACCTAAGAAAAACCGCATTTTTTGCAGGGTTTTTTTGTACTTTTGCTAAGCAAATGCAACATTTTTATCTCAGATGAAGTTCAAAATCGCAAGGAGAAGGTGCTCCCTAACGTCTCCCACCAACCCCCGGTCCAAAAAAAAAAAGACGGCCCTGGATTTTTTTTATTGTTTTTTTTTTACATTTTGGACGGTATAAAAGATTCGGCAAAGCCGAATGTAACACTCTCACTTGTTTTTCTTAAATTATTCAGGAAAAAATATTTATAAAGTTTTCATATAGCAATTTTGGTTCAGCACAACGTTTTGAAATTTTCTATATAAGTTTTATTCAAAAACTTAAACTTACCCCCCTATTCTAAGAAAATTGTCATCTATAGGAAATGACAAAATTATAACAAGGCAAATATTCTACGTAAGTATCTTCACAATTAGAGAATTTTTCAAAACATTTTTCATGACAAAGACTTTGCCAAATTGTATTTATGTATTTAAACTTTTTTTATTAATAAACATTTTTAATATCGCGAGGAATCAAAATACAGTCGAACTCGGTTATAACGAACTCGGTTATAACGCACTCATTCTAAAGTCCCGATGTTTTGGCAACAATTTTCACCCAAAAAACTTCTTTTATAACGAACTCGGTTATAACGAATCCTCGGTTAAAACGAACTACTTATTATGGTCCCACAAACACAATTTCATGTATATTTACCTTTTTATAACGAACTCCAATAAATATTTTGAAATTTGCGGCAATTATGTTTACCAAACCCACAAATGGTTAGAAATTTTTGGACAGTATTATAATTTTGATAAAACTTATTTATATTTTTAATGTTTTCTTCTCAACAATTAGTTTACTTTCAGAAAAACGTTAAATAGAACAAAATTGGAACTTTTTTTTTGGAAAATAAAACTAGGTTGATATAAAATATACCCCGCTTATAGCGAACTTCGCTTATAACGAACTATTTTTACTGGTCCCTCGGAGTTCGTTATAACCGGGTTTGACTGTACAATATTCCATAACAAATTGTTACAATTGACAATTATTTTGATTGGTTAAAAACATCGTTTTATCCAAAAACTTAAAAGAACTTCAACAAACTCCGTTTTATAAAAAAACTTGAAAAAATTAAAATAAATTACACAATTTAAAAATTTCAAAACTTTGTGCTGGACCAGATTGCTCCAAGAAAACATTATAAATATTTTTTTCCCAATGCAAGCTACATAACGAAACTTTTGGTATCAACTTTAAATGCAAACTTTAATCGCTGGTTGCGCCCTGAAGATGACCTCCAAAAAATGTTTAATTTTGTTCCCCGTAATCAACTCTTCAATAAACATCGTTCTGGGGATATATCCTAAATTTTTTTATATTCGGGATACGCTAATGTACAAATGTAGTTTAAATGCGTACAAATTTTGTAAGAAAGAAGTGTTTTAAATCGTTTACTTACTTTTTACATACATATTTAATAACAATTGCTTAAATAGTAAAATAATATTAAATTCATAACATAATATTTACTTAATTTTTTTAAATAAACGTGTGAAAATACTATGTTTTTCTATTAGATATTAACTAAAAGTCATTTATTTAACATTTGAGTGTTAATTGTAAGTGCTATAGAATAAAAAAGATTCAAATAAAATATAAAAAAAAAAATATATATATGAAAAGTATACTTAACAAAACCACCAATTACAATGGATTTAGATATTATACGATCAACCAAAGAAGGAGAAATAACGCAATTTTTATGTGGTAAGTTGAATTTGCAGTTTTTGTTTTTTTAAATGCACTAAAAAAAATACATATGTTTAGTAAAAAATCAACTTATTGTGAGTTAGTTGCCCTAATGCCATTTTCTAGAATTTTTGAAAAAAAAAAAAACAGTGCTTTAAGCGCACTAAAAATTATAAAAAATGCACTATAATCTATAAAAATATGCATTAAAAAATATGAAAATTAATATAAAAATATCTCATTTTTATTTTATAAAGAAAATTTTCCAGACATTCCAAACTTTTTTTTGGATTTTTTTTTTGTTAAATAATTTTTACCTTTAGGAAAAGTATAATTTTGGTCACACAAATATTTCGATTTTAAATTTGACATTGAAAAATAATTTTTAGTCCAGTTGGCAGCAAATTAAAGATGGTTCTAAAAAAGTTCACAAAAATTGGAAAAAATTAGCTAAAACTAAAATGTTATGCAAAATATGTCATAAAAATGTGCATTTATATTAAAATATGCAAAATGCACTAAAAATAAAATGTTATGCAAAATATGACATAAAAATGTGCATTTATACTAAAATATGCATTTTCGATAAAATATACGAAAGTTTCTTTTATTTTACGAAAATATGTTTAGAAAACATTTTTGAAAATTTACGAAATTAAGAATATCTTTCGTAACATTTTATTTCTGAGAATCCACGAATGTTTCGTTTATTTTACGAATATATTTTTCTCAATTGAACAGTTCATGCGAATAAGGACGAATAGACCACTTTTTCGCAAACACGTTTTTTGCATAAATGCATTTTATTAGCAGAGCCCTACAATCCTATGCAGAAATTTTGGGAAATTTTGACTTCAAGGCTAAAAAAATGACTTTAAAAGTGCAATAATTCGTATATTTTTATATTTTTGTTTAAATTGGGAGTGAACTAACGCACAATTTTGATTAAATACAACACAAAAACATACACAAATTTTACTTTTGGCAACAATGTGTTAAAAGAACATTGCGAGGAACAAACCACACTTATTACCTATATTGGCAAAAATTTTTACCGTTCTTGAGTTATAAGACTTTAAAGTGTGGAAAGCAAAAAGGGCAATCTTAGCACATACTAACAAATTAACCAGATTTGAGAAAATAAAATATTCAGTGTTACCGCGTAATTAAGATCATATAACCACGAATACATAGTCTAAGCATATTTAACCGTCTTTTGAATTATTTTATTTCGGAAATCAATTACTACTGCAACAAATGGCAGGAATATTAAAAAAAAAAAATTAACAAAAAAAAATTTTTTTGCATGTCCTTGCAATCCTTAAAAAGTGTATCCTTGAAGTCCTTAAAGTGTTACAAACAAATACCAACCATAGTTCGCCAAGTTTTGCAAGTCTCATGAAAATGTAGTCAAAATCTGCTGCAAAATAACATATTCAAATTTCAATACATTTTTTTGGATATTCTCCCTTTTTTCATTTAAGCAAAACTTGAAGTCCAATTTTTGACAAGTTCTCTTTCGAATACCTTACTAAAATTTTGTATATACAGTGACGAGCAAAAGTGTAACAGGGTTCACATTGCTTAGATAATCTGCTCTATATTTTAAACTACACAAGATAAAGTATTGAAGTTTTTTGATAATTTTATTAGTTAATTGATCAGAATCTGTAAACATTATCGAAATATGCTGTAAAATTTTTTATAAAAAAAATATAGTAAAAATTCCATAAAAAGACAAGTGTTACATTATTGCACTCATGATTTTTCTACATAAATCTTTAGGACAACTTTTATATTTCGCGCATATAGACCTGGATTTTGCAATTTTTTTATAAAACTTAATAAATAACATAAAAATAATTCATTTGTTGAAAAGAAATTTTGGCTAAACATTTTTTTTAACTCAAAAGTCCGTCCTTTTAACGATTTTAGGAGAGCCACACGTATTACTCAAGCTTAGAATATACAGACATTATTTTTTTGGAATGGCGTTTATATCCGGCGATAGTAGAGCCCATTTATAATCAAATTCATATGTGGTTTGTTTATTTTGCAATTAATACAATTTTTTTATTGGGTACTCAATTTGGGTTTTTGGCGGAATTTCAAATATTTTTGCAGATATTCAACATTTTTCGGATGAATACGAGCCAATTCTGGCCGATGATGTTTTTGCTATATTCGGTCTTAAATATATCGTCAATTAAAATCATCAGTAGATTGACAATATTGTTATAAAGAATGTAGTTATTATTAAATCCCTATTTAAAATTATTGTTTGGGGTACCTAAATTGAATTAGTGATTTTCGTCCAATGATAAGAGCAGCAAAAGACTTTTATTTATTAAACATTATTTATTTTTGTTCTTTCTGAAAAAATTAACTCCAAAGATTGCGTTCTGATTCGATAATTTGACACTATGGCACTACCCCGAGGATAATGTCCAAAACCACGAAATGTGATAGTGGTTTTAAATGGCATAAACCCATTCTTAACAAAATTTATGATCAACTGGTGATATAACTTGTTGATTTATTTACGGCTGAATTAAGAAAACACTTCTTGAGGCAAAATTGTCCTTTATTCAGCCGAAAAATGTCGAATTTCGGCAAAAATATTTGAAATTCCTCCAGAAACCCAACCCCAGTACACAATAACTTTTTTTTTACTAATTGCAAAAGCAACAATCCATTTACGAAATTTTTTATAAATGGTCTCTATTATCGCCTGATATAAACACCATTCAAAAAAAATAATTTCTGCAAATTCTTAGCTTGATAAATATGCGTGGTTCCCCAAAAAACGTAAAAAGGACGGACTTTTGAGTTAAAAATAATGTTTAGCCAAAATTTCTTTTCAACAAATGAATTATTTTTATGTTATTTATTAAGTTTTATAAAAAAATTGCAAAATCCGGGTCTATATGCGCGAAATATAAAAGTTGTCCTAAAGATTTATGTAGAAAAATCATGAGTGCAATAATGTAACACTAGCCTTTTTATGGAATTTTTACAATTTTTTTTTTTATAAAAAATTTTTCAGCATATTTCGATAATGTTTATAAATTCTGATCAATTAACTAATAAAATTGTAAAAAAACTTCAATACTTTATCTTGTGTAGTTTAAAATATAGAGCAGATTATCTAAGCAATGTGAACCCTGTTACACTTTTGCTCGTCACTGTAGGTAGATGTGACTTAAATCTTTAAGCTAATACCAAAAAGTTGACAAAAATATTATTTTTTAACCGTTTCCTGAGTTTTAATTGTCCCCTGTAAAATTCTTCGAATGGTCTACTCGTCTTTATTCGCATGAACTGTTCATTTGATGATAAAACCTGGAAAATAAAAATTTAATGGGGTAAGTTTTTGTACTTTAAATGATACAACAGTTTAACTAATGCCGTTTTTCTTATTTTAATTTATAGAAATAATGGAATACGTTAAACTCTCGCATTAATTTAAAAATGGATCAAAAATTTACGACATGAGATGGAATCCTCAAATTTGGATTCTGCTGAAAAAGGTGATATAAAACAAGTGAAAAAAAAATATCTCACAATCTGAAACTTTTTCTATGGAAAGACTTTTTCTATAGAACATGTGTATTAGAATTTGCGATTCTTTCAATAGAAAAAATGTCTCAGTATCTGAGACTATTTCTATAGAAAAAATGTTTCAGAATCTGAAACTATTTCTATAGAAAAAATGTCTCAAAATCTGAGACTTTTTGTATTGAAAAAATGTCTTAGAATCTGAAACCTTTTTTATAGAAAAAATGTCTCAGAATATGAGACTTTTTCAATAATAACTCTGTAAAATGACTGTAATCTCAATTCGAGATATTTGACAGAGTTTTCTTAAGTTATGTATAAAAAAATCTTTTCAAAAGTCTTATAAAAATTTTACAAAATAACATGTATTTAACTAAACTCTGTAAATTTACAGAGTTTTTTCTGTATTTTTTTTTTGTATCAAATGCATTTTACAAATATATTTAAATTTACATAGTTTTCTTTGCTAAATGATGGTTTATTTAACCAATATTTTACTAGAAACTCTGTAAATTAACAGTTTTTTTGTCCAAATCATTTTACAGAGTTTTTAAGTAAAATCACAGAGTTTTCTCCGTCAAAAAGCTTTCATATTTAACCAATATTTTACTGTAAACTCTGTAAATTAACAGTTTTTTTTTTGTCAAAATCATTTTACAGAGTTTTTTAGTAAAATTACCAAGAAATGTTGTTAGCTGGAAAAGTATGATGTACTCTGTTAAATTAGCAGAGTTTTTCTGTAATTTAACAGAGTTATTTTTGAGTGCAGAAAAGATGTCTTAGAATCTGAAACTTTTTCTATAGAAAAAATTTCTCAGAATCTGAGACTTTTTCTGTAGAAAAAATGTCTCAGAACCTGAGACTTTTTCTGTAGAAAAAATGTATCAGAACCTGGGACTTTTTCTATAGAAAAAATGTCTCCGAATCTGAGACTTTTTCTATAGCAAAAAATGTCTCAGAATCTAAGACTTTTTCTAAAGAAAAAATGTCTCAGAATCTGAGACTTTTGCTAAAGAAAAAATGTATCAGAATCTGAGACTTTTTCTATAGAAAATGTGTCTTAGAATCTGCGATTCTTTCAATAGAAAAAATGTCTCAGTATCTGAGACTTTTTCTATAGAAAAAATGTTTCAGAATCTGAGACTTTTTCTATAGAAAAAATGTCTCAGAATCTAAGACTTTTTCTTAGAAAAAATTTCTCAGAATCTGACACATTTTTTATAGAAAAAATTTCATCGAATTTAAGACTTTTTCTATAGAAAAAAAAAAATGAAAATGTGAGACTTTTTCTATTGAAAAATATCTTATATTTCTGAGACTTTTTCTTTTGGAAAAATGTCTCAGGATCTGACAATTTTCTAAAGAATAAATGCCTCAGAATCTGAGAATTTTCTATAGGAAAAATGTTTCAGAATAGGAGACTTTTTGTACTGAAAAAGTAATTAAAAATCTAAGAGTTTTTCGTAAGAAAAAATGTTTCAGAATCTGAATCTCACTTTAAGACATTTTTCCTTTACAAAAAGTCTTAAATTCTGAAACATTTTTTCTATAGAAAAAGTATCGGATTCTGAGACATTTTTCCTAAAGAAAAAGTCTAAGATTTTGAGATATTTTTCCTATAGAAAAAATTTCAGTTTCTGAGACATTTTTTTTAATAAAAAAGTCTCAGATTCTGACACATTTTTTATATAAAAAAATTTCAGATTTTAAGACATTCAATCTATAGATAAAGTTTCAGCTTCCGACAAATTTTTGCTATAGAAAATGTTTCGAATCTGACACTTTTTCTGCAGGAAAAATGTGTCAGAATCTGAAGCTTTTCTATCGACATAATGTCTCAAAATCTAGTACGTTTTCTTTAGGAAAAATGTTTCAGAATCGGAGAATTTTTCTTTTTGAAAAATGTTTCAGAATCTGAGAGTTTTTCTTTAAAAAATACTTTTCAGAATCGGAGTATTTTGAGACATTTTTCCTTTAGAAAGTCTCATTCTGAAACATTTATGTCATCAGATTCTGTCTGAGACATTTTTTCTAAAGAAATTGAGATATTTTTCCTAACGAAAAAGTCTCAGACTCTCAGACACTTGTCCTAAAGAAAAACTCTCAGTTGCTGAATCATTTTCTTATAGCAAAGTCTCAGATTCTGAAACATTTCTCTTTTAGAAAAAGTCTCAGATTCTGAAAAGAATTCGTTGTATGGGATCTTAATCATACAACATTAAAATGTAACATTTATTAAATATTTTTAGTATTTAGATGTTTAAATTACTATATTTTTTTACAAACAATAAAAAAACTAAAAAGAACGTGCTTTTTTATTGGATTTTTTTTTGTAATTTGGCATAAAATTGAATATAGTATATCTGAGACCATAACTGTTATGAGATTTATTGAAAAAATTCAAATTTAACTGTTCAAAAATATTTTTTTAAATAAAAATTTAAAATAACAGTTTCAAATAATTTATATAAATATCTGTTCAAAATAACAGAAATAAAAAACTTTTATTTTTTATAACTCGCGACCTTGGAACAACAAGGTTCTATTTGCACCAACACTAGTATTGAGAAAACTAAGGTTGAATATTGTTAATCGCTTTACTAAGTCAGTTTTGACTAAATTTTAAATCGGTTTTTGAGTAATTTTAAATAAGTCCTTAAATTTTATTATGTATTTGAAAATATTCGCGCTAATATATTAGTTTTTGCACAATTTGAGTCTCAAAAAGCAGGTAGAACTCTGTTGCTCAACGATAAGGCACATGAATTTGGACAACATAGTTCTAACTGCCAAATAGAACCTTGTGTTTTTGTTAGAAATAGTTTTTTGCAGATAGAACCTTGTGTTATTTGGATTTTAATATAATAATACAACATTTGTTAATCAAAAATAAACCGACTTACAAGGTAAGCCTCCCTAGTGTCCACCTGGGATCTTCATAATATTTTTTTATTATGAAGAGAACGGTCAGTTTTTAGTCCTGGTAATGAGTATTTCATTGTAATGCTTTCATCATTGGCATGAGTTTTAATAAAATACTCCATTGCTAGGGCCATAATGGAATTTTTGCTTTTTAGTACCACCAGAATCGCTCCATGTTAACAGTTTTGTGATATTCTTGTCTTCGAATACTTTTTCGACAGTTTTTTGGAAGGCTGATCATATATCGTTCACACTTCTTCCGCCAGTGCTCCTGTTGGAGTAACTGAAGTTTTATCAAAAGCCTTTTATTTCATGTGATTTTAATTTAAAAACCTTGCTTCAGGAATTCGTTTTACGGATTTTAATTCCTAATCGCATCTTTTAGCTACCCCCGTTACATTATTTTTCTTCTCGAGTGTGTTAAAACTATTTTTGGGAGTCGCAAAAGCTCCAAGCTAAGCCACTAGGGAGGAAACTCTTTGTTTTCAATAGGTTCAAGACAATACTGTGCTCACGTGACTATAAACACATATTTCTCTTTACAGTTGGTTCTAAACTCAAAAAAAAACCTTGTCAAATTACTAGAAAAAGTCCCGTAATCCCATATTACAAATATCTTACAGTTTTCCTTGTTTTTTAACAAAAAAATTTTTATCGATATATACATTTTTTTTTTGTAATTTTACATTTTTTTTCGTAAATGTACAAATTTCCAAGGTAATTTTACAAAAAAAAATTAGTTAAAGCAAAAAAATTCCTTGTAAGCCTTATCACATCAAAAAGTTATAAATTTACAATTTTTTTGGTGAAAACCTTGCAAATTGTTTGTAATTTTACAAGCTTATTACACTAAGAAAATTATGTCATTAACTGTTTGTAGGTTATTTTAAAAAGTAATCAGTAAAGTAATTTTAAAAGAAAAATCACTTATTTTATAAAGGATTTAATTTTTTTACTGTTTCCGTAGTTTAAAAAAAATAATTTACTGTATTAAAAACGAATTTTCTGTTACATTTAATTTCGGCAGTAAAAAATTTCTTCTATAGTTTTACTGTTTTTCAATACAAAATAACTGAATATTCACTAGTTTTTTAATGTTTTTGTTAGTCATTAAATTAACATTTAAAATTGACTGTAATGTGTTTTTATTTTAACTGAAAAAACAGTGGAATGGTTTTTAAATAAAATTTCATTTGTTTTAAGTGAATATTCACTGGAATTTACCTACATAATTCTTTGAGTGTACCAATAAAATTGTAATTTTTACTAGAAACTCTCTTAAAATAAGAGGTACTCTTAGCAAACAATCATTTTACGAGAATTTTTTGGTAACTTTACAAGATTTAAAAAAAAAACATGTTAAATTACTAGAAAAAGTCCGTTATCCTGTGTTAATTTGTGTTTTGTGTGATCGAAATTTATATTTTTTTATAAATTTACATTTTTATTGGTAAAACGTTAGTTATCCGCAGCCAAAATTTACAAAAAAATTTTAAATTTACAAGAAAAAATTATTGTTCAGAAGGAATTCCAGTAATTTTATAATAAAAACAAAAATCTCGTAATTTTTACAAGGAATTCTCGTAAAAAAGGATGTAGCAAAAAATATAGTTAAGTCGCGAGAATTCCTTTTCAGTTTTTTCGCGTCAAAAAAGCTGTAAATTTACAATTTTATTGGTAAAAAGCTTGAAAATTACAAAACTTTTTGGTAATTTTTAATAGGAATTCTCGTAAAATAGGAAGTAGAAAAAAAAAATACAAGCTTTTCTTATCATTTATCAAGTTTTTTTGTTAAGTGTATTTGTGCAATATGCAATTTTAAATCTGTGCAACATGGTTCTGTTCCAATTAAAGTGTCCACATGGTTCTATCTGCAAAACAATATGGGCTTTTTTGGTAAACAAGGTTCTATCAGCCAGTTAGAACCTTGTTAACTAAATCTCAAACCAAAAACACGTAGATAGAACCTTGTTGAATTGAATATCTCAGAAGCTGTAAGAGATAGAGAACAACTGAGAACGCCAATCGAAAGAGCGTAGTCGCTTAAGTGCGATGCGATATATAACTCATTTTTGAAAAAAATGTCAGATAGAACCTTGTTGTTCCAAGGTCGCGAACTGTTGTCAAAAACTCTTTGAGCCTTAACAAATTTGATTTATTTACGTAAAACTAAAATAAACGCATGGGAAGAATCCCATTGATAGATAATACTTCAATTATTGATTTAAAGATTAAAACTTTGATTGATTTGATTTAAAATAACTGTTATAACAGTTATTTACTCCAATAAATATAAAATAAAAGTTATTTTAGATTTTTTGAACAAAAAGTTTTTAATAACTGGTTTTTTATACTATTATTGGTAAAAGTTATTGCAAATTTTAACACGGGTCATCTCTAGAAGTCGTTTCATATATAAAATACTTAGTTTGGACAACATTCATTTAATGATTTTTTTAAAGCAAAATTACACATATAACTGTTGTAATTGGTCTCTGAAATATATTAAACACGGCTATGGGACAACCGGCAATACGGTTGTCATTACCGGTAAATGCCGTTATTTGAGGTTTCTGCAACCGGCATTTGTCCGTTGCGACAACTGTAAATTGTCTCACATGAAAATACAACCTAAATAAAGTTAATCCTCATCTTAATACGGCCTGCTTGATAAAAAAATTTGATGAAAAAAAAAAATATGATAAAAAAAAATTTGATGAAAAAAAAAATTTATGAAAAAAAAAATGATGAAAAAAAAAATTGATGAAAAACAAAAAAATTTATAAAAAAAAAAATTTGATGAAAAAAATTTATGAAAAAAAAATTAATGAAATAAAAAAAAATTGATGAGAAAAAAGTTTGATGAAAAAAATTGATGAAAAAAAAATTTATAAAAAAAAGTAAAATTGATGAAAAAAAATTTTTTTTGTTGAACAATAATTATGTTACTTTTTATTCACCAGCTGGTGAAAAACGGTTTTATTTACCACGAGGTGAATTATTATTCAAGTTACAAACCCAAGTTATTAAATTTTTAGTTTTAAGAAAATGAAAATAGTAATTCTTGTTTTCTTTTTCGTTAATTGTTAGCTTATATAGTCAAACTGAGGTGGCGGCCTGCAACTTTTTTAAAATTAGACACCAGCCTAACAACATTATCATGTTAAAAGATCTTAGAATCTACAACTTTTTCTGTACGAAACAAATTTAGGTTAGGTTGTAAGTAGCTGCTGATGTTTTATGTCAGCATACATAGACTCTGAGGTCCGATGTGACACTACAAATCTTAGAATCTGAGACCTTTTCTATAGGAAACATATCTCAGCTGTACCCGCCACTGTTTATAAGTAATAGTGGGCATTAATGGATTAAACTAAACTTTTACCTAGAATGTAAACGCACTATTAGAGGAAAAAGTTTATTAAAACCGCTTTTAGAAAAAACAAATTTTTAAAAAAAAATTTAAATTCTGTAAAATAATGGTTAATTTCTGATTTATTCTTGCAGATGTTCGAGATTATTTTAAAGCTTCACTAGCTACTTCAGAATATGAAAATACATCAAATATGTTTTACATGACTGCATCTGACACCACAGAACAACTGTTAAATCGTTGTGAACTATTGCTAAATCGTTTGAATAACAAAAATCAAACTGTAAACTGTAAAACAACAACAACTAATGGTCTGGAAAATCATCAATGGCAACAAAGTGAAGATAGTTTTAATCTGCATCATATCGCCGGCATTAATGGATCCAGTAAACAATCACATCATCAATCTTCAAAACAGCACGAAGATGTTTCATATCTGGACATGTCTGCTGCGCAAAGCAAAAGAAGAAGTAAGTAAAAGGTTTTAAAAGCTGTGGCTAGATTTGCAATAATACCCAGCAAAAACTTGCATTACCAAGTAATGAAATGTGTAATGGGAAATTCAAAAGTTATAACTACTTCTGATTCGAATTACCTTTCCCATTACATTTACAAGCAAATGTGCCAAATGTAATGATTATCAAAGCAATATTAATAACTAATTACATATATACTTATAGGTAATGAAAAAATTATTTAAAAAAAAAATTTTAAAAAATAAAAAAATATTTAATTTTATTTTTATTCAAAATAATGTACAGTGAGTCAAAAAGTGAAAATCTAGTTCTGAAATTTTTTTATTTTATTATAATGACTTATGTAAGTCATTATTAATAAGTCCTTATTTTACATTTCAAAATAATGTTAAAGGTAATTTTCTGTCATTACTAAGTAATTCGAATGGTAATGATGTGTCATTACCAAGTTTTTGCTGGGTAGAGTACTCCACTCTTTAGATTAGATTTTTGCTGTTTCATACGCCACTCTGTCATTGTGAATCTATGTACATTAAGGTTATGACTCATTTTTAACAAAATTTTTACCCATCCCCACATGATAGGAAATACAAAATTAATTAATATTGAAAATCGTATTTGCGTGTCATTTTGGCAAAAAAAACCTTCCGCACCAAACACAATTTCTAAAATCTCACAGATATTTTTTCTTTTAAGTCCTATATTTCAAAAAATAAGATTGTTTTAACCCTTTTAATGAATGAATTATATAAAAAATGTCTTGTGAACACTTACGAACAAAAATGAAGACGCCTGGACTTTTACTTTCGGAGGTACATGCCGCCAACGTTGGCTTTATTAATATTTAACACCATGCAGTTAAGGGTTAGGTTGGAGTGATTCGGGAGTCTGAATCTAGGGGATACCAGTTAGTAGTGTGCTGTGATGCTAATGCACATCATTCGATATGGGGAACTACAGACACAAATGATAGAGGCGAGTCACTTTTGGAGTTTTTGTTAAGCACTAACCTGCATATTTGTAACAAGGGTAGTGAACCAACTTTCGTTACAAGTACGCGGCAAGAGGTTCTTGATGTAACACTTATATCAGATACATTGTCTGGTAGAATTGATGACTGGAGAGTTTTGGAAGAGCATTATTTCTCAGATCATCGCTACATTGAGTTTTTACTCAGGGAGCGTGCCCCGGTTGAGACAGTCTCTATAGTCTCTATATCTATCTCTACATCTATTTCTATAGAAATCTGAGGAGAACAAACTGGGTGAAATATAGGAAGACTTTTTTTTTGCTTTTGGGTGAAGTACCCTTATCTGAACATCATAGTTTGGCGAAAATTGACAGTCTGGTTGACCATATAACAAATGTGTCTTGCCCTTCTGCAAAGCCTAGAGGGGGAAAAAAGCCACCTTGGTGGTCAAATGAGTTGCAGACGAGCAGATATTCCTACAGAAAGCTATTTAATAATGCTAAATTTTCAAGAGCGGACGAGGTATGGTCTGCATACAGGCTGCAACTTAAGAGTTATAAGAAGATGATCAGAATTGCCAAATGTGATTCTTGGAAAAACTTCTGTGGAAACATAGAAGACGTTTCTGAGGCATCCAGACTGCGCAAGGTTCTTGCTTCTCCTTGCACCCTGGGATACCTGAAAGATCCTAATGGGGTGTGGTCTTCCTCCAGGGGAGAGTCGCTGGATTTCCTTCTAAACACGCATTTCCCGGGCAATTCCATGACGCCGTTTCAAGCTTCGGAACGTTCTGACACCCAAGCATCTGAAATTGCTTCTCTTAATCAGGGGCGCACAAGTGAGCTGATATCGCTTCCAAGAGGAGAGATTTCGACGGTGGTTTCTATAATTACCGGACACTGTCTTATAGGGAAGCACGCAGAGCGGTTAAATGTGCCGTCGAATGACTTTTGCCGAAGTTGCATGGATGAAGAGGAGTTTGAAACTATCGAACACTTTATTTGCCATTGCCCGGCACTTTCTGGTCAGAGACTTGCTTCACTGGGATCTTGGGAGCTGTACGATCTTTCTGATTTGTCGGATGTCAAAATTCAACATCTAAGGAGTTTCATAAGAAGCTCAAACTGGTTTAACGACAGGGACTAGTAGGGAAACCTATTACGGTCCCGTGGTATCACAATGGACCTCAGAGTCTACGTGTGTTGACGTAAAAAGTCAGCAGCCACTTACAACCTAATCTAACCTAACAACAATAATTTTCATTCATAACTTAAAAATTTTTTAATGTTTATTTTTCGTTATTCCCAAATCGTTCCCAAATACTTTCCAAAAAATGATTGCCATCTGTAGATAACGACTTCGTTATTACTGACACTACTATTCATGAGTTACCCCTGCTATGATACCATCCAGAGAATGATAAAAGTATAACTATGAGTATTCTTGAAGTATTTGTGGTCAAACATGCATAAGTAAGTCGACAAACCACAACCACAAATCGTTTTTGTAAGATAACAACCACAAAAATTATTGAATATTTTATTTTTATACCCTCCACTCTAGTGATAGAGGGTATATATAAGTTTGTCATTCTGTTTGCAACTCATCGAAATATCGATCTGGGACCCCATAAAGTATATATATTCATGATGCACGATCGATTTTAAGACATTCTAGCGATGTCCGTCTGTCCGTCTGTCTGTGGAAAATGCTGTCGCGGACAAAATATTGCACAGAGATGACTGAAACTTAACATATTTATTGGAAGTTCTCCCGAGAAGTTTGGTATTGCATTTGAGCGATATCGGTTCAGCGGTTCAAAAGTTATAAACGAAAATGTAAGCACACCTCAAAAATTTCAGTACATTCAACATAACCTAAAAATACAAAATGCTTTAATTCGGCTTCTGGTTGGCATATGTGAACATAATTGAACACCAAATGGTATTTAAACAAGTACGAACATATTTTTTGATAAAAAAAGAAAAAAATCGCGGATTTTTTTTTACCAAAATTTTTTTTCGCGGAAATTTTTTTTCAAAAAAATTTTTTTTTTCAAAAGTAATTTCCTTTTAAATAAAGTTTTTTGCAATAATCTTTTTGAAATTGTGGAGGGTATCACTACATTCGGCAAGGCCGAATTTAACTTTTTTACTTGTTTTTCCTAACATCTGCTTCTATCATCAGATAATTAGCACCAAAAAAATAAAGGTGTATAAAATTTTTTTATTTTTTTTTCCTATAGGAACTACCTTACAGGTTCCAACAGAATTGGAATGTGTTGGTATGCCTCTAGAACAGTGACGGTCCGTGAAGTTGTCACTGGGTGTTCTCTACTTATTTAAAATATAAAATTTATGTATATAAAATATGTTTTTCTGGACGTAACACATTCCCGTGGTAGACAAAGCCTCAGTTTTAATTTTTTTTGTTGACATACATCAAAAATTAATTTTTTTACTCCATTTATTTGCGAAATAATGCTTTTTGTTAATTGTCGATGTGGTGAGGCAACAAAATGACAATAAAATAGAATTTAGGCTGCATCTCATTAAAAAATGTACAAAACTAGTAACATCCCATCTTTACCTATCTCGGGAATGCGTTAGGTCCATGAAAACATGAATTTTATACTTAAATTTTCTGTTTTTATAAATTAGAGAACACCCAGTGACAACTTCACGGACCGTCACTGCTCTAGAAACTTGCAAGCAAAACCTTCAGCTTTGTTCCGCGACGGAGACTAATCAGAGATGTGAAAATGGATGGACGTGTGAGACAACACGACTGATTTGACCTTCTCTTAATCAGGGGCGCACAAGTGAGCTGATATCGCTTCCAAGAGGAGAGATTTTGACGGTGGTTGCTATAATTATCGGACACTGTCTTATAGAGAAGCACGCAGAGCGGTTAAATGTGCCGTCGAATGACTTTTGCCGGAGTTGCATGGATGAAGAGGAGTTGGAAACTATCGAACACTTTATCTGCCATTGCCCGGCACTTTCTGGTCAGAGACTTGCTTCACTGGGATCTAGGGAGCTGTACGATCTTTCTGATTTGTCGGATGTCAAAATTCAATATCTAAGAAGTTTCATAAGAAGCTCAAATTGGTTAAACGACAGGGACTAGTAGGGAAACCTATTTCAGTCCCGTGGTATCACATTGTACCTCAGAGTCTACGTGTGTTGACGTAAAACGTCAGCAGCCACTTACAACCTAACCTATGCAGTTAAGGTTTAAACTGTCAAATTTTAACCTTGACGGATTCCAAAAGTCCCTCCAAAAAGCATGCGTCATTTTGACCAGAAAAAGCTTTAAATACGCATTGTTTCATAGTTTTGATTAAACTATAAAAATATAGATCAAATTTCACATCGTTTGGTGCGGAAACTTTATCGACAGCAGCGAAAAATTAAATTCTTAATATTTGTTCATGGCCTTTGTGTCTAGGGCATGTAGAATTTGATATTTGCAAAAAAAAAAAAATCAGAACGTCATAACACTAATGTACATTAGGGCGTCCCAAATTTATTTTAAAGATTTTTTTCAGATTTTTCGGAAAAGGGTTTAAGGTCGAGCAAGTCGACTTTGCTAAAAATCGGATTTGCCAACCGTTTTTTTAACTTTCTTTATAAATTCGCCCCCTTTTGTGGGCGTGGATATTAGCAAATAATTTATATAATAATGAAATTGTATATCTTTTGTACAAAAAGCATAGTAATTAAATTTATAAACATTTTTGACCAGAGAGAAGGTGTCCCCCGACAAGACCCCCCCAAAATAAAAACGCCCCTGCAATTTTTATTTTTTTTTTTTTTAAGTTGGAGGGTATACAAGATTCGGCACAGCCGAATTTAACACTCTCACTTGTTTTCATTGCGTCGTTGGTTTCCGCAGATTTCAGAGGAAATGAAATAACAACCCAAAAATATTATTTGGGGCCTTATTTCATTCCTAAAATTTGGGGACTTATTTCGCAATGAAAAATGAAATAGAGCTCCAAATAATGAAATAACACGCCATTTTTTTTTAGTTAAAATTTGTGGGGCCTTATTTCATTTTTGATTTGGGGCCTTATTTCATAGAGCCGGCACTAATATGTCTTAAGGGCAGTTTACATGTTAACTACCCTTGACCACCCTTACACTCAAAAAATTTCATGCATAAAAATACGAAGTATTATTTCGTAAAATTTTTTTCGTACATATTACGAAATTTTTGTAAATATTCCGAAATTTTTGTTATTTTACGAAAACTTGGAATTTCGTAAAAATACAAATTTCGTTTATTTTACGAAGTACATTTCGTAGCCAAAAAAATACGAAATATTTCGTATCTTAACAAAATATTTCGTAATTTAACAAAATATTTTTGGGGGAAAAAAATCACAAAATCAAGGGGTTTGATTTATTTATCTAAATTACTCGATTTAACAATTAAAAAAATGAAATAACAAAAATTTGTTCCTTCTTTTTTTAATTTCTGTTTACGGTTTCTAATTTTAAATTATTTCCAGCATAACACAAAGTCAATTCACCCAAGATATATTTTTTTTCGTAAAGAAACCACTTTAAATTACTAAAATTATAAAAAAGTAGGTGAATGGTGAAAAAGTACTCCCGAATCGAGCACATTATTAGTAAAAAGTCGAAATTTCGTGTAATATGTGAAAAATACTTTGTAATTTTACAAAATACTTTGTAAATTCATGAAATTTGTTTCGTAAAATTACTTATTATTTCATAATTCTACGTAATATTTTGTACCTTAACGAAAGTAAATTTGTATTTACAAAAAAACTTCGTAATATATACAAAAATATTTTTTTTCTACGAAAAATTTCGTAATTTTACGAAATATTTTGTAAAAATAAACTTAATTGGTTTTTACAAAAAAACTTCGTAATATGTACAAAAATATTTTGTATTTTCATATTTCGTAATTATACAAAATATTTCATAATTATACAAAATATTTCGTAACTTTACAAAATATTTTTGTAAAAATAAACATAATTCGTATTTACAAAAAAACTTCGTAATATGTACAAAAACGTTTTATAATTTCACGAAATATTTCGTAATTATACAAAATATTTTGTAGTTATACAAAATATTTCGTAGCTTCACGAAAAATTTTCGTACAAATAAACATAATTCGTATTTTCAAAAAAAAACTTCGTAATATGTACGAAAATATTTAGTATTTTCATGAAATGTTTCGTAGTTATACTAAATATTTCGTAAATTTACGAAATATTTTCGTATTTATTTCGTAAATATTACTAAAAAAACTTCGTAATATTTACGAAGTGCCATAGGTAAAAAGAAATTTCAAATTATTGTATGAAAGTGGTTCATCCAAAAGAGCCCCCTTTGTAGTCTCCAAAATGACTCCAAAAAAAGATTCAAAAAGGGGAAATTTTGTTCATACTTTGGGGTATATTAAGAGTCATTTTGGACTCCCTTAAAAAAGTGTGGTTTCTGGGTGCTATTTTTGCTGGTTTTGTTTTTGTTTTATAAAAGCAAAAATGCGAACATCTTGAGATCAGATCTGTTATTTAAAAAAAAAAGTTTACAACACTTCTAAATAAAAACAAAATACATAAAGAAAATATAAAAATTACAATACAATAAATTTCACTGCTCTGCACAACAATCCGTTGGCGGTCACACGATCTTCGATCTTCAATATTGAAACATGTATTCATTAGAAACATTCCCCGTTTTAAGTGGTTTTTTATGTACATAAAACGTCGTTAAAGAAAAATATTTTCTGACTTTATTTAGACCAAATTTACATTGGGCAATTTTAATTGCGGCAATTCAGATTTTTTAGTGTATCAGAGAGAGAGATAAGATTCTTCCCTCTCTCTCTGATACACTATTAAATCAGAATTGCGGCAATTAAAATTGCCCTGTCTGAATTTGGACTTATTTTGATAGAAAAAAAATATTTGTTGACTCCAAAAGCAACAATTTTTTTTGAGTCGTTTTGGATGGCTCAAAAATATTACAATTTTAAACCTTTTAGGAGTCAAATTAAAATATTTTTTTTTATGAAACAATTTTATCCATGTTTTAGGTTCCTTTTGGATTCAAAGCAGACGGTTTTATAATGAATCCAAAAATTGAGCGTTTTTGGAAAACAAATTTAAAAACTCAAATAAAATGTTTCATTTTTGAATTTGTTTTGACTCCGGAAAATGAGGGTTCCAAAAATATTTATTATTTAGATTCATTTAGGAGTCCTTCATTTTGAGCACTCCAAATTTTGTTAGCTGGGATATTATTCTGGAACGGTAAGGGCATTCGGAAATTTATTAGAGGTATTCAGAGTCTTGTTACCAGCCCTGGCAATTTAGCAAAAGAGTACATCTTTCAAAAAATACATATCGCTCATTTACTTGTATAGTGTCTAGGGTTTCTATTCGGGAGAAAATTCCCGGGAATTCCCGGGAAAATTTTTTCTTAAAATCCCGGGATTTTTTCATCGGGAAATTTCGGGAATTTGTCAATAACTTTTTTAAAAAAAATTTATCAAATTACCCATTTTAATACCATTTTTTATGATTTATTGAAATAAAATTAAAAATTATTGCAGAAAAAATAGTTAGGGTATGCTTCAGGTTGCATAAAAGTATTTTAAACAAACCAGCTTTCTAGCCTAAAATTTTACAAAAGTAAAATTTTTTTAAAGATGAATATTTAAATTTAAAGACTGATATTTGAAACGGTTATTTAAGTAATTCGAAAGTTTTTCGAAATGCATCTTTCAAATAAATGCTGATTATGACTGGTCAGCATTATTCGAATTTACCAAAACGCTTTTACAAACTCATACATTTAAAAAACATAAATTCGTGAAAAAAACAACATAGTATTTTCACAGCCAAAGCAAATACGTTAACCCAAGGTCCAATACTTCTACAAAAATTAGATTTTTGTGAATTTTCTAAGTTTAAAATAGAAGTAAAGAAAACTATTTTACAAAAGAAAACATCTGAGGGTGTATTAAAAATATAAATGTGGCTATATTTTGAAAAATAATATTTTACATATGATAAGATTCAGAATTTGTTTTATTCAAAAAATTCCCGGGAATTCCCGGGAATACAATTTTTTTAAAACGATTTCCCGGGAATTGAAAAAGTCCGGGAATTTAGAAACCCTAATAGTGTCATAACTCAAAATGTTTCATTTTGTAGAAAACGCGTTTAAAGTTTACAATTGAAACTGCCCAGGCAGAAAAATGCAATCGGAATAACGTCAGAATAGAGTTGGCGGAGGGCATTCCAACACCAAAATGAGATCCTATTTACAAAATTTATGGTGTTACTATAACATTGAAATGATAACGCCAAAAAACAATCGCCTGATTTTTGTTTCCGACGTCGTCACAACACCAAAAAATCAAATTTACTGGATTAAAATTACATTGTAATAATAAGTTTATGACCTTAGGATGGTGTTGAAAGACAACACTGGTAACGTTATTTCACTCAGAAAATTATGTAAGTTACTACATGTTAGTTGTTTGCATATTTTACAGTAATTAGTTGTTTTCAACTACAAAGTCAGTTGTTTTTGTATGAAAAATATCAAACAACTATTTCTGTTACTTATTTTAAGTCGTTTTTTTGAATAACTTACAAAAAGTACTGTAATGTAGTAACAGTTATTTAAAGTAGTAAATTTTATTTTTTTATCTCTGAAAAATTTTTTAAGTTTTTTTCCAAAAAATTAAAATAATTTTTTTTAAAAAAAAAAAAAACTTGGAAAAAATCAGGTCTTCAGTTTTTTTCTAAAAAATTTTTGAAAAAAAAAAAATTATAAATTAATTATTTTATTTTTACTACATTTTAGTGTTTTTGACTACAAATGTAAGTAGTTTTCACTACATAAGTCAGTTGTTTTTTGTCAGTTAAAATAACTAACATTGTTAGTTGATTTAACTGAAAAAGTAGTTGACCCCAAAACAACTTACAAAGTAGTTATTTTAACTGACATTTTCAGTTGATTTTACTAACATAATTTTTTGAGTGTTCGACATATTTTTGGCGCTATTTTGGGTTGTTTTATATTAGAAATACAGTATATAAATATAATTTTAATTTTAAATAAATAGAATATTTTCAAAATATTTTTTTTAATATCCGGGTTATTATACAGTCGCAACAAAAATTCGACTTTTCTAAAAATTCGACTGTCAATTTTCGAAAATTCGACTTTTTTTAAAAAGCCGACTTTTTCCAACCTGTAAAAGCCGATATTTTTGTAAGTTAAAATTTTAATATTTTTATCAAGGTTGTGTACCGAGTAAAAATAAATCGAAAATTTTTTGAGTAAAAATAAATCGAAAATTTTTTATTTATAAAACCGAATTAACAGTAACAGTATTTTGATAATCGGAAATATTGGTGAAGTCTTTATTTCGATAACGGAAATAACAAGTAAGAGCGTTAAATATGGCCGTGTCGAATCTTCCTATATTCTTCCTATATTCCTTCCGAAATATAGGTTTAAAAATTAATTCTTATGCTTTTTGTACTAAAGAAATACAAGGTTATCATTATTTAAACAATTTTTTTTAATCAACGCTCACAAAAGGGGACAAAAAACGACATTTTCTAATCCTCTAGGTCCAAATGCAGGACTTTGAACTTCTTGTAGCATAAAAATGTTGCATTTGTTAAATAAAAACACAAAAAAATCATGTAAAAACATGGTATTTTTTAGAGATTGGTTAAGTTCTTCAAGGGGGAATTTTTTCCCCTGGTCTGATTTTGCTGATTTACGAACTTAACCTGCCTAGAAACATAAGATATATTCGTGCCAAATTTTGGGAGTCTAGCTCTTTTATTTTGAACTTCATCGTGTTAACTACAGACGGACGGACAGACAGACTGACATACAGACGGACGGACATCGCTAGAATGTCTTAGAATCGATCACTGATTATAAAAATATATACTTAATGGGGTCCTAGACGGATATTTTGATGCGTTACCCACGGATGATGCGTTACCCTCTATACTGTAGTTGGAGGGTATAAAAAAAATTACTAAACACTTTCTGCTTCATGGTAACAACGAACCGCCAAAGATTAAAGGGGTTCACACTTAAGAATGCGATATTTTTTTATTTAATATTTCGATTTCTACCAAAATTTAATATAAAAATTGTCAGAAACAAAAAAGTTGCAGCTTTTTAAACAAAATCAAAATACAGATCAAACGGGTGGACCGATTTGGGATCTGTTTTTTCGGTTTGAAGAGAATTAAATGTAAGCTTTTTTAAATTTTTTTATTTTATACATACATAATTTTGGTCAAAAAAATCGATTTTTTTGCGTTTTTTTTTTTTTTTGAGTTTAACGTCGTATGTTCAAAATTTAAGAATCTACGTCAGGAACTAGATTTTTTAACATAATAATAATAATAAGAACGACAATTTCAATCACACTTTTAAGTTGTAATTAAACTCGTTACTCCGCTGCCATTTGAGTGTTTTGGTATTTTTTTTTTGCGAAGATTTTTTTTTCAGCTGCCACCAAGTGAAAAAACTAAAAAGTTGAAAGTAAAAGTCCATTTAGATTTTTTATACAAAAATCAATTAATTGACTTTTCGACTATAGAACCCTTATTCACCTTGCACATTTCATAATGAAAAAAATATGCAGTGGCATTTTTACACAAAAAAAATATTTTCTATTGTTAAAAAAGGTATAAAGAAATAATTAAATAAAATAAAGTCATAAATTTTGTAAAAGTTTACCATAGTAAACCTTTTCGGATTATAATTTTAAACTCTTATGTAACGTTGGTTCTTTTAAAATCTAATGTTGTAATGGTATTGAATTTTTTGTTTTCAAGGTATTTAATTTTTAAAGTCGTATTTTTGTATTTCCAATGTTATAATGGTATTGTATTTTTAGAAGAGTCGTAATTTCTGCCTGGGTGGTTGTTCATTGAAAATGGGCGGTACATAGAAAATGTAATAATTACGTATTTTCTTCTCAAATGGTGAGTTTTAAAGATATAAATACGAATTTTTGACACAATATAAAGCATGATATAACGAAAAATGCTGCATTATTAACTCAAAAATCAATTTTTTTTTGAGTTATGACACTATACAAGTAAATGAGCGATATGGTTTGAAAGGTAATTTGAAAAAGTGTTTTTTTACCACCAGTACTAGGTCTGGCAAGCAAGACTCTGAATTCTTAATAATAAATTAATAATTTAAAATTAATTTATCTTTCAAATTGCATCATTATTTTTTTTTTACTTTCATAGAAATTTTAAAAGTTGCAAAGTGTTATTTACAAAAATTATAGAAAATTTACTAAAAAATTTAATATAGGGTACCCAAATGAGCAATAGCTTTGCTCAAACTTTTAGTTTATGCACACAAAAATAATGCTTGGACATTTATCTTTAAAAATGTTACCTCAATAGTGATGAAACTCGTGGTTATTGACGAATTTATAAAGAAACTTAAAAAACGGTCGGCCAACCCGATTTTTAGCAAGTCGGCCAACCCGATTTTTAAAGAAACTTAAAAAACGGTCGGCCAACCCGATTTTTAGCAAAAAATCTACCTTAAAACCTTTTTCGAATAATCTGAAAAAATTCTCAAAAATACTTTTCCATATAAGCTTTAAAATTATACTAGAGCCCGGACAACTTTTTGTTTTGGACACCCAAATGTACATACACTAAAACTTTTTTTTTTTTTTGTAGAATCTCCACCAACAGGATTTATTGATATGAACAGTTCAGCTGAGAGTGATAAAACCTTTCGTTGCTCTACAATAATAGTAAAACAGAACAAAAGTTTTGTACATCGTGTACATGATACTATGACAACAACCACCGATGAAGAAGCAGATGATGATGTACAGATCGAGGACCTGGGTGATCAGTTGGAAGATTTTGAAGACGATCCACAAATCTATGATATATGTCAGGTGACAACTCAAGGATCGGATGGTGAAGAAGATGATATTGGCCATGAAGAGACTCTTAAGGCAATAACACCTGACTCTCATTTCGCTCCACCGCACATTCATTGTCCTTATATGGATTTACCGGCGGGTGATTTGCCAATAAAAAAGTCTACCAAATATGGCCCACTGCTAAGAATCGAAAAACGACTGTTTTTCGATCAAAGTAAAAAATTTTACTGTGGCATTTTGAAAGACTGGTTGCTGTGTTATGCGGAGGGAACGAATAAACCAACGATTGTTTTGTATTTAAAAATGCCGGCAATTGAAATTGAACATTTTGGCGAAGGAAAACGCCGAGATGTATGTTTTCAAATAACAGCCTGTGATCCCAATAGGAGATTTGTTTTTCAAGCTGTAAATGAAATAGATGCTAAGGAATGGATACACGCCATAGAAACCGCTATAAGGAGTGATATTTCGGGAGCAATGAGAAATTCAACTACGCGCAAATTGCCGACACCGCCCATTAAAAAGAAAATCATTTTTTTGAATTCATTCCAGAAGGAAAAAGATCTGCAGCAGAAGGAAATGTCAACTAGTACAACATCGAATGATTGCATTTATGAAGAACCATCACCTATTTATCATGCTAAAGAAATTACAAACACGACTTTAGAAACGCCGCCTGAAATACCCCACAAACACAGCAGTCCTTTGGCATTGGCTCAAAAATTTGAGTATGATGTACCTAAATGTCCACCACAACCTATATTATGTCAAAGATATGAGACAAACCTTGTCAATCCGTACGCAGATGCAAACAAATCCTCAGACTTATTAAATCCAAATGCTTCTTCTGAAACAAAGCCATCAAACACCGCATTAGCATTAAATGCCAAAATAGAAGAAAAACTTGATTTTCAAGCCAAAGTTAAAGATGTCCACAGCAAATTATCTAGTCAATTGACAAGTTGTCCCAATCTAAAAAAAACGTTAAAAAAATCTAGCTCAGTGACCTCCCAAAATGATGTAGAAACTTTAATCGACAACGATCTAACAGCCACGCCACAGACAACTGAGACGAGAAAACAAAAGAAATCGACTACTCCGCAAAATAGTCCCCAAAAATTGTCAACGGAAAAAACGTCATCGACAAAAAATTGGTTTTTAAATAGACTTAATAAAACCACATCATCAAACAGAAGCACCTCATCATCTCCTTCGATTTCTCCAGCAAAATGTAAACAAAGCGAAAAGGAGAATCTTCTTAATTCGACAGACATCGGTGATGGTAACGACTGTCACGACCAACAATTAAGTAGTAATCCAGCATCGCCGATTTTGAAGTCTTCCTCCCCAGCTAGTGGCAAAAGTAAAGTCAATATGATCATCAATCAGTTGGAGGCTAGTGGACATTTGGCAACTATGTTTAGTGTTGATGCAGTAGCATCATTTAGTTCCTTTTGTGACAATGATAGTAATAATTACGAACCCATTATGACAGTTTCAACACCGCCCAGTAGTTTTTTGAAAAAAGTTTAACTTAAATCTCGAAAGAACGGATAAATATACATATTAGTGTCCCTTATTTTGAAAATGTTGGAAATGTTGAGACTGTACCCCCTCATTTTTTTCCATTTGACTAAAAATAACTCGGGAAAAATTTTAAGCCCTTACGACCACGCCTTCCCTACGCGACGGGGCCTTAAACTTAAGTTAACTTTTTAAAATACCGGGATTCGGGATTTTCCGTTTGACATCCCTAATACAAACCAAAATTTTTTTTTTTTTATTTTTAATTTTTTGTTATTAATTATTATATTACTTGGTTAGCTTATTCACGACAAAAAATTTGATTTTGGTGGGATAAGGCTTTCAGCTCTAAAAAATTTTTCGAAAAAAAACATTTAGAGCCGTTGGGGTCCTACGGTAAAAAATTTTTAAAAAATATTTTTTTAGTTTTGACAAGCAAGGGTTTTAGTTGTTATGTTGCTTTTAATGATATATATTCATTAAAAAATATTATTTATAGAGTCCGACCGAATATTCGGTTTCGGCCGAATAATGGGGTTTCGGCCGCCAACTTTGGCCGAAACTTTTTTATATTTTCGTGTTTCATTTCAATTGTTTTTTTGTTTATAAAAATAATATTTTTTTTTAAGTTTATTAAAATTAATATTTTTTTAATAAATATAACTATTCCCATGGTTTAAAAACATTAAGGGCGGATTACTCAATGAAAAGTTAGCTGCTAACTGTCGACTTAACGAAGCCTTATTAATTTTAATGAAAAAGTGAAATTTAACGGAGAGTTATTTTATAACGGAGCATTGAGTAATCCAGCCTAAGTTCTATAAAAAAAAATCATAATAATTTTTTTCAAGCCAGGAAATTATTTTGTTTTTAAGTCTCGGTTCGGTTTCGGCCGAATATTGATATTTTGGCCGAATATTCGGTTCGGTTCGGCCTCAAAAAACTGGTTTCGGTCGGACTCTAATTATTTATATCTGTGACATCTTTATCGTGTATCGAAAAACATCAAAAATGCATTTTTTACCCTTTTGTAGAACACGATAAAGATGTCACAGATAGGAATAATAATATTTTTTTTATAAATATGTATCATTTAAAGCAACATAGCAACTTAATCCGTTGCTTGCCATAACTAAAAAAAATAGTTTTTTAAAAATTTTTTACCGTAGGACCCCAACGGCTCTAAATTTTTTTTAGAGCTGAAAGCCTTATCCCACCAAAATCAAATTTTTTGTCGTGAATAAGCTAACCAAGTAATATAATAATTAATAACAAAAAAATTAAAAATCAAAAAAAAAAAATTTGGTTTGGAAAAATTATTTTTAAGGCCCCGCTCTTTAAGGCCCCGCTCTTTAAGGCCCCGTCGCGTAGGGAAGGCGTGGTCGTAGAGGCGTAAAATTTTTCCTGAGTTATTTTTTAGTCAAATGGAAAAAAATGAGGGGGTACCGTCTCAACATTTCCATTTCCAACATTTCCAAAATAAGGGACACTCTAATACATATGTATTCTTATAGTTCACTATTCACTTTTTTTTAAACTTAATTTTCCGCCAAAAATACAATTTGTATTAATTTATTTTTCAATATCTGTTTGCTAAGAAGGTGACTTCTTCCAAATATGTACATACTTACACTGCGAATCACATCAATAAGGAATCGAATTTTTCAATTTTAAATTTCTGTGCAGAAGTTTACAGGGACAGACAGACGGACGGACGGACATCGCTAAATTGATTCAAAAAGTGATTCTGAGTTGATCGGTACGCTTGAAAGTTGGTCTAGGACCAATGTTTTGGGTAATTACAAACATCAGCACAAAGTAGGGTTACCAGATTTGAAATAGGGAATAACAGTACATTTGGTCTCAAAAAACAGTACACTGCAAATAAAAACAGTACTTTTTTAAAAGTCTTATTTTATATCAAACTACAAAAACTTAGCCCTTTCACCCTGATTTAAAACAGATTTCAGCCAAAACGAGCATAAGATTGTTTACAGAACGGGGGAACATTTTAGGTAAACCGTCTCAAATTTATTCTATTTTTTTTTATCAGTGTTGAATAAAATTGCGATTGACTTTGTAAAGCTTTTGTAGTCTACACGCAAAAAAAAAATCTGTGTAAGATTGAGCAATCCTACTTGGTAAAACTTTTTTCATACCAAAAAAAAATGTTTACCAAATTTTTGCTAATATTATGCTTGTCGATGTTAAAGTAACATAATTCATTTTTTATGTAAAATAACCAAGTAGCTTGCACAATAACGCAAATTACCTGCACAAAAATTTATCGAAAGAAAACAACAAAAAAACAAATACACTGAAAGAATTATTGTTCATTATATCTATGAACAAATTTCATAAAACCAAATTCATAGATTCTATGAAATAATTCATTGGCTGAATGAATATTCATTAGTATTTTGAAATATTTCATAGAATTTTATTCATAGATTTTATTAAATTCATAGAAAAAATTCATAGAATTTATGAATGTTATTCATAGAAGAAAATGCCATCAATATGCCTTTTAATTCTTTTAATAATTAAAATAATGTTACAATAATTAAAATAGTTGAATAAATTTATTAAAAAAATAAAAAAAAAATAAAAAAAACATTAAAAAAAAATATCATTGCTGCCCTGACCGGGGTTCGAACCCAACACCTACCGGCTGAAGTGGTAATTGTCGACGCCTTAGCTATCAGCGCCACCAAAGAAGAAAAATCTCGCCAACTAACGCATGGTTTTATAACGCTTCATTTTTGTAAATACACAAAATATTTGTTTTCTACAAACACACACACAGCTTTTGGCAGAGCATTGTGACAGAGCATAGACACAAACTCAATATATTAATCAAAATTCATTTTAAGTGTTGTTACTTGTTTATATAATTTAGCTCAGTGGCTAGAGACTATGCTTTATGAACAACAGGTTCTCTGTTCGAATCTCGGTGGGGATAAGTTAAAATAAAAAAACATATAAATTTTTAAAAATAGAAAATTGTAAATAAATAAAATAATAAAAATAAATAAAAATAAAATATAAAAAAATAAAATTAAAATAAAAAAATAAATAAAAATAGAATTGAATAATAATTTTTTTTTCCATAGCCTATGAACTTTTTCATAGGTTTCTGGTTTCTATGAATTTGATTCATAGATTCTATGAAGGGCATCATTGGCTCACTTCTAATGATTTTTTTCATAGAATCAATGTACGTTTTCATAGCCGTAATGAACAAAATTCTTTCAGTGTACAGACCGCCATTTTCATTTTTTTGTGTGCGTTGTTTGTTTATTTTTTGTGTTATAAAAACGTAAAAAGGAAATTGATAAATAAAATAAAAATAAATTAATAAATAATAATAAATAATTAGTTTTCTAAAAGATAAATAAATGTAAGATAAAAGAATGTTAAAGTTAATTTTGCTTTCATCACTTAAAACACCATTCATTAAGAAAAACCAATGGAGTCCCAGACGTATGTTTCGATGAATAACAAATGGAATGATAAAGTGAGTATACCCGCATTCCGAAGACACCAATAACGTTTAATAGATTTTTAGTTAAAAATTAGTGTTTGGTAATAATTTTCTATTTTTACAGGGTACTGCTAAATAAATTTTTGAAGCTATGGCGAATCCTTCACTACAATAAAGAGCGTGGACACCAATCCTGCCTTTAGGTATAAAATTAAAACCTAAAAACCCAAAGCCAAGGGAGTCCATACCTGTTTTGAGTTACAAATGGAATGACAAAGTAAGTGTTCCTCCTTACCAAGAGACCAATGGGGTTTACCAATTTTTTAAATTAAAAATTTATGTTTTGTAATAATTTTCTATTTTTACAGGATGCTTTTAAATAAATTCGTGAAGCTATAGCGGATCCTTTACTTCAAGAAGAAGCGTAGGCAGCAGTCACTCGAGAAAATTGTACAAAAAGGGTCAGTTGGTCGGTGGTAAATTAAATCCTACACAACATTTATTACATCAATATGGATTTATTCTGTGAAAATTTTAAATTCAACAAATATACAAATTTTTACAAAAATTTATTGAAAATTTATTTTAGCATAAATGTGGTAATTTTTAGCATTATTTTTAGTCATCTTTTCTAATAATTTTGGAATATTTCACCATATCTCTTTTTGTATATTTTACCAAGTTTTTACTTAAATAGCATTAGCATTTTCTTCAAAATTTTTTACATAAGTGTTTTGGCTAAATTACGAAAACTACTTCGTCGGTTGTAGTTTTAGCATATTTTTGGTAAAATTATGCCAGATTTTTGCTCACTCCGACACAAGTTTTTTTTTGCGTGTATGCTTTCCCTTAACTAAAACACAGATCTTCCTATCAAAAACATATGAAAAAACCCATAAAACAGTATTTTTATTAAAACAAGACTTTAAAAAGCAAACGCCAAAACGGTATTACTGCACTCAAACAAAGGTCTAACTAAATTTTTGGAAAATATTTTCTTTTTCACAATTTAGTAAAATTTAATAAAAATTTTGGAAATTTCTTTGACATAATTTGCCACCAATTAGTTCAGCATATTTATCTTCTTTAAATTGATAAAGTTTTTTCTTCAGTTTTTGTAAATTTTGTGCAATTTGAGGAAAATTTTTTTTTTATAAAAACTGTTTCAAAAATGGAAAAATTTCAAAAACTAAGCCAGAAAGAGCAAAAAAGAGCTCATTTCCGGTTCTAAGTTTCCCATTTTTTAAATAATTTTTCTTTTTGAGTGTGGTATTAAATTTAATTGCATTTAGCTCCTTTTCAAAAATTGGACTAAAATGTTGTGACATATGAAACATAAATGTTAAATGTTCGAAAAATGTTACTTTTTGGTGATGAGTATAAAAAACAGTACAAAAACAGTACACGCTTTAAAAAACAGTACTTTTGCGTACTGTTTTAGGTGGTGTGCATAAAACAGTACTTTTTATAAAAAACAGTACATGTACTGTTTAAAACAGTACGAATGGCAACCCTAGCACAAAGTCACTATTTCCTGTACCACAGAGTGTTGTAGGGTTTAAAAATGCGTTCTTATGACATCATGACAAAGCATGCTTCCTGTGCACAGTGTATGTATAAATGACGCATTTTGATATTTGTTTACAAAATAAGTAAGAGTTCGGATTGTAATTAAATTTTATTTAATAAAACCATTAACAAATTTTAAAAATCTAAAAAAAAATATATAAATTTAATAAATCCCCAAAAACAAAATATGTATGTATGTATTAGACTTTTTTTTTAATATCTTCTTTAGTTTACATTGTGGAAATACTTGTCTGACCAAAATGTGTTCACATATGAACACGATATTTTATAATCTAGTTTTGGATTTTCCACAAAACTGATTAGTATTGTTTAAATAGGATTGTGTTCTTTTTATTATTTACATATAATGACCAAAATTCCCAAATTGTGATATGTTACTTTTTATTATCATGTTTTCAAGGTTAATACTTAAGGATGTAGATAGGAAAAAGATAACATAACACATGTTTATTTAATAAAGATATTGCTGGCACACATGCGCCCGGCAGGTAGGGAATATTCTAGTTCTAGGTTAGATTTAAGATTATTGTAGTTAGCTCTTAAGGTTTTTAATTTTAATAAAATAATCAGTGTCTTACAAACATTCGAGGTACGTGTTTTATTTCTACTTTAAAAGTAATTCCGCGTACATTTGGTTCTTCGAACCGGATCTAGTGAGAAATACTAGTCCAACAAACGTTCCATCAACAAAACCATTGTGGGTTTTGAGCACAGGTTAAAAAATACTAACGGTTATTATACCTACATAATGAGTGTCACCAAAGATGCTCCGGAATTGCTTGAAAGAAAAGCAAGTGGTAGTAAACCTGTGAAAGAAGTACAAGGGCTACAGTATAACGAAATTCAACTCTTTAAGAAAGAACTACAAGAACAAATGCAGCAGATGTCCAATAACCAGGAGCAGTTTTTTACCAGATTAATGTTGGCAATGAACTCTGGTGGACATAAACAAAATAACGAGGTATCAGTTTCAAATGTAGGGGAACCATTGCTACAGAAACTTGATGAGACTCAACAAAAGCAGCAAAAGACTTTAAGTGAGCAAGAAAAAGTTCAGAGAGAAAAAAAAAAAATGCTCAGAGGAAGTTAGAAATAGCTCAACATGAGGTATCAGTTTCAAATGTAGGGGAACCATTGCTACAGAAACTTGATGAGACTCAACGGAAACAGCTAAGGACTGTAAATAAGATAGAAAAAGCTCCAAACGAAGTATCAGTTTTAAATGTGGGGGAACCATTGCCACAGAATCTTGATTTCACTCAACATAAGCAGCAAAAAGCTGTAAGTCAGCCAGCTCAAAGAAAGCAACTAAAGGCTCAATTAGTATTTAAACTGAAGGTTGCGAAAAATATGATCATCATATATAATCAAAAACAAATATTTCAACATGAGCTCACAAAATTAAAAGGGCATCGAATTGTTAATAAAAACAACAAAATCGTTAGTTATTCAAATTTACCATTATTAGCATCAAGAAAGATCTTCAAGTTTATTACCCCGGCAGCCCATCCTTTTCGAGGGATTTGGGAGGCTGGTGTGAAGTCGTTTAAACATCCTACGCCAATATATGACTGCCCAAAGTATACGTACTTTTCAAATGTTATTTGCTTCGATAGATGGAAGTTCATCCAGAAATACTTTTGGATCCGATGGAAAGAAAAGTATTTGACAACCCCACAACAACGTCAGAGGCATTCCAAAATCAATTTGAAAGAAGGTACAGTCGTTATTACAGAAGTTCATGATGGCCGAGACGGAAAAGTAAGAGTAGCAACGTTGAAACTTCAGAACAATAGTGTGCTTTAGCGGTCCATTCATAAAGTATGGCCTCTGATAATATTCGAAGAAGAAAAGATAAGGCAACACCAATGAACTCCGACATTTCAACAACAACACAAGATATCGGCACGCATATTTAACTTTATTTATGTTTGTTATTTTTAATTATTCTGTATTTATGTTAAAGATAAATATTATTAGTAGTAAAATTAGATTTTAATAATCAATAGTCATTTAGTGCCCGGCAGAATGTTCACATATGAACACGATATTTTATAATCTAGTTTTGGATTTTCCACAAAACTGATTAGTATTGTTTAAATAGGATTGTGTTCTTTTTATTATTTACATATAATGACCAAAATTCCCAAATTGTGATATGTTACTTTTTATTATCATGTTTTCAAGGTTAATACTTAAGGATGTAGATAGGAAAAAGATAACATAACACATGTTTATTTAATAAAGATATTGCTGGCACACATGCGCCCGGCAGGTAGGGAATATTCTAGTTCTAGGTTAGATTTAAGATTATTGTAGTTAGCTCTTAAGGTTTTTAATTTTAATAAAATAATCAGTGTCTTACAAACATTCGTAGTACGTGTATTATTTAAAAGTAATTCCGCGTACAAAATGATTTTTTTGTTTATAAGCTAACAAAGTAAAAAATTATTAAAAAACAAGTAGAAAAGTTAAATTCGACTTGGCCGAATCTATGAATTTTTTTTCATTCGACTTTTAAAAATCTAATGCATTCCATTGCGAATGCACTCGATTTTTAAAATAGATAGAGCAAAACGGAGCCACATTTTAGTTCGCACATATATTTTAGGGGAATTCTCTCTCGTCTAATCACGCCTTTAAAGTCAACTTTTACAATTTGGTTTCCCTTGTTTAACGTATTTTTTGTTTTACTCAAATATGTTAGCATTTCAATTTGTTTACATTTTTTAGTTTTCGGGCTTGAAATGTGGTTTTTTGCGTTCCCGTACTTTTGTGCATTTTTGCGGTATCGTGAGTTTTATAGAATTTTTCTTATTTTACCGACCTTTACCCGAAAAGTTCTGGAACACACCTAACATATATTAGCCATAATCACCAGAATATCTATGGTGTGCGCATGAGTATTAAAATATTATTTAAATTTTTTTTTTTTTCAAAATATATATTAATTGTATTATTTAGTATATAAAAAAGTACACAGAAGACTTAAATTAGAAGTATGTAGTTATTTGTTGTACATACACATATGTATGTATATACAACAGTGAATGAATGCACATATGCATACATCAAGTATAAATCTTAGTCGTTGATAACATAAAATGTTGTGCGCATTTGCAATTTTGACTTATTAGATAGCGCGATGAGATTCTATAGCTTCAAGTAGAGTTTCACGACGTCTTCTTAAAGGCATCATTATAAGCTTATGTTGTTGTTCGCTAGAGTTAAAGAGACCCAATACCTTTTTGCCTTCTTTCTTCAGAAGTATTTCTACGCCACGATCTGTGCTGGTAACATGTTCTATTTCTGACCATAAATAAGTCCATTGCACCTAAGGAATATAAAAAAAAATTAAGAGAACTTTTCAAAATATTGCAAACCGATCGGTTAAAGTTTCACTTTAGCCGCTGTTTCAAAAAAAAAGTCATTCACATAAAAAAATATGAAAATGAAAGTTTTTTTTTTTGGTAAAATTTCCCCCCTTTGGCATGTTCTTGCAGCATATAGGTATACCTAACATGGTAACATGACATAATCCCCATTTCCGTTATGGGGATTATGACCTAATTCATTTCGGTCATAATCCCCAGAATGGTAGTGGGGGCTATGACCGAAAATTATAAGGACATAATCCCAATAAAAAACGGACATTATTCCCAGATTTATGGGGATAATGACCACGTAACAAATGGCCATAATCCCCATTATGGAGATTATGTCTTCTATACTAGTTGGTCATAATCCCCAAAATTAAAAGATTTTTTTTTTTTTTTTTACTTAAAAGTTTTTCTGCGTAGCCGGCCTTCGGCCGGGCTTTGGGATTACAAACTCCATGCATTAAACCCACCCTCTCTGCAGAAAACGGGGATTATGACCAAAATTGCTTTGGACTTACTCCCAAATTTGGGGGTTATGACCGAAAAAAGTTCGGTCATAATCCCAACAATGAACGGACATAATCCCCATTGGGATTGTGACCGTTTTGGAAACGGTCATAATCCCCACAACTATTATGGGGATTATGACCGTAATGAATTCGGTCATGATCCCCATTTCCGTTATGGGGGTAATGTCCGTGGGGATTATGTCCTGTCACCACCTAACATATTTTACATCCGAGGTGTAGGGTATGTTCCGCAACTTTGTAAAAAATATAAAGGCAAATATTTTTGTGGGACATATTAACCTTCCAACTCCCTTCTAACACAAACACCAAAAACCAGTCAAATTCAATATTGCCCATTAAAGGTTAACTTCTTTTTAATGAGCAATCTTGAATTTGGTATAGGTACAGGGTAAGTTGCTAAACATACCCTACACCTCAGATGTGAAGAAAACATAGTTTCATATACCGATATGATGCAAGAACAGGGGGAAACTTAACCCCCCCTAAACGAAAATTCCGATGTTATCTTTTAAAACGCAGAACCCAGTAATTTTGGAAAAAGTTTGAATTTGTTGTACAGCGTAATCAGCTAACATTATAACCATGGTAATATCCATCTTTTAACTTACGCTCCATGAACCAAACATATCACTACGTGTTACATAAATAATGCGATGGTTGGAAACAACAACATATTCTTGTTTAGTTATGATTTCCTCGCAATGAACAAAGTTATCAGTGCTAGCATATTTGCCCTTCTCTATTTCCCTGCAATAGAAAATAATAACGAAATAATTTGAAATTCATTCACGGTTCATTTATATTGTACTTGAGTAATTGATTGCCTTTGGCTTCGTCTAAACAATAAGCTCTCAAAATCTTATCTTCGTGAATAAAGCGTGGTGGCCTTAAACGTCTAGTTTCTCCTTGTAATTCAGTGGCACGCTTGACGGAATCAAAGGTACCATGGGCAAAGTCAACAATACCAGCTGTAGGTCTTGTTACCAAGCCTATAGTTCCTTTGCCTAAGCCTTTGAAAAAACCTTCCACACCTTCTTCTTTAGCTCCAGAAATGGGTTTTGTTACACAACCTGTGACGCCGTCCACAAAACCCTGCAAACACAAAATACACGCATTAAAATCAGATTTGAAGTAAATAGACAGAGAGATAAAGAGAGAGAAATAATGTGCATATGACGACCAACGTACCATAACTAAGCCTTTTCCACTACGAGCCATGCCTTCTTGGAAAGTTTTCGGTTTAGCATTCATATTTTGACGACGTTTCTTTTGATAATCTTCATCAAAAGTAAGAACAGCCAAGCCTTTACCCATAGCTCCGGTTATTCTAAGTTAAATAAACGAAAGTATTTTATTGCAGAACCGTTATTACGCAACACATTTTATGATTTTATGACAGTAGCATCACTTACTTTGATACTGCTCCAGCAGCTCCTCCTACTGTATGTCCCACTAAGGATTTCACTCCCAAAACTAAACCTTCAGCAAACTCACCAGGGCCTTGTATAGCTCCCTATTAAATGAATACGTTTTCATATTTTTTGCTTGCAATTACAACACAATGCTGTTCTTGTTTAACTTACTTGGAATGGTTCGTAGAACAAATCTTCTACGCCTTTCTTAATGCCTATCACCAAACCATAGGGATTGCCCAAAACATCTAAGCCTAAAATAAGCACATAAATCTGCTTTAGGGCTTGTCCCGTATAATGTGACGTGATTTCTGACACCAATTGTTCCTGAGTAAAGAAACGATATTCCCTTTCGAAGAAAGCCAACCGTATAACAACATCGTTCACATCGGTGAGCGTAACGCCAACACCCTGTACCAGCTTAGAGAGAATACCAGGCAAAACTGAGGTATCTACGCCAGCCATAGAGAAACTTACATGCACCTTCATCGGTCCCAAATGTATATTATCATAGAAATTCTTTTGTTGTTGCTGAGATTGAATTTGTACCAAATCGGATAAAGGCTTCTCGATGGTATCAACATCATCCTTAAAGAGTTTAGCCTCGCGTTCATCATCCACGGTATTAGTGAAAAGTTCAGCTATTGCCATAAGGAACACCAGGTCCACTTTAAAGTGAAATTCTTGCATAAGCATTTTGGCGTATTTGTATTGCTTGACGGTGGAGTGGGGCACGACTCTCTCGACAATACTGACTTCAATAATAGGTTTAAAGTGTATAGTCTTTGCCAATGTTTTCGGTGGCGGTATGGGGGCCAAAACGACCGGGAATATGCAGTCTGTTAGTTGATTGTCCAATTGGATGCGATTAATTTTGGCATGCACTTGTGACTGGAAGGGCGAAGAATTTAGAGCTATCCAAACACCGGGTTGGAAATAACGTGTTATATCGCGCTGAACATTGTTCTTTATCATTTTTCTTCTGTCAAAGTAAACCTAAAATATATAAATCATAATAATAAGGTAACAACTACTGTAAAGATAATTACTGTACGTACTTGATGTTTCCCTTCGAGCAAATAGCATTTATCTGTATCGCCATGTACAACTTTATCCAACAAATACTGCTGATAAAGTGCTTCCATTAATTCTGTATCATGTAAACTCAATTGTTTGAAACGTTTCTTAGAGTCTTTTTTATATTCCCAAATGACACCTGAAACAAGATACAGACAGATAATGTTACAATACAATGTGCGCTAAATTGATCACCATCGTCGCAAGACAAACCTGAGCTTGTTATGCCCAAATACAATATATCGACACCGGTCTCATTATTAATAACCGACAAACCGATTCCGTGTATTTTAACCTCTATCGATTGGGTAATACTTTGTAGAGCTGTTGATGTTTCAGATTTCTTAATAATATCCTCACATTGCGTAAAAAGCAGCACACGTTGTAGACCATCCAAAAATGAAACCCAATATACTTTTGTATTGCCCTCCAAACTGGAATGGATTTGAAAATATAAAAGAATTGAACATGGTCGCATTAAATGCCACTTACGTTACTTCTCCAATACCATCTCTCCTTAGGTCGCTCTCCACGGAATTTTCACCGAACGCCAACATTCTTTCTCCGGCTGGATCACACCATGTGTACAGTATTTGTTGTTGTGTTTGCAAAACCATTTTATTACCCACACCTTTTTCATGATAGTAAATTGGTTTTTTAGTATGATTGATAAGAAGGCCAGGCGCATCACCGGGATTATATTCCGTAAATGTTATATATATACCACCCTCAGTGGTTTGCACATCGACATTAATGGCACCGTTCTGCAAAGGATATCATCAAGACAATAATAATATAATTCCATATTTTGATTTCTCACTCACCTTATTCGTATTTAATTGTAGTAAATTACATATGGGTTCAGAATATTTAAAAGGAACTGTACGCTGCCCATCCACCTTAGCTACCATCATATGATCTGAGTCATTCTTTGGCCACAGTGGGAAACATCCATTTGGCAATAACTAAAATATACAAGGATAATAAGTCACAACAAATTTAATCTCTTTTTAAACGAACTGCAAAACAAACCTTATTCCATGGATCTCCAGGACGTGAATTTTCTTGTACTTCTATGACATAGCTACATTTATTCGTGATTGTGTAGTAAGGAATAAATGTTATTTGTTTCGTAAGGGAATTTTGTGTCAAGTGATTGTGGACACCAATCTTGATTAACATATGTAGTTATAAAATGGATGGATAACTATTGAAATCAAATAAGAAAAAAAAATATGTACCTGGTAAATGTTGTCATTCGTCTTACAAGCAACGGAACCCATGGACCCAGCTACGTCTAAAGGAATCTTATTACTCCATTCTCCATTTTCAACACGTATCGAACAACTTTTCTTATCAAAGAGATATTTGTCCCGCAATGAAAACAATATTGGACCACTGTATTCAGGGGGATGGTATAAAACTTCTACTGTTTCACTGTCCGTTTTATAACTTAACATTTGACCAGTTTTATTTATTAGCCAGAATGGCGAGAATAGAGTGATTAGTAAACTTCCGTTACGATCTTCGAACCTTGGAAGTATCAGACGAAGAATAAATAAATAAATAAATAATTTGTTCATTAGAATAATTAAATATCATACTTAACACACAAATCCATGCTCATTTTAACGTCAGAATCGTAAGAATTAAATTTCCAATTTGTAACATCAGGATGATTTTCCGAAATTTCAGTAGTACAAGACCAATCACGTTCCAAATATTGTATCATCTGAAATAAAGATATGATTAATAAATAAAATAAATAATAAATAATAAAAAAAAAAATAATATATTATACTACTATATGTTAAACTTTAGGAGCCTCCGTAAAGTCCTTCAAAAGTTAGCGTGTTTTCAACAGACGGAAGGACGGACATAGCTAGATCGTCTTAAAATCGATCGAGGAACATGAATATATACAGCCGTATTAATAAGTAAAAGTTAGCAGTTGCTTATACATCGCAGACAACGAGATGCTTACTATAACACTGAGGGAAAAAAGCATACTTAAATCAAATATTTTCATTTTTGATTTAAAAATACTACATTATTTTCAAAAAATGCTATTATTTATAATGAAATATGTTGATTTAAAAACAAATATTTTTGTTTTAAAGTTGTTAACCTCTTAATTTAAAATTGAATAATCTTAAATTTATTATGCTGTCGTAAAAAACCGTTACAAATTTGAATTACTTATTGTCAATTCAAATTTTCATTTTAAAATCAACTTTGTTTCATTTTCAATTTGATGTTAAAGAATTTTAATTTTAGTTGTAAATTGACATTTCGAAATCATATGTCAAATTTTAAGATGAAAACTTTTTCAATTTGAACAAGTTAATTTTAAGAAAATTTATTGCGCCATTGCGCAATTTTTGCAAAAAAAAATGGAAATTTTTGGTAAAAAAGAATTAATCGCAAAGATATATATGTGTAAAAAATTAAATTTGTGGAAAATATCTACAAGTAATGGTAAGTTATAAAGTTTAATATGTTTTTTTTTTTTTGTTGTCTAACATGATTTTGTTCTTTGGATTAGGGACTTCTTTGGTTTAAGGGCGTTGTCGAGATATAAAAACTGAAATTTGTCTTTCATTTAATTAAATTTATTATTTATTTTACTGTATTCAACGTTTTTTTTTAAGATAATACGCACTATTGATAGTTTAAAAACTTTTTTTTTCTCTTTTGTTGTTTGCTTTGTTGTTGTTCTCCTTTATCTTGCATTGTTTTTATTAACCGTCAAAAGTTACATAATGTGCTGTCACTAATACTTATTCAAGCGAAATACGACTCTGTTTCATTTCTATTTTTTTCTATGGTCAGGAGTTAACAAACATCTGTTTTTACTTGTTAGCAAGGGTTTTAAAATTAATTACACAGGGCAACACTTTCTTTTGGCCGGCTTCTGGAAGCTAATTTAGGGTAATTGGTAGTGTCCGACCGAATATTCGGCTTCGGCCAAAAATCACTATTCGGCCACTATTCGGCTTCGGCCACATTTTTGGCCGAATATGGCCGAATACCGAATAATTGTATAAAATTTGTACTTACGTGTTGAAAAAAACACTAAACACACTTTGAATCACATTAGTAAGCCACAAAAACATTTTATTAAGTGTTTTTGCAGCTAAAACAAGATTTTACACTCAAAAAAATTTTTCAATCGAAAAAAAATTACACTCAAAAAAATTTTTATTTACAAAAATGTCTAAAAAAAAGTTTGTTGCTCAAAATAAATCGTTCTAGACAACATTTTTATACATTTGTGTATTTCGCCAAGTCGAGTTTTACTTTATTTCTTGTTTTTACTACATAAATATTTTTTTTTGTAATATTCGGCTTCGGGTTCGGTTTCGGCCGAATAGTGAATATATGGCCGAATATTCGGCTTCAGCTTCGGCCAAAAAAGGTGTATTCGGTCGGACACTAGTAATTGGGGTTCGCTGATTTTAAATCTGGCAACCGTTTTTTCGGGTCAGCTCTAGTTTCCGAGTCCATATTTACCAACACTGGTCTTGCATCAAAAAAGTGAAAGACGATTTTTGGTATTTCGGATCTGCTAATTCCAGAAATGTTTTTAATTTTTTTGAGTCATTATTAGTTTATAAGATATCGCTAAAATAAAAATTTCAAATTGTTTAGACTTATTAAGGCACTCATATTTCAAAAATGCTTTCAGTTTTATCGTTTCAGCTTAAGTTTAAGAGTTATACATCAACGATATAACACATATTTGTTTATCATATAACTGAACAATTTTATCTTTTTATCAGTATTCGCTTAACAAATTCAGACATTTGCAAAGGGTTTGTGAAATGATTTTGACTATGGCAAGACCCGTGTTTTAAGAATTGCTGTTAGCTTTTCCGAGTCAGCTCTATTTTACGAGAAATGTCACATCAAAGTATTGCACTATGCTCACCAACGATTCTCCGAATTTTACTTTCGTTATAACTCGAAAACTAAAGCTGTCAGAAAAAAGTTATTACCAGTTCTGAAATCCTCGCATCAAATATAGTTAATTTTGTGTTTAAAACTAAGGCTCTTAAATTAGCGTTGGAAATCATAGCCAAGCAAAGTTCATAAAAATGACATTTTTCGACTTTTTAACAGCGATTTGTTCGCGAACGCGATCTGATGGAAAAAATTGGAAAACAGATTCGGAATCAGCACACTTATGTCCATATAAAACAGCTGCCAAAAGTCAGGCAAATTGAAAAAGTTCAAATTTTGTCACCTTGTGTTACGAATGAACCACTTGTCAAATCCATGCTTTTCGATTTGAATACGGCTGATATACTTTATGGGGTCCTAGACCAATATTTCGAGGTGTTGCAAACGGAATGACAAACTTATATATACCCTCTATCACTAGAGTGGAGGGTATAAAAATCACACTTTTTTATTAGATTAAAACAGTATACTGTTTTAATTGAAATTATTTTTTTTATAAAACTTACCCTTACTACTAAATAACTTTTCGAATCTTTACTTCGTCCAGCCAATTTAACTGTGGGCAAGTGTAAAACACTTCCAGCTTCGATATCCTTCTCGCCATAATCCAACAAGTCTTCTTTGACAAACGAGTGATCGCTTTGATGTAAAGGTTTTTTACTATCAGTCTCCGATGTAGACGTAAGAGACTCATCCGTTTGAATAGCAAAGGTAGCGGCAGTTTCCCGCACAGAACAACCTGCCACTGAAATTGTTATGTTAATGGGTAATGCATTGCGTAAATACACGGGTGGCCTTAAATGCAAAGTGTAGTAAGCACTCAGTAGTTTAAATTTGTTCGAGTGTTCATGGTAGATTTCCGTCTTTTCACGGCTAACGTTTATAAAGAATGGTTCAAATGTTTCAATGGGATCGCATTGTATGTGTCGCATATAATTCATATCGGTGGGACAATCATCCCACTTAATACCCTGAACAGAGATGTGATAATCCTTCAAAGATACTAAATTATTATTTTGAGCGTTATAATTATTTTAGCGGCCGGTGTCTTACCTCAATGCCGAAATGTAAATATTTGCCTTCGGAATAAATAGCATGCAATGGTACGTGATAGACTTTACCTGGTTCTACCACACCCACCAGTACCATCTCTCGTGTTTTAGCATTCAAACGATACACTTTGATGGGAGTTGTAAAATGATTTTGTATCTAAAAACAAAACAAAAAAACGTACAAAAAACTAATTTTACCAAATTCATGACACACATACATTAACTACACTGTGTATATTGATGCTAGTTGTACCATATTCTGAATTAACTTCAGAGACAATGCCCCAAGGATCTTGATTAGTATCTCGGAAAAGAGAAAAGTAGCGCTTGTCCGATTTTGAGACAGGCAATACCAATTGTTTTTGAATGTGACCCACCTACAAGAGAGAATTGTATTCGTTTCCATTAATTGTGAGAGAATTGTATTCGTTTCCATTTCTATTTCGCTCTTACAAGCCCTTACCGTTACATATACATTATTCTCTTCCTCGTCGGCATTTTGAATTGTTGACAAATTCTTCGTTTGCAAGTAAGCTTTGCAACCTGGTGACAATGTACAGCATTTTATCGAGTCTACGGTCACATTACAAGACAAATCGTTTTGGAAAACTATTGAACTATTTAAGGAACTTGATCCACTTGCGTTAGGTATATGACATTCGTGCAATGTAAATATGCCAGAGGTAAAACTTAGGTTCACATCGAAACCCGTGTCATTCTCGATGACATATGGAGCAATAACATCTGGTTTCATTAAACCATTTGGGTCCATCGCTTGGCCAAAAGCTTCTCCAAGTTTACCGATTAGATCCAAGAAGGTTTTACTCACTGTCATTTCCAAGTTTTCCTCCGACTGCACCTTTATAGTTGTGGTTTGATCTACTCTGTCCTCTTCGAACTCAGAGGGATTTTTCTCAATACCCAAATTAAAACTTAACTCCCAAGGTGAAAAAATCCGTTCGCCATCTTTAGATGTGTGTTCGTTTTGTTCTATAACCGGTTCCCACACAGCCAACGATTGGTTATAGTAATTCATAGACAGAGTTAAAGAGCCATTCACACTTAAGTTGTTGCTCCAATCATTGGCTACAGCATTTAAACAGGTATCCATGGAAATCAATGGTGTGGTATAATAGCCAATGCCAGCTTCTAAAATTAACATAATACTAGGTATTTCAATGACACACCGTTCCGTCTTGGCTGTCGACACTTGCATCTGCGTTTGTTGCGCGTCCAAGCTCAGCAAAGCATCTTCTGCTGGTTCTAAATAAAAAACAAGTAGAAAAGTTAAATTCGACTTCGCCGAATCTATGAATATACTCCACAATGCCCTTTTTGAAAGATAGAAAATTTGCTAGCGTGAAAATATTTTATTTCGAGTAAAAATTTTTTTTTTGAAATTTAAAAAAAAAAATACAAATTTTTTTAGTGTAAAAATTTATAAAGCTTTGTTTACATCATAGGATTTTCGGTATGATTACACGAACTATTGTCGATGTTTTGCATGTGTACCGAGAGAAAATCATACCGAAAATCCTATGATGTAAACACAGCTTTAGTGTTAAAAATACTTTGTAAAGTAATTTTGTGGCTTGCCAATGTTTTTAAAGCTTGTTTTTTTAAAGATCGGGTTTTTCAACGTTTTTCAACGGTTTTTCGAATAATTCGGTTTCCGAATTATTCGAAAAACCGTTTTTTTTTAGCTTTTTTCCAGTTTTTCAAACTTCATTTTTTGTCATCTTCTTCTTCTTCGAAATTTGCCGTTCATACAGAGCAACAAGGGCAGCCAAGAGTAAAAAAAATCACCGTGAACACTGAGTTCTTTTTGTGATTTTTAGTCAAAATCAAATAAACGATGTTAATTTTTTTTTTTAATTCTCGTTTTGTTTTGGTTTCTATTTTTTTTTTTTGTCATCATTTGCTACAAATTTTGTAAAATACAACTCTGTATATGTTCAAGTATGAACATGGGTTTTATTTCATACTAGCAGAGTACCCGGCGTTGCCCGAGGAATAAAAATTCGAAATTTTAATCAATAATTATGAAATTTGTGTTAATTTTTTTTTTTTCTAAGAACAATATTTTTTTATAAAAAGAAAACTAAAAAAAAATTAAAAAAATCTATTTTTATTGAACAAAATTGAAACATTGAAGAAAATTGTTTTCCCCAAAATCGAATGTTAAAAATTTTATTAATCTTTGTAAAGGAATCAAAGTATTTTGATTTGGATTGGATATTTTATTTTAATAAAAATTTATTTCCACGGTTAATATTTTTCAGAACAGAAAATATTTTTATTATTTTGAACATAAGTAGTAAAGATACTGTTCATAGTGAAAAAAGTCTCATAATTTTTCAAAAGGGAAAGTCTCAAATCCTTAAAATATTTCTATTATCAAAGAACAATTTTAACACGGAATGTGTTAAACTGAGATTTGTCAAGTTGACCCCAGTGTTTTTGTTAACTTGACCCTACGTATGTGGATCATTCTCCCATCAGACCTTTAAGTTATCAGGAGGGGAAAAGTAAAAAAACAAAATATTGTTATGTATTCATATCTGAATTATTTTGATTTAATGCCTTTAAATTAAAACCCCCATGATATTTAGTTGTCCAAACCCAATGGTTCTTTTTGGTCTATAAATCTTATGTTTAAATTTTTAGCCAAATCTGACAAAATTAACCTGTGCCTTTGGGTGGTTAAATTTTTGGCCGAAAAAAAAAAAAAATTTGCCATACAAACTAATTTTTTTTTTCAACTTTTTAATTTATTTATTTTTTTAATAATGCTTTACTGATTAAGCTTAGTAATGACTAAAAATTTTATTTTGGAGGGATAACCCCTTCCGCTTCAAAATTGGCTTCGAAAAAAAATGTAGGTTGTTGGAGTCCTACTCTAACTTAATTTTGACTTGAAAGGATTTTAGCTGAGATGTATTCACATAAAAATATTATTCTTATCTGTGGCATCTTTATCGTGTTCTTAAATGTATAAAAAAAATCATAAAAAATGCGTTTACACTTTTTTCAAATTTTATGTATTGTCAAAAAAAAAGAATTTTTGGAGATTGCCTGGCAAATTATCGTTCGTTTTGGTCAAAGACTAACGTTTTGGTGTAAAAGCTATATGTTAAAATTTTTAGCCAAATCGGACAATTTTAACCCGTGCCTCTGGGTGGTTTACATTTTTTGTGAAAATAAAAAAAAAAAATTTAGGGTTAAACTTTTACACTTCAGCGGCACATGTTAAAATTGTCCGATTTTGCTAGAAACTTAAATATAGAGTTCTAAGGCAAAAAGCAACCATAATTTGCCCAGCATTTGACGAAATTCGACAAAAGCCATTTTTTGTGATAATAAAATGTGAGAAAGGTAAAAAGTGAATTTTTTGCTATATTTTAGAACCAGATAAGACGTTACAGAAAGAAATAAGATTTTTGTGTTGATATGTATCATAAAGAGCAACATCTCAAAGAAAAATTCTTTCGAGTCAAAAGTTTTGACTCAAAACTAAATAATTTTTTTTTTTTGGAGTATGACTGCAACGGTCCTAAATTTTTTTTCGGAGTCAATTTTGAAGCGTTTATTCCACGAAAATTAAAGTTATGTAAAATAATAATAAAAAAAATGTTGTTTGGTTTGTATGGAATAAACGGTCTAGTTTTGTCCGATTTGGCTAAAAATTTAAACATAGAGTTTTTAGACCAAAACGAACCATAATTTGCCCGGCGATCGACAAAATTCGAAAAAAGTCATTGTTCGTGCCACCCTAATATACATAAATGGAATATCGGTAGTCAAAATTGAATTCGATCGACATAACTGGTTTTAAACTGAAAACTTTTTTATTCAACGTTTGGCTGTAAAAACATCAATTTACAGTTAATTCTAAATCTTCTTCCAAAAAGTTGTCCCTAACATTGGGTTTTTTTAAATGTTCAAGACGTAAATGAATTCTTTCGAATAGTGTTTTTTATTTTTTATTTGAAATATCGAACCGTGAGTTTTATAGTATATGAGGTACAGATCCCCGAACAGTGATAAAACTGAATGCACAAGGCGTGTTAATGAACTAATTTAAAAAACTGAAAAGGCTAAGTTGTTTGTTAAAAACAGAGCTTTCAAATGGTGCCATTCACATTAAAATCTGACTTATTGTGTCTTTTTAAAAGCGGAAAAACTGATTTTTTTTTTCATATTTTGGCATTTTCAAAAGTCCCTCTTAACCGATAACAAAACATTCTATAGCCTATAATCTTAGTTGGAATGAAAGCTTTATTAAGGTTTTTATCTCATCAAAATCGGTTCAGTAGTTTCTTCAAACACCGGTGACAAAGAAAATTTTCGCGAAAAGTGCGTTTTATAATATAGTATAGATATAGATATAGATTTTTATATGTTTAAATAAATACATAAAGTTCGTTCCACAACGCTACCGCGGGTGCCCGCGGGTACCCAAACCAGCCCGAAAAGTGTTCCCGTACGCAAAAATTGGGTAAATGAGAGAGTTTTTAAGAGAATAAATTACTTTCTCATTTTACCGAACTTACCCGTACTTTTTTTTCGGGTAAATTGGTAACAGTCAGATGTTGAAAAAACAGCTGATTTTTTTTGTGAAGCTAAATTGGAAATTTATATAAAATAAAGAACTAAACCAAGGAAATGTGTCATTTCAATACAAAACAAGTAAAAAAGTTAAATTCGGCCTTACCGAATGTAGTGATACCCTCCACAATTTCAAAAAGATTATTTAAAAGGAAATTACTTTTGAAAAAAAAAAAAAATTGAAAAAATATTTCCGCAAAAAAAATTTTGGTAAAAAAAATCCGCGATTTTTTTCTTTTTGTGTCAAAAAATATGTTCGTACTTGTTTAAATACCATTTGGTGTTCAATTATGTTAACATATGTCAACCAGAAGCCGAATTAAAGCATTTTGTATTTTTAGGTTATGTTGAATGTACTGAAATTTTTGAGGTCTGCTTACATTTTCGTTCATAACTTTTGAACCGCTGAACCGATATCGCTCAAATGCAATACCAAACTTCTCGGGAGAACTTCCAATATATATGTTAAGTTTCAGTCATCTCTGTGCAATATTTTGTCCGCGAGAGCATTTTCAACAGACAGACAGACGGACAGACGGACATCGCTAGAATGTCTTAAAATCGATCGGGCATCATGAATATATATACTTTATGGGGTCCCAGACCGATATTTCGATGAGTTACAAACGGAATGACAAACTTATATATACCCTCTATCACTAAGTGGAGGGTATAAAAAGATAATTAGTTATTAAAATAAACTTTTACAATTTGTTTTCTTGTTTAAAGTAATTTTTCTTACGAAAATATTTTAGCGTTATTGGTTTGTTTACATTTTCTATTATTTTGGGCTTGAAATGTGGTTTTTTAGCGTTCCCGTACTTTTGTGCATTTTTGTGGTATCGTGAGAGGTTTTTTAATTTTCTCTCATTTTACCGAACTTTACCCGGAAAGTTCTGGAACACACCTATAATGTTATCTTTAGATTCTAGGAAAAGGGATCATTTAAAATCCCAAAATACATTTTAATGATTGTGGATTTTCCCACTCATTTAAAATTACACAAACGGATAGTAAAACTGTCACTTAGACGCGCATGTACGTAAACAGACCATAAAAGTCTTATCACAAAGAATGTGTGATAAATGGTTGTGTGCATGCGTACATTGTGATACTTCCCAATTTGTGTTTCTACACAATACAGAAGCAAGCAGCAGACAGCAAAATTTTTGCATGTATTTTGTTGTTACGCCAACAACAAAATACATGTAAAAATTTTGCTGTCTGCTGCTTGCTGCTGTATTGTGAAGAAACACAAAAAGTGATAATATCCAGAAATCAAAATCAAAAAAAAATTAAAAACGAACTCTAATGTATACATATTTTGTTGTTTAATTGTTTGTTGAATTTCATTTATATAAGCTGGATTTTTTTGCTAACGTATATAAATTATCCCATACAAATTTGACGTTTTTTAACTATATACGGCAAATTTATGTCAAATTTGTGTGGGATAATTTATACACGTTAGCAAAAAAATCCACCTTTAATAAGACTGAATTGTGTACAATTATTATTCCTCTTTTTTTTGTTAAAAATAAATAATAACTTTTTTTTTATTAAAAACAAATAAAAACCTTTTTTTTATTTTAAACAAATAAAAACCTTTTTTTTTTTAAACAAATAAAAACCTTTTTTAACTATTTTTATTAAAAAAAAAAAACGAAAAAACCGGTTATTCGAACCGGTTTTCAAAAAAAAAAAACCGAAAACCAGTTTTTTAAAAACGACGGTTTTTTTTAACTATTCGAAAACCGATTTGTGAAATGTGTCGAATAGTTGAAAACTCTAGGTGAACCCAATCTGAAATTTACGGTTTTGCTAATAACTTTGGAACCACTGGACCGATGAAATTCAATACGAAACAGACCAGGGCAACGACAAATATATATGCCAAGCTTCAGCACCCTCAGAAAGCTTGTTGTATAAAAACTCGTTTTTTTCAACACGTGATATTAAGATGAACCCAATCTGAAATTTACGGTTTTGCTAATAACTTTGGAACCACTGGACCAATTAGGCTGAAATTCAATACGAACCAAACCAGGACAACGACAAATATATATCGTTAAACTATTCAATTTGAGCTATCTAAAAACACATAACTTTTCAGGAGAGCAAAAAAACCGTCGCATTCGCGTATTTTTTTTTTTTACAATATTAATTAATAATTACTACTAAATTTTACACGTGCTTTGTTTGTAAAAATTCGTATTATTCGCTGAGTTACAGCAGATAGCTCAACCTTTTTTATTTGAAATTAATCAACCTAAGCAGATAGCTCATTAAATATAGACTTTAAAGATTTATAACTTTTTAACGGATTATGTTAAAAATGTGAATTTGGTACCATATTTCTCAGTTTTTAAAGCTCTTCCGTTACAAGTGTTAAAAAAAATACTTTTTAATTTTTTTTTTAATCATCGATTTTTTCGCGCTTTATCGCCATTATTTGGAACCTTCATGAAGCTTGCGAAAAATGTCATAACACTTGTGTTTGCTGTACAATGGAATAGACTAATAAAATATGCAAAAATTTCAACCGATTTTGCTCCGCATCGAAATATGGGTCAAAAACCGCGTTTTTAACCGCGGAATGGAGTTGAAACTTTCAAAAAAAAAAAAACTGCCATTATTTTTATTGATGGAAACACCATATAAAAAGTGATAATATAAAAAAATTTTAATTTAAAAGTTTACCCTAGTAAACTAAACTGTAGATAGCTCAAAATTTTATTTATAAAAAAACATGGTTTCACATAGCTCATGCTATTTTTGGAATAAAATAGTCTTAAAAAAATTTTTTTGTTCTGAAATTAATACCATATATGACACTTATGCCAGCGAACATTTTGCCATCAAAAACTCATTTTCGTCAACCGAGCAGATAGCTCAAATTGAATATAGTTCCACGATATGCTAAGCTTCATCACCCCTCAGAATTGCCTTTCTAAAGTTAGCGTGTTTTTTATCTCGCAAATTCGCAAAAAAAAAATTTGCTTATAACTTTTGAACCACTGGACTGATTACGCTGAATTGCAATACCAACCTGAACAACATATATGCCAAACTTCAGGAGCCTCCGTAAAGTCTTTCAAAAGTTTGCGTGTTTTCAACAGATAGACAAACGGATGGATATCGCTAGATCGTCTTGAACTCGATGGAGGATCATGAATACATATACTTTATGGGGTCATAGACCAATAGAGGTGTCATTCATATATATACCCTAGGGCAGCGGTTACCAACCTATGGTACGCGTACCACTAGGGGGTACGCGAAACTGTCGGCGGGGGTACGCAAAACTTTAGTAGTTTAGACATTCGATTTAGATTAACCGTTCAATGCAGGTTCCGCATCTGGCTTCTAAAGTTTTTCATAACGTCAGGTTTTTAAGAAAGTTGAGGTGAAAGTTCACAAAAAACGTATTTTTGCGCAATTTAGAGAGCATTTTTTCGATATTTTGGATGATGTTTTGAGATCTGACCACTTGTTTTCGATTAACCTTTCGATGATGATTCCGAATATGGTTCTCAATTTTTTTTATGATGTCAGGTTTATGAGAAAATTATAATAAAGTTCTCAAAAAACGTGTTTTTGGGCATTTTTGAGACGGGTTGTGATATTATTAAATATTATTAAATTATTAAATTTTGGTACCATTTTGTTAAGCTCTAAATGCTCTTTCATTGTATATGCGAGGTGTTTCATTCGAAAAGTCACGGAATTATTAATGCCCTCGTGTTAAAAAATAAATAAAACATTATATTTCCGCCTCCTATGATGGGTTTTTGGAACTTTTTTTAAGAGTTCAAAAAACGTCCGTTATTTTAATTTTTGGTATAGATGCACCCTTAAGGAGCGAACATTTTTCCAAAAAAATTAACCATTGTTTTGATCTCGCTAAATCCTTCAAACAAATTATAATACCCGCAGATCAAAAATTTCAAAATTAACTCTAATATTAGTGAAGTTTTTTAACGAAAACAAAAAACTCGTTACGAGGTACGCGGCTCATAAAATTTAAATTTAGGGGTACGCGAGCCAAAAAGGTTGGTAACCGCTGCCCTAGGGTATATATACCCTCTATCACTAAAACTGGAGGGTATAAAAAACAATCATGTATAGAATGCACATTAAGGGTGGGATAGTGTTGTGTGAGATTTTAAGCAGCAATATTTGGAAAGGCGTACGGACATAGCGCCCAAAACCGTAAATGTCATATAGCCCACGCTGCGACATATAGCCCAAAATGATAGGGCTAAAAATGTTATTTCTCCCAAAACAAAATTGTCAAAAAATCCAAAATATTTTTTTTGGGCGAAATGTCGAAATTACGACTTCTATGATTTGTTTTTTTGTAATAAAGGTTTTCTGCGTAGCCGGCCTTCGGCCTGGCTTAGGGATTACATACTCCATGCATTAAACCCACCCTCTCTGAAAATCAAAGCTATTTTGGTTATCAGGCCTTTTTGAGGCATAACAAATTTGATAGTGTAAATGCCTGCTACCCTAGAAAACTTTACTTTGCAGAGAGGGTGGGTTTAATGCATGGATTTTGTTATCCCTAAGCCCGGCCAAAGGCCGGCTACTCATAAAAACTTTAAAATATTGTGTTAAAAAACAATATTGGTGAGTTTTATGATTAACTCAAATTTGACCGAAATAAGTTTCCGATGGCAAATAGTTCCCCTATGCAATACCCATCTGTGATGAAAATTTCAGAACAAAAAAATAATTTGTTATCGTTTTACATCCATTTTTGTTATTCTGCTATCTCAAAGTACGTATTTTTTTGGTGAAAATAAATGCCAACTCCCATTGTAAATTTCCCAAAAATTTTCAAAAATTAAAAAAAAAAAAATAGACCACATTTTTTTTGCAATTGCCATACTAAACACGAATCTGGTAAAGATTTTGATATCGAATGGCTAGTTTTCGAGATATTACCATTTTGAAATTATCGGTAAATAGTGTTTGCAAAAAAAAACATTGCTTATATATATCTAACTTTCAAACTATTTATTAGATTGAAACATTATGAGTGGGGCAAATAAAGTCAATGATGTAAGCTTTCAAAAAAGCTAGTTTGGAGTGACCCTAATACAATACAGCGTGAGTTACAGAGTCCCAAAGTTGACCACCCTGAGATTAAAAGGCTTTCGGAGCTAGTAACTTTTAAAAATATCCAAAGATTTTTAATTTTTTTTTTTAGTTTTTGCAATTACCGTACTAAGGATAACAGAATGAAAAAAAAATGAAAAAAAATGTATTTTAATTTTCCGACAAAATATGCCAACTCTAAAAAATATTTGTTTTTTAACATATTGTAGTAATAAATGCCATCTCTGAAAAATACGCAAACAAGTGCAAAATATGAAATTTTTGGCATAGATAAAAATTATTTAGAATATTTTAACCATCTTATGGAAGGTACATTGTTTATTTTTACAATAATATGCGAAATAACTAGTTTTTTAGATTTCCTGAAAAGTAAGCTTTTTAGAGTTGGCATTTATTGAATATAGTTCGACTATACGCCTTTTGCCATCCATTGAGTATGACTGATAGGTCCTGGTGGGCTAAAATGATTATAAGGAATATTTTCACCAAGGTATAATAAAACACCCAGACAGAAAAATACAATCATCAAAGCTTTTTAAAAGTACTCTAGATGGTGGTACAAGCGTTTCCAAAACGTCATGGTTTTTGCTTTTAGAGTGCTTTCAAAACGATATGATAACGTCGTTAAACGCTCATATGATTGTTTTTCAAAGCGCTCTAAAAGCATTCGGAAGACTAAAAATTAGGTGGTTTTATGCTTTATGCTAATTTTACTTGAAATTGTAGATTTTTTAAATTACATTTTTTTATATGGGGGTTTTCGTGTCAACTGACACAACTTTTGAAACCGATGTCTTCCGATCGGAACAAATTTTTTAAAAATGTTTTGTATGGGAGCCCCCTTAGGAAGTGGAAATGGGTTAGGTATGTTCAAGAAAAATGTTGGGGGCAGAAAATTATTGGAGGTTCGTCTCACAATGAACCCCTCCAGGGCGTTTGTAAGGCAGTTGTGGGGCTTTTTGAGGATTTTTACCTCTTTACGCCCAACTTTGATCCCAATGAGGGGCCATATGGCCTCGCCCCACCGCACAGTGGCCGAAATGGCCAATCTAGCGGCGCTTAATTCGGAAATGTAAAATAATAAAGACTAATGCTTATTTGCGATGATAAAGTTTAAAAAGAATTAATTTTTAAACAATATTTATTTATTTTTATGTATTTTGGGAAATTTATGTGATTATTGGGAGGGTGGTTATTATGAGGCCTAGAAATTAAAATGGTCCGATTCCATTAAAATTTAGAGCGATGGTTTATGAATATAAAAAACATTTATTGGTCGAATTTCAAGAGGATATCTTGAATACTATTGTTAGGTGTATTTAAGTAAAACTTGAAGGGGACATTTACATGGGGGCTATGGGTTAACATGGATGGATTTTGTCAAAATTTAATAGGTTTTGTTCTAGCGATAAAAGAAACGTAAATTTCAAATTTCAGCCAAATCGATTGAAAATTGTGGTCTGTATCGCGTTTATACTGTTTATTTGGACAGCAGATGGACCCTAAAAAACCGAGCAACTTGCGCGAACTAGCACGCCATACTGAAACGTCACAACAAAAATAACCCAAGATAATAAACAAAACAGGAATTGGACCGAATACGATCGAATTTCAAAAGTTGCAGTCCATGAAACTATAGTTAATATCACAAATGTAAACTCCTATAATGAACTAATAATAAACTAGATACACACAGGCCACAAACATTTATTTTTTAGTTAAAACATACCTTTAACTTTCAATTAAAACTTTTTGGCTCAAAATGTGTAAACAATTAACTTAAAAGTATCAAGAAAAACTCACTGAGTAATTAGGCCCCAAATTCCTTTAATACACTTGCTGCAGAAAATGTATATTTGATAGCTTACAGCTGTGCGAATATTAAGAGAAAAACAAAAGTGAAAACGTTAATTTTCTCTGTAAAGTATAGGTAATCGATACAGTGCAAAACATTTATCAGTTTTAATTTTTTAATTTTGACTAAAACGCCGCTAGATCAGTGATTTCGGCCACAGTGCACCGCCCTCGTTTTTTGGATCCTGCTTTCTTTTTCGAACCTATAAAAATTAGAGGGTATCGCGGATCGAAATCGAAAACTGGTTAGCTATCCCACGCCTAATAATACAAATTAAAGAACCGTTTTTTGTGTTCCAAAGTTAAAAAAAAAAAATCATAGATATCCCACTCGCATCCCACTAAGCGACCCCATAGCTCTTAAAGGAAATCACCTAAGCTTTCTTTTGAGTCAAAAAAAAAGGGCCCGATTTGAGGAAAAAGTCAAAAAATTTTTGGATTTAAAAAAAACAATACCAAAAAAAAAATAATTTTTATAATTTTTTTTCGAAAGACTGCAGAAATAGCTATCTAAGCTATTTGGGACACATTTTGGTAAAAACAATAGGTAAGAAGTTACATGGATGAGAATAAACACCTCTTTGGCCAAAATGTCAAATTTCGACCCCCTCTAACTTAGAGAGTCCTTGACCGATCTCGTTGAAAAATTGTGTCTGAACTACTATCCAATAGGACTAACCTTGGTGCAAATTTCATCCCGACATCGGAAGACATCGGTTTCAAAAGTTGTGTCAGTTGACACGAAAACCCCCATGTATTTTCTTACAATAGAGTAAAAAAATAATTGAGTTGGTACAAGTGGACTTCATAATGTTTTCTCGTGCTTTCTTTTGTTAATAGAGGATGTGTGCCTCATTCCCCTTATTGGAATGGTACAATTATTATGTATTCTACATTATGGGTGGAATATATATCAAAGCGTTTGGAAAATAGTGCTTTCAATGTGCTTTATTTTTTGTACCATCATCAATTTCTGCCGGGGCAATTTCAAGAAACTCCTTGCAGTCGTCTCTGAGTTGCTTTTCCTTTATTTGAGCCCAACAAAACAACTTGATGCAGTTTGGACTTGAGCTGGTATGTTGCCTGCCACTTTCTAATCTTCTATGCCAGGACTGTATGGTTTGTCTTTTATATTTTCCCACTGCTCTTTAAAACGCGCAAACATTGGCACTCCTGTTCCAGACGTTTTGCCGAATTTGGCCATCTCCTGAAAAAGTAAAATCCATTCAAAATGCACCCGCACCCACAGACAAAAAAAGACTTCAAGCTTTCCTGGGGCTTTTGAATTTTTACCATTCCTTTTTGCCAAATAAGGCAACAATACCAGAACCTCTGCACCGCCTTTTAGATAAAAATCGCCAGTGGATTTGGGGAAAAGAACATGAGGTAGCCTTCGTAATTTGAAAAAAAATAGTTACATCTGACAGTGTGCTCATACATTATGATGAAAGTCTGCCACTAACACTCGTTTGTGATGCCTCACCTTATGGCATCGGCGCTGTGTTGGGTCATAAGTTGCCTGATGGCTCTGAACGGCCTATTGCCTTTTATTCAAGGACCTTATCGAAGGCTGAGCGAAACTATGCTCAAATAGATCGAGAAGCAACCGCTCTTGTAGCAGGCGTGAACAAATTTCATGATTATTTGTATGGCAGAAAATTTACCTTGGTGACTGATCACCGTCCACTTTTGGGAATTTTTTGCACGGAAAAACCAACTCCAGCCTTATTTTCGACAGTTATGCTTCGCCGATGCATTTTTTTGAATGCCTATGATTTTGATCTCGTCTATAGAGAAGGCAAGAAAGTGGGCAATGCCGACTTTTTAAGCCGTCTACCAGACGAAACCGAACAGGATTTTGAAACCAAAGAAGATGAAATTCTAATGATTGAACTAGCCAACACTGTCGTCAACGCCAAACATGTGGCCAAACAAACAGCAAAAGATCCACTCCTCGCTAAAGTACTCAGCTGGGCGTTAAGGGGGTGGCCAAGTTTTATTTCTCGCGATGATCAAGCATAGCCCTATTTTATGCGCCGTAACGAGATTACTTCACTCAAGGGATGCTTACTGTGGGGCAATAGAACCATTATCCCTCCACCAAGTCGTCAAGCCATTTTTCATGCTCTACACACTGGAAATCCTGGCATCGTTAAAATGAAAGGTTTGGCAAGAAGCTATGTGTGGTGGCCAAATATGGATTCTCAAATACAAAACAAGGTAAAACTTTGCACTCAATGCCAAGAAACCCGCCACGAAAAGGCTCAAGCACCAGTTCGCACATGGGAAAATACTCAGACTCACGGCTACATATAGATTACGCCGGGCCATTTCAAGGTAAATTATTTTTTTTAGTGGTCGATTCGTATTCCAAATGGTTGGAAGTACACATAGTCAAAACCACGTCATCGCAATGTGCAATTAGATCATTGCGATCGCTTTTTGCTACGCATGGCCTACCTGACGTCATCGTCTCGGATAACGTAACAGCTTTTACGTCAGCTGATTTCCAAAGCTTTATGGAAAACATTTTAATACGCCATGTCAGATGTGCCCCTTTCCATCCATCGTCAAATGGACAGGCTGAGCGAATGGTGCAGACAACAAAAGATTATTTAAAGAAAATGCCAGCTAATTCAAGATTAGATTAGAATAAAGAGGCCCTATGCACTGCGACCAGAAAGATCTATCGTGCAGCCTAAAAAGGGTGCCCTAAATGTTCAGGCTTTTAATAAAGCCGAGAATCCTATTTGGCAGAGAGTTCCACACGTCGTTCGGAGATATTAAGTGTCTCCCTAGATGTTGAAGTCTTCTACCAGTCAGTCTTGGGCATGTACAAAGTATATGTTCTGCTGTTTCCTCCTCTATCTTGCAGAATCTGCACGTGTCCGTGTCAGATAGATTTCTCATTCTAAGTTGGTAACTTATTTATTTAGCGTATGGATTAAAAAAAGATACAGAGAATATTACAATATATGTGGTATTTGTTTTATAGGTTTAAGGAATTTAGCCAAGATATAACGTCAGGTGTTAGGTTTTTTATATCTTCAACATTTCCTGGAAAGGACAAGATTGGGCAATCATACATTATGTGGTTGATAGATTGGGTACAATGTCCAGTTAGGTAGGACGTTAGGATTCGAAGATCCTTTTTGTCTAAAGACAGTAATCGTTTAGATACAGTGTTAGATGGAATTATGAATCTTTTTGCCCGCCGCTGCCCAGCGCAATAGTTCCAACGTTCCATGAAATTAGATTCACTCCATATTTTGAGTCTTTCCTTAACATGTCCCGATGGCAAACCAATGAATGGTTTAGGGCCAATAAAGGGTCGCCTGGCACCACAATTTGCCAAACAGTCAGCGCGTTCGTTTCCCATGTGACCCTCATGTCCCGGAATCCATACGAGTGTCAGGTCGTTATGTCGTCCTAGTTCGTTAAGTGACTCAATGCAGTTCATGACCAGTCCGGATGTCACCTCATAATTCAAACATTGAATTGGATCTTATCCGTTTTGTATTTAATCAACACATAAGCCCACATGCTACGACAGGGCGCTCACCTGCTGAACTTCTGTTTAATCGGCAGCTCAAGAGTTACTTTGACAAGATTCATCCACATGAATTGTCAAATACTATAGAAAATTTACCTACTAAGGAATCATTTAAAGAAGGAGACCTTGTATGGATTCGCAACTACGCCTCCGGTCCAAAGTGGATACCGGCTCACATACACTCGCAAACTGGACCATTGTCCTATACTGTCCGTCTTCTAGATAATCGTATAGTAAAGCGTCATTTAGACCAAATTCGCTGCCGAACTTCTACCATGAATTGTGAACTGGATTTCCCAAGGAACTGTAACGATGCGACTATTAAGTATCGAAGTAGCTGTGACATCTGATGAGGAAGCTGAAAACGATGCAACGCAAAACCCACCGCCAAACGCATCAACAAGCACTTCATCAAAATCAACACCACCTCCGCCTAGCCGCCAGCCTACTACGAATACAAGTTCTTCGCCTGTTCAACATACACCACTAAGGGTGGGATAGTGTTGTGTGAGATTTTAAGCAACAATATTTGAAAGCGCTAGAACCCCTCATTTTGTGAGGTTGGTAAAAAAAGTGTATGAGCCAAAAAATGGGGGAGGTCGGATAGGATCTAGGGGTCGCTCATCGGGGTCAAAGTTGGTCGTAGAGGGGAAAAAATCCACAAAAAGCCCCAAAACTCCTCTGGTTTTGCTCCTAGAGGGGTCAAATGTGAGACCGGCTCCCATTATTTTTTCTCCCTGAACACTTTTGCCAAACATACCTAAGCCCTATCTCCAATCCCTAAGGGGGGTCCCATACAAACGTTCAATTTTAAAAAAATCTTGCTCCTACCGCTCTAGCTGTCCTAGAAGTCACCCTAGAGGAATCGAATGTATGACCGACCCCCAATATTTTTTCAACCCTAACATTTTCTTAGAACATACCTACCCCCTATCTTCAATCCTTAGGGTGGTCCCCATACATTTTTTTTTCTTTTTTCTTAAATTGTCATATTAAATCAGCTCCTACCGGTCCAATGGTGCCTCCTAGAGGGGTCATTATCAAGACCAACCCCCATTAATTTTTAGCCCCCAACACTTCTTCTGAACATACCAATTCCATATCTCCAATTCCTAGGGGTCTCCCACACAAAATGATATTTTTGTGAAACTTGCTCTCACCGCTCTAACTATTGCAGGGGTGACCCTAGAGAAGTTAAATGTGTGACCGACCCCCAATATTTTTTCAGCCCCAACATTTTCCCCAAACAAACCTACCCTCTATTTTAAAGGCTTAAGGGTGTCCCTACACATTTTTTTTATTTTTTAATTTTTTTTTTATAAAATTTGCGCCTACCGCTCCCATTCTGCGTTTTAGGAACGGTAAATGCAGACTGACCCCCATTAATTTTTGCCCCCTACATTTTTTCTGAACATACCTACGCCGTATTTCCACTTTGTAGGGGTGCTCCCCTGGGGAAAACTTAATTGGTAATGTATGTAAAGAAGTCAAATGTATGACCTACCCATATATTTTTTTAGCCAAAACATTTTCTTCAAACATACCTACCCTCTATCTTCAAGGTGTTATCCCACAATTTTTTTATTTATTTTATCGAGAAATCCGAGGTCTTTAATTTGTAATTTAATAGTAACTTTTGTTAAGCGTAAAAAATATTTTTTTTTAACTTGAAAATAATAAAAAATGATAAATAATATAACTATAAATCAAATTAATTTATTTTTATCGTGTGATGGATATTGTTTCCGATTTTCGGCCACGACCTGAAGCAAAACTATTTTTTCTCCTCGTTACGGCACAACACGTTGTTATAGTCTTCTATTAATTTTACGCCTCTTTCGGCAGCGTCGTTGACAACATGTAATTTACGTAATATTTGCAGCGCTCGCTGGTAGTCCTGACGATTTTCCCAAGTATTTGGATCGGAAGCCATGAAATTTGTTGTTATTCCGAAGCGTGCAAAAAATTTTGAAGTCCCAGGTGTGACGTAGTGGCTTAAATCAGTTTTCATGAGTTTTTGATTCACTTGTTTCGATGCCATGTTAATTCTTTTCACACCTTCGAATCCAACAACATGTACTGGAGGATTACAATCCTTGTTGCCACTGTCGCCGCTATCCTCTGAGGCATCTTCTTCCCCGATATCATCGTCTTCTTCTTCCTCGCTGTCTTCATTAGACGATTCGTCCATCTCATCGTCAGATAACTCTTCCTCCAATTCCTCTTTCTCTTCTTCAAATATACGAATTGCATTCGACATTTTTCGTTTTATTTCACAAGAGATATTCGGATCAAATAGTGCGAGAGCAACAGCTTCGCCACTAAGATTCCAGAGATGTCCACAGAATCTCTTGACCAATCGTTGCGACAGAATCTTATCAATTGAAGCATAATTGGCAATCGCTTTCAAAAAATCCAAATCATTATTTGGAGCTTCTATTGCTTTGGTAGCGCTAAACCAAGCTTTTACGTAAATTGTTATGATGAAAACGGTCACATCAAGAAGTGCATTTAATTCTTTTTTGGCCAAACCGATATATTTTCGGAACAAAAACATTTTTAGGCAATATATGCCTTTTGCCATCCATCGAGCATGACTGATGGGTCCTGGTGAGCTAAAATGCTTATTAGGAATATTTTCGCCAAGGTATAATAAAACAATTTCAAGAAACTCCTTGTAGTCGTCTCTGGGTTGCTTTTCTTTTATTTGAGCCCAACTTTGAAACAACTTGATGTCAGTTTGGACTTGAGCTGGTGTGTTGCCTGCCACTTCCTCATCTTATATGCCAAGACTTCACGGTTTGTCTTTTATATTTTCCCACTGCTCTTTAAAACGCGCAAACATTAGCACTTCTGGTCCAGACGTTTTGCCGAATTTGGTTTCAAACACTTAGTTTTCCCCAGGGGAGCACCCCTACAAAGTGGAAATATGGCGTAGGTATGTTCAGAAAAAATGTAGGGGGAAAAAATTAATGGGGGTTAGTCTGCATTTCCCGTCCCTAAAAGGCACAGTGGGAGCGGTAGGCGCAAATTTTATAAAAAAATTAAAAAAAAAAAAATTGTGTGGGGACACCCTTAAGGCTTAAAAATAGACGGTAAGTTTGTTTAGGAAAAATGTTGGGGCTGAAAAAATTTTGGGGGTCGGTCACACATTTAACTACTCTAGGGTCACCCCTGCGATAGTTAGAGCGGTGGGAGCAAGATTTACAAAAATGTCGTTTTGTGTGGGAGACCCCTTAGGAATTGGAGATATGGAATTGGTATGTTCAGAAGAAGTGTTGGGGGCTAAAAATAAATGGGGGTTGATCTTGATAATGACCCCTCTAGGAGGCACCAATGGACCGGTAAGAGCTGATTTAATATGACAATTTAAGAAAAAAGAAAAAAAATGTATGGGGACCACCCTAAGGATTGAAGATAGGGGGTAGGTATGTTCTAAGAAAATGTTGGGGTTGAAAAAATATTGGGGGTCGGTCATACATTTGATTCCTCTAGGGTGACTTCTAGGACAGCTAGAGCGATAGGAGCAAGATTTTTTAAAAATAGAACCTTTGTATGGGACCCCCCTTAGGGATTAGAGATAGGGCTTAGGTATGTTTGGCAAAAGTGTTCAGGGGGAAAAAATAATGGGGGCCGGTCTCACATTTTACCCCTCTAGGAGCAAAACCAGGGGAGTTTTGGGGCTTTTTGTGGATTTTTTCCCCTCTACGCCCAACTTTGACCCCGATGAGCGACCCCTAGATCCTATCCGATCTGCCCCATTTTTTGGCTCATGCATTTTTTTTACGAACCTCACAAAATAAGCGGTTCTAGCGTGTCGAAATCGAAAACTCGTGCACTATCCCACCCCTAATACACCACGTCGTTCAAAACGCTCTAGAAAAGTTCCTTAATTCTTTTCTCCATTTGGGCGTTAAGGGGTGTTAAGTACTCACCCCATTGTGCAAATGGAATTTCTTTATTTGACTCTCTTTTTCGTATCAACACATATTGTTTGTACATACATACTTGCATTAATAAAATGAAGAACTGTTACGTTATGTACATACTTGATTGAGATGATGGAGTCAGTTACAAAGTACATACCGACATCAACACACGTTTTTGCTTGTAAATTGTTTTACACATAAATAACTTACAATAAGGTTATTATAAGTAATTGTCATAAATAGAAATAAAATAATTGAATTAAAACTATTAACGCGACTTTTGATTAAACCTATACGTATTTAATAGTTTCTAACACTGCTTTTAATTGAAGTTCATAAATATGATGTTTGCATGGCAGAAAGGGGGTCAGTCTGCATTTACCGTCCCTAAGAGGCACTATGGGAGCGAAAAGAGCTGACTTTAAAAAAAAACGTGTTGCCAAATATTAATGGAATTCACGTCAGAAATTTTAGTCTTGCAAAATTGCGCAATGTCAAAATTGCAACTTTTTTTACTTGTTTCTTTGTGAATAAAAGCAATTGTGTTTATATTAAAATAAATTGCAAATCTTTTCTTGCAACTACGCATCATATAGAAGGTAATAGAAAAATAAAAATTTTATTAAAATTTTTTTTTTAAAAAAAAGTTGCAATATTGCACTGTTGCAAGAGTCAAAAAATTCTGAAGTGAATACCCTGATTGTAGTTTTGTAAATTCTAAATACTCCAACGTTGGGTTCCAGTGCCATTTTTGGTTTTCCTAAGGAGAGCACCCTTACAAAGTGGAAATACGGCGTAGGTATGTTCAGAAAAAATGTAGGGGGAAAAAACTAATGGGGGTAAGTCTGCATTTCCTATCCCTAAGAGGCACCACGGGGGCGATAAGATCTGATTAAAAAAAATATAAAAAAATGTGTGGGGACCCCCTTAGGCTTAAAATTAGAGGGTTTGGGGAAAGTGTTGGGGCTGAAAAAATATTGGGGGTCACTCATGCATTTAACTTCTCTAGGGTCACTACTGCGCCAGTTAGAGCGGTAGGAGCAAATTTCATAAAAATGTCATTTTGTGTGGGAGACCCCTTAGGAATTGGAGATAGGGAATTAGTATATTTAGATGAAATGTTGAGGGCTAAAAATAAATCGGGGTCGGTCTTGCTAATGACCTCTCTAGGGGGCACCATTGGACCGGTAGGGGCTGATTTAATAAAACAAATTAAGAAAAAATGTAAAAAAATGTATAGGGACCACCCTAAGGGTTGAAGATAGAGGGTAGGTATGTTCTAAAATACGTTGGGGCTGAAAAAATATATGGGGTCGGTCATATATTTGATTCCTGTAGGGCCAATTCTAGGACAGCTAGAGAGGTAGGAGCAAATATTTTAAAAAATTGAACCTTTGTATGGGAGCCCCCTTAGGAAGTGGAGGTAGGGCTAAGGTATGTTTGGCAAAAGTGTTTGGGGGGGGGGGGGAAATAATGGGGATCGGTCTCTTATTTAACTCCTCTAGGGGCAAAACCACGAGAGTTGTAGGGCTTTTTGTGGATTTTTTCCCCTTTACACTCAACTTTGACCCCGATGAGCGACCCCTAGATCCTATCCGACCTACCCCATTTTTTAGGTCACGTATTTTTTTACGAACCTCACAAAATAAGCGGTTCTAGCGGGTCGAAATCGAAAACTCGTGCACTATCCCACCCCTAATGTACATACTTATGTTTCGTTGTTGTTTTGATTGATACGAACTTATGTACATAATAGATCGATCGAAAATCAATTTTTACTTACCAGCCTTAAGGAACCAATAGTCATATTCCTTAAATTTCTTTGGTGTCCAAATATCACTGAAGTTTTTACTTTCCAGCATTTTAGTTTGATCTATTTCTGTTGTATTAATCGATTGCATGGCCTTATTGAATAGCTCCAATGTTGCGGGAGAAATATTTATAATAATTTCACTTGTTTTCAAACTAATGTGCATGCCATCGTCCTCGGGCGTCGATCCATGTAAATTGATGACACACGGATGTAGAATGTAATGGCGAGTCGCTTCACGCTTTTCAGGCAGAAATGAACACATATACATTTTCAGGCCATCAATATTGCCATTAATGAGCTGTTTTTCACCTATAGCCCGGTAAATTAGTTTGGCTTGCAACTGTAATCAAGAGAAGAAAGAGAAGAGTAAAGCGGGCGAGTGTGCAAAAATTTTGTAATAAAAACACCAAACTAATGCTGTTTATGATTCGAATTCGACTTACATTGAATATGATCGAACTTGTATTCATATCTTTCAAAGTCTCAACAAGTATAATATCTGGTTCATCGATTACCAAAGTTAAATTCATCTTTTTTACATTTTCTGGGGCTTCTTTATTCTCACGTGCAACGGCTAAAAAGAAGAGTTATTTTTGAAATTGGAAACTTTTATATTGCTTATCTTACCTCCTGCAACACTGGCCATATTGCGTAACTGTGTGGTTTGTGCAGGCACTATTGGTTGAATGGATGACTGAATATTCTCGACGGGCTTTTCCTTTTCGGCGTCGGTTACTTCCGGCCCTTTAAAGAATTCCGTTAATTTCAACAGGAAATCCACACACAATATTAAATCGAAACTGGAAATTCGAACGTTAGCTACAGTGTCGTTTTCCTTAAGAACTGCCGTTATGTCTAACATATATTGAGAATCTTTAGAGGCTTTATCAACCACATCGACAATAGCCGTATCGGCAACTTGTTTCTCTTTTTCTTGAACAGCCCAATCTTTACGACAGAGATACTTGGTTATTTCACTGGTATTACTTGGTCGAGTGTCTTCAAGTTGCATGTTACACAGCACAATATTTGTGGTCAGAGTTTCGTCTAATAATTTCGTGCCCCTCAGCGATATAATATACAAACCGAAACGAGCGAGACCTTCATTAACATCCGTCATTAAATTAAGGACAACACCGTCCAACTGAATGTTGAATTTGATTTGTTCGCTAATTCTTTCTTGTGTAGTTTTCTTTACACGAAGTTTTTCTATGAATTGGTCGCCAGCTTTTTTTGCTGGACTTTCATTTGGTGTTTTTGGTGGAGATGGACGAGTGTTAGCTGCAGGTGTTGTAACAACAGTGGGGAATTCGTTAAGACCTTCTTGCATATTACGGTTTAATATCGACATTATCAGCGCATAGTCGTCCATAAAGAGATTTAAATCTATACACCTAAGTCTACCAGAGATGTCCATTTCGGGAAAGTTCTTGTACCAAGAAAATGATAAATTGCGCTTCACAACTAGAGTGAAACTTGTGGGATCCAAAATATTAACTTTCGATTTGAAGCCAAATTTAGAATCTACAACATCCATAGAGTCTGACGTGTCCGAGGGTTGACTTTGATGTAGATGTGTTTCTTTCAAAATATTAACGCGGGCTAACCTCATGTCTTTGAGAGTCAATTTTATTTCATCCATAACAGCAGGACCTTTTTCACTCTCTGGAGCTGCAATATCTGTGATGACGTTACTCATGGTTAGTTGGCCCAAATCTAAGGCGACAGCTTCAAGACTTTTGGAGTCGATGGGTACAATAATAACGGGAGCCTTTATCTGAGGAAAGAACAACTTTTAAATTAGTATGGTTGAAAAGTGCCAATGATATAAAACATACCTTAACATTCAATTTCATACGTGTGGCTTTCTCATAAACTGCCACAGCATTTTGTTTCGCAGCATCTGCAGCCATTGCTCCGGCATTTGCTATGGCTTGTTGTGCCGCCTGGAAGTTATTTGTAAAACTTAGGACGGATGTAACAAACCAATTGACAAACACAATCTTCATACAACCAATTTCAACATTGATTTTCATGTCGTCCGAATTATAATTGCGGGTCTCATCCAAATTATATAAGACTACGTCGCACTTTAAAGCATCCCTACCGACAATCGATAAAATATTGGAATGAATGTTTGAAGGATTCATGTCATTAATCAAAATATCTTTTAGACCTAATTGTACTTCTGTGTATGAGGATTTCAGAACTACGCCAGCGTATAGATGGTTGATTTTTAATGAGGCTATAGAACGTTTTTTGCACGTCAACTCCAATCCAACTTGGTCCAAATCTGCTTCAATTTTCATTTTTATACTTTCTACCACATTTTGGGCACTCTTACGACTTTTGCGTACTATTGTTTGTACGGGTGATGCTGTTAGCGATTTCCTATCCAGTGACAACTCAGTTTCTTCAGCAATACGTGCGAGACGGTCTATAAGTCCATCTGCAGCAGCGGCCGAGGCCATGCGATCCCTAGGACCTACTACTTCAACCGGTTTCGAACCTTCTGTTATTTTTTCAATTTTACGTTGCAACTGATTCGCGATTTCCATAATGTGCAGAAGATTTTCTTGATGTAATATCATGTTTAAGGTAGCGAAATTTATTTTGGCCAATTGCTCAATGGATTTGTATTTGGTAATGAAATCCGGTGTCGATTTGTCTACCGCTGTGAAGGTGACATTCAAAAGAGATTTACCAGCTTCAGTAAAACCCGGTGTTTCGATGAAGACAAGCTCTTCTTCTTTTTTGGCACGTGTTTCATAAGACGTCAGACTGATTGCGCCAAGTCTAAAGTGGGATGTGGAAAATGTAAGCATATACATTAGAGTGCGTTTTCAAATATTGACTACCATTGGATTTTTTGATATCATAACTTTTTAGAAGGTTTTTGCATCAATAAAAAATAATAGCGTAGTTTTCCAACTCCTTGCAGTGCCTCTTCGCGGTTAAAACCCCTGGTTTTGACCCCATTCTTCTGCGGAGTGAAAACGGCTGAACTTAATTCAAATTTAATTTCACCATTCGACTCTAAGGCTAAAATTAGTGCTATGTCATTTTTCTCAAACTTCCAGATGTAGTCAAAAAGAGGTAATGGAGCGCGGAAAAAACCGATGATTAAAAAAAAAAATTAAATTTGATTTTTTTTCCACACGTCATAAAAGGGCGTTAAAAACTGAAAAAAAATGCCACGAAAATCACTATTTTATTGCTACTGGTTAAAAAGTTATAAAGTTTCAAATTTGATCGCTTAATAAAAGCTTAAAAATAATTTCCTGGAAAACACAAAAAAATCTTTGAAGCTTAATAACTTGTTAGCGGATTGTGATAAAAATTTGATTTTAATGGGCATTATACCAAATTTGCATTCATTTTTTTAAACATGTTTAAGCACTTAAACATGTTTATGTACCTTAACAAGTTTAAATTTAAACATGTTTAAGTAGTTAAAAGTGTTTAAAAAAATTAATGCGAATTTGGTATTACACACGTTATACCATATTCACATATACTGTTTAAAACATCGTTTAACTTTTGTGTTGAAAATTAAACGAAAGTGTTCGAATTGCCAGTAGTTTAAAAAAGCATCCGCATCTCTTCTGGTTCGTTTAGCAGCGGCTGTTGTTATTTCGTGTTTTCGAGATGTTTTGGAAATGTTTTGGAGATGTTTTCGAGATGTTTTGTTTTCAATGTATTCCAATGTGAATATGGTATAATGCAGTGGTGCCCAAAAAGAGAAACGATAATATAATGGTAATTTTTAACAAATAAAAGAGTGTATTAGTACTATTGCTCTGAAAGAAATCTACGCTTTGTTATAACAACAATAAATATTATTTGTGTAGTTTTTTATCAAACAAAGCCACATCGACCTGCTTCTTTGAATGATGGCAAACAACTAAGGAGTTTTTTTTGTTTTTTACGCTCTCTGTTGTTAGTTTCGTTGTCGTTCGGATTGTGTACGTGTATCTTCGTCGATCTCTAACAAGTGTTTGGGCCCCATTGGTATAATGTCCATTACGTGTGTTAAAAAAAATATTAAATTTTTTTTTTTAATCATCGATCTTTCCCGCGTTGTATCGCCACTTTTTGAAACCTTCTGGTAGCTTCCAAAAATTGTCATAACACTCATTTTTGGTGTAGACTCGAATGGTGGAAAAAAAATTTGCAATAAGCTCAGCTGTTTTTTCTCCGCAGAAAAATTGGATCATAAACCGTATTTTTAACCGCGGGAAGGCACGGGAAGGAGTTGGAATTGAAAAAAAAAACTACGCCCTTACCTTCTAAAAAGTGATGATATCAAAAAATGTAAATTTGAAAGTCTACTCTACATATTCAAATTTATATTATAGTGCATTCACATTTGCGTCGAACCCCCGTTTAACGTGGTTTCGAGCCAAACATTTGAAAATACGTATTTTCCCACACAAATTGAAACCTTTTTGTATTGAGGTTTCAACTAATTTACAATTGAAACCTTTTAAATTCCATAGTTCCACTCTTTTTTACAACTGTTATAATAGAAGAAAACAAATTAAAGAAAGTGTCAAAAATAAAAAAAATATTTAAATATTTACATAAAAAACAACTACATATTAACAAAAAATTTCGATAAATTATTTTAAAATATCGCGTAAATTAATTAATTGTGTGTTTTAAAGCCGATATAATCGCGAATTTTGTTCGGTAAATTTTTAAAACGTGATAAGTGTCAATTGTTCGGGTGTGAACGGTTTAGATTTCAAAATAAAAATACGTATTTTCAACGAGGTTTCAAGGTCAGTCTGAATATACTATCGAGGTTGTCCAATAAATGTGATGCTGTAATAGTTCAAATATTTTTTTCTCTTAATCTTAAAATGAAATGTACAATTTTTTGTTTGTTGATTATAAAAACATGATATAAATTCGCGATATAATCTCGAATTTTGTTCGGTAAATTTTTAAAACGTGATAAGTGTCAATTGTTCGGGTGTGAACGGTTAAGATTTCAAAATAAAAATACGTATTTTCAACGAGGTTTCAAGGTCAGTCTGAATATACTATCGAGGTTGTCCAATAAATGTGATGCTGTAATAGTTCAAATATTTTTTTCTCTTCACCTTAAAATGAAATGTACAATTTTTTGTTTGTTGATTATAAAAACATGATTTTTTTTAGGGCGTGTGTGAAACGGAAGCAAAGTACTATGGTGAAAAATATTTTTTCTAAGGTGGGAAAATTTTATATTTCTGCTGTGTGAAATGATAGCTTTTTTGACAAAAGGAAATTTTGACAGTTAATAAAATAAAACAAAAATATCTTGGAAATACAAAATATATTTCATTTAATTTTTTCTGTAAGTACAGATCGAGCACGGGCTCTAATTATATTTGTTATAAGGGTTCAAGTTGAAAAAATGCAGAAGAAAAATTGAATTTCTAAAAATTATAAACATTTCTGGTATTTCCTATACCGGTTTCAAACACCCCAGTTAGTGTCATCATCAGTAGGATTTTAAATGTCGGTTTGTCTTGTTAATGAAAACTGTTTTTTATATATGTGAATATTTATAGTTTCTACAGAATAAATTTTGACAGTTTCCAACACTACAATTCTATTTCTAGCAATCTCAACCTCACTTCATACTTTCTTTCAACTTTTTTGTCTCTTAGCGTCCAACCTGAATCAAATTGCGTCGCGTAAGGCGTAACGCCCAATAATTTTTCGTTTCTAATATTTAAATGTGACGTACCTAAATCAAACGGACGTAAAAATTTAAAATTTGATGTGTTTGTTTTTGTTTTTTTTTTACGTCTTGCGCGACGCAATTTGATTCAGGTTCGACCCTTACATTATTTCGCAAGGGTTACCAACATGATCTGAAATTGCAGACAAATTATTCCTAACAAATTCAATCGTTGCAATAAATAAATGATTTTGTTTTATCGTTATAAAAATGGCAAAATCTTAGATTCTGATCCAAAAATGTTTTCGAATCTAAGACTTTTATTATGGACAAACTTTATCCGATTCTAACCAATTTTTCAGGTCCTTAAAAAAAATCATAAATTTTAGTTAAAACACTTTTATTCTGGTTACATAAAAATAAATCGTAGGAATATTAATAATCTTAATCTGATCCAAAAGACAGCCACACAGAAAGCCCGACGCGATAAACTATCAGCACCGTCTGACCGCAACAGGAAGTAGAGACGAAATGTGTAATTTTTTTTCTCGTCAAGCTTTCTAAACTCTGAAAATCAATAACCGATCTTGGCGTGCCCATTCACTCAATAAATTATGTTAGTAAAATCAACTGAAAATGTCAGTTAAAATAACTACTTTGTAAGTTGTTTTGGGGTCAACTACTTTTTCAGTTAAATCAACTAACAATGTTAGTTATTTTAACTTACAAAACACAACTGACTTATGTAGTAAAAACTACTTACATTTGTAGTCAGAACAACTAAAATGTAGTAAAAATATAATAATCAATATATAATTTTTTTTCCAAAAAATTTTTCAGAAAAAAAATTTAAGATCAAATTTTTTCCAAGTTTTTTTTTCAAAAAGTTGTAAAAAATAACACTGCGTGACAAAACTAACCACTATTTTAGAAAACAAGAGGTACGACCATCATTTCAATATATTTCGGACATGCTGAATCGAATGGCGTACTCCGTTTTTCGATGTATGGTACAGTTTTCTTGTAAAATGTCATTAAAGATTGGCTGATTTTCAGCTGCTTTTTTAACAAAAAAAATTCCAAAGCTAATGATTTTAAAATTTTATGGCATGGAAAACAAAGATACAACTTGGAGCCATATTTCTAATATAAATTTGGTTTTAAGCTTTTCATCTTAAGCCCTTAAATTCGCGGATTTATTCATTTTTTTTAAGTTTTCGCGAAATTAACCGCTAAATTGGTCTCTGATAAAAAACTTGCATTTTGTGGATCATAAAGGCGTCCATGACACTACGAACAGTGGACAAAAAACATCTATGTTATATGGACCATCATGATGAAAATAGCGAAAAACCGTTTTTTTGTATATGGCAGCATCACTTTAGGAGATGATTTGAGGCTTCATCTTTTAGTATATAATGTGGGAACCTTAAACAATGAACTGACCCAAAATTTGTCCAAAAAAGTTTTCATTTGCAAAAGTTATCTTAACAAAAACTATAATTATTATATCGCAAACACTGAAATAATAGTTTTTGTTAAGATAACTTTTGCAAATGAAAACTTTTTTGGCCGAATTTTTGGTCAGTTAGTTGTTTAAGGTTCCCACATTATATACTAAAAGATTGAACCTTAAATCATCTCCTAAAGTGATGCTGACATATTCAAAAAAACGGTTTTTCGCGATTTTCATCATGATGGTCCATATAACATAGCTGTTTTTTGTCCACTATTCGTATTGTTAGGGATGCATTTTTGATTAATTAAAAGCAAGTTTTTTATTAAAGACCAATTTGGCTGTTAATTTCGCGAAAACCTTAAAAAATGAAGAAATTCGCGAATTTAAGGGCTTAAATTGAAAAGCTTTAAACCAAATTTGCATAAGAAATGTTGCAACAAGTCATATTTTTATTTTCCATGTCATAAAATTTAAAAACCACTTACTTTACACATTTTTTGTTAAAAAACTGGCTCAAAATCAGCAAATCTTTAACGACATTTTGCAAGAAAACTGTACCATACATCGAAAAACGGAGTACGCCATTCGAATCAGCATGTCCGAAATACATATAAATGATGGCCGTAACTCTTGTTTATTTTTTAGTGTTCCGCAGTGTAATGAAACGAAAATTTATTTTTTATTTTTTGGAAAAAAAAACTTTGAAATTTTTTCAGAGATAAAAAAATTTTATTAATTACTTTAATTAACTGTTACTACATTACAGTACTTTTTTGTTAGTTGTTCAAAAAAACGACTTAAAATAACTAACAAATAACATTAATGCCAGCTTCATAGTTGCCATAAATTAGAAAATCTCTGATATAGGAGTACTATGTTTCAAGTTTAATTTATGTTTTATGTTTTTTATGTTAAATGTAAAGTTTTTTTAATTTAATGTAACAACGTAAAATATTACGACCCCCTGAAGATGTCGGCTTATACCGACGAAACGTTGGGAAAATTGTAATAAAAAATTTTGTTTTAATTACAAGGAAATTTTAGGCCTGATTAGCTTAATAACAACAAAATCTAGAATATTAATTCAACTGGCCAAACAACAAATTCAATAATTACTAACAGAAATAGTTGATTTTTTCATAAAAAACAACTGACTTTGTAGTTGAAAACAACTAACTACTGTAAAATATACAAACAACTAACATGTAGTAACTTACGTAATTTTCTGAGTGTTAAGATCGGCAATCGTTTGATCGGCAATTGGAAAGTGTTCGTAAAATTTATAAGTGTTTGTAAAATAGCAAGTGTTCGGATCAAATTATAGTAGAATATAGATATAATTATATCGAACCATTTTAACCGATTAATCGGGTCGAATAATTATTTGAATTTGAAAGTATTTGTTTCGACATAAACCGAAATAGAGACGATTAATCGAGGAATCGATTAATCGTTTAACCGAATTGGAAACACTAGTATTTCAGTTCTTAATTTTTAAAGGCGCGTTTAAACAGGAAAGAAAACCCCTAGATTTAAAGTAAAACACAGCTCTGTGGTAATATACTTTTGACTTTAAAAATTGTTGTGTGAAATCTCATTTCTTTAATACTTGTTTTTGCTTACCATTTTTATTATATTATTATTTGTTTTCGCACATTTAGTCAATAATTTGTAGAGTGGAAACGGAATTAAAGTAAATAAAAAAGATATAATAAAATTTTATTTGACATTCCAATTCTAAAAGTTACAACAGAGTTGTTTTTTACATTAAATCTAGGGGAATTCTCTCTCGTCTAATCACGCCTTAAGAGCGAAAGATAAGGGGCATGATATTATTTAAATATTTATGAAATACAATATTATTTTAAATAACTGCAAAGGGATAAAATAAAGCTTATTTGTATTGTAGGTCTTTTCCAAAAATTTTGAAAAACACATGAGTGTTTTTTTGTTGGAGCAGTAACGACTTGTTTTTGATGATTTTAATTTTGACACTAACAATAGTGGTATTCAGAGTCTTACTTCCCAGACCTAGTACTGGTACCTTTCAAAACACATGAGTGGTATTTAGAGTCTTACGGCCGTATTCAAAATGAAATTCTAGACACTGTCTAGATACTGTTTAAGAATTTCTTATTCAAAACACATTTTCTTAAACTATGAACATACGCTGAACATCTCTTGCCTAACTGGCTCCATATTGATTTTGTAAAATGTCAACAACAAATTGAATGCCAAAGAGTTAAAGTTGTTTCAAAACTCTTGCATTTATTAAAAACAATTTCTAATACTTGCTTTTTTAATTAAAGTCATTTGTAGTAAAAATTAAGATATTTTTTGTGGTTTTTCATAAATTTTTTTGTTTTTTTCTTATGTGATTTACTAAAACAGGGATGGTCAACTTTTTCTTAAGCAGACTTAACTAAAATCATTTTGAATAGACTCTTGAACAAACAGTGAACAAGCCTTAAAAACATTTAAGTTACGAACTCGATGTTCAGGGTGAACAAACCGTGTCTAAAACTTCATTTTGAATACGGCTGTTAGTTGCCAGCCCTGGAACTGGTGGTAAAAGAGCACTTTTTAAAATTACCTTTTAAAATAAGTACCCTTTTGCTACATTGCCAGGGCTGGCAGTAAGACTCTGAATACCTTTAATATGTATTTTTTTTTAACTTACTTTGCTTGTGCGACCAATTCAAAAGTTCGCTGCGCCATGTACACTTCCAATTGTAAAACTTGAAACGCTAACAATTTTTGAGATTCCTGATTGGGCAGACTCACTGAACTTTGTGTATCTAAAAATTCTGACTCTTCTGAATGTTGTGATGGCGTATTAAACTCCATAGACGACTCGTCACTCAAAGGAGACTCCACGCCAAATGATGTCCTCGTCAGAGTAATGCCAAATTCCTTAAGGGCGAAATGTACCTCAAGACTAGTGTACTGAACAACTTCTGGGGTTAAAGAAGTCGCTGTTGTGGCTGACAACGTTTTGCGACGTTCATTTTGATTGAGAAATTGTGGTATAGAACGCATAAGTGAGGATTGGCTAGCAGTTTTTAAGAGATTTGTTTTAGGTTGTTGGATAGGATTTTCTTTTTCTGGTAGTGGTATACTTATTACCACCCTTAAAGCCTCGAATACACGGTCTTCTGTTAAATTCAATTTAATCGAAGGAAGCAGAATGTTAACTTTAGTCTTGGGTAGACGAGGATCGTCATCGACAACACATATTTCAGCATCTACCAACACTGAAGTAGGACGTAGCAAATGCATATCGGTGACAATTAATTTCCTCATGCACAGTTCCCAATCATCTTCAGGTTTAGATACCATAATCTGAAAAGAAAATAAATATGATCATAAACATATACACATGTGTTAAGTTAATCTCAAGATCGAACCTGAATATTTTCAATGGAAACATTATAACGATCATACGCCTTTTGCAACACCATTTGTAATATTTCATCCTGTTCCCTACCACCTTGATGCATCGATGCTACATCTTTTGATTTTTCTCTATGTGGCGCAGATGTTAGTCGAAACTGTCCCAACCCAATTACCACCAAAGATTGTTCACCTGGCATATATTTACCACCCTGCGGCAATATTATTATATTCGGCATCAAAGTAACATCCAGTTCAACGATAGCATGACTTTCTATCATATACTGCATACCAGTTGCAGAACGTTCCTTGAAATCGGATATTTTCAAAGTTGCAGCACCTTCCAATTCAGAAAGATTAACTTGTTGCTGTGGTACAAAAACTTTCAATAGCTTCAAAACAGTTTCCGAATCATAAACGATCTCTAATGGTCGTGCAGTCACTTTTATACGCTGATCACACTGTTTGTCCAGCGGATTTGTCTCAAAAAATATGTCTAAGAGATTATTTTCATCCGTTATTTTTGATTTTACAATGGTAGGCGCAACACTATCTTGCTCCAAACCCGTCAAAATTAATTCTTTCATGCCCAGACAAACACTATAAAAAAGAAACATCTCTCAAACAACTTTAATCTTTGATAAGGTTATCGAGTGTTTCTTGAATGAGAACAAAAAGAAATTAAGTAGACTACCAGTTGGCCAAAACCGCCCAAAGGGTTTGTTTGTTATTTTATTTGGCCCATTCTACAAATGACATGGCCATGACAAAGGGTTTTGAAAACTTGAAAGCTCAATTTTTTCCTACAGAAGTTTTGAATTTTTTTAAGGGCGTTCGAAATATGTACGTCTTTTTAAAAACGTATTAAAACTTTTAAGTAGTCATTTTAGTCCTTTTTCAAAATTATCCATAGAAGTCAAAAAAAAAAATATCTATTTAAAGGGGTTAAATATTCTACCAATATTTCTTAACAAAGGTTAAAAGTTAATGCGAAAAATGCTTAAAAGAGGAAACATTTAAAGTTCTGTATTTTTTTTTCTATATTTATCACATGAATCTTTGCGAATTACATGAAATAAGAATTCGATATTCTGTTGTTCACGTTTTTATTCGAAGTTTAAAATTATAACGATTAAAAAGCACTCGTTTTAATTTCACCAATATGTTTGGAAAAGCGGCTCTAAAAAGCTTTATAATAGTTATTTTCTTAGACTAATTTAACGCATTATCGTCCTTTTAAAGGGCTCGTTATTTTCCTTTCAAATTAACCCTATTTGAAAGTGTAATTTTTTAAAAAGAAACACCTAAAGTCTGTTAAAAAATGCAATCAAAGGGTAAAAATGTTTTACGAATATTTTGTACATCATATTTCACTAGGGCACTTTTTTGGCATTGGCATTATTTCTACTAATGCCAATGAAACGGCACAAATGCCTAAAAAAACTATTTACAATTGATAAAAAAAGCATTTGTTTACAATGCCTAAAAAAACTATTTACAATTGATAGAAAAAAGCATTTGTTTACAATAAATATATTTTTTTTAAAAAAGCTTAAAATAACGAGATCTCAAAAACTAAGCCAGATAGAGCAAAATGGAGAGCATTTTTGGTTCTTTGGATCTCAGGATCCAAACTTTGAATCCAAAAAATTTGGGATTCCCGAAAATTTAAAAATGGTCATATCTCGGTAATTATTGCCGACACAACAAAAAGACCCTATTGGGCCCATAAATTGCAGTACCTGAAAAACTAAGCAAGATAATGCTAAAGGTATGTGAATTTTAAAATTTTCGGCAGTGACAATTTTTTAGATTCAAAATTTGAACCTATTAGGGTCCACACATGTGAAGAGAACTGGCGAAACTATGATTCAAAGAACCAAAAATGCCCTCCATTTTGCTCTAACTGGGTTAGTTTTCGAATAATTTTAAATTTTAACCAACAAAAAATTTCACACGCTGACGGAAATACGACATGCAATATTGCTAATTCTTTGCTTTCATTAAGGCATTTAGTAATGCCAATGAAATTTTTCATAATTGGCATTACCAATGCTACTAATTCCTTAAAAATTTCATTGGCATTAGTTTCAATATAATGCCAATGAAATCGTCAATTAATTATTCCATGTATTTAAATAGTCCCATGTATGCCATAAAGTATATTATATATTATTATTTATATTATTGATCAGTGATCGATTCTAAGACATTCTGGCGATGTCCGTCTGTCTGTCCGTCTGTGGAAATGGTGATTACGGCCAAAGTATTTAAACATATATGACTGAGACTAAGCACATTTACTTGTTGTTGTCCTAAGTAGTTTGGTATTGCATTTGAGCGAAATCGGTTGAGCGGCTCAAAAGTTAGGGGGTGAAATAAAGCCATAGGCAATAAGGCCATATGGCCTTATTTCCCAATGAGTTGAGAAATAAGGCAATTTTAATTGCCGCAATTCTTAGTTTATAGGAGAGAGAGGTGAGAGGAATGGAAAGGGGAAAAAACTTGCTCGTACTGGCAATTCGTTTTGTTTTTTCATTCGCAACTCTCAATCTGAAATGTATTTTCACATATCTTTTTGGAATTGCCGAACAGAATTGCCAGTGTGTGAACATGAACGGCAAGTTGAAAAGAGAAACACAAAAATTGCCGCAATTAAAATTGCCTGTTGTGAATTGGGACTATGTCTTCGTTACTCATTTGAAAATATTTAAAAAATGTTCGTCATTATTTTGCGGAGTGTGTGGGGGAAAATATAGAAATATATTTCTACGTATAGCCTGCTACCCAAAAAAAAAATTATTTAGCGAAGCCGCTAAATTAATTTATGGAGTTTGTAATCCCTAAGCCCGGCCGAAGGTCGGCTATACAGAAAAACTTTTTTTGTTAACCAATCTTTAAGTTAAAAACCCTACTAACAACAAATCTTGGTGCCGCCAGGCCCCTTTGAGTTCAGTGGTTCCTGGTATATGTGGGTTTTTAATTTAAAGATAATCAATCAAAAAAAGGTTTTCTGCATAGACGGCCTTCGGCCGGGCTTAGGGATTGCAAACTCCATTAATTAATTTTTTTTTGGGTAGCAGGATTTTCGTGGAAATATATTTCCACATTTTCAACTGATTTGTCTTTACTTCCACTTTGGTTGCAAAATCCATATGACTTTATTGCTCAATCGTGTTGGTAATAAGGCCATATGGCCTTGTTTTCCGTTGAATTTAGAAATTCAATGGGAAAGTTATGAACGATAATGTAGGAACACCTCGAAAATTTTAGTACGTTCGACAAAACCTAAAAATACAAAATGCTTTAAATTGGCTGCTGGTTGACATATGTGAACAGAATTGGACACAGAGTGGTATTTTTACAAGTACAAACCATTTTTTTTACAAAAAAAAAAAAAAAAAACCCGGATTTTTTTTTCACCAACAAATTTTTTCCGTGTAATATTTTTTTTTTTGCAAATAATCTTTTTTACATTTTGGAGGGTATCAATACATTTGGCAAGGCCGAATTTAACTTTTTTACTTGTTTTAATTATTCCAATTTTCAGAGGCCATAAAAAAAATGAGCTAAGTTTTTAAACCCTTTAGCTGCCTTGTTCTACTGTCTATTTTTTTTGTCTCATCCAAAATACAATTTCGTGTTGAAAAGTGCATTTTTTTTGTTTAATGCAAGTTTTTTCGTACTTGAGTGCGCTTGCTGCCGGACGCTGTTTGACTATACACGTCGTCATATTAAGCTTAATTAACATTAACGTCTGTAACGAATGCCAGTCCAATGAGCCGCGCTCTAGTGTTTTGTAATATTCCGAATCATCGTAAAGACCAATTTCTAGAGCTTTTAATGTGAATCTCATATGAACAGCCTCATAATGTTCGGGTAATTCAAATGGTGCCATATTGTCCTCATAACCAATCGCTTTATGCAGTTTCTTCTTCTCTTCGGGTGTCATAGCAGCCTGAATACTAATTTCTAAATCAGTTTGCTCATCTTCTTTTTTACCACGTCCAAACCAACCGCCAAACCAAGAAGATTTCCCTCCAGATTCCTTTTTCGTTTCCACTTCTTGTCGCTGACGATCAACTTCTAGTTGTATTCGTTTGCGTATAAGTATTAAGTTAAATAGATCTAGTTTTTGTTCCGCTATGGTACATGTTGCTTCAACAGTAGCCGATGGCTTTTTGCTTGTAGAACGTTCTTTGTGGGCGTCGGCATAAGTTCTACATAGTTCTCGATGTTCTTTAATGTGTTCCCAAGTCCAAGATCGATTTTTTTTACGTACTTGTTCTTCTAAAACTGAATCTATGGCAAACTGCCACCAGGCCCTTCCGTTGCCTTTGTAAGCTAAAAAATTACATTTTAGTTTTTTGTTTTTAAAATGTCAATTCCAAAACTACTTACGCTTATTATACGGTCTAAATTTACGGTATGGCACTGCTAATTGAAATTGATTCATATCATCTAATAAGCCCACAATTATTTGAAATTGTGTACTTGTTACGCCGACGTTCAGCTTTTCCATTTCCAAAGTTAAGTCAGTCTTTGGTATTGTAAAGGGAGGACTATCTCGATTAGGATCGGAATTGAGCAGCAATTTCGCCACTGAGGATATAGGCCCTAGCACTAAAAACAAACAAAAAAGAAATGTCAGTTAATTACTAAATTAAAATGCAACTATCTTACTTACAAAATGTATACTGTGTCGGGTTTTTAATTTTACTAGCTATGTTGTTTCGAAATAGTTCTTTGATTTCACTTTCTGCTTTAGTGCCATAAGAATCAGCATTACAATTCATATACACAGACAAACAATCCAAACTGGCCAGTTTGAAAACATGACGTATAACACCGTCAACGAAACACTTTTGCCAGTTTGCGTCGGTGGTAAAGATTTCAAAATTGTTCAGTGTTATACCGAACGCATAAGGTCGTCCTGCTCTCGAGTTGTCCTCATATCGGATGTGGACATTGGCTATCTTCACTTGGATATTGTTAATTGTACGAGCAACAAGCTTTTCAACATAGGAAGGATCTGCTTTGTCAGCATCTAGAAAATAATGAATTTTTTAATAATTAATAATAATTTAAGCTGTAAAAATATACTGTATACCTTTATCCAATTCTTTTTGATATGCCTCATCAATGGCTTTTAAGGCGATTTGCTTTTTTTCCAACTCAAGCTTTTGCTCTTTTTCAGCATCATATGGAACACTTTGCTTTGGCGACACGAGCAAAAAGAGATCTTCAATTTGTGCCACAACAGGTTGACTGTATAAAGATTTCCATGGTATTTGTAGAACAAATTTACCCAAATGACCATAAATCAATTGAACGGGCAAGTCCAAGTCATCCAAGGCATTTTCACGGATTCTCAAATTGTTTAGAACTATATCACCTAAAAACGAGATTTGGTAAAAGAGAAAATTTAGAAAACATACATAAATTTAGGGCATTACATTTATGGTAATGCTGGGTAATAATTCCCAGGCAGAAATTACGACTCTTCTAAATATACAATACCATTATAACATTGGAAATACAAAAATACGACTTTAAAAATGCAATACCTTGAAAACAAAAAATTCAATACCATTACAACATTGGATTTTAAAAGAACCAACGTTACATAAGAGTTTAAAATTATAATCCGAAAAGGTTTACTATGGTAAACTTTTACAAAATTTCTGACTTTATTTTATTTAATTTAATTTTAAATATTTTTTTTATGTAAAAATGCCACTGCATATTTTTTTTCATTATGAAATGTGCAAGGAGAATAAGGGTTCTATAGTCGGAAAGTCGATTAATTGATTTTTGTATAAAAAATCTAAATGGACTTTTACTTTCGACTTTTTAGTTTTTTCACTTGGTGGCAGATGAAAAAAAAAATCTTCTTATTATTATGTTAAAAAATCTAGTTCCTGACGTAGATTCTTAAATTTTGAGCATACGTTAAACTCAAAAAAATCGATTTTTTTAACAAAAAATATGTATAAAATAAAAAAAATTAAAAAGCTTCCATTTAATTCTCTTCAAACTGAAAAAAACAGATCCCAAATCGGTCCACCCCGTTTGATCTGTATTTTGATTTTGTTTAAAAAGCTGCAACTTTTTTGTTTCTGACAATTTTTATATTAAATTTTGGTAGAAATCGAAATATTATAAAAAAATATCGCATTCTTAAGTGTGAACCCCTTAAATCTTTGGCGGTTCGTTGTTACCATGAAGCAGAAAGTGTTTAGTAAATTTTTTTTATACCCTCCAACTACAGTATGGATTCTGTAACTTTTTTAACGAAATTATCGATATCGTTAACTAACGAGAATTGTCGGTTGTTTTAACGAATATGTGATTCTATAAATTTTTCAATTATCGACAAGAATTAACGACAAAAATAGTTAATTTGAAATTTTTTTATTTTGAAATTGTATTCAGAACCGAAAATTTTCGTTAACTTTAACCTAAAAAAAAATTTTTGTTGATAAGTTAAATAACGACAAAATTCGGTAGAAAAAAGTTATAGAATTGCTTTCAAAGACAATTGTCGATAACTAACGATATTTGACAATATAACTACCGATTTTTGTCGTTAAAAAGTCAGGGAAAAAAATTCCGCCTTGAAGAACTTAACCAATCTCTAAAAAATATTTTTTTTTTTTTAAAGAAACAACACTCAGGCAATGCTGCCTATCATTTACTAATGTAACCGTGATGTTTCGGAAAGGGGATAGAAGAGAAATGAAAGATTTGAAAGATAGAAGGGCTTCAGTAAGGCAACACTGTAATTGCGCGTGTTGATAATTTTGAGTACAGTTGTTGCATCGCCATCTGTTATTGATCTGGCGAATTATTTTTGAAGCTGTGTTTAATAGCCATTATTTTATTATTTTACTTCGTTGACGTTTTTAGTGCTATTTATCAACGAAGGAGGGTGCTGCGATAGATATTAGTTATAAATAGAAACTAATAAATATCTGAAAAAATGTTGTTCTGCCTGAGCCGGGAATCGAACCCAGGCTTTCTGGCTAGTAGTCCAACGCGCTAACCACTAAGCCACAACAACCTCAACATGATTTTTTGTGTTTTTATTTAACAAATGCAACATTTTTATGCTACAAGAAGTTCAAAGTCCTGCATTGCAATTCATTGTTACTGTTAATTCGGTTTCCTGTTACTGTTAATTCGGTTTTATAAATCAAAAATTTTCGATTTATTTTTACTTATTTTGGGTACACAACCTTGATAAAAATATTAAAATTTTAACTTACAAAAATATCGGCTTTTACCATAGGCGTAGATAGCCCAGTCTGGGGGGGGGGGGCTTAGCCCCCCCAGAATAATTTTAGCCCCCCCCCCAGAATTTTAATCATTAAATTTTTTTTTTTAATAATTTAATGATTTCATTAATTTTTGCAACAATAAATAATAATAATATGTAATGGGTCTTTAGGACTCGTTGTGATTATTCAATGAGTTTTAAGGACTCGTAATGATTATTATATAAGATCTAATAGTTTTTCCCATTAAAAAATAGTCTGAATTATTGAAAAAAGTTTTTATATGTATCTGATGTTTTTGTCAGTGATAAAAACTTTACCGAATCTTAGGGGTTTACCTTCAGGAAAATATTTTAACTTCTTTGATTTAAAAAAGTTTCTAAATTCTAAGGGGTTTATTTTATAGACAAAAGTTATTGAAAGAAAGAATCTGAAAATTTTGACTAATCATCATCAACTTTTGCAATCATCAGAACTTTTTCTTAAAAAAAAATCCTAGTAATCTAATGATTTTACTATAGGAAAAACATGAAAAATCTTTCATTCTCAAAAGATATCTAGCTAGGAGTTCTAAATTTCCGAAAAATCTACAGAATCAAAATTTAAAAACAAAAAATATGAATTTTTAACCGCTTTCGGGGGCATTCGTTTCTAGGACACCTAGACGCATGTTAAAGGGTACGCTTCAGGAATAGGTGTAGGTTTTTCTATTAAAAAAAAATACAAAAAAATTAAAAAAAATCTAGGGGGGCTTTAGCCCCCCCCAGAAATGTTGGCTTCCTACGCCAATGGCTTTTACAGGTTGGAAAAAGTCGGTTTTTTAAAAAAAGTCGAATTTTCGAAAATTGACAGTCGAATTTTTAGAAAAGTCGAATTTTTGTTGCGAACCCGGATATTGAAAAAAAATATTTTGAAAATATTCTATTTATTTAAAATTATTTTTATATACTGTATTTCTAATATAAAACACCCCAAAATAGCGCCAAAAATATGTCGAAATAACGTTACCAGTGTTGTCTTTCAACACCATCCTAAGGTCATAAACTTATTATTACAATGTAATTTTAATCCAGTAAATTTAATTTTTTGGTGTTGTGACGACGTCGGAAACAAAAGTCAGGCGATTGTTTTTTGGCGTTATCATTTCAATGTTATAGTAACATCATAAATTTTGTAAATAGGATCTCATTTTGGTGTTGGAATGCCCTCCGCCAACTCTATTCTGACGTTATTCCAATTGCATTTTTCTGTCTGGGTTCTTTTTGGTGGAACTAGATGGCAGTAACAATTATTAAGGTTTTAGTAAAACACTAAATTTTAAGGGAGGTTATTACCTAAAGTGTATTTAAAGTAGGTTTATTTGACAAATATTCATGCAATATCAGTCAAATAAACCTAAATTAGATTCAATTTACTCTTTATGAATAGCCCATTAAAAATTTAAATTTTATAGTAATTGTCGTGGCCATTTTTTGAAAAATGGCTACGATAAGTAATTTAATAATCAACAAATCAAAAAATATTTCATTAAAATCGGTTCAGTAGTAACTGCAGCCGATTTTGTCCTTTAAAGAAAACATCCCACAAATAAGCGGCAATCCTGGCAAATCGAGTTTACCAAATTTTGTGTTATAAAATTTAAATTTAATTAAATTTAAATATAACGAAGATTAGAGACCGATATTTCGATGTTTTACAAACGGATTGACAAAGTGTGTGTACCCCCCATACTGTAGGTACCCCCCATACTGTAGGTATGTAAAAGGTATAAAAACAACATTTGTTTGCACCAAATTTAAATTAGTTTTAACTAAAATTCAAATAAATAAATACAAACAATGCTCTTTTTATTAAGTTCAGAAAATATTAAAAAAAAAAAAACTTATTAAAAATAAAGTGTTCTAATCCAAATTATTTTCCTTCTTATCGACATATTTGGGTGTTATTTTAAACTACTTTTTTGCAACAAAAAATATTCACTAATTGCCACTTTTGATATAGTTTAGAACTACTTCGTTTTGAACAACTTCGAATTTTTTTTGCTGGGATATAACAAAAATATCTAATTTTCTAATTTTCAATATCCATTAAAACGAAAGAAATCTTCTGAAACTGTAAAGTTATGTCATCAGATATGTTATTAAAATTTTGTTGCAATATGACATTTTCTTGCAAACTTTAACATTTTTAAAAATAATTTTTGCAGCAATTTCTTGTCTATACCAAGATACAACTTATCTCATCCAGTGCGACAAAGTATACAAAATATTTTAAATTGCTATATTTTTTGCTTTTTTAACGCTTTAGTAATGCTTTAACGAAGCGTTCTGAAATCACCATTATAAATGTCTTTAAAAACGCTTTATATAAATTGTTTAACGGTGTTATCATTAGGATTATCTGAAAGTGCTCTGAGGATGGTTTTCCGTATGGTCTCAAAGCATTCGTACTGCCATACAGAGCGCTTTAAAAGCGTTTTTACGGTTGTATTTTTCTACCTGGGTAATCCCTAAAACAGTCTCGAAAAGTGTCTTCTCTTTTCTCTTCTAATAACGTTCTTAGCCCTATTACGAAGCCTGCAATATACAAACCAATTAGATGATGATCGATCAGTTATAAAGGCAGTGAATGTCAAATCTCTTAAAGATCTCGCAAGAGCAATATTTCTAGATTCCATCCAAGCATTATCACAATGTAATATCCTCTTTTTGACTACAGGAACAAAAGAATACAAATGCGTGAGAAGATTTGAGATAACAGAACATTTGACATCAATATCAACAGCATTAAAAACAACAGAGTAATCAAAACCATTCAGATACATACATATCGCTACCTCAAAATACGAATGTCGTATCCCGAGTAAAAAAGATTATATATGTTTATATTTAATTATATAAAGACATCATATATATTCATATAGAATTTGATGCGAAAAATGAGTCGATAAAACCATTTAAAGTTGCATTAAATTTGATATAATTTGATGTGATTTTAATATAATTTTATATGATTTGATGCGAAAATTGGCCCCTTTTTTAGAAAAATTTATGCAATTATATATAATTAAATAAAAAAAAAATCAAAAAAACCCAAAAAAAAAAAAATTATATTAAATTATATATAAAGAACTTAGATTTTTTTTTTCATAAATTTTGCATTATATATAATAACATATAAAATTTTTGAAACAAATGTTTAAGGTTTAGGTTTGGAACTTAAAAAAAAAATTCTGGACTTAGAAAAATTTTCAAAAGTTATATCAAATTATATATAAAGGACTTAGATTTTTTTTTAATTTTACTCATATAAGATTACATATGATTCAGAAAAAAGTTGCATAAAGTTTTATATAAAATGTCTTCAAATATTTTGTTATATTAAATTATATAAAAAAACAGACAGAATTTTATATTTCATATGTAATTATATAAACTAACTTTAATCATATGTTATTATGTATAACTTAACATTTTCTTTTATATAATTTTATATATGAAAAAAATACGAAGTGCAAATATATATAATCTTATATGATAGCAAAACAATTTACGTATAAATTTATCAAATAATATATGTTTATATAAAAATAAGTAAAATTATATATAATCTTTTTTACTCGGGATGTAATTTTTTTCGGTTTTGAAATTATGATATATTCATAATTCAATTCGCACGCTCTTTCTAATGGTGTTATCAGTTCCTTCATAAACCTTATAGTTTCTGAAATATTCAGAATGCATTTTGTCGTATGTCACAAAATTTTATCGTTTTGAGTAAGAATTTTGTCGTATGTGCACTAGACCGGCCCTTCGTTGTATGGGCGATTTTAAAGTTGCTCGGAATCCCGCTCCCCAGGGCTCATTTCGTGAGGTTACCGGAAAAACTAATACAGAAAAAATTTAAGCTCATTTGGATCATTTTTGAGCTATCCCAAGCCCATCAACGTTTTGAAAAACGATTACAAGTAGGAAAATATGACTTCCCGAGTAAAAATTTTAATATGGCGACACATAAAATTATATAACGTTTGATCTGTTCACGAATACAATTAGATATAATTTTATCCCAAAAATGGTGGATTTATTAATATCTTTGGATTTATTAATATCTGATTTTATTTATTTGTATATAGTTTGATACAATTTTGTCCGAAATTTGTCTCTATCCAATGGCATCAAATTATATGTGATTGGATACAAACAAATCCAATTATATCTAGTTGTATAAAATTTTATCGGGTTATGGTGAATCTTTTTTGGTTGAAATAACATACATCACAGGTCAACGATACATACACCAAATAAAGTTTGTGTACGCTTCGAACCAAAAGATGTAGTTTATCAAACTGTAAAAAAACTTAAAAAAATTTCAAACTGTAAAAAATCTTAGAATAATTTCAAACTGTAAAAAAAAAATTTTATAAAGCATACATGGTTACATATGACATCACTTAAGGAATATATACTTATATATTAAATTCTCTTGAAAAAATTTAAGTTTAGTTTAATGTATAATTTTATATAATTAAAGGTGACGTAATATATATTTTTATATAAAATGAAGTCTAGATACTAGTGTCTTATATAATTTTATCTAATTACATGAACCATATTTATGTATATCTGAATTATCATCAAATTATATATAATTACATAAAACTCCATATAAAAATTAAGACAATCTGTTAACTTATATGTAATCCTATATTATTTTATATGATTGGATAACATTATATACGCCTATATATAATTATTTTTACTCGGGTTTTTATTGTTTTTTTTAATTTTGACGATATGTTGAGCTAAGTTTTAATTCTGATGACTAAAAAATTGTGATTTGCAGTAAATTGTCTCTCTAAAAAAGACATTAACTCTAAAATCGGACGAAAGTTAGCCAAGTTATTACAACTTCCCCGGGCAACTAACGTGTGGCAGACCACTTAATCAAGGAATTCGAGCCCAATTTTTTAAATTTATTGAAATTATCTACTGTAACAAAATTTTTTTATTATTCAAGGTCTTATGTACTAGATGATAAGTATTTTTCATTTCGCGTTTTTCTAACTTGTTTAAAATAAATCCTAAAAAGTCTCAATTTTTCTACACTGTTTTCAAATCTCCAATTTTAAATTTTTAATTTTTTTGTTAAAGAAATTTAAAAAAATCGACAATTGGAGTTTAAAATATTATTAGGCACAATAAAGGGAACATACACTTCAAAAATTTAATGCTTTTCTTTTTTCATTTGGCTAGTCCAGTGATTTTGTTTCGGCGGATTTCGGGAAAAATTTGATTTTTGTACCTTTTTTAGCATTAAGTTAATTTTTTTTAGTTTCTTAAACAAACTCCATATGTTTTGGACCGAATTGTTACAGCACATGATAAAATAATTTAAATCTTTAAATTAGGTCAAAATTGATGTATGAAAAATTGCCACAGTTAAAGGTCAAAGGTCAAATTTTAGAAGATTTTGAATTTTTAAACACTAACAGATTTTTTGAGCGGATATAAATAAAACTACTTGATTTTTTGAGCGGATATTAATGAAAATACTTGATGTTATTTTAATAGGTTCAAATAAAAATGGTTAATTATTAAATTTCAGAACATTACCCCCTAGCGCTTTTAGAGCCTATAGCACAGCGTGACAAAATCTTGGATGTTAAAAGTAACCTGACATTTGACCATCAATTTTATATATTTCGGACATGCTGAATCCAATGGTGCAAACCATTTTTAAATCTAAGGTACAGTTTTTTCGCGAAATGTCTTCAAAGATTTTCACGTCCCCGTGAACTTTTTGAAATAAAAAAGTTTTTGTATGCAAAAAAGTCCCTCTTTTGCAATTGAAATTGAAGGACTGTAACTGTAGCTAAATTTTAAGTACCATATCCGCTATCAAATGTTTGAAATTCAAGTGATATTTCGCGTTTTATCCCGTTTTTCCAATTTTTTAGCATTTTCGCGATTTTAAATGCTTAAGTAAATACCGACCTAACAACCGCTTCAGATTAGTTTAAATGCACCAAATGGGATATATTTCTATGAAAATACGTTTCAACTATCAAGCGCATCAGTCCAAAAATGAGGGATTAGTCAAAATCTCTCTATGACTGCATCACTTTCCAAGATGACCACAAGGTCCAGCTTTTGACATATTATGTTAAATCCTCAAAAAAGTAATTGTGTCAAATTTCAAACAAAAATGTTTTCAACGGTGCTATGAAAAAACCCCCAATGAAATATCCCCCAAACAGAAAAATGAAAAAATCCCCAAAAAAAATGCTAAAATTTTATTTGGGGGTTTTTTCATTTATTTTGGGGGTTGTTTCATTATTGATTTTGGGGTTTTGTTCATTATGAAACAAGCCCCAAATGAAAAAAGAAATAAAAAAAGGCGTACGGTCTAAAAATGTTATTTCTCCCAAAACAAAGTTGTCAAAAAATCCATATTTTTTTTGGGCGAAATGTCCAAATTACGACTTCTATGATTTGTTTTTTTTGTAATAAAGGTTTTCTGCGTAGCCGGCCTTCGGCCGGGCTTTGGGATTATATACTCCATGCATTAAACCCACCCTCTCTGCAAACCAAAGCTATGTTGGTTATCAGCCTTTTTGAGGCAATTCAAATTTGATAGCGTAAAGGCCTGCTACCCTAGAAAACTTTACTTTGCGGAGAGGGTGGGTCTAATGCAGTGGTCGGCACCCATTGCACGCTGGAGCCGAACACAATCGGTTATTCACATGTATACAACACGAATGTCAACAAAAAATCAACAAAGAGCATAAAAAGAACAAATATTTTATTCAGTAGCAAGCTTACTTTCTTCAAAGCAGGTTGATGTCGCTTTGTTGAAGAAATACACCAACACATGCATATTTTTATTAAAACACAAATACTTTCATATGCCTCTTTCTGCCGACCACTGGTCTAATGCATGGAGTTTGTAATCCCTAAGCCCGGCCGAAGGCCTGCTACGCTTAAAAACTTTAAAATATTAAAAATGTTAAAAAAAAACAATATTGGTGAGTTTTATGATTACCAAAATTTGGTGTTTATATCATTTTTTTTTGGGGGGTAATTGCATTTATTTTGGGTGTAACTTCATTATTTTTCTTTGGGGCTTATTTCATTTTATTTGGGGATAATTTCATTGGGGGTTTTTTCATTTTCCTATTTGGGGGTAATTTCATTGGGGGTTTTTTCATAGCGCCGTTTTCAACTTCAAAAGTTATTGTAGAAAAACTTTTATTTCACCTTACTAAATTAAATTATTAAATTTTAATTACAAAAACAAAAGGAAAACATTGTACTAAATACTACTTATTTAAATAAAACACTTGTTTAATATAATTTAGTAGGGCGAAATAAATGTTTTTTTATTAAAACTTTTTAAGATGAAAACATTTTTGTTTGAAATTTGGCACAAATACTTTTTTGAGGTTTTTACACAATATATCAAAATCTGGACCTTGTGGTCCTCTTGGAAAGTGATGCTGTCATAGAGAAATTTTGACAAATCGCGCAATTTTAGTGCTATGCGATTGATAAATGAAAAATATTTTAATGGGAATATATTTCCTTTGGTGCAAATATACTAAGCTGAAACGGTTGTTTAGGTCGGAATTTATTTAGGCATTTAAAATCGCGAAAATGCTAAAAAATGAGAAAAAATGGGATAAAACGCGAAACACTGTTAAAGTTTTAAACTTTTAGTAGCGGAATTTGTAGTTAAAATGTAGTTACAGATATAATCCTTTAATTTCAACTATAAACGACTGACTTTTTCGCACACAAAATATTTTTTATTCAAAAAACTTCACGGGGACGTGAAAAACTTTAAAGACGTTTTGCGAAAAAACTGTACCTTAGATTTCAAAATGGCTTGGACCATTGGAATCAGCATGCCCGAATTATGTAAAATTGATGGTCAAAACCCAGGTTACTTTTTCACCGTCACACAGTGTAGTTTTTGTTTTTTTTGTTTAATGGAGAAAATATAATTATTTATTTTTCATAGTGTCATGTAGAACCCAACAACACTTAAGGGTCAATGTTCTGAATTTAAATGCAAATACTTAATTTTTGATCTTTTTAAATAACATCAAGTAGTTTTATTAATTTCCGCTCAGAAAATCAAGTAGTTTCATTAATATCCGCTCAGAAAATCTGTTCCTGTTTAAAAATTCAAAATCTTCTAAAATTTTACTTTTGACCTTTAACTGTGTCGATTTTTCACATCTTAATTTTGCCCTTACTTATAGAATTGAAGTATTGTATCTTGTGCTGTAATAATTCGGTCCAAAACATGGGAAGTTTGTTAAAAAAACCCAAACAAATTAACTAAAACCTAAAAAGGTACAAAAATCACTTATTTCCCGAAATCCGAAGAAACAAAATCACTGAACCAACTTTAATATTTTAATGGTGTTTTCTTTTCTGAAAAAAAAATGTTTGCCTTTTTAGGGCATACATTTTTAAAATGTTTAACACTCACCTATAAAAATTTGCATTTTATTTGACTGGAATAGAACACAACATACAGCAATACTCTGCCCTGTATTTTTTAACAGCTGTTTTGAGAAAACAACACAGAAAAAGTCAGCTGTTGTATAAGGCAATTTCAACCCCGTGATTTTTTACGGGGTAAAAAGTGCAACTTTTTTGCACTTTATAGGGCAGACATTTTTAGAAAAGAACACGATATTCTTTATAAGGGTTGACATTTTTTAGAAAAGAACACAAAAAAAGAATTTTCGGGGCGAAATGCAAAAAAAAGGCACATTTTTTGCCAGAAAAGAAAACACCATAAGTGTTTGTTCCTTTATATGTGGCTAATAACACTGTGCAACAAGAAAAATGAGCCTCAATGGCTTCAACGCCATATGAAAGTAGACCATCAAATGAACAAAATCACCAAAGTGTTTTGCAAAGTCAGTTCGGATTTCTTTTTTATAGCCCACTGAAGTTTTTATTTTTTTATCAAAGGCGTTTTGAAAACGTCAAAAATACTATAATAAGAACACATCTGAGCTTTAAAATATGATTTGATGTCTTCAGTGAAATTTTATGGTGGTTCTTTTCTTAGAACATTTTAACCCTCTAACTGCCATTTTAAGGGGTCATTTTAGTCCATTTTCAAAAACTAAGCACAAAAGTCTAATAAAACGTCCATTTAGAGGGTTAAAATGTTCTACAAATATTTTCCTCATAAAATTTCACTAGGGGTTGTCAAATGTTCAAAGTTTGTGCGACATGCGCAAAATGCTTTAAAAGGGTCAAGTATAAATAATCAATGTTTGTTATTTTTTTTTTTTACCAAAACAGTGTTAAAAAATATCGACAAAAAACAGTGCAAATATACTTTTAAGCTAAAAATTAAGTTCTAATGTGTTTTATAAAATTTTATGACGATTCTTTTCTTTGACCAAATTAACCCTTTAGCTCCCGTTTTAAAGGGTCATTTTTGTCCTTTTTTAAAAGAAATACAAAAAAGTCTATAAAAAAGGGCAGTTAGAGGGTTAAAATGTTTTACAAATATTTTCTGCATCAAATTTTACTAGGGCTCGTCTAAGACAGATAGTTCGTCCAGCATATAGAAAATGCTTACAAATTTTAAAGTATTAACATTTTTTTTTATATTTTTTTTTTTTTGCCGAAATATAAAAAAATAAGTAAAAAAGTTAAATTCGACTTTGTCGAATGTATTGATACCCTCCGCAACGTAAAAAAGTTTATTTGCAAAAAAAAAAACAAAACAAAAAATTACAAAAAAAAAAAACAATCCGAGAAGAAAATTTGTTGGTAAAAAAAATATTCGACGCAAATGTTTTTTTGTCAAAAAATATGTTTGTACTTGTTTAAATTCCATTCTATTCACATGTGTCCACCAGCAGACGAATTAAAGCATTTTGAGTTTTTAGGTTATGTTGAAAGTACCACAATTTTCGATGTGTTCTTACATTTTGTGTTTATAACTTTTGAACCACTGAACAAATTTCGCTCAAATGCAATACCAAACTACTTGGGCCAACAACAAGTAAATATGCTAAGTCTTACACAGAGAGAACAGTTTAGTTGTGCCAGCCGAATTTAAAGCCAACTGCATAGTTTAATAACAACAACCGAAATGTTCGATTTCGATAACCAAAATTTGTTTTGAAAATTTAACTTCTGTTGGTTCAAATAACTTTCGGTAAACCATGCAATGCAGTTGGCTTTAAATTCGGCTGGCACAATTAAACTGTTTTCTCTGCGTATATATCTGTTTTATCTGTTTAATACTTTGGCCGTGATCACCATTTCAGATATCTTGGGAAAAAGTCGCGTGATGCCGTTCCAGCGGAAATTCGTTGGTGGAGCAAAAATATATTTGAGGACGGAGAAGAATTAGGTGGGAAAAGACCTAAGCTTTCTTTTGAATCAAAAAAAGGGCCCTCCATAATCTAAAAACACAAAATGATTTAATTCGGTTGCTGGTTGACACATGTGAACAGAATTGATCACCGAATGGTATTAAAACAAGTACAAACATATTAAAAAAAAAAACATTTTCGTAAAATTTTTTTTTTACCAAAAATTTTTTTTCGCGTATTTTTTTTTTTTTTTGTAAATAAACTTTTTTACATTGTGGAGGGTATCAATACGTTCGAAAAAGTCGAATTTAACTTTTTTACTTATTTTTTTATATATCGGCCTAAAAAAAAAATATAAAAAAAAAAATTTAATACTTTAAAATTTTTCTGTCTTAGACGTGCTCTAGTAAAATTTGATGCAGAAAATATTTGTAAAACATTTTAACCCTCTAACTGCCTTTTTTATATTTTTTTGTATTTCTTTTAAAAAAGGACAAAAATGACCCCTTAAAACGGGAGCTAGAGGGTTAATTTGGTCGAAGAAAAGAATCATCATAAAATTTTATAAAACACATCAGAACATCATTTTTAGATCAAAAGTATATTTGCACTGTTTTTTGTCGATATTTATTAACACTGATTTGGTAAAAAAATAACAAACATTGATTGTTTATACTTGACCCATTTTAAGCATTTTGCGCATATCGCACAAACTTTGAACATTTGACAACCCCTAGTGAAATTTTATGAGGAAAATATTTGTAGAACATTTTAACCCTCTAAATGGACGTTTTATTGGACTTCTGTGTTTAGTTATTGAAAATAGACTAAAATGGCCCCTTAAAATGGAAGTTAGAGGGTTAAAATGTTCTAAGAAAAGAACCGTCATAAAATTTCATTGAAGACATTTAATCATATTTTGAAGCTCAGATGTGTTCTTATTATAGTATTTTTGACGTTTTCCAAACGCCTTTGATAAAAAAATAAAAACTTCAGTGGGCTATAAAAAAGAAATCCGAACTGACTTTGCAAAACCCTTTGGTGATTTTGTCCACTTGATGGTCTACTTTCATATCGCGTTGAAGACATTGAGGCTCAATGCAATGACCCAAAATTTGTTGCACAGTGTAATATTTTAAACTCCAACTGTCGATTTTTTAAAATTTCTTTAACAAAAAAATTTAAAATTAAAAATTGGAGATTTGAAAACGGTGTAGAAAAATTGAGAACCTTTTTGGGATTTATTTTAAACAAGTTAGAAAAACGCAACATGAAAAATACTTATCATCTTAGTACATTGGACCTTAAAGAATAAAAAAATGTTGTTACAATAGATAATTTCAATAAATTTAAAGAATTGGGTTCGAATTCCTTGATTAAGTGGTCTGCCACACGTTAGTTGCCCGGGGAAGTTGTAATAACTTGGCCGATTTTCATCCGATTTTAGTGTGTATTGCCTTATTAGAGAGACAATTTACTGCAAATCATAATTTAGTAGTCACTTGAATTTAAACGTAACTCAAAATATCGAAAAAATTGAGAAAATTAATAAAAAGTCATATTTTCCCCTTGTAATTGCTTTTCAAAACTTTGAAGGGCTTGGGATTGCTCAAAAATTATTCAAATAAGTTGAAATTTTTTCTGGATTAGTTTTTCCGTTAACCTCACGAAATGAGCCCCAGGGAGCGGGATTCGGAGCAACTTTAAATATAAGGGCCAGTCTAATGTTAGACATTTTTTTGTATTCAAAGTTATTATTTTCAATTAAAAATACAATTGTTGTATGTCATAGATTTTTATACTAACAAGGGAAGTACTTCAACATTTATGAATCGATTCGCCAGAAACTTAAAATATATATAAAATAAACGATTTTAAAGGTTGGGATGAGCTCGGTATATCGGCAATATCAGTGTTTAAAAATTTCGTTGCAACCTTATGAAACAATATGGACCTTCGGGAAAATTCCGATAACTCCCGAACTAACAGGACCCAGCAGAAATTTTGCTGAACTGGCAGCAGCTTTTGGAAAGGAAACTCGAGTCAAGGAGCGCATCCAAACATGCTGAATTCATGCATGATTCTCTAAAGCGATGTCACACTTTAGAGCGCTAGTTGAATACACCGAAAAAGCGCTCTTAAGATGCTCTGAATTCACATCTCTTTAGAGCGCTGAAAAAATAGCTATAAAGATGCAGTGAATTCATGTATATTTTTAGAGCTGATTTAAGCAGAATAAAGATGACTATTTCTGAAATACAAATTACAAAATCTGAAATACAATTGACTATTTCTGAATGCAGTTGGCAAATCTTAAATACAATTGACTAATTCTGAAAATCAGTTGACGAGGAAGATATATCGCCTAAGAGATCCAATTACATTTAAAAAATTTCCAATTATATTTCGAAAATTTCAAATTATATTTCAGAAACTTCCATTGGAAGCAGTCCACTATTATTTATTATCTTATTTTTATTAATTACACTCATTTTCATAAATATTAATTTCGAAAATCAACTTATTTTAACGCAAAGCAATATATAGGCAACTCTGCATAAAAAAATAAAATGTTGCTTATCAAGTTCTTGCAGTAAGCCCTTCAATTGATAAATTTTGAAATATATTTGATAAATTCTGAAAACAATTGATAACTTCTGAAATACAATTGATAATTTCTGAAATACAATTGATAATTTCTGAAATTGATAGTTTGTGAAATAAAATTTATATTTTCTGAAATACAATTGATAATTTCTGAAACACATTTGATAAGTTCTGAAATACATATTGACCTTCAGGAAAATTGCTATAACTCCCGGAGTAACAGGAATATCGTCTAGAAATTATCAATTGTATTTCAGAAATTTTCAATTGTTTTACGAAGGTTATTTTCTGAAATACAATTGATAATTTCTGAAATACAATTGATAAATTCTGAAATACAATTGATAATTTCTGGAAAATTTATAGTTTCTGAAATACAATTGATAATTTCTGAAATACAATTGGAAAAAGCGAAGAAAAAAAAATATGTGTCGACTTAAATTTAGTTAAGATTATTTCATATTCATATGGATATCGTAGACCTACGTCTTCACATAATAACTCCTAAAATTGACACATTTTCGTGCAAAAAATATTAAACTAACAACAACCCGAATTTTTACAAGGGTTAACCGCCGTTGGATGGGTATTAAAAACTCCTGTCTTCATATATCAAAACATAATATACTAGTTATATACTAGCACTTTTTACCCTCTTTTGAACCTCTAAATCTCCGATATGGCCGATCATTTTGGAGTTTTTGTTATTAATTCATTGAATAAAAAGTGGTTTTTTGTAATAATTTCCCTTACTTAATTAGTTATGTGTTTTTAATGATTTCCTTAAGGGGTATTTTGGCATTTTTCTTTATTTAATTATATATTTCCAGTTGGATTTTTGTCGTATGTTAAAAAAAAATAAATGTTTTGTTAAAAAATGTAACATACGACAAATGTTTTCTGAAGCAAAAACGCTAATAACGTCTTTGTAATTGTAATTTCAGTTAATTTGACTTAAGAATATGAAAATTTAATACTCAAAAATTTAATATTCAATCCAAAACTGGAAGGAATTCATGTGACCATATTGAAGATATTTGATGTTAAACATTAAAAACCGTCTCCTGAAAAGTTAGGTTTTGCTACATGAGACATTCGTATTTTGAAGTAGCGACATGTAAACTATTCCAATCAATACGATTAAAATCACGAAAATATACGAATTCCTCTACAGATTTAATATTGAAAGTAAAAGCAGAAAAAATCAAATCATGATCAGATATCAAAGGACATTGAACTTGATCTGAAAAGCAAATCATAGATATATCGGTAACCAAAAAAAAAATTTAACAAAGAAGTGAAATCATTGCTTATATCATAGTGAGTACCCAGCCAGAAATTGCCAACCATTCCAAAGAAAAAGTGCTGGCAAAGTAATTTATTTTTTGTATAGCAAGCTCTTTTTAGTAAAGTACTTGGTTTTACCGAATTTAGTACTTTGCCAGTACTTTTTTACCAAACTAAAGACGGTTTCTTTATTTGAAATATTTTTTTTTTAAATTTAATTAAATTTTGTCATTTTAAAACACTTAATTATGTTGTAAAGTTCTTGCAATAGTGTCATTATCAAATTTAGTAAGAATACACTTTGATTCTACTTTGTGGGTACTGATTTCAATGTTGTTGGCTACATTCAATTAAAATATTTACTTCTCAGATAACAAAATGTTGAGCCCTCCAAATTTATGACTCCTTAATGAATTTAAAAAAGTATTGGAATAAAAAATGATTCAAATAGGAAATTTTTTTTTTGAGTTTTACATTTTATTTCTCATAAAACACTCTTTTTTTGAAGTGAAAAAGAACAATCTAAAATGAGTCCAAAAAGACTTAAAAATGTAAGGGAAATTGTTATATAAAAATTTTGGCTCCAAAATGAATCCAAAAACTTGGGAAATTAGATTATTTTTTTGAACATTCCAAAAATGCTCCAAAAAAATAGTCTTTTTGCTGCTTGCTTGCTGGGTTTCAAAAAAAAAATCATCACATTTGTATTTAGACAGCTTTCTACTTAAAATTTCAGTAACTTTAATTACATTTTCATTGTCGAGTAAACATATGTTATCTGTATAAATTGGTTTTATTTTAAAACCATTAATGTTTACGAAAGAAAATACAACTTTTGATTCCGACTTTGTTTTATATTCCTAGATGTAGCAATAAATTCCCGAATTTCTTCATTTTTTGATGTTTTGGCGAGATTAGCCCATAAAACTTTGCTTTTACCATCATGTTGAAAATCGCGAAAAACTTTTTTTTATATGCCAGCATCATTTTACGAGATAATTCAAGGATCCGTCTTTTAGTATATTATATAATGTGGTAACCTTAAACAATTAACTGACCAAAAATTAACAAAAACTATTATTTCAGTGTTTGCCTACAAAAATTAGACCGTCCGGCAGCCAATATTAAACATGAACCGAATGATATACTTCTAAATGTAGAGTCAAATGGAGTAAAACTGCATTTAAAGTTTTTCATTTCGTGATCCTGTTTCCTTTTGAAAGTACTCCAAAGTTTTAAAGGATAACCTTTTTTTAAAATATTTTTTAATATTTGTACTTGTCTTATAGTGTCACTATTGATGGCAAATGAAATAGGAGAATCTTAGCTAATTTTTGCATTTTTTTATTTGTCCATATCAGCAAAAAGGATGTAAAAAATGTCCCTTCAAATATCAAAAGATTTTGTTAAAAATTTTAAATGATATTTTAGGAAAAAGTATGAAGGGATATTACTGCAATTTTTCCTGATATCTAAATATATAAAAATGGTAAAATTGGCGGAGATCCTACTCTTTTATTTGCTATCACTAGTGGCATCCCAGGAAATCTACAATGTACATATATTTAAAAAATATTTTATAAAAATTTAATCCCTTTCAACATGGAAGTGCTTTTAAAAGGAAACAGGATCACGAAATGAAAAACTGTAAATGCAGTTTTATTACGTTTAGTCGTAGTTTTTGTAGTTTTTGTTAAGATAACTTTTGCAAATGAAAACTTTTTTGGACAAGTTTTTGGTCAGTTAATTGCTTAAGGTCCCCATTATATACTTAAAAATGGACTAATAAATCATCATTAAAATGATTCTGCTATATTAAAAAAAAATGCGATTTTTAACCTGATGGTCCATAATATATAGATGTTTTTTGTTCACCATTTGTAGTGTTAGGGATGCCTTTATGATTCACTAAAAGCAGGTTTTTTTATCAAAGACCAATTTAGAGGTTAATTTCGCGAGAACCTTGAAAAATTAAGAAATTCGCGAATTGAAGGGCTTAAGATGAAAAGCTTTAAACCAAATTTTAATTTTTTTTGGTTAAAAACAGGCTGGAAATAAGATAATCTTTAATGACATATTGAAAGAAAACTGTACCATACATCAAAAAACGGAGTACGCCATTGGACTCAGCATGTCTCAAATAAATGGAAATGTTGGTCATTTCTAAAATAGTGGTCACTTTTGTCATGCTGTGTTAATATATAATTTCCCAGGCAGAAAAATACATACGGGCCAGATCTGGCAAAGTAATTAATAAGGTAGTATTAATACTGGCTAAGTACCTTTTTTTTTGGGTTTTTTGTACTTGCTAAGATGCTAAATGATAACACCATTTAGTAGTGGCAAAGTAATTGTTGAATCAAAATAAAGTAATATAAGAGTACATTGAATACAACAAATATTGGGCTTTCCCAGTACTTTCCAGAGCGTTTCCCAGTAATTTCAAAAGTAATATCCGAGATATTTTAAAATTTACTTTCCCATGCATTTTAACTAAATAATTAATTGAAAAATTTAAAATGTGTTAAATTAAATTATTTTTTATTTAATTCGTACTTACGAAATATTTTTTTTTTTTCATTTTAAAAAATTTATATATTAATTATCCTTTTAAATAAATTATATGTTAAAGTTAAAAAATATTTTCGTTTAAATAACATTTCAAATGTTAATATAATCGAATTTGACTTAAATGGTTATGTAGTTTTATCGTATTTTTATCGTTCAGTTCGACCTCCGCATTGATCCTTTGCTGCGGATAGCCAGCGAGTTATCTTTGAAAAAACTGTGGCTTCAGTTTCACTCGGAAACTGTTTCGTGAGGAAAGCTTTAAAAATTTATTTTAATAAACTTAAATGATTAGCTTCAAAACCGACGTTCACGATGAATTTATTGATGCTCAAAATCTTGAAACAACGGATGAGGAAATTTTTTGTGAAGTTGACAGCGATGTCCTCATCTAGTACAGAGGATTTTATACCTGAAACAACGGAAACTGATTTTAGCAACCTTATTAACGGCCATTTAGAGCTCTGGTTAAAGAATTGGGTTTCAAGAAATATAAAAACCCTAACTCAAAAGTCAATCGATGAACTTTTAATAGTTTTGAGAGAAGAAGGATATACGTCACTACCAAAATCCTCTAAAACATTGCTAGGAATTTCAGCTGTAAGCGGTTGCACAAAAATTATGAAAAGTTCAGATGACACTTTTGGGAAATTCCAGTATTTTGGAATAAAATAAAATCTTGTTGATATTGTGAACCCTAAACTGTATGTTGAGTAGGGTTGCCAGATACTAGAAGTCAAATAACTGGAAAATGGAAAATTTTTAACTGGATTTTGAAAAAGTAACTGGACCCATACATATTTTTTTTAATTATTTAAAAAAAATATCAACCAATTTTTATTTTTTATTTTGGACTACTTTTCAAATATAACATCAATCAATAAAATGTGCCTTTCTTAAGCATTTCCATTACTTTTTCGGGCATCTCGAAATGTTGATGTTGAGCTTGTCAATGGTCTGAGGATTGTTGGCGTATATTTTTCTTTTCTTAACCCCACAAAAAAAGTCCAACGTGGTCAAATCTGAAAATCTAGAAGGCCAGTTAAAATTCCCTAGATGTGCGATGTAAAAAAAAACGACAACAACTGACTCTCATTTGCAGATTTGATCCTTCCAGACTTATTTTTGTGGGTTTATTTTAAAAGCATATCATGGACGAGCTCAAGGAAAACATTTGTGCCGAAATCAACGCCCAAGATGTTTAAAAAAGTAATGAAAAAAAGGATTGAAAATGCAGCAAAAAGGGCACAATTTTCCGTAGCCAAAAGATTCATTTATTTTCTATTCGTGATAAATGTATATTTCAAGAAGTAGTGCAAAAAGATTGTATAAAATATTTAATAAAAAAAATAATTGTTAAAACTAAAAATAAATCTTTTTTAACTGGAAAAATTATGTTTTAACTGGAAACTGGACCAGACCCAAAATAACTGGAAAATCCAGGCCATTCCAGGCCGTCTGGCAACCCTAATGTTGAGGCAGGTATATCGTTGATAATTCATGTGGATGGCATGGATGTCTTTAACAAATCCAAAAAAGGTTTTTGGTCTATTATGGGAAAAGTGTTTGCACCAGATTATATGAGTAAACCTTTTTTAATAGGCTTATATTACGGAAATTCAAAACCATATTCCTCACAAGAGTTTTTGGAAGAAGTCGTTGTGGAATCCAATTTGTTAATAAATGAAGGTATAATATTTCTAAAAAAATGAATTCAAGATTAATTTTGGTTTTATTTTTAAAGGTGTAAATATAAATGGAAAATATTTTTAACTTTAAAGTTCTATCATTCTGTTGCGATATGCCTGCCCGTGCCTTTATTAGGTGCACTAAAAGCCACACTGGATTTTTTTCATGTGAAAGATGCACAGTACGAGGAGAAACAGATAACAAAACTCGAGTTTTTAAAGAAATTAACTGCGATGAAAGGACTTTGCAGTCATTTAAAGAAAAAATAAATTCAGAACATCATTTAACAAAGGAAAATAGCCCACTACTTGAAATTTTAAATATTGACCTAGTCAAGAATGTTGTTCTGGATGAGATGCATATGTTGCATCTCGGCATAAGCAAATATTTGCTTCAAAAGATGATTTATAAGAAATCATTTTCATTTATTTCTACTGAAAATCTTGCTGTTTTACAAAAAAACTTTTTAAATTTGTCTCAAGATATTACATCAGAGTTTCAGAGGAAGTCATTCGATTTATATGATATAGGAAACTGGAAAGCAACACAATTCCGATTTTTTTTATTATACGGTGAAGGTATCATATTGAAAAACGTTTTAAAATCTGATCAATACAAGCATTTTTTAATTCTTTACACGGCATGCAGAATTTTATCATCAAAGAAATTGGCTACATTAAAAAATAAGTTTGCTAAGCAGATTTTAAGAACATTTGTCGAACTTATGCCAAGTTTTTACGGTTCTAATTCCCAAACAATGAACATCCACAACTTAATTCACATTGCAGACGATGTAGCTAATATGGGCGCCCCTATATCACAGTTTTCGCCATTTGATTTTGAAAACAGTCTTGGTTATTTAAAACCTATTATAAAATCCCCAACTAACCCTATTGCTCAAATCCAAAGAAAACTACATATTTTTCATTCCGATAACTCAGTTAATAATATTCCATTGCTATATCCGCTTAATAGAAATTCCAAATACTCTCTAGGAAATATAAAACAAAGCTCGGAATCAAAAGTTGTATTTTCTTTCGTAAACATTAAAGGTTTTAAAATAAAACCTATTCATCCAGATAACGTATGTTTACTCGACAATGAAAACGTTATTATCGTTACTGAAATTTTTAGTAGAAAGCAGTCTAAATACAAAAGTGATGATATATTTTTGAAACCCGGGTGAAAATGACCATGTATGTTCATACATGCTCATACATGATTCCATGTATGATAGTATATGAACAATATATGAGGAGCCGCAGAACAAAACGTACTTTTTCGCAAATTCAAAATTGTTGGGTTAATAAACATTATTTATTCCGTATCTTAAGAAATGAGCACGAACCAAGAAAAAGTAAGGAATTTTTTATTAATCAAGTATTATTAAGTATAAAACTTCTTGCTAATTCGAGTTTCATGCCATTTTTTAAGCGGACGAAACACACAAACCTTAATTTTACAAACAATTTTAAAATCCCAGTGAAAAATGTTCGTATATGGAAACATATACGAGGATATATGGCTACATATATGAAGATATATGACCATATATGAACACATATGTACATATATGAACATATGTGGGGTCATACATAATTTTGTATGAATCATATACGTCCATATACGTAAAGTGAACTCATATGTAAATATATGGCATACATGTACATATATGAAGCATATATGATCATATATGCTCACAAATATGTTCATATATGTACATGTATGCCATATATTTACATATGGGTTCACTTTACGTATATGGACGTATATGATTCATACATAATTATGTATGGCCACACATATGTTCATATATGCACATATGTGTCCATATATGGTTCATATATGGTCATATATCTTCATATATGTAGCCATATATCCTCGTATATGTTTCCATATACGAACATTTTTCACCGGGATGCGAAAAAGTACGTTTTGTTCTGCGGCTCCACATATGGAAATGTATGTCATATATGGCAGCATATATGAACATACACAAGTAATGTAATATTCCATATATGTAAATGTATGCAACTATGTGTGGATAGGTATATGTCATACACCTTCATATATGCTATGCATCTGCATAGCATACATGTCTTAAAAACAATTTTTTTTTAAAGGTTGGGTTCGGCAGAACTTTGCAAAATTGGAAGAAGTTCATTTCTTTCCGTCGGACAATATTGATCATACATCATCAAAATTTATTATAATTTTTGTATTCTATAGGCGAATATGAATGGCACTAACGTAACCAAATTTAGAAGAAATTGCGAACTCTCTGACGGTATTACTGTCAGAGCACAAACGTAACCAAATTTAGAAGAAAATGCGAACACTCTGACGGTATTACTGTCAGAGCTGCGAAGGGTTTCATTCCTTAATTAGATTTGGTGTTCTGAATTAAACTTTAATGATTGCGTTCCCCAATCACAATTTATCGAATGATTTTACATTTGATTTTAAAATATAGAATGCATTCGATTTCTTTTCCATTCGACTTTGAAATTGAATGCGTATGTTTTTATAAATTCGATTTTTAAAAGTCTCATGAATAATAAATGAATGCATTCAATTTATAAAATTCTCATAAATTCTCATAAAAACAGTGTCATAAATTAATACAAATTTTTTATACATATTTGAAAAAATTTCAATTAATAGCTTTTATATAGACGTTTTATGGAAAAAAATACAAAAAAAAATTTACATACAAATCCATGTATGACAATATATGATCATTAATATACATGTACCCTCAAATTACGGATATGCACTTGTATGGACATCCATATATGCATCATATATGAACATACATGGTCATTTTCACCCGGGAAGGCAATATTTTCACTGAATGTAGCGATTTTTTTCAATTTCCACTACCATCAAGAGAAATAGGACTCTACAATGTTAATAAATTAGATAAAAATAACATTGAAATCAGTATCAATATAGTAGAATCAAAATGTATTCTTACTAAATTTTATAATGACACCATTGCAATTGCTTTATTACATAATTAAGAGTTTTTTTAAATGTTAAAATTTAGTAAAATTATTAAAAAAAAAATATTTCAAATTAATAATATAAACCGCCTTTAGTTTGGTAAAAAAGTGTTAGCAAAGTAATTAGTTCGGTAAAACCAAGTACTTTACTAAAAAGAGCTTGGTATACAAAAAAAAGTTGCTTTCCCAGTACTTTTTTTTGGAACGGTTGGCAATTTCTGGCTGGGTTATTTAAAATGAAAAAATTAAAAAAAGACTTCTAATGTACAATTTATTTAATAAAAAAATAATTTTATTCATACATTTTTAATTTTGTAATGGATTGTTTTAGTTAAAAAGCAATTTTAAAAATTCTCGGATAGTACTTTTTAAAGTACAGGGAAAGCGCTTTTAAAAGTACTTTGCCACTACTAAATGGTGTTATCATTTAGCATCTTAGCAAGTACTAAAAACCCCCAAAAAAATGTAATTTTCCAGTATTAATACTACCTTATTAGGTACTTTGCCAGATCTGGCCCGTATGTACTTTTCTGCCTGGGTAGTTTCTTTAGAAAAAATGGCTTAAATGATTTTTTCTCCATTTTTTACCCTCTTTTGAACCTCTAAATCTCTGATATGGCCGATCATTTTGGAGTTTTTGTTATTAATTCATTGAATAGAGTGGGTTGTTGTAATAATTTCCCTTACTTAATTAGTTATGTGTTTTTTAATGATTTCCTTAAGGGGTATTTTGGCATTTTCCTTTATTTATATATTTCCAGTTGGCTTTTTGTCGTATTTTTAAAGAAAATAAATGTTTTGTTAAAAAATGTAACATACGACAGATGTTTTCTGAAGCAAAAACGCTAATAACGTTTTTGTAATTGTAATTACAGTAAATTTGACTTAAGAATATGAAAATTTAATACTCAAACTATATTCAATCCAAAACTGGAGCAATTGAATGTTAAACATTAAAAACCGTCTCCTGAAAAGTTAGGTTTTGCTACATACGTCATTCGTATTTTGAGGTAGCGATATGTAAACTATTCCAATCAATACGATTAAAATCACGAAAATATACGAATTCCTCTACAGGTTCAATATATTGAATGTAAAAGCAGAAAAAATCAAAGCATGATCAGATATCGAAGGACATTGAACTTGATCTGAAAAGCAAATCATAGATATATCGGTAACCAAAAAAAAAGTCTAACAAAGAAGTGAAATCATTGCTTACATCATAGTGAGTAGTAGGGTGTTCAATTAATCGAGTTTTTTTATTGTTCGATTAAACGATTAATCGAAATTTGGCATTTTTTATTTATTCGATTAAACAAATAAATTTTTTAAATTGATCGATTAATCGAATAATTCCAAATTCAGAAATTTTCTAAATTACAATATTTTTTTCTGACAATTTTAGAAAAAATTTTACTTGAGTAAATAAACAATATTAATAACAAGTATTTTAACATTTGATTAACAAAAAAAAACGTAAAAGCATTACCAAAAAAGTTTTCTGCAATTTTGTTTGAGAAAATTTAAAAAAAAATTATTTTGGAGATTTGAAAAAAGTATAGACCGATATAACAAAAATTTTATAATTATTATCTGACTACACTTGGTAAAATGTTAAACAAAAAATATTTTGTTTTGAGAATATTCACAAAATTTATTATTTATTTTTTTTTATAATTTGGTGGGTTTTTTGCTCAAAACTCAAAATTTTTACCGATTTTAGCGCATAGATTAAACCGATTTGGCCTAATTTTTCTTAGGTACTTATTTTTATTCGTTTAACAAATCCAAGATTCATGAGCAGCAAAAATCAAAAAAAAAATAAGGACCACTCTAGTAAACAGTAACTGTTTTTTTTTTTTTTTTTTTTTAATTTTAATGGTCACATACATTTGGTTTTTATTTGACTTAAAACTTTAAAAAAATATACATATTTCCATAAAAAAAAATATATTATTTTTATTCGATTAATCGGCATAAATTCTTCGATTAATCCTTTAATCGAAATTAGCAATTTTAAATTAATCTAACAATTATTCGTTTAAAATTGTTCGATTAATCGAACAAGAATTAATCTGTTGAACACCCTAGTGAGTAGGTTTAGAATTATGCACAATAGAACAAAGCGATACTAAAATAGATACTAAAATTTTGCGCCGTCAAATGATTTAATTGCTTTTGTAAGGCTTGATTACCCGCCATTTAGGATTTAGATAGCATGAAAATATGCAAATATTTTCCAAAAAATCTTGACAAATTCATTGCAAATATGTACTTGGATGCTATGTGTTAACCTCATATTACTAAAATAGTGGTAAATTTTCTCAAGTTCTGTTATTTTTTTATCAAAAAAATTTATGTGTTAAGCTACACATAATTCCTTTTCAGACCATTTTTAGTATGACGAACACATAGCTATTTTTGCGGCTTAAGTTGAGTTTACTGGCATTGGTAGGATCGATCCCAAATTTTTACCAGAGATAGATCTTTTGATTACAATCGAAAATATTAGGGTGATTTTTTGTCGGCGAGATCTGGTTCGCGAGTTATGTCGACTTGAAATTCGAATATTATAACAGGAAAAATGCTTAATACCTACACAAAAAAACTTTATTTAGCGAAGCCGCTAAACTAATTTATGGAGTTTGTAATCCCTTAGCCCGGCCGAAGGCCGCTACACTCATAGAAATATCTTAGTAGAAAAATTAGTAAACCCATTGTAGATCAAGTTTTACAGAATAATGCCGTATTCAACAAAAATTAATGTTAATATCGTTGAATAATCAGTAAAGTTGAATCAACTATTTACAACTCTTATACAGAATTCAATAGATAAATCAAAATAGAAAAAACAACCCTGTTCGTTCATTTTTTTTTTATTAACGAGTGACGAGTGAGTTGGTAGCAATGTGAATCGTGTTTATCTTATAAAATTATTTTATGTGTTTGTTTTTTATAAAAATATTTAATATTATAAAAATAAATAAAAATAGGATCTGATTTGTAAATATTTGGTAAGTAAAAAAATACATTGATTACTTTATGTATTCATACAATATTAAAACTTTTTTGTTTTTTTTTTAAGGATTTTGTTTGGTATCATCAGAAAACTGGAGAATGGCTTATGAGTGCATAACATGAATAAACGAAGTGTGTGTGAAAATCTTCAAATATTGCAGCTAAAAAAGCCGACGATAATACAAAAATATTGTGATTTATGCTTAATAAAAGAATATTAACAAATAACAAGTTTTTTTTTTATTAATAAAATTTCTTATATTAACAAAAATATGAGTTGAATTTACAAAAAATAAGAGTTGATTTACAAAAAAAAAGAGTTGATCAACTTTTACAAAAACTGACAATAATTTTTATTGAAATCAACATAAATATTTGTAGGGTCAAAATCAACAATGATTTCTGTTGAATTTACAGCGATTTTCTTTGGGAATACAATGATTTTTGGTTGAGTGTACGCAGAAAAGCTTTTTTTACGAAAATTCTCAAACAAAAAAAAAAAATAATAATTTTTTTTTTTCTCAAAATAAAAAAAAAATTTTTGGCCTTTTATGGGTTAATATTTTTTTTTTTAATAAAATGAAAGATATTTCAATTACCTTTCGAATTACAACAATATTTTTGAAATCGAACAATAAAAAACGAAGATATAAGCAAAAATCTTCAAGTCGAGATAACTCGCTAAATACGTGTCGCCGATAATTTTTTTATTTTTTTCGAAATCATCGCTAAAAGGGCTATTTTCAATTTTTTTTATTTTCTTTTTGGACCAATGCCAGTAAACTCAACTTGTTCCATTTTTGCTAACTTTTGAACCAATCAAGATCTCAAACAACGGTTTAATAAGTAAACGTATGACCAATATGGGATCATAAAGATGTAATAAAAAAAAAATTAAAAAACTACACATGACACCATTTTTAGGCGCAGCGACGATAACGTTAATGTTTACTTACCACCCCAAACACTAATTTTAAGTTGATTGCTATCCAGATTTTCCACATAATTAAATAGATACTTGTTGAGATAATGTGCAACTACAGATTCCAAAACCATTTTGTACTACTTAGCACAATCTATATCTGGTCAAGAAGCAGTTATAGATGGAAAACTTTTGCTTTAAATATATCCAGATTTACATCAGGTCACGCTGTTTTACAAACAAATCACTGGTTTTATTTTATTATTATTTTTGTAACAAAACTCACAATTATCGATTTATTTTTATTCTTGATTTCCTTTCGATTTTGTGTTACTATATGTTACATATATGTTCACATCAGTTCACATGTATATTGTTTTAAATTATATTATTAATTTAATGATTAATACAAGAATTTCAGTTCTGACAAATTTAACAAACAAAGAGAGCTGAAAGAAAATAAACACAAAAATAATAAAAAAAAATATGGAAAACAAAACACTTCAATGAACGCCCTTGTGGTTTGTTAATATGTTTTTTCTTCTTTATTGTTAATGATGACATCATCAAATAAATTTGGGTTTCATTTAAACTATATTAATTAAATATTCACACATTTAAGTTTACATTTTTCAAGTAGTAGTTTTATTAAGTTCATTAAATTGTCCAAATTGAGCAATAAAATGCTTTTTTTATTAAAAAAAATAATCTTCAACTTTATCTAGTTTGCACTAAAACGTAACTTCAATTTTAAGTCTACGGCAAAAATAAAACTAAAAATTTATTAAAAATGTAGCAGTGCTGCCAGAATTATTAAATGTTTCTTCACAATGCAGCAGCAGACAGCAAAAATAATTAGTGGTAATCACCCTTGATAGAAAACTTTTGAGGAAATTTCCTACACTCATAGAAATATCTTAGTAGAAAAATTAGTAAACCCATTGTAGATCAAGTTTTACAGAATATTGCCGTATTCAACAAAAATTAATGTTGATATCGTTGAATAATCAGTAAATTTGAATCAACTATTTACAACGCTTATACAGAATTCAATACACCGAAAACATTCCCCAGTTAGATAGTTACAAAAATTCTTAGTTGATTTAAAATAAATTTAAATTAACTGGTTTAGTAACAAACAACTGGATTTTCAATTAATTAAAACTATCTATCAGTTACCCTGTTAATTTATTTGTTTACAAATTTTAAAAATCAACATCGTTTTTATAAAAATAAAAAAAGGAAAAACCTCAAACGGATTTTTATTTTTAAACTGTAAGTTTTATTTTGTAATTTATGGCTTTTTCCTTATAAAAAAATAACTAATATTTTTTCAGATGGAGAATAAATAGATTTGTATATAAAAGCATCGTGTGAAGGAGCTAAGGAGTAAAATTTGGTGATCTAAAAGTGGGATATATGAATTCAAACTCTGGCTTTTTAATGGTTGGTGCAATGTAATACATCTTACTAGAATCTTTAATAAAATAATATTGTTAAAAATTAAAAGTATTTTTTTTTATGGTGAAATTAAAAAAAAAAGCAGTTCCCATTGACAATTTTTATTTATTAACCAGTTATTAGCAACTATTTTCAACGATTTCACAAACTTAACTAATATTCTGTTGCCTGTAACTGGAAATTCAGTTGAATTCAAAATTGTTTATAAAATTAGTTACCATCAACCGAGTGAAAACAACTGGGGCTCAGTTAGGTGTATTTTAACTGGGACTTAGTTAAATTCTTAGTAGCCAGTAACTGGGAAATTTTTTGGGTGTAGATAAAACCAAAAAAGAAAAAACAACCCTGTTCGTTCAATTTTGTATTATCAAGTTGGTAGCAATGCATTGCAGTGTGAAATTTGTTTGTCTCTTATAAAATTATTTTATGTGTTTGTTTCTTATAAAAATATTTAATATTATAAAAATAAATAAAAATAGGATCTGATGATCAGATTCTGATCTGTAAATATTTGGTAAGTACACGCAAAAAAAAACTTGTGTCGGAGTGAGCAAAAATCTGGCATAATTTTACCAAAAATATGCTAAAACTATAACCGACGAGGTAGTTTTCGCAATTAAGCCAAAACGCTTATGTAAAAAATTTTGAAGAAAATGCTAATGCTATTTAAGTAAAAACTTGGTAAAATATGCCAAAAGAGATATGGTGAAATATACCAAAATTATTAGAAAAGATGACTAAAAATAATGCTAAAAATTACTACATTTATGCTAAAATAAATTTTCAATAAATTTTTGTAAAAATTTGTATATTTGTTGAATTTAAAATTTTCACAGAATAAATCCATATTAATATAATAAATGTTGTGTAGGATTTAATTTATCACCGACCAACTGACCCTTTTTGTACAATTTTCTCGAGTGACTGCTGCCTACGCTTCTTCTTGAAGTAAAGGATCCGCTATAGCTTCACGAATTTATTTAAAAGCATCCTGTAAAAATAGAAAATTATTACAAAACATAAATTTTTAATTTAAAAAATTGGTAAACCCCATTGGTCTCTTGGTAAGCAGGAACGCTTACTTTGTCATTCCATTTGTAACTCATCAAAACAGGTCTGGACTCCCTTGGCTTTGGGTTTTTAGGTTTTAATTTTATAACTAAAGGCAGGATTGGTGTCCACGCTCTTTATTGTAGTGAAGGATTCCCATAGCTTCAAACATTTATTTAGCAGTACCCTGTAAAAATAGAAAATTATTACCAAACACTAATTTTTAACTAAAAATCTATTAAACCTTATTGGTGTCTTCGGAATGCGGGCATACTCACTTTATCATTCGATTTGTTATTCATCGAAACATACGTCTGGGACTCCATTGGTTTTTCTTAATGAATGGTGTTTTAAGTTATGACAGCAAAATTAACTTTAGCTTTTTTTATCTTACATTTATTTATCTTTTAAAAAACTAATTATTTATATTTATTTAAATTTTATTTATCAATTTCCTTTTTACGTTTTATAACACAAAAAATAAACGAAGCACGCACACAAAAATACAAAATGAATATGGCGGTCTGTATTTGTTTTTTTTTTTTGTTGTTTTCTTTCGATAAAATTTTTGTGCAAGTAATTTGCGTTATTGTGCAAGCTACTTGGTTATTTTACATAAAAAATGAATTATGTTACTTTAACATCGACAAGCATAATTTTAGCAAAAATTTGTTAAAAAAAATTTTTTGGTATGAAAAAAGTTTTACCAAGTAGGTTTGCTCAATCTTACACAGATTTTTTTTTTGCGTGTAATAAAATACATTGGTTACTTTATGTATTCATACTATATTATATTTTTTTTTTTTGTTTTTTTTAAGGTTTTTGATTTGGTGTCATTAGAAAACTGGAGAATGGCTTACGAGTGCATAACATAAATAAACGAAGTGTGTGTGAAAATCTTGTTTAAATATTGCAGCTTAAAAAGCCGGTGATAATTCTAAAAAATATTGTGATTTATACTTAATAAAAGAATATTTACAAACAACAACAAGCTTTTTTTATTAATAAAATTTCTTATATCAACAAAAATATGAGTTGAGTTTACAAAAAATACGAGTTAATTTACAAAATAACGAGTTGATCAACTTTTACAAAAACTGACAACAATTTTTATTGAAATCAACATAAATATTTGTAGGGTCAAAATCAACAATGATTTCTGTTGAATTTACAGCGATTTTCTTTGGGAATACAATGATTTTTGGTTGAGTGTACTACACCCAAAAAATTTTGTAGTAGCATACATAGTGACATACTAATCCATCGACCGTTTTGTAGATCTGGCATCACCAAAGATAATTGGAAAATTCTGGCAATGCCAAACTAAAGTTCAAACGCAAAGCAAAGATAGACAAAAAAATCTGCATTCTCACTGTAAAACTGGTATCTTTCATCTCGCTCGAATTTCGGTTTGTGATAAAATTTCGTAAACAATACCATATGGTTTTTGTTTACTACTTTTTCAAACGCCATTTGTTGGACTACTCTATGACTCTGGTAGCATACACACGCAAAAGAAATATTGTGAAATATACCAAAATTATTAGAAAAGGTGACTAAAAATAATGCTAAAAATTACCACATTTATGCTAAAATAAATTTTTTATTAAATTTTTGAACAAATTTTTATATTTTTTGAATTTAATATTTTCACACAATAAATCCATGTTAATACATATAATGTGTTCGATTCCCGAATACGACTTCGCCATTCACCCAATTTTTCAAAATTTGATATTCTTTCGAGTTTTAAGATTTTTTAATTTGTTTTTGTAATTATTAAACATATTAACTAGATCTTTTATTGTTACAAGAAAAAAAATTAAAATCTTAAAATTCGAAAGAATATCAAATTTTTAAAAATTGGGTGAATGGTGAAGTCGAGCACAATAAATGTTTTGTAGGATTTAATTTACCGACGACCAACTGACCCTTTCATTTGTGATGGTTTCAGTAATCATTGGATTTCAGATGAGTAGGTGATTGGCCAACAGCATCCTAGGCTGGTGTTGGGGCTGCCAACTTTTAGTCTCCAGTCCGACGTTCAACGTTGCTCACATTTGCTAGTTTCATAACGGATGTTACAAAACCATTGCCCGGTGTCCACCTGCCCCTGAGGGTCGGAGGTAGTGAGTCTTCTTAGTTGGTTACAAAAACAAGGATTGGTTCTGGACTTTACCAAGTTAAAGACGATCAGTTCCGTTACCTTGTATGCCCAACTATGGCCCTATGTTCCAACTAGGAATTTTAAAGGACTAAATATATAACTGACCCTTTCTGTACAATTTTCTCCAGTGACTGCTGCCTACGCTTTTTCTTGAAGTGAAGGATCCGCTATAGCTTCACGAATTTATTTAAAAGCACCCTGTAAAAATAGAAAATTATTACAAAACATAAATTTTTAATTTAAAAAACTAGTAAACCCCATTGGTCTTTTGGTTAGGTGGAACACTTACTTTGTGATTCCATTTGTAACTCATCAAAACAAGTCTGGACTCCATTGGCTTTGCTATATAAATGAGTTTTTAGGTTTTAATTTTATAACTAAAGGGAGGACTGGTGCCCACGCTCTTTATTATAGTGAAGGATTCGCCATAGCTTCAAAAATTTATTTAGCAGTACCCTGTAAAAATAGAAAATTATTACCAAACACTAATTTTTAACTAAAAATCTATTAAACCTTATTGGTGTCTTCGGAATATGGGTAAACTCACTTTTTCATTCCATTTGTGATTTATCGAAACATACGTCTGGGCCTCCATTGGTTTTGCTAAATGAATGGTGTTTTAAGTTATGACAGCAAAATTAACTTTAGCATTTTTTTATCTTACATATATTTATCTTTTAAAAAACTAAATATTTATTTTTGTTTATTAATTTATTTTAATTTTATTTATCAATTTCATTTTTACGTTTTTATAACACAAAAAATAAACGAAGCACGCACACAAAAATACAAAATGAAAATGGCGGTCTGTATTTGTTTTTTTTTTTTGTTGTTTTCTTTCGATAAATTTTTGTGCAAGTAATTTTCGTGCAAGCTACTTGGTTATTTTACATAAAAAACTAGGGATGTGCGATTAATCGATTAATTAATCACTTCGATTAATCGAAATCCTGATTAATCCTGATTAATCAATTAATCGATTAATCATACTTTCTGATTAATCAGAACTATGATTAATCAATTAATTTTAATTTTGATTAATCAAAATTGAATAATTTTATTCAATTTTTTAAAAATGTTGGCAAAACAAAATAAAAGAATATTTCCAAAAAAAAAAAAAAAAAAAACTGAAAACAAAATTTATAAATTAATAAAAATTTAATATGCCAAAATCAAACAATAAATTCAACCAAATTTCCAAAATTAATGAAGAATGTGTCTATGGATCTATCATGGCCCATGATTCATGGAAGATTGTAGATGATATGAGTTGGCCTTACGCCCAATAACAAGCATCCATGTTCAATGCTTTAAGAAATTGTTCTCTCGACGCCAAATGGTTGTATTGCACATGAGATCATTAAAAATTCCACAAAATTAATTAATTTCCAACACGGGCTCAATGCAGCAAGAAATAGTTCCCTCTGTAACCACTTCAACGCTAAATGGCGTTTAATTGTGCATGAGCCGGAGATCATGTGCAATACAACAAAATTAATGTTTGATACGGGTTCGTTTATGGTCCCATTTTAGTAATTTCAAATGATTGGAGGTAAATACATACATCCATTTTTTATAGATTCTGTAAAAAAATAATTTTCGAATGTGCAGACACCATGATAATAACTGCATTGTATGCTGAAAAGAACCATTAAAAGTCAATTCGACTAACATTTCATAAATTTTCTAAAAATTTTCAATAGTCATAAAATTTGAAATATGTTTGTATGTGTATGTATGTAGATAAAAACAAAATGAAAATAAAAAAAAATATTCAATTATTCAAATTTTGAATATTCAACTTCCTGATTAATCAATTAATCATGAATTTTTATTATTCAAAATATAAATTATTCGATTAATCATGATTTTGATTAATCAAAACTTTAGATTAATCGATTAATTGATTAATCAGGATTTCGATTAATCAGAATGATTAAATAATCGATTAATCGCACATCCCTATAAAAAACTAATTATGTTACTTTAACATCGACAAGCATAATTTTAGCAAAAATTTGGTAAAAAAATTTTTTTGGTATGAAAAAAATTTTACCAAGTAGGATTGTCGGAGTGAGCAAAAATCTGGCATAATTTTACCAAAAATATGCTAAAACTACAACCGACGAAGTAATTTTCGCTTATGTAAAAAATTTTGAAGAAATTGATTTGCTATTTAGCAAAATTCGAAAGAATATCAAATTTTTAAAAATTGGGTGAATGGTGAAGTCGTATTCGAGAATCAAGCACAATAAATATTTTGTAGGATTTAATTTATCACCGACCATCTGACCCTTTTTGTACAATTTTCTCCAGTGACTGCTGCCTACGCTTTTTCTTGAAGTGAAGGATCCGCTATAGCTTCACGAATTTATTTAAAAGCACCCTGTAAAAATAGAAAATTATTACAAAACAAAAATTTTTAATTTAAAAAACTAGTAAGCCCCATTGGTCTCTTGGTGGGGAGGAACACTTACTTTGTGATTCCATTTGTAATTCATCAAAACAGGTCTGGACCCATTGGCTTTGCTATATAAATTTATTAATATACATAAAGTACATATACTCACTTTATCATTCCATTTGTAATTCATCGAAACATACGTCTGGGACTCCATTGGTTTTGTTAAATGAATGGTTTATCTTTAAAAAAACTAATTATTTATTATTTTTTTTTAATTTTATTTATCAATTTCCTTTTTTGCGTTTTTATAACACAAAAAATAAACGAACAATGCACACAAAAATACAAAATGAAAATGGCGGTCTGTATTTGTTTTTTTTTTTGTTGTTTCTTTCGATAAATTTTTCTGCAAGTAATTTGCGTTATTGTGCAAGCTACTTGGTTATTTTACATAAAAAATTAATTATGTTACTTTAACATCGACAAGCATAATTTTAGCAAAAATTTGGTAAAAAAACATTTTTAGTATGAAAAAAAATTTACCAAGTAGTATTGCTTAATCTGACACACATTTTTTTTGCGCGTTATATTAGTTTTTATGGCGCGTAAAGGTACCTACATACGACGCAATATTATGTACAATATTCAATTATATTGAAGGTGTGTGGGTAATATTGACGATTGTACAATGGTCAATCTTACCCACACACCATCAATATAATTGAATATTGTACATAATATTGCGTCGTCTGTATGCACCTTTATATTAGTTTTCTCTTTCTAACCTAATTCGTAGAATAATTTGAAAATATTAACCATATGGTTCAGAACTACTTTTTTGACACCTGCCACTTATGTCGAGTCTGTATTAGTCTGTGGCAACACTCATAGTGACATAGTAATCCATAGACCGTTTTGTAGATCTGGCATCACCAAAGATAATTGGAAAATTCTGGCAATGCCAAACTAAAGTTCAAACGCAAAGCAAAGAGAGACAAAAAACAATCTGCATTCTCACTGTAAAACTGGTATCTTCCATCTCGCTCACATTTCTATTTTTTGGATTTTAATTTAAATGCCGGCACTCATGAAAAGCACACAAAATGGCAGGGTCTTCTTCTAATAGCTCCATGCAGAGTCATAGAGTAGTCCAACAAATGGCGTTTGAAAAAGTAGTAAACAAAAACCATATGGTATTGTCACAGACTAAATACAGACTCGACAGTAGAGTTTTACAAGAAAAAATGGGGGGAAAATAAGCGATTTTAGGAGAAAACACAGCGGTTTTTAGTCCGTTTTACGCTAACATGGCAACACTTTCTACGAATTAGGAGTGAGTGAGACAACAAAAACCGATCTGGCATCCATTTTTCTTAGGGCGCGTTATATCAGTTTTCTCTTTCTAACCTAATTCGTAGAATAATTTGAAAACATTAACCATATGGTTAAAAAATACTTTTTTGACACCTGTCATATTTGTCGAGTCTGTATTAGTCTGTGGTATTGTTTACGAAATTTTATCACAAATCGAAATGTGAGCGAGATGGAAGATACCAGTTTTACAGTGAGAATGCAGATTGTTTTTTGTCTCTCTTTGCTTTGCGTTTGAACTTTAGTTTGGCATTGTCAGAATTTTCCAATTATCTTTGGTGATGCCAGATCTACAAAACGGTCGATGGATTACTACAGAGTCATAGAGTAGCCCAACAAATGGCGTTTGAAAAAGTAGTAAACAAAAACCATATGGTATTGTTTACGAAATTTTATCACAAACCGAAATTCGAGCGAGATGAAAGATACCAGTTTTACAGTGAGAATGCAGATTTTTTTTGTCTCTCTTTGCTTTGCGTTTGAACTTTAGTTTGGCATTGCCAGAATTTTCCAATTATCTTTGGTGATGCCAGATCTACAAAACGGTCGATGGATTACTATGTCACTATGGATTACTACACCGAAAAAATTCCCCAGTTGTCCAGTTACGTAATTTCCCAGTTAATACTACATTTTTTAAAAATAACTGGCTTAGCCATCAGTAACTATGATTTCAGTTAATAGTAACAGTTTTTCAGTTACCCTGTATTTCAAATTCTTTTTAATTTGTCAAAAGTTAAAAAAACAATTTCAAATAAAAACAAATATTGTTTCTCTTAAAATTAAATCGTGAATTTATTTGGTACATGGTAAGAATGATTAATGTTCAAAGATATTTGTTAAATTATAAATTATATCGAAACATATTTTTTTTTATAGGTGACGGACAAGAAAATCCGGCCAAAAGCAGAATTGATTCAGTTACGGATGCTGATGGTGGAAAGTTAAAGGGAGTATATATTCAAAAAATGGTAGTAAAAATAATAAACTTTGTCTTATCATAAATGTATCAATAAAATTAATAAATAAATAAATAATGATTTGGAGATTCCTTATTGCAGAAAAAAAAATGTTTAGAACAAAATTTCGGTTCTACACAACCAACCCCTATATTAATTTCGTTATTTTTAACTAAGTATAAATTATTTTTCAAAGTAACTGGGAAAATCGTTACCATTACCTGTCGCAATAATTAAATTTGGATTTTTGAAAAAAATTAGTTTCTATCAACTCATTTGAATAACTGGGCCTCAGTTAGGTGTATTTTAACTGGGGTTCAGTTGAAATATTAGTAGCCAGTAACTGGGAAATTTTTTGGGTGTATGTCACTATGGCTCCATGCACCAAACTTCCATTACCTTTGTAATGAAAGGCATAAAGACTATGTGATTAACGTCCGAGTTTTATTATTGGTTCTCTCCCACCAGTATATCAATCCAATGATGTGATAAATCCAATTTATTTCATCAAACAACCATTACCTTTGTAATGGAAGGCATGAAAATTATGTGATTAACGTCTGAGTTTTATTATTGGTGCTCTCCCACCAGTATATTCATCCAATGAGGTGATTATCAAATCCAATTTATTTCATTTTCGTCACAACGTGTCCACCATTTACTTATAAAATGGCCGACACCAGCATATAAACGCCAAATCGATAGCACATTGATTTAGTAGAAATACCGCAAAATAACAGCAACAATGCTGTTACTAATCGAAACTCAACCAAAGCAAGTGCGGGGTGAGATGCAATTAGTACGAGCGTACAACAAACACACACACGTGTCTGTATTTAACCAAAATAACTACAGCGACGAATGGATCCTTCTCGAACGCGATCCCAATTACAACTGCACATTTCTATTTGTGATAAAATTTCGTAAACAATACCATATGCACGCAAAAAAAAATCTGTGTCGGAGTGAGCAAAAATCTGGCATAATTTTACCAAAAATATGCTAAAACTACAACCGACGAAGTAGTTTTCGTAATTTAGCCAAAACACTTATGTAAAAAATTTTGAAGAAAATGCTAATGCTATTTAAGCAAATACTTGGTAAAATATACCAAAAGAAATGTGGTGAAATATACCAAAATTATTAGAAAAGGTGACTAAAAATAATGCTAAAAATTACCCCATTTATGCTAAAATAAATTTTCTATAAATTTTTTGTAAAAATTTGTATATTTGTTGAATTTAAATATTTCACATAATAAATCCATATTAATATAACAAATGTTGTGTAGGATTTTATTTACCACCGACCAACTGATCCTTTATGTACAATTTTCTCCAGTGATTGCTGCCTACGCTTTTTCTTGAAGTGAAGGATCCGCTATAGCGTCACGAATTTATTAAATAGCATCCTGTAAAAATAGAAAATTATTACAACCCGGTTAGAAATCATCACGTATGTACACATATGAACATGTATGATCACCCATATATGTGCATGGACGAAAATTGAGGTAATATGTAGACATATGAGCATTCATGTTCATATATGTTCGCATATATTTTCATATGCATAATAATTTCATATAATTTTATATTCTTTTGCATACGCTATAGCATAAAAAACAAATAATTTTTAAAAAAATAGTTTATTGTATAATAAAATTGATTTTAAAAAGTTAAACTACAAGATAAATTTCATACGTATTAAAAATAATTAAGAAAATATTTTATTGAAAATTGGCGTATCTTACACATCCCGTCCAAAGCAGATTTGAGGATTGATATTGGTTTTAACTTAAGTGGTCGAATTCATTTTTGTGTGGTTTTCATTGGTGACGCTTTTCATCTTGAAATGTTGAATTCTTGATGTGGTTTCGGCCTCATACCAAAAAGATGTATAAATTAACAAAGCTGAAATAAGAAACATAATTATTAGAAGATTTATCTTAACTTTATTAACATTTAATTATTACCTTTTATTTTCCGCAAATTCTGTATAAAAAACTATTTATTTTGATAAACTAATTTATCAAATATGTGACAATTTTTTTATATTTTTTTGGAAGTTTTCGAAATTATGAAAAAAAAAAAATATTAATGTTTTGACAACAGATACAAAGAAAAAAATAAAAACAAACAGTAGGAAACAAATTTATAAATAAAAAAATACATTTTCTTTTATAAATGTTTGTTATCAAAAAGGGCTTTAAAAAATATTTCGAGGTTTTTAATAGTAAAAATTACAGATTTTTAACATTAAACATATACTTCTGAAAAATGCTCGTGAATTTTTTTAATAGACTTTTTGGTATTTTGCAAGAATAAAGGGGGTTTTACATTGTTCCCTTAAGCTAAGTCATAGTGACATAGTAATCCATCGAACGTTTTTTAGATCTGGCATCACCAAAGATAATTGGAAAATTCTGGCAATGCCAAACTAAAGTTCAAACGCAAAGCAAAGAGAGACAAAAAAAAATCTGCATTCTCACTGTAAAACTGGTATCTTTCATCTCGCTCGAATTTCGGTTTGTGATAAAATTTTGTAAACAATACCATATGGTTTTTGTTTACTACTTTTTCAAACGCCATTTGTTGGACTACTCTATGACTCTGAGCTAAGTACTCTGTTCGGTTTCACGGGAAAAAATCTGTCAAACTCCATATAAAAAAAAAAAAAATTGGCAACGCGAGGAATTAAGGGGAAATTGTTAAAAAAGTTTTCACTCATTTTTATTATACAAGACAATTTAAATTGCCGTGAAAAAGTGACATTTCAGTTTTGTTATGATCGTTTCTTTCTTATCATTGTCAAAAGTTCTTGATTTTTAAATGTTTTATTGCAATTTGAGGCGTTTAAAGTTTAAGTGAAATTTTCACCGTAAGAAACAGAGTACTTAGCTTTAGCCGCAAATGATTTAAAAAAATGGTTTATGGGAGTGGCTTTTTACGTTTCACATCAGAACACTCATGCTCTGAGGTCCGATGTGAAATGTAGATGAAATGATTTATTGGTTAATTTGTTCGTCCTTTTATGTTTTTAGGGATAAAGGCCAAAGGTCTGTATTCCTATTTTCTTTCTTAAACTAAATTAAAATCTAAAATAATAACTGCCATAACTAAAAGAATATGAATACCAAGATAAATGTTAATGTGCGTCAATAAATGTATTCGTCCCCTAATTTCTCTCAAAACGCAAATAAAATGTAAACTTATCACTGCAATCCTTTAAAATCTACATGTTGAATTCGACAAAAAAAGGATGAATGCCAGTAATTTTGAAACAATTACCGAAATCAATGTATTACCATATTTGTGACAATAAATGATACAGTAATGGAGGTGATGTGATATGTCTTCATATATGACTCCAAACATTGCAAGTTGTATTAACGTATGATTCCACATATGCTAACATATGTACCACACATGTTCTTATATGTTTCATATGTCATCATACATGTTCATACATCAACTCATATATGTCCATATGTGTACATACGTGTCGATTTTTACCTGGGAAAACATAAATTTTTAATTTAAAAAACTAGTAAACCCCATTGGTCTTTTGATTAGGAGGAACACTTACTTTGTGATCCATTTGTAACTCATCAAAACAGGTCTGGACTCCATTGGCTTTGCTATATAAATGAGTTTTTAGGTTTTAATTTTATAACTAAAGGGAAGACTGGTGCCCATGCTCTTTATTGAAGTGAAGGAATCGCCATAGCTTCAAATATTTATTTAGCAGTACCCTGTAAAAATAGAAAATTATTACCAAACACTAATTTTTAACAAAAAATATATTAAACCTTATTGGTGTCTTAGGAATAGGGGTATACTCACTTTATCATTCCATTTGTAATTCATTGAAACAAACGTCTGGGACTCCATTGGTTTTGCTAAATGAATGGTGTTTTAAGTTATGACAGCAAAATTAACTTTAGCATTTTTTTATTTTACATTTATTTATCTTTTAAAAAACTAATTATTTATTTTTATTTATTAATTTATTTTAATTTTATTTATCAATTTCCTTTTTACGTTTTTATAACACAAAAAAAAAACGAAGCACGCACATAAAAATACAAAATGAATATGGAGGTCTGTATTTGTTATTTTTTTTTTTTTGTTGTTTTCTTTCGATAAATTTTTGTGCAAGTAATTTGCGTTATTGTGCAAGCTACTTGGTTATTTTACATAAAAAATGAATTATGTTACTTTAACATCGACAAGCATAATTTTAGCAAAAATTTGGTAAAAAAATTTTTTTGGTATGAAAAAAGTTTTACCAAGTAGGATTGCTCAATCTTACACAGATTTTTTTTTTGCGTGTGGTTTTTGTTTACTACTTTTTCAAACGCAAATTGTTGGACTACTCTATGACTCTGATTAGCACCATTGTGTGCATACTAGTCTGTACTGTGGGCGTGCCCTGGCAACCCTAAATTATTACTTTATATTTTCTGACACTTGTCTTGAACTTTCCTTCTCAACAAATTTTACCTACTGTAAATTAATACACATCTGTGACGACGTGGTGATTGGTGTTTTTTTTTGCAAAAAAAATCTTAAAAAATGAAATACATATATTTATTTTTTATAATAGCTCTATCGCCTATTATATCAGCCAAGAAATACAAAGATGAGGTTAAGCCGGATTGGGCCAAAAAAGATATACGCGATTTTACAGATGCCGATATGGAGAGATTATTAGATCAATGGGAGGTAAGAAAGCAGTTAAAGGCAAAAAGCTGAGTTTACGAAGCAAGAGAAGTAATTCTGGAGGTGGTTGGCATATGAATTTGTGTGTGCCCTGCACTTTTGCCTATTTATGATCTACTTAATCAATTTTACACTTTCCACCGTACAGGAAGACGAAGATCCGCTAGAGCCTGATGAACTACCTGAACATTTACGTCCTCAACCTCAGTTAGATCTCTCCAAATTAAACACAGGCAATCCAGAGGATTTATTAAAAGCTTCGAAGAAAGGTCGCACCCTAATGACATTTGTGTCAGTCGATAAAAGTCCTACGCGCGAAGAAGCTGAAACTATAACGAAACTGTGGCAAACCAGTCTATGGAACAATCACATACAAGCTGAACGTTACATGGTCGATGACGACCGTGCTATATTTATGTTCAAAGACGGTGCTCAGGCGTGGGAGGCTAAAGACTATTTGGTACAACAAGAACGCTGTAAAGGTGTTACTATAGAAAACAAAGAGTATCCCGGAATTTATACTAAAAATGCCGTAGATCAGAAGGAAGAACTGTAATGTAATTCACAATAACCAACCCATATTGTTTAAATTTAATTTAAAAAAAAAAACGATTATTAATTTTTTTACACCCTCCCATCACAGTATGGGGTTAAACTCACATTATCATTCCGTGTGTAACGCATCAAAATATAGGTCTAGGATGCCAAAAAATATATACCTATGGGGCAAAACGCGTCAACGGGCCACACCAAAAAAAAAAAAAAACAAATGTCCGATTGAAGAACAATTTTGGCAAAATATTAGGACAGTGATAGGTAGTCTCAATTACAGATATAAAATTTTTTTATGAAATATTGGCAGAGTTACAGACTGGAAAATTTTGATGTTTTTGTAAAGAACATATCGCTTATTTACTTGTATAGTGTCATAACTCAAAATATGTCGATTTTGGGTAAACAATACAGAATTATTTGTTATATCCTGCTTTATATTGTGTTAAAAATTCGTATTAATATCTTTTAAACTCACCGTTTGAGAAGAGAACACGCCATTATAACATTTTCTATGTACGGGCCTTTTGCAATGTAAACCAAGTTTCAATTGTAAACTTTAAACAGGTTTTCTGTAAAATCAAACATTTTGCGTTATGACACTATACACGTAAATGAGCGATATGATGAATTTTAATTAATATTTTTATGAAATAAAAATTATAATTTGAAAAACGAAACCTACTTTAGTTATAATGGCATGTCACAGACTCAATTCCGTTCGGAAGTGGAATAAGTGCTTTACTCATAAAACGCAAAGCGAATATTTTTTTTCGAAATGAAACTACTTTTATGCAATTCAATTTCACTTTAATATTTAAAAGTGATTTCATTTCGGAAAAAAAATATTCGTTTTTCGTTTACGAGTAAACCACTTATATCATAGATAAAAAAGTGCTTATACCAAATCCGAATCTCTCACGCGAAGTCTGTCTGGAATCAAGGAAATTTTTTTTTTAAGTCCTGAAATTTGTACTTTATTTGCATTTTTAATATTTTTTTTTAATTATATTGAATCATAAACATTTTAAGAAAGTAAATTTCATAATTTCCAATTCCTCTTTCAACCTTCATTCTATTAATCACAGACAGTTAATGTTAGAGTGTTTAAGGTGCATGCCTACCCCCATAGAGAAAACAATAGGTCTGTTCCACAACGTTACCGCGGGTGCCCGCGGGTACCCAAACCAGCCCGAAAAGCGTTCCCGTACGCAAAAATTGGGTAAATGAGAGAGTTTTTGAGAGAATAAATTAGTTTCTCATTTTACCGAACTTACCCGCACTTTTTTTTCGGGTAAAATGGTAACAGTCAGATGTTGAAAAAACAGCTGATTTTTTTTGTGAAGCTAATGGTGTTTTCTTTTCTGGCAAAAAATGTGCCTTTTTTTTGCATTTCGCCCCAAAAATTATGTTTTTGTGTTCTTTTCTAAAAAAATGCCAACCCCTATAAAGAATATCGTGTTCTTTTCTAAAAATGTCTGCCCTATAAAGTGCAAAAAAGTTGCACTTTTTACCCCGTAAAATATTACGGGGTTGAAATTGCCTTATACAACAGCTGACTTTTTCTGTGTTGTTTTCTCAAAACAGCTGTTAAAAAATACAGGGCAGAGTATTTCTGAATGTTGTGTTCTATTCCAGTCAAATAAAATGCAAGTTTTTGAAGGTGTGAGTTAAACATTTTAAAAATGTATACCATTAAAAGGCAAACATTTTTTTTCAGAAAAGAAATCACCATAAATTGGAAGTTTAAATAAAATAAAGAACTAAACCAAGGAAATGTGTTATTTCAATACAAAAAAAGATAATTTGTTATTAAAATAAACTTTTACAATTTGTTTTCTTGTTTAAAGTAATTTTTCTTACGAAAATATTTTAGCGTTATTGGTTTGTTTACATTTTCTATTATTTTGGGCTTGAAATGTGGTTTTTAGCGTTCCCGTACTTTTGTGTATTTTTGTGGTATCGTGAGAGGTTTTTTGATTTGCTCTCATTTTACCGAACTTTACCCGGAAAGTTCTGGAACACACTTAAAGTAAAGAGATTGTAATTGATTCAACTTTCTCACGTGAAGTCTGTCTGGGATCAAGGAAAATTTTTGTTTTTTTAAAGTCATGAAATTTGTACTTTATTTGCATTTTTAATATTTTTTAATTATATTGAATCATTAACATTTTAAGAACGTAAATTTCATAAATTTATATTGTTTAAAACTATATAAAAGTGCGTTTTTTAAAGAAAACAAAAAGCCTTTTTTTTTTCAATTCCAAGGATCTGTTGTTAATTGTCTAAGGATTTTCGATTGAAATCGCTGTAGAGTTTTCAGATTGGAATTTGCTGCAGTACCCCACAATTGGATACCGTAAGTCCAAATTGGTTTTAGTATGCATTTGTATATCAAGAGCTTATTTTCGAGCAAAAGTTTCAATTGAGTGCCAATCAAATAAGACATTTTTTTGACTTGTAAGTCCAGGGCTTTCTTTTTGGTCAGAATGTGTTTTTTTCCACAAGAGCTTTTTGTCCAGGTGAATGCCAAGGTACTTGACATCATCTTTTTGGGAAATTTCCATTAAGATAAACAGGGGGGCAAGTCCCATTTCTATAAAAATTAATTTTTCGATTAAATAAACAAATAAAAAAAAATAACTTTTATTTTTAGATTGAAAATAAAAATCCAAATATTAACCTTTGAAAATATATTTGGTGTAATGCTGGTGGAACTTCGAAAATCATATTTGCTTTCTCACTAAGTTGAGATTATTTAGAGTATGAATATTTGATGTTTGCATGCTAACAGTATTACCTAATTTTCTAAAGAATTCTGATGATGGGGGAATTGGAACACCTCCGAAACGATCGTCAATTCATTCCTGAAAATTGCCAACATTTTTGAAAGCAAGAAACTCTATGAGTATTTAATGGGAGAATATCCTAATAAAGAAAGTAGAGTTATCATAAGTACTTGTTATGTTAATTCATAATGGCCCAGGCAGAAAAATACATACGGGCCAGATCTGGCAAAGTAATTAATAAGGTAGTATTAATACTGGCTAAGTACCTTTTTTTTGGGTTTTTTGTACTTGCTAAGATGCTAAATGATAACACCATTTAGTAGTGGCAAAGTAATTGTTGAATCAAAATAAAGTAATATAAGAGTACATTGAATACAACAAATATTGGGCTTTCCCAGTACTTTCCAGAGCGTTTCCCAGTAATTTCAAAAGTAATATCCGAGATATTTTAAAATTTACTTTCCCATGCATTTTAACTAAATAATTAATTGAAAAATTTAAAATGTGTTAAATTAAATTATTTTTTATTTAATTCGTACTTACGAAATATTTTTTTTTTTTTTCATTTTAAAAAAATTATATATTAATTATCCTTTTAAATAAATTATATGTTAAAGTTAAAAAATATTTTCGTTTAAATAACATTTCAAATGTTAATATAATCGAATTTTACTTAAATGGTTATGTAGTTTTATCGTATTTTTATCGTTCAGTTCGACCTCCGCATTGATCCTTTGCTGCGGATAGCCAGCGAGTTATCTTTGAAAAAACTGTGGCTTCAGTTTCACTCGGAAACTGTTTCGTGAGGAAAGCTTTAAAAATTTATTTTAATAAACTTAAATGATTAGCTTCAAAACCGACGTTCACGATGAATTTATTGATGCTTAAAATCTTGAAACAACGGATGAGGAAATTTTTTGTTGACAGCGATGTCCTCATCTAGTACAGAGGATTTTATACCTGAAACAACGGAAACTGATTTTAGCAACCTTATTAACGGCCATTTAGAGCTCAGGTTAAAGAATTGGGTTTTAAGAAATATAAAAACCCTAACTCAAAAGTCAATCGATGAACTTTTAATAGTTTTGAGAGAAGAAGGATATACGTCACTACCAAAATCCTCTAAAACATTGCTAGGAATTTCAGCTGTAAGCGGTTGCACAAAAATTATGAAAAGTTCAGATGACACTTTTGGGAAATTCCAGTATTTTGGAATAAAATAAAATCTTGTTGATATTGTGAACCCTAAACTGTATGTTGAGGCAGGTATATCGTTGATAATTCATGTGGATGGCATGGATGTCTTTAACAAATCCAAAAAAGGTTTTTAGTCTATTATGGGAAAAGTGTTTGCACCAGATTATATGAGTAAACCTTTTTTAATAGGCTTATATTACGGAAATTCAAAACCATATTCCTCACAAGAGTTTTTGGAAGAAGTCGTTGTGGAATCCAATTTGTTAATAAATGAAGGTATAATATTTCTAAAAAAATGAATTCAAGATTAATTTTGGTTTTATTTTTAAAGGTGTAAATATAAGTGGAAAATATTTTTAACTTTAAAGTTCTAGCATTCTGTTGCGATATGCCTGCCCGTGCCTTTATTAGGTGCACTAAAAGCCATACTGGATTTTTTTCCTGTGAAAGATGCACAGTACGAGGAGAAACAGATAACAAAACTCGAGTTTTTAAAGAAATTAACTGCGATGAACGGACTTTGCAGTCATTTAAAGAAAAAATAAATTCAGAACATCATTTAACAAAGGAAAATAGCCCACTACTTGAAATTTTAAATATTGACCTAGTCAAGAATGTTGTTCTGGATGAGATGCATATGTTGCATCTCGGCATAAGCAAATATTTGCTTCAAAAGATGATTTATAAGAAATCATTTTCATTTATTTCTACAGAAAATCTTGCTGTTTTACAAAAAAACTTTTTAAATTTGTCTCAAGATATTACATCAGAGTTTCAGAGGAAGTCATTCGATTTATATGATATAGGAAACTGGAAAGCAACACAATTCCGATTTTTTTTATTATACGGTGGAGGTATCATATTGAAAAACGTTTTAAAATTTGATCAATACAAGCATTTTTTAATTCTTTACACGGCATGCAGAATTTTATCATCAAAGAAATTGGCTACATTAAAAAATAAGTTTGCTAAGCAGATTTTAAGAACATTTGTCGAACTTATGCCAAGTTTTTACGGTTCTAATTCCCAAACAATGAACATCCACAACTTAATTCACATTGCAGACGATGTAGCTAATATGGGCGCCCCTATATCACAGTTTTCGCCATTTGATTTTAAAAACAGTCTTGGTTATTTAAAACCTATTATAAAATCCCCAACTAACCCTATTGCTCAAATCCAAAGAAAACTACATATTTTTCATTCCGATAACTCAGTTAATAATATTCCATTGCTATATCCGCTTAATAGAAATTCCAAATACTCTCTAGGAAATATAAAACAAAGCTCGGAATCAAAAGTTGTATTTTCTTTCGTAAACATTAAAGGTTTTAAAATAAACCTATTCATCCAGATAACGTATGTTTACTCGACAATGAAAACGTTATTATCGTTACTGAAATTTTTAGTAGAAAGCAGTCTAAATACAAAAGTGATGATATATTTTTGAAAGGCAATATTTTCACTGAATGTAGCGATTTTTTTCAATTTCCACTACCATCAAGAGAAATAGGACTCTATAATGTTAATAAATTAGATAAAAATAACATTGAAATCAGTATCAATATAGTAGAATCAAAATGTATTCTTACTAAATTTTATAATGACACCATTGCAATTGCTTTATTACATAATTAAGAGTTTTTTTAAATGTTAAAATTTAGTAAAATTATTAAAAAAAAAAATATTTCAAATTAATAATATAAACCGCCTTTAGTTTGGTAAAAAAGTGTTAGCAAAGTAATTAGTTCGGTAAAACCAAGTACTTTACTAAAAAGAGCTTGGTATACAAAAAAAAGTTGCTTTCCCAGTACTTTTTTTTTGGAACGGTTGGCAATTTCTGGCTGGGGGGGAACATGAAAAGGCCTCGAATCAGAATAAACTCTTTTTCATTAACCGAAAAGTTTAAATAAAAAAATAAAAATTAATTTTAAGAAATCTTTGCAAATTTTTGTTAATTTTTATTTAAAATATGTCTTCATATATTTGCTGTTAAATAATTAACAAACTTTTTTTAATTTTTTTGGTCGATTTTTATTAAATCATAACGTTTATTTTTGGTCCCTGGTTCTTATAATATGGAATAATTGAATAATTTGCCGGTCTGCAAAAAACAAGCCTTATATTTCAGATTTTATGAATAACCACCTAATGCTATATTCATATTTTTTATACCCTCCACTTAGTGATAGTGGGTATATATAAGTTTGTCATTCCGTTTGTAACTGATCGAAATATCGGTCTGGGACCCCATAAAGTATATATATTCATGATGCCCGATCGATTTTAAGACATTCTAGCGATGTCCGTCTGTCTGTCTGTCTTTCTGTCTGTGGAAAATGCTCTCACGGACAAAATATTGCACAGAGATGACTGAAACTTAACATATATATTGGAAGTTCTCCCGAGAAGTTTGGTATTGCATTTGAGCGATATCGGTTCAAAAGTAATCGCGGATTTTTTTTACCAACATTTTTTTTTGCTGAAATTTTTTTTCAAAATTTTTTTTTTTTCAAAAGTAATTTTCTTTTTTAATAAAGTTTTTTGCAATAATCTTTTTGAAATTGTGGAGGGTATCACTACATTCGGCAAGGTCGAATTTAACTTTTTTACTTGTTTTTAAACTCGTTTAAGCACTTAAACAAGTTTATGTACCTTAACAAGTTTAAATATAAACATGTTTAAGTGGCTAAACATGTTAAAAAAAATGAATCCGAATTTGGTATAAGAGTACCAATTTATAGAAAGTGATGTATTGTTCTGGGGTCTATCAAAGTCTCTTATCATCTTTACTCTATGGTCTGTTTATCACACGTGTTTTGTACACATGTTTAGATTTCTTTATAAACAAAATTCACCGACGACTTCATTCCAACTAAGTAAAAAAGAAAAACTGTTAATCCAAAATGCCTGTGCAAGCTAAAATTGGTCCGTCCATTTTGAATGCCGATCTTGCGGACTTGGCTGCAGAATCTCAACGTTTACTTAATAATGGTGCCGACTACTTGCATTTAGATGTTATGGATGGTCATTTCGTGCCAAATCTCACATTCGGCCATTCTGTGGTCAAGTGCTTGCGCAATAAAATTAAAGATGCCTTCTTTGAAACACACATGATGGTCTCAAAGCCTCAGCAGTGGATAGAACCAATGGCAGATGCTGGTGTTAATCTGTATACATTCCACATTGAGCCAGTACAGGATAACATTGCAGACATTTGTCGAAAGATTAAAGAGTCTGGCATGCAAGTGGGCTTAGCCATAAAACCTGGCACTGGAGTGGATGCTCTTAAGAACTACCTAGATATGGCTGATGTTGCTCTTGTGATGACTGTTGAACCTGGATTTGGTGGCCAATCATTTATGGCTGATATGATGCCAAAAATTGAATGGTTGCGTCAAAACTATCCTAATTTAGATATTGAAGTTGATGGTGGCGTTAGTCCAAAAACGATAGATTGTTGTGCTAAGGTATGTCTTTCAAAACTATCCTAATTTAGATATTGAAGTTGATGGTGGCGTTAGTCCAAAAACGATAGATTGTTGTGCTAAGGATGTCTGTCTATGCATAAATTGTTGCTATGTATCTACGAGGTATACATATGAAGGAATATGTGTACAAAAAAAAAGGAACTCGTTAAAAATAACCGAACTTGCTTAAATAAAAAAAAAAAATATGACCTTTGACCTCTAAAAAGTCGAATGGGTGTTCAAACCCATGGGGATATACCCCGTTTGGGAGGGGCAGGACTTTGAAGTTAAATTGGTTTTTCTTAAATATTTCAAAAACTACTTATCCGACCATGACGGTTATGATATCATTAGAAAGGGTATTTAAAGACCTTTCCAAACGTGCGTTACAGGCAGAGCTTCGAAGGATTTCATTACTAAGTTCCATTTGGCATTCTGAATGAAAATTTACTGATTGCATTCCCCGGTACTGTGCAATAACTCCCAAATGAAATAACTCCCAAAAAAAAATGAAACAACTCCCAAAAATTTTACATACGATTTGGGACTTATTTCATTATGAAATTAGTCCCAGTGTAGTGGGACTTATTGCACAAATTTTGTTGGGATTTATTTCATTATGAAATAACTTCCAAATGAAAAAACCCCAACAAAAAATAGATTGGGAGTTATTTCATTTCGTGTTAAGCATTGGGAGTTATTTCATCAATGGTGGGACTTATTTCATCTTAATTGAAAACAATATACACCTCTGTGCAATTGTTTTTTTTTTTTTTTCTTAAAAGTTTTTCTGCGTAGCCGGCCTTCGGCCGGGCTTAGGGATTACAAAATCCATGCATTAAACCCACCCTCTCCGCAAAGTAAAGTTTTCTAGGGTAGCAGGCCTTTACGTTTTCAAATCTGTTATGCCTCAAAAAGGCCTGATAACCAAAATAGCTTTGGTTTGCAGAGAGGGTGGGTTTAATGCATGGAGTATGTAATCCCTAAGCCCGGCCGAAGGCCGGCTACGCAGAAAACCTTTATTACAAAAAAACAATGGGAACTTATTTCATTTTCTTTGGCACTTATTTCATTGGGAGTTCTTTCATTTTTTTTGGGAGTTATTATTTTGATTTTAAATAACTCCCAAATATTGGGACATATTTCATTTTTTCTTTGGGAGTTATTTCATTTTTTAAAGTGTGGAGTTAATTCATTTTTCTTGGAACTTATTTCATTGGGAATTATTTCATTGGGACTTATTTCATTTGGGAGTTATTGCGCAGTACCGCATTCCCCACCCCGGGCTGTAACACCAAAAGATGATGATTCCCCAATCACATTTTAGCGAATTGAATGAATTCACTTTAGACCATAGAAAAGATTAGAAGGTACGCAGTGTTGTATTTGATGTATTTTCCAATATGGTGGCAAAATGCTTGTTCTTCCTAAATTAGATTCTTTGTTTTTAAAAAATGGTATTTGTCTTTTATTAAATTAATTGTTTATTTTGCTTTAAAAGTGCTGTCACTAATACTTATTCAAGCGAAATACGACTCTGTTACACTTCTATTTTTTTCTATGGTGTTGTGTGAGATTTTAAGCAGCAGTATTTGGAAACGCTAGAACCCCTCATTTTGTGAGGTTCGTAAAAAAACTGTATGAGCCAAAAAATGGGGGAGGTCGGATAGGACCTAGGGGTCGCTCATCAGGGTCAAAGTTGGGCGTAAATGGAAAAAAAGCCCCACAACTCCCCTGGTTTTGCCCATAGAGGGGTCAAATGTGAGACTGGCCCCCATTATTTATTTCCCCCAACAATTTTGCCAAATATACCTAAGCCCTCTCTCCTTTTCTTAAGGGGGCTCCCATACAAAGGTTGAATGTTAAAAAATTATTTCTCCTACCTCTCTAGCTGTCCTAGAAGTGACCCTAGAGGAATCAAATGTGTGACCGACCCCCAATATTTTTTCATCCCCAAGATTTTCTTAGAACATACCTACCCTATATATTCAACCCCTAGGGGGGTCCCAATACATTTTTTTTATTTTTTCTTAATTTGTTTTATTAAATTAGCTCCTACCGGTCCAACGGTGCTTCGTAGAGGGGTCATTAGCAAGACCGACCCCCATTTATTTTAAGCCCTCTACATTTTATCTGAACATACTAACTCCCTATTTCCAATTCCTAAGGGGTCTCCCACATAAAATGACATTTTTATAAAATTTGCTCCCACCGCTCTAACTGGCACAGGGATGACCCTAGAGAATTTAAATGTATGACTGACCCCTAGTATTTTTTCAGCCCCAACATTTTCCCCAAACAAACCTACCCTTTATTTTTAAACCTTAAGGTTTTTTTTTATTTTTTTATAAAATCCGATCTTATACTGACTCCCAATATTTTTTTAGCTCCAACATTTTCCCCAAACAAACCTACCCCTTATTTTTAAACCTTTTATAATTTTTTTTTAATTTTTATTTAAAAATCAGCTCTTACCGCTTCCATGGTGCCTCTTAGAAACGGGAATTGCCGACTGACCCCCAATAATGTTTGCCCCTACTTTTTGTCCCAACATACCTACGCCGTATTCCTACTTTTCGTCAGATAACTATTCCTCCTTGCACACAGTAAAAAGTTTTGGGTTATATTTAAAACCTAGCGGAGTACATTTTAAACTACTTTGGAATTAAACTCATAGTTAAATCCGAAATGGGTTATATGCTAAACCACATAGGGATTAAAAATTTGATTATCTTTATGCCATTTTTTTAGTTTTATTTTGATGCCAAAAAATAATTAAATTTCTCTCTTGAAAAACTTATAAAAAATAAACGTCAAACGTCATCAAAAAATTGTATTTCATCAAGTTTAAGATAAACACCAGACATGAGCTCAAATGTATTCCCTTCTTCGCTTACACCAAATCATTCGCTTCAGAGTACACTATTTTTAGAGTACAGTGTTTGCGAATGAGAATGTTTACTATGATGCTGAACAACAAATTAAAAAATTTGCTGTGCTTGTTTAAACGAACACGAAAAATGTCGTGTTTGAACGATTAGAACAGTGATCGGCACCCATTGCACGCTGGAGCCGAACACAATCGGTAATTCACATGTATACAACACGAATGTCAACAAAAAATCAACAAAGAGCATAAAAAAAAACAAATATTTTATTCAGTAGCAAGCTGACTTTCTTCAAAGCAGGTTGATGTCGCTTTGTTGAAGAAATACACCAACACATGCATATTTTTATTAAAACACTAATACTTTCATATGCCTCTTTGTGCCGACCACTGGATTAGAATGAAACAAACGTTCGTTTTTAGAATAACAAACATAGTAGAGATTATAAAAATTACACCGTGTTATAGAATATTTTTAGCATACACTGATCGCTTAGAATGTTTTTGTAAAAAAATATTAAAAAAAAATTGTTGGAAAACTTATTATAAATATGGGGGTAGTAAAAAAAACGTTTTGATGAAAAAGTAAATTATGCTTTGTGAAAAAATGTATTAGTATGTATAAGAGAAATATGCAAAATAATGCAGTTAGTTTTCTGTTACACTTGCTCGTACACGCACACGCACAATCTTATTGTGTCGTTGAAACAAATCATAAACATTGTGTTTTTTTTTATTTTTAACTAAAAGTATTCCCAACAACAATAAGTACCGCTTTAAAGTTTTTTAAATTGAAAATATGTTAGGGTGAAGAGAAATAAAAAAAAGATTAATATGGTGTTTCTGTTAAACGGACGAAACAATACACGAACGAACGCTACCCGTACGAATTCGTAATGATATCAGTTTCCATAACATTTTCGTTTGATTACGTTATTTTTTTCGTTAGTTACGTTTGTCTTGACCATTTGTCAAATTACAGTATTGCCAGAAAGTTTTTTTTTAGTTTTTGTTTATTTTTTTCATACAAAAATTATCTAAACTAAACGAAGTGGCAACATCAACATATCAGCTAAAGAAAACAGCTGATCAAATTTCATGTTTATAAAAAAAAAACACAATTATAATCAAATCAGAGTTTTTTTTATTTATTATACACCCAAAAAATTACATAGTAGCATAGTTAACAAAATCCATAGTTATTTCAAATAATTTTTAAATCAACTATTTATAATCAACTAGCTTGCCATCCCGGTACTTCGTTACCGGTGGTATTAAATACCGGATAATAGAAAGGTCAGGATTACTCTATCGATTTCAAAAAAATTCCCCTACATAGTCTTTGTTTTGTTTACTTGTGGACGTTCAAGTCTTTCATAAAATAATATTTCAATGAATAATTTAAACAATAAAATTTAAATTATTTCGCTGGTACGTTATCATGTTCGTTGCGGTGAATAAAGATATTGAAAAGTTTCGAGCCCTTATATCGGGTTTTTGGATTTTGAGTGAGTAAATATTTCAGTGAAAAAAGAAATTGCAATAAAAATAAGTTTGAGTGAAAAAACATATAGACAGAAAAAATATGGAGTAAAAAAGTTAAATACGAAAAAGTTGAGTAAAAAGTATCATTCCATATTGTTCCCTGCTCCATTCCATTTCGTTTCCCGCTCTACTCCATTTTATTTCCAATTCCATCTCCTTTCGTTCCATGTAAGTTTCATTCCTCTCTGTATAATATGCGTTAAAGACATAAAAAGTTCTATTGTCTTTATCTTATAGATATTAAAAGTACCATTTTACACCACTGTTACCAGGTACACCTTTTTACCCTAAAATCTTTTTTGGGGATTGGGGATTTTTATGGGGATTTTAAAAATTATTTTGGGGATTTTTTGGGGATATTCGAAATGAAATCCATTATATAACACAAGGTAAATTTTATGTAATCAATGATTTTTGAAAATTGCTTTCAGAGTCATAGAGTAGTCCAACAAATGGCGTTTGAAAAAGTAGTAAACAAAAACCATATGGTATTGTTTACGAAATTTTATCACAAATCGAAATGTGAGCGAGATGGAAGATACCAGTTTTACAGTGAGAATGCAGATTGTTTTTTGTCTCTCTTTGCTTTGCGTTTGAACTTTAGTTTGGCATTGCCAGACTTTTCTACCGATTTCTGTCGTTCTTCTCAATCCTTTATATATGTCATTCGTGGGAAAAACATCTTTCATTCTCAAAAACATCTAGGAGTTCTAAATTTCCGAAAAATCTACAGAATCAAAATTTAAAAAAAAAAAAAAATATGAATTTATAACCGCTTTCGGGGGCATTCGTTTCTAGGACACCTAGACACATGTTAAAGGGAACGCTTGAGGAATAGGTCTGGGTTTTTCTATTAAAAAAAAATCTAGGGGGCTTTAGCCCCCCCCCCCAGAAATGTTGGCTTCCTACGCCAATGGTAGTAACTTACGTAATTTTCTGAGTGTATTTTTCCAAAAACATATTTTTTGTTAATATTAAATTTAATAAATTGTAATTTAATTTATTTAGATATTTTTCCTTGTGTTTTTTTTTTTTTTTATTTTTGTTGTATTTCATTACATTTGTTATAGTTTTAAAGCACTCCAAATAGAAGTACTCCGCACATTTTTTGCTGGGTTACTACACAAACGACTGTCTTTTAGTAACTGCAATAATTTTCTGATTGTATTTAAATGTCAAAGTAAAGCTATTTAATTTGATTTCGAATGCAACCAATCTTGGTCTTACTGGATAATTATTGGAGAAGATATGTCAAATTCAATATCCAAACTTTGGAGGTCCATAGCTCGGGACTATGGTCCGCCGACAATTTTTTTCTTTGGTGGACGCACCTAAATCATCCCTATTTCAAAAAAAAAAATCGAAGCAATGTCTGCCAACTAGACTTGCCTAGATTTAATAGTAGATTTAATTAGAGACTGAATACTAGACTATTGTTGCCCAAACACTCTTCTACATTTCATCTTTTGGCACATTTACCTTATACTCTTACCCTTTTTACCTTTACCTGTACAAAAATAGCCGCAAAAAACCCTTAAGCAAGTATACTTGCCTGTGCTCGAGGGCTCTCCGATTTTACGAATTTTCACTTTACCAATTTTAAATGATGTGGATCTGAATCTGATCAGAAAATCTGAAGTTTATTTTTATGTTCTCCTCTAATAAACATGTACTTATATTTATATTTTTTTTTTCTTTCCAAGGCTGGTGCTAACATGATTGTATCGGGTACTGCAGTAATACAGGCTCCTGATCAAAAAGAAGTTATTGGACTTTTAAAATCCACCGTTCAAAACTATAACAAGTGATTATAAAACTAAATAAGAGGATAGAAAAAAGGTAATCAAAAATCTAAGACTAAATAATCTGCTCTTAAACAGCACGTCCCCATCATAAAAAAATAGTAGCACCCGTGTAAAAAAAATTGATACTCAGGGTATTCACTTCAGAATTTTTTGATCCTTGCAACAGTGCAATATTACAACTTTTTTTTAAAAAACAATTTTAATAAAATTTTTATTTTTCTAGTACCTTTTATATGATGCGTAGTTGCAAGAAAAGATTTGAAATTTATTTTAATATAAATACAATTGCCTTTATTCACAAAGAAACAAGCAAAAAAAGTTGCAATTTTGACATTGCGCAATTTTGCAAGACTAAAATTTCTGACGTGAATTCCATTACTGTAATGGATCTATACTCATAGAAATATCTTAGTAGAAAAATTAGTAAACCCATTGTAGATCAAGTTTTACAGAATTTGACAAAAATAAATGTTGATATTACAAAATTCAATTACACTCAGAAAATTATTGCAGTTACTACATGACGGTCGTTTATGTAGTAAGTAGTAGCTGTTGTTTTTAACTACAATTTCGGTCGTTTTTGTATGAAAAAATCTCAAACAACTTTTTTTTGTAGTAGTTTCAAAAAATAACTACAAAAAATATACTATACTGTAGCAATAGTTGATTTATGTAGTTGTTTTTAGTTTTTTTCTAAAAACTCGTTTTTTCTAGAAATTTTTATTCCAAACGAATGTGTCGAACGAGTTGGTCGTGCGGGATGCGGAAGGAATTATTTTTATACCAAATAAAAAATATCTAAATAAATTAAATTACAATTTATTAAATTTAATTATAACAAAAAATATGTTTTTGGAAAAATATTCTTGAGCGAAAGAAAATAAGTGGATAAATGAGATAGCAAGTGTGTATAATATAGCGCTCACATAAGCGTGCGTAAAAACCAATCGAAAAAAAACAAAAAAATGTTGTCGGCTTGGTTGCCTGCGTGCCATCTTTCTTTTCTTTGTATACACAACAGAACAGGTACATACTTTTTTCAAACATTGCAAATTAATTATTTTTTTTTATAAATCAATTCTACCAAAGTATTTCTTTTTTTTTATTCCAGACAAATTTTGATCAGAAGCGGTGGAAATTTGAAACAAACTATTAAAAAAACAAAAGTAAATACAATCAATTCATTTTGTTTAACATTTTATTAATATATATTTTTTCTTCTATAATTCCAGATAAATACACCAAAAAATTGTAATCATGTCGAAATTCTATACAACCAACTGAATTGTATTGCTTTTTAAATAAATAAATATCAATCATTTAAACGTTTAAGAAATTTTTTAAATAAAATTTCAGGCAATTGTTGTAAAAACAACTGTATTAAACAGTTTTGTAGTAGTTTTTACTACATTTTGTAGTTGAAAATCAATAGTTAAAAACAACAACATGTTCAGTTGTTTTTACCGTAATATGTAGTGGACGCCTTTTCAACAACAAAATGTAGTCAAAACAACTGTCTTTTGTAGTTGATTTTACCGACATACTTTTTTGAGTGTATTAAAAAATACATAGTTGGTAAAAATTTTATGAAATATAAAAGTTTTATTATAAAGTTTTAGTTGTTCTAAAACATTTTAATTTGAAATTTGAATTTAGACGACAAAATTTTATAAGCATAATAGCTGTATGGATAATGTGTTGGTTTTGATATTTTATTTTTTTTGGGGGCATGGGTTCAAATCCCACCAATGTTTAACAAATATTTTTTTTGCCAATTTTTATTTTTTTTATTACAAATATAATGCAGTTTTTTTAATTTTCAAATTTCGCAATTTTTAAAAGATGCAAAAAAAAAATTCGATTTTTGCATCTTTTTTATGAAATTATTATTATTGAATGGTTTTAATTGGCTCCTTCTCTTGGAAAAAAACATTATAATTACTTTAGAGGCAAAAAAAATTAATAATTTTTTTTATTAATATATTGCGAATTTTTTGCAATTATACTGTTTGCTTTTATAAATTATGATAAAATTGTAATTTTTCATGCAAACAAAAAATATTCAGGGTATTCACTTCAGAATTTTTTGATCCTTGCAACAGTGCAATATTGCAACTTTAAAAAAAAAAAAAAATAATAATAAAATTTTTATTTTTCTATTACCTTTTATGTGATACGTATTTTCATGAAAATATTTGCAAATTATTTTAATATAAATACAATTGCTTTTATTCACAAAGAAACAAGCAAAAAAAGTCGCAACTTTGACATTGCGCAATTTTGCAAGACTAAAATTTCTGACGTGAATTCCATTATTGTTAACTTTCCAGATAATAATAAAACTTGTTATAGACTGTAAAACTTGTTATAAACTGTACTTTACATAACAAAATTAGGTGTGTTCCAGAACTTTCCGGGTAAAGTTCGGTAAAATGAGAGAAAATCAAAAAACCTCTCACGATACCACAAAAATGCACAAAAGTACGGGAACGCTAAAAACCACATTTCAAGCCCAAAATAATAGCAAATGTAAACAAACCAATAACTAGTGTCCGACCGAACGCACTTTTTCAGACCGAACCCGTACCCGAACCCGAACTTCGGTCAATTTTGCAAAGTTCGGCCGAACCCGAACCCGTAACCGAACTTTTTTTTTATTTAAAAAAAAGTTTTTGCATGTAATTATGAAAAAAAACAACTTAAAAAAAGTGAAAAAATATGGCTCAAGTTGATTTTTTTGGGGAAAAAAATATATTTCTTTTTAACAATAGTCTGATTTGAAGTGTAAAGTAGCTGCACTGTTAGTATGGCTTAGTTTTAAGACGATAAAAAGCAATACAAACAAAAGTTCGGTGTTCGGTAAAGTTCGGCCAAAATTTGGCCGAACACCGAACAGTGGCCGAACGCCACTTTTTACCGAACTCCGTAACCGAACCCGAACGTTCGGTCGGACACTACCAATAACGCTAAAATATTTTCGTAAGAAAAATTACTTTAAACAAGAAAACAAATTGTAAAAGTTTATTTTAATAACAGATTATCTTTTTTTGTATTGAAATAACACATTTCCTTGGTTTAGTTGTTTATTTTATTTAAATTTCCAAATTAGCTTCACAAAAAAATCAGCTGTTTTTTTAACATCTGATAGTTACCAATTTACCCGAAAAAAAAGTGCGGGTAAGTTCGGTAAAATGAGAAAGTAATTTATTCTCTCAAAAACTCTCTCATTTACCCAATTTTTGCGTACGGGAACGCTTTTCGGGCTGGTTTGGGTACCCGCGGGCACCCGCGGTAACGTTCTGGAACACACCTATTGTGTCATCTATAACAATATTTTTTCATTTATAAGTTATATAACAAGAACCCAACATTTTGTTTTTGTCAAAATTCCGTATTTGGTCGCAATTTGTCAAAATACGCATTATTGTAGTCAAAAATAAGAAACATATTAATGGAATTCACGTCAGAAATTTTAGTCTTGCAAAATTGCGCTATGTCAAAATTGCAACTTTTTTTGCTTGTTTCTTTGTGAATAAAAGAAATTGTATTTATATTAAAATAAATTGGAAATCTTTTCTTGCAACTACGCATCATATAAAAAGTAATAGAAAAAAAATTTTTATTAAAATTTAAAAAAAAAAAAAAAGTTGCAATATTGCACTGTTGCAAGGGTCAAAAAATTCTGAAGTGAATACCCTGATTATTACAAAAATTATTGCATTTTTTTTTGCATGCAAAAAAGTGTAGTTATAAAAAAAATATTTTTTTTTTTCTCTAAAGACAATTATTTTTTTTTTGCAAGAGAAGGAGCCAATAAAACCATATACAGTCGAACCCGGTTATAACGAACTCCGAGGGGCCAGTAAAAATAGTTCGTTATATTTTTTATCAACCCAGTTTTATTTCCAAAAAAATAAACTCAATTTTGTTTTATTTGATGTTTTTTCGTAAATAAACTACTAATTGAGAAGAAAACATTAAAAATATAAATAAATTTTATCAAAATTGTAATATAAACCGAACATTTTCAACCATTTGTGAGTTTGATAAATATGATTGCCGCATGTTAAAAAATATTTATGGGAGTTCGTTATAGAAAGGTACACTCAACCAAAAATCATTATATTCCCAAAGAAAATCGTAGTAAATTCAACAGAAATCATTGTTGATTTTGACCCTACAAATATTTATGTTGATTTCAACATTAATTGTTGTCAGTTTTTGTAAAAGCTGATTAACTCGTATTTTTGTTGGTTCTATTCGTATTTTTGTTAATCATACTCGTTTTGTTTTGTATATTCTTGCAATTTTATTTATTAAAATGAAATTCTTATTTGTGTTGTAAATGTTATTTTATTTAATTGAATATTTTCAAAATAGTTTTTCGTGGTTTTCATTAACTCATTATTTTCACATAAACTTATTTTGTATTTAGATGATATTTTTTGTTTCCTTGGACTGTGATGTATTTCGCTGTTGTTTTGCTGTCGGCAATCATTTTACGTGAATAGCTTCTGGAGTTTTTAGAAAGATTCCAAATCAGAAATTGCTAAAAAAAATAAAAAATTGCTTTATTAATGAATTAAATAACAAATATATTTACTTACTCACCAAATATTTTCTTTTAATTTTGTAATAAAAAAGATTTTTTTTGAGAAACATCCTTTCTGTACAATACAACAAAAATTTACAAATGGCGATCAGCAAAAACAGTGTTGCACATTTCATGTACTTATATTTTATACAATTTTTTCCAACTATGTATTTTTCAACTATTGAATTTTGTAATATCAACATTGATTTTTGTTAAATTCTGTAAAACTTGATCTACAATGGGTTTACTAATTTTTCTACTAAGATATTTCTATGAGTGTAAATAAACATGAAATTGTATTCGTGTGACCAAAATAAGCAGTTCGCTATAACCGAGGATTCGTTATAACCGAGTTCGTTATAAAAGAAGTATTTTGTGTGAAAATGTATGCTAAAATGTCGGGACTTTAGAATTAGTTCGTTATAACCGAGAATTCGTTATAACCGAGTTCGTTATAACCGAGTTTGACTGTAATAATAATAATAGCGGTATTCGCTCTTGATAGCATTTTTGCAAGGGTAGTATAAATGCTATGATTTTATGCTACAAAGCGTGAGCGTCTTTTTTTCGTTTTTATTGTGAGTTTTCAAACAGCTGTTGTTATTATATTCTGCTGTTGTCAAAATAGCTATTTTCTATCGAAAATCGCCTTGCGATTTTTTTTTGTAGGATTTAGCGACTTTCTGTTTAAAGAATAGTTGGCATCAGTGCTGCGTTCAAGAAGAAGATGAAATAGTTTAATTTTTATACCCTCCACTTAGGCTGCGTTTTTGACATATCGCTTTAACTTAGTTTAACCGGGAGTTTTATTAAACTTTATAAAAATAAAACCAAGTTTAACCAAGCATTCTGTTTTTCAGTTCAAGTTTAGCAAATGTCGATTAACGCGGTATTGCCATACCAAATATCGTATTTCCAATTAGAATAGTTGCCATCACCGCACATTTTTTCCATTAAAATACCACAACATGGCAACACTAACCAGTATATTTGAAAATCAGAGGTGTTTTTTTGCCATTTTTGTACCTTGGTTTAACTCTCCATCATTGGTGAGTTAAACTTAAAATAAACTTACCCAGGTAGAAAAATACAACCTTTAAAACGCTTTTAAAGCGCTTTGTATGGTAGTACGAATGCTCTCAGACCATACTGAAAACCATCCTCAGAGCGCTTTCAGACTGTCCTAATGATAACACCGTTAGACGGTTTATTTGAAGCGTTTTTAAAGACATTTATAATAATGATTTTAGAACGCTTCGTTATAGCGCTTTTAAAGCATTGCAAAAACCAAAAATGTATCACTTTTGAAACGGTATGTAAAGCAATTTTAAAGTGCTTTATATGCAAAAAAAGCAATTTACAAGCATTTCAGATACAAAACCTAAAGTAATTTTCCACCAATTTAAAAACCAAATGAAAGTTTATTTTTGTTTTAATTTTTATTGTTTTAACAAAAGATAAATATATTATTTTTTTTATAAAAAATTACTGTTTTTTTATACCAAAATGATAACGTATGCCTACTTAGTAATGGGAAAATTATGATAGCAAATCAGATTTTTAGTACAAACGAGCTAAACACAAATCTGATAGTATATTTTTGAAAGGCAATGTTTTCAATGAAATGAACGAGTTTTTTGATTACCCAATTTCATCAAAAGATATAGGGCTGTATAAGGTTAAACATTTGGATAAAAATGTAATTGAAATAAACATTAATATGGTAGAAGTTAAGTTAGGGCTGGCATATCGCGGCAAAAAGCCAACACATTAAATTGAAAAGGTTTCCCATTCAATGGTATGACTTCAAAAAAAAAAAAATATATTTCAAGTTCATAGATTAATACCTTCTCTAAAGAAAACATTGGATTCCACCACAAATTCTTCTAAAACTCTCTAGATTTTTTTTAGATGCTGGGAAACCACCCCAATTTTTGTTTTTGAAGCGCCGTCACAGCAATATATTTTTGGTTTTAAGGTACTTTGCCAGAGCTTTGAGAACCTACGGCACTATATTGCAACGGTGTTATATATCTCGTACTTACGCAGTACTTATATAAGAAAGCTGGCAGTACTTGTACTACCGTGCAAAGTACTTTAGCTGTACTGGCCCGTTTGTATTTTTCTGCCTGGGTAGTGTAAAAAAATGTTGTAAAAAAAATGTATGTATTCCTAAACCAACATAAATTTGGCGAAAAAGTAATCTCAAAAGGCTTTTTCAAAACGTTCATAAAGCGTTATGAAATAATGCTTTAAAAATGCTTTATTTTTGATAAGTTACGACTTTTTTTTTTACCGTCATGAATTTATACTTGGAAGAGCTTTAAAAATGCTATTTTTTTATTACCGTCATGTGTTTCTACTTTGGAGTGCTTTAAAAACGCTTTTTTTTTTATAACCGTCATGAATTTCTACTTGGGTAATCTCAAAAACAGAATTTGTGGTTTAAAGTCAGTTTAAACCAAAAACCAATAAATTTTACAACTCAAAAACTCACCCTTAGTGATAGAGGGTATATATAAGTTTGTCATTCCGTTTGTAAGTCATCGAAATATCGGTCTGGGACCCCATAAAGTATATATATTCATGATCCCCGATCGATTTTAAGACATTCTAGCGATGTCCGTCTGCCCGTCTGTCTGTGGAAATGGTGATCACGGCCAAAATATTACACGGAGATTACTGAAACTTAACACATTCATTGAAAGTTCTCCCGAGAAGTTTGGTATTGCATTTGAGCGATATCGGTTCAGCGGTTCAAAAGTTATGAACGAAAATGTAAGGACACCTCAAAAATTTTAGTACATAACCTAAAAATACAAAATGCTTTAATTCGACTGCTGGTTGACATAATTGAACACCAAATGGAATTTAAGCAAGTACGAACATGTTTTTGGACTAAAATAGAAAAAAATCGCGGATTTTTTTTCGCGGATTTTTTTTCGCGGATTTTTTTTTTCAAAAGTAATTTCCTTTTAAAAAAAAGTTTTTTGCAATAATCTTTTTGAAATTGTGGAGGGTATCATTACATTCGGCAAGGCCGAATTTAACTTTTTTACTTGTTTTATTTGTGTTGTTCTAATTTTTGGTTATTTTTTGTTATAATTCGTTCTAAAAATCTGTTGTTATTTTTTTTACACAAAATATGAAAGTTTGTTAATTTTTCTTATTGTTTTCCGGAAAAACTAAGATGTTAAGTATTGTAAGCTTGAAAGGTTTGAAAGGCCAGAATATGCTATGGGTTTTTGTCTTGCATATAAATGAAAGTCTTGTATATTTTTATTTCATGTATTTTGTTGTTGTGGTCTTGCATACTCTTGTGTTTACCCGAGTAAAAATAAACATATATAACAATATATAATTTGATACAAACATAATATATCATACATGATTATATGTCCCGTAGGATATTTTTTAAATTTTTTAAATGCAATCATGTGCACCCTAGTAAAAAAAAAAAAAGTTCATGACTAATTGTATCCCAAATATGGCGGATACAATTACTTTTATAATTATCTGCGGGTGTATTTTATGATCTAGCGGGATAACCTTATATATAATGTGATACGCGAATTGGGTCTACCCGAGTAAAAAAGTTGTGTTGTAATTATATAGTTTTTTATATAATTGTATATAAATAGATCCATCGTTTGATCCCAAAAATGAAGGATCTAAAAATATATGATTATATCTTATTAGATCAAATTTGATATAATTAGATATAAATGGATCCCAAAAATGGAACGGTAAATTTCATCTGATTTGATATTAAAGATCATATTAGATCTAATAAGATATAATTGTGTATTATTAGATCTTATTAAATCTAATTTTTTGTAATAACAAATTAGATAATATTTACCGTTCCATTTTTGGGATCTAATTATATCTTATTATCTAAATTTTGATCTAATAAGATATAATCATATAATTTTGGATCCTCCATTTTTGGGATCAAATGCTATATTGCCCCGTATTATTTTTTTTTAGTCGGGTATATAATGAGTTATATATCGCATCGCACTAAAGCGACTACGCTCTTTCGATTGGCGTTCTCAGTTTTTCTCTATCTCTTACAGCTTCTGAGATATTCAATTCAACAAGGTTCTATCTACGTGTTTTTGGTTTGAGATTCAGTTAACAAGGTTCTAACTGGCTGATAGAACCTTGTTTACCAAAAAAGCCCATATTGTTTTGCAGATAGAACCATGTGGACACTTTAATTGGAAACAGAACCATGTTGCACAGATTAAAAATTTAATATTGCCCAAATACACTTAACAAAAAACTTGTTAAATGAAAAGAAAAGCTTGTATTTTACGAGAATTCCTATTAAAAATTACCAAATTTTTTTTTAATTTTCAAGCTTTTTACCAATAAAATTGTAAATTTACAGCTTTTTTGACGCGATAAAACTAAAAAGGAATTCTCGCGACTTAACTAGATTTTTTGCTACATCCTTTTTTACGAGAATTCCTTGTAAAAATTACGAGATTTTTGTTTTTATTATAAAATTACTAGAATTCCTTGTGGACAATAATTTTTTCTTGTAAATTTAAAATTTTTTCGTAAATTTTGGCTGCGGATAACTAACGTTTTACCAATAAAAATGTAAATTTATAAAAAAATTTAAATTTCGATCACACAAAACACAAATTAACACAGGAAAACGAGACTTTTTCTAGTAATTTAACATGTTTTTTTTTAAATCTTGTAAAGTTACCAAAAAATTCTCGTAAAATGATTGTTTGCTACGAGTAGCTCCTATTTTAAAAGAGTTTCTAGTAAAAATTACAATTTTATTGGTAATAAGCTTGCAAAATTACAAAAAATTTGCAAGGTTTTAACCAAAAAAGTTGTAAATTTACAACTTTTTGACTCGATAAAAATTACAAGGACTTCTCGTAACTTAACTAAGTTTTTCCACCTCCTATTTTACGAGAATTGGTAGTAAAAATTACGAGCTTTTTTGTAATTTTACAAGTTTTTAACATGATAATGTTTTTAGGCTGGTGTCTAATTTTAAAAAAGTTGCAGGACGCCACCTCAGTTTGACTATATGAGCTAACGATTAAACAAAAAAGAAAATAAGAATTATAGTTTTCATATTATTACAACCTTAAACTTCGAGGACGCAACTTGGAAGTTTAGCTATATTAAAGGCCACGATTCGATAAGAATGTGAAAATGACACACTATAATTAACTGCGTCTGTCTGTTTTTCAATAGATAGTGCTAACCGAAGGTGGAACTAAATTCTACTTATGGACACGGTCCCGTGCTTTAGTTTTGTCCGACACTGTATATTAAGTTCGAGATGTAATAAAAAAAAATCGATGTTTTCTTAGGGCCAGCAACGAGGACCGGGTCAGCTTGTTAATAAATAAAATAAAAAAACACATAGTTCTGGTAGTGACACCTAGGTGCGATAGGGTCACTCGAGTAACACAGTATTGCCATACCAAATATCGCTTTTCCAATTAGATTAGTTACCATCATCGCAAATTCTTTCCAATAAAATATTACCACATGGCAACACTAACCAGTATATTTGAAAATCGAATATCTAATCATTATTTAAATAAGCTACGGTGGGCTTGCTGAAGTGAGCCAGACTGGAAAACAGAAGGTCCGGTGATCGAATCCCTGATCTGTCGACTTTTTTTTTTTGTTATTTAGTTTTTTTTAGCTTGTACATTTTTTTTGTTAGGGAAAAATTTGTTTGCATTAATTTGTACTTTTATACTTTTTTATTTAATTATAAATAAAAAAAATATATATATTCAGATTTTTCTAAATTTTCTAGTTGTTTTTCTTTCTGAATTTTATGCTTTTTTCTGAATATATCTGCATTTTTCTGACTTATTTTTTGTATTTTCTTGATTTGTTCTTAGTTTTCCAAATTTTTTGTGAATATTGAATAAATTTGAGAAATTTCTTGGAGTTATTTATTTCTGAATATTTTTTTAACCCTTACATATTTTTTGCAAATATGTGAGGGTTATTCGTAAAAAGTTTTTATTAAAGAAAACATTATCATGATTTAATATTTTGGGCAAGACTACAAAACTCTGCGGCATTTTTACCAATAAAATTGGAAATTGATTGGAACATAAAGGACAATGGACTGAAGTAGTAATAGAGGGTAAGGTCAGGTTATTTCAAATGAAATTTCTCAGACAGTCAGGATAGTAGGATAGATGTAGTTAGTTTGAAACTTGCTGAAAATTCCATTATGGCCCTAGCAATGGAGTATTTTATTAAAACTCATGCCGATGATGAAAACATTACAATGAAATACTCATTACCAGGACTAAAAACTGACCATTCTCTTCCTCTTATGTACCCCCCCCCCCCCCCCCCTAATAAAGTGTGACAATATTTTTCCTGCTCTACAAAATAAAAAAAATATTATGAAGATCCCAGGTGGACACTTGGGAGGCTTACCTTGTAAGTCGGTTTATTTTTTTTAAATGTTGTATTTTTATATTGAAATCCAAATAACACAAGGTTCTATCTGCAAAAAACTATTTCTTACAGAAACACAAGGTTCTATTTGGCAGTTAGAACCATGTTGTCCAAATTCATGTGCCTTATCGTTGAGCAACAGAGTTCTATCTGCTTTTTGAGACTCAAATTGTGCAAAAACTAATATAGTAGCGCCAATATTTTCAAATACATTATAAAATTTAAGGACTAATTTAAAATTATTCAAAAACCGTTTTTAAATTTAGTCAAAACTGACTTAGTAAAGCGATTAACAATATTCAACCTTAGTTTTCTCAATAGTAGTGTTGGTGCAAATAGAACCTTGTTGTTCCAAGGTCGCGAATTATATCAGCTGGAGAAAACTGATACAACTAAATATAATTTAAAACAATTATAACTGATCATATATTGCTCCTAACAACATCATATAAGTTGGATAACATTATATATAATCATATGCACTTTATGTAATGTTTCCCGAGTAAAAAAGATTTGATATAACCATATATGCTAATATATAATTATTTATATTTATATATGGTTATGCATGAACTTTGATATGGACATATAAGTTTATATATAGCATTGTATTTTTCCTTATTTTTTAATATCCCGAGTAAAAATTTTCTGGTCTAATCATATATAATTTGATATAATCTTATATGAGTTAATATGCTTCCGTATAAATTTATATAAAATTTTATCTATCACTTTGATTCGGTTGATCCACTTTATATGGTTAGATATTGCTCCATATATGATTAGATTCGTATTTTGGTTTTGCTCATCAAATTATATAAAAATAGATATTATAAGATCAATTTGATCTAATTAGATTTGACCAAATTCAGGATCAAGTTGTATCAATTTTTATATTTTTTGGTCTAAAGTAATACAATTTGATATTATTTGATACAACCATTTTACGGATCAAATTAGATCTATTTAGTAAAATTAGCATAATATTTTTACTAGGGATGATAACATACATATTCATATCTATTTATATACCGATCTATATGAAATTAGATATGACATCTAAGGTCGGGAATTTTTAGATATGGGAGATATATGTAAAGATATATGATTTTATTTATAATTATATCCCGAAAAAATTTTTCAAAATTTTCTAAGTCCCGGACAATTAAAAAATTAAAAAAATTTCAAGCCTTAAAAAAAAATTATGAAAATTTTCCAAAGTCCCGGACACAAAATTTTTTGACAATTTTTTTTGGAGTAAAAAATCATTGAAAATGTTTTTTGGAGGAATTTTTAAGTTTCAAAAAATGTTTTTTTAATTTTCTAAGACACAAACATTTTTTGGAATTTTTAAATCCCTTATAAATGATTTTAGAAAAAAATTAAAAATTTTTAATAATTTGCTAAGTCCCGAAAAAACTCCTAAAAATGCAATAAAAACTCTTCTAATTGATAATGTATCCAATCTGATAAAATAATTTCTAATTTCACGTTTAAAATTCAAAAAATTTTACCAGATTTCATCTAATTATATAAAAAATTATCTAATTTTAACAGATAAGATATGATTTAATACAATTAGATAGACCCATTTTTGGGATCAAACTTAATCAAATTTGATATTATTTTATCAAAAATAATAGAATTTGATATAATCGTATAATATTCGATCCGCCAATTTTCGGATCAAAATTAATATGGATTTACATAAAAGCATATCTGTTCATATATAATTAAATATTGCGTCATATAACTTTTTTTTACTCGGGTTTATACAAAAATATGTTCTTTATGTACCCGAGTAAAAATTTTTGTATGGAGCAATATATGTTCTTATATTATTCCAGATCTGTTGATAGATCCGAGATTTGAAAGATCAGCACTGATCCGAAAAATGGATCGCTAAGATTAGATCAGTTTTAACCGGACGGATACAATTTGATCCGAAAAGTGGGTTTATCTAATTAGATCAGTTTTAATCGGTGGGATACAATTTCATCCGAAAAATGGTTGGATCTTATTGGACCAAGACAAAAAAAAAAAAGATTTTTTTAGCTGGATAAAAAAAGATAAAATTTCATACGAAAGAAAAAAAAAAATATTACAAAAAACTTTAGATAAAATTTTATCCGAAAAAAAAAATCTATTTTTAGAACTATATATAATTTAATCCGAACAATAAAATCTGTTTTTAGAACTGATAAAGTTTTATCCAAACAATTTTTTTCAATATTAAGATATAAATATATATAATTAAAATTTATTTAAAAAAAAAAAAAAAACTTCGAGCGGCGGGGGAATCGAACAGCTACCAACTGTACAGTTGGTAGCTGTTCGATTCCAAAACGCGATTACAAAACATGTTTTGTAATCGCAATCTCTACCCTCTGACCCAGCGGACGTTGTTAATAAATGACAACTTTAAAAGACTATGTTTTAAAAAAACTTAGAAAATTTTTGAAAATAGTTTATCATATATAATTATATCAAGTTTAACTTATATATAATTAAATCCAGTTTATCTTATCGGGTATATGATTGCATCAAATTATATTCGACTTGAATTTGAACAAAATTTTAAAAAAGACTTAGAAAATTTTTGCTAAAATTTGTGATTTTTTTTTTTTTTTAGTTTATTTGCTGAGCTAATAGGGGGTTTAATACTGAGTTCAACAACATGATTTTCATCTTCCAATGCTCTTAATTTTCCAAGTTATAAAGCTTTAAAGTAAAAACGGTTTTTGGCTTATGAGCTTCACATTTTTCATCGGATCCAAATTTTCTTTCTGCCGTTGTATATTTAATAAAAATACCTTTAAAATGGTATAAAACATGTATAAACTTTTTTACTCACCAACGGCCAAATAATGAGTTTTAAGTTTTTTTCGGAAGTTTTTTCAGACAAAAATAATTTTATCTGAAAATCAGACAAAAATAATTTTATCTGAAAATATTGCTAACATAAGTTCGAACCAAATACACTTTTAATTATTGGCAACAAATAAAGCTTTGATTTGAGCTTGATCTGAGGACTTTAGCTCTCTTAAAACCAGAGATATTGATGGTTAAACATTAAAGTTTTAAAATATTTTTTTCTTCGGATTAAATAATATATAATTATATCAAAATATAATTATTTTTGAAATATTTTTGTTAAAATTCAGGGATTTTATTTTTTTTTAAATTTGAAAAACGAAAACGCATTAAAAAATCATTTAGATTAAAAAAAAATTTAAAAAAAAATAATTTTTTTCTTGACTTAGTCGGGAATCGAACTCAGGGTCCTCAAGAATTATATATTATCATATATGATGCATTATAGAAAGTTATATTACTATATATAAATAATATTTATTTCTAAATATTATCATAAAAAATAAATTAATCAATATTTTTAAGTTTAGTAAAAAATTAAAGCTTCTAAAACATATTTTCTTTAAAAAAAACAACTTTTTTTCTTAGCTCAGCCGGGGATCGAACCCAGGGTCCCTAGGAACCATATATTAACTTAAATGATGTAATATATAAAATTATATAACTATAAATAAATAATTTTTATTTTTCGATTTTATCATAAAAATTTAATTATTCAATATTTTTAAGTTTAGAAAAAACAAAAAGCTTTAAAAACATATTTTCTTTTTTAAAAAATTAAAAAAAAAAAAAGTTTTTTTCTGGGTTGAGCCGGGAATCGAACTCGGGGTCCCCAAGCATCATATATTATCTTATATGATCTTATATAAAGTTACACACAACTATTTAAGTTATATGCATTTTTTAAACATTTAACTTTTAAAATCCAATATGCATTTTTTTAAGTTTTAAAATACAATGGATTAAACAGATTTTTTTTCTATTTAAAAATTTATAGAATTTATATATATTTTTTGACTGATTTTAGGTGCTTTGAGAATCATATATAATTATACAAGCTCTCTTGTATACTTAAATAAAAATATATATGATGCAACATTAAAAAAAAATATTGAAATACTGTCATATAAAAGTATGCATAATTATATATAAAATATTGTGAAAGAAAAAAATATTTTTTATCTTATACAATTGTATAACATTTTATATGGCGTTACATGTGCCACCATTTAAAATTATATATAGAGTTTAAAAAAAAATTGTATTTATATGGTACCTTACAAAACTATATACGGTATCTCATAAGCCATTTATAATTATATCTTTGATAATATTAAAAAAATAAATGTTTGATGCCATGTATAGTTTTATATAACTGTATATAGAGTTATATGTGCGACCATATATAATTATATTTGAAATTTTTTTTTTTTCGTTTTTTAAGATGGAACCATATATAGTTTTAAATGGTTTCTTGTAAGTCATATATAATTTTAAATGGTTTCTTGTAAGTCATATATAATTATATATATAATGATACTGGATTTTTTTTAAATATGCTCGTATACGTTATTTGATATTAAGTCACATATAAATATGTATGCAATCAGATTAAGTTATATGTGTCACATATGATTATGTCTCCCACATGTATTTATATATTAATATGGTTATCATTAGATGTAATTTTATATAACTCCATTTAAAAAATTTGGAAAAACTCAATGCGAGATATAATTATGTACTTTGTTTGATATGAAAACATATTATTTCATATGGCTATATATACATACATCAAATAATGTAAAATTATATGTATTCATTTTTACTCGGGTAGAGCAAAATCTAACCATAATATTTATGTCTTATAGTCTCAATTTATTTTATATTGTATCAGTCCGGATCAAACTGATAAAACCAGATAGACCCATTTTACGTATCATATTATATATAAGACTATCTGTTCAGATCTTGTAGGATAACCGAAGATAATATTTGAAACAATTGTGTCCACCATATTTGGGATCTAATTTGTCACTGCGATATATAACTCTTTTTTACTCGGGCAGTTATATATAATTAAATCATGATTCCCCGAGTAAAAAAAAGTTATATGACGCAATATTTATTTTTATATGAACAGATATGCTTTTATGTAAATCCATATTAATTTTGATCCGAAAATTGGCGGATCGAATATTATACGATTATATCAAATTCTATTATTTTTGATAAAATAATATCAAATTTGATTTAGTTTGATCCCAAAAATGGGTCTATCTAATTGTATTAAATCATATCTTATCTGTTAAAATTAGATAAATTTTTATATAATTAGATATTAAATAATATATAATTATATCAAAATATAATTATTTTTGAAATATTTTTGTTAAAATTCAGGGATTTTATTTTTTTTTTAAATTTAAAAAACGAAAACGCATTAAAAAATCATTTAGATTAAAAAAAATGTAAAAAAAAAATATTTTTTTTCTTGACTTAATCGGGAATCGAACTCAGGTTCCTCAAGAATTATATAAAAATTTTATAAAAATTATATAAAAAAAAAAAATTAAAAAAAATTTCAAGCCTTAAAAAAAAATTATGAAAATTTTCCAAAGTCCCGGACACAAAATTTTTTGGCAATTTTTTTTGGAGTAAAAAAATCATTGAAAATGTTTTTTGGAGGAATTTTATTTTTTTGAAAAATTTTTTAGTTCCAAAAAATGTTTTTTTAATTTTCTAAGACACAAACATTTTTTGGAATTTTTAAATCCCTTATAAATGATTTTAGAAAAAAATTATAAATTTTTAATAATTTGCTAAGTCCCGAAAAAACTCCGAAAAATGTAATAAAAACTCTTCTAATTGATAATGTATCCAATCTGATAAAATAATTTCTAATTTCACGTTTAAAATTCCAAAAATTTTACCAGATTTCATCTAATTATATAAAAAATTATCTAATTTTAACAGATAAGATATGATTTAATACAATTAGATAGACCCATTTTTGGGATCAAACTTAATCAAATTTGATATTATTTTATCAAAAATAATAGAATTTGATATAATCGTATAATATTCGATCCGCCAATTTTCGGATCAAAATTATCTGTTCATATATAATTAAATATTGCGTCATATAACTTTTTTTTACTCGGGAAGTTATATTACTACATATATATAAATAATATTTATTTCTAAATATTATCATAAAAAATTAATTAATCAATATTTTTAAGTTTAGTAAAAAATTAAAGCTTCTAAAACATATTTTCTTTAAAAAAAAAATTAAAAAAACAACTTTTTTTCTTAGCTCAGCCGGGGATCGAACCCAGCGTACCTAGGAACCATATATTAACTTATATGATGTAATATATAAAATTATATAACTATAAATAAATAATAATTATTTTTAGATTTTATCATAAAAATTTAATTATTCAATATTTTTAAGTTTAGATAAAAATAGAAGCTTTAAAAACATATTTTCTTTTTAAAAAAAATTAAAAAAAAAAAAAATAGTTTTTTTCTGGGTTGAGCCGGGAATCGAACTCGAACCACGCATCATATATTATCTTATTTGATCTTATATAAAGTTACACACAACTATTTTAGTAATATGCATTTTTTAAAAATTTAACTTTTAAAATCCAATATGCATTTTTTTGTAATTTTAAAATACAATGGATTAAACAGATTTTTTTTTTTCTATTTAAAAATTTATAGAATTTATATATATCTTTTTTGACTGATTTTAGGTGCTTTGGTAATCATATATAATTATACAAGCTCTCTTGTATACTTAAATAAAAATATATATGATGCAACATTAAAAAAAAATATTGAAATACCCTAGTAAAAATATTATGCTAATTTTACTAAATAGATCTAATTTGATCCGTAAAATGGTTGTATCAAATAATATCTAATTGTATTACTTTAGATCAAAAAATATAAAAATTGATACAATTTGATCCTGAATTTGGTCAAATCTAATTAGATCAAATTGATCTTATAATATCTATTTTTATATAATTTGATGAGCAAAACCAAAATACGAATCTAATCATATATGGAGCAATATCTAACCATATAAAGTGGATCAACCGTATCAAAGTGATAGATAAAATTTTATATAAATTTATACGGAAGCATATTAACTCATATAAGATTGTATCAAATTATATATGATTAGACCAGAAAATTTTTACTCGGGTAATGTCATATAATAGTATGCATAATCCCAGCAAAAAAAATTCGAAGTAGTTCAAAACGAAGTAGACTTAAACTACCCTAGTAAAAATATTATGCTAATATTACTGAATAGATCTAATTTGATCCGTAAAATGGTTGTATCAAATAATATCTAATTGTATTACTTTAGATCAAAAAATATAAAAATTGATACAATTTGATCCTGAATTTTGTCAAATCTAATTAGATCAAATTGATCTAATAATATCAATTTTTATATAATTTGATGAGCAAAACCAAAATACGAATCTAATCATATATGGTGCAATATCTAACCATATAAAGTGGATCAACCGAATCAAAGTGATAGATACAATTTTATATAAATTTATACGAAAGCATATTAACTCATATAAGATAGTATCAAATTATATATGATTAGACCAGAAAATTTTTACTCGGGTATATAAAAAGTAGCAATTAGTGAATATTTTTTGTTACAAAAAAAGTAGTTTAAAATAACATCCAAATATGTCAATAAGAAGGAAAATAATATGGATTCCACTACTTTAGAACACTAAAGTCGGAATGAGTTTTTTTTTAATATTTTTCAAACGCAATGAAAAGAACATATTTATTTAAATTTATTTAATAGAGTTTTAGTCTATACTATAGTTCTATATATAATTGAAAGGCAAAAAGTTAATATTTGATAGGTTACAATTCCAGGAATAAAAACATTTTTTTATTTTTAATTTGTTTAATCTTTTTTTTTTTTTTTTTTGTAGCTTTGGGAATTACTTTGTTCCCCTTAGTTTAATCTTAAATTTGGTGTAAACTGATTTTGTTTTTATACCTTTTAACTACAGTATAGGGGGTACACAAATTTTGTCATTCCCCATAAAGAGAATCGTCGCCTAAAATGCAAAACAAAGTGACAACACATTTTTCAAAATCAAGTTATTGATTGTGATGCATTGTCCCCCTATAAAATTATCAAAATGTGATTAGCTAGTTGTGATACAATTCATTAACTGAAACCATTTCCAAAAATTCAGACCTATCCGATGAAAAATGACGGACTTATGAAAAAAATTAAAAAAATGTTTCACAACGTTTTTCGCTGCTACTTTAAAAAAGCAAAATGTGTTGGATTTTTGGTGACGATATATTATATTGATCAGTGATCGATTCTGAGAAGTTCTATGAACATCCCTCCGTCTGTCTGTATGTAACACGATGTATTCCAAAATAAAACAGCTATCCACCTGACGTTTGGTACAAATATTTTGTATAGTCCTAGGTAGGTTAAAATCGGAACGAAGGGGAAAAGTTTCACCTTGGAGAAGCGAACCAACCTCTAAAACGCAATTTTTTAGCGATCATTGTTTTTTGTCAAGCAAATGAAACAATTTGATGTCGGATGAAGTATAAAGTCCTGAACTTGGACCCAATTTTTTGAGGTACGAACACTTTTGTGAGCGTAAATACCCAGCAAAATTTTCTGTTCCAAATAATCGGTTCCGGAACTCATCAAACTATCCTGCAACCGGTTCTACTTAAAATTCCAGAATCAATAATTTTTGTTTGAAATTGTCCCGAAAGCAATCGTTTTTTAGAGCAAGTAGTTTTTTTGAAAAATAATTTTACATAGAAAATTTTGTTGTGATTACCGTAGAATGTATTCAAGAATCTATTGAACCAGGAATTTGTTCCAAAAAATTTTCCTGGGTATGTATAATAGGGTTATAACTTTTTTATGTCAAAAAAAGCTCATCCAACCACGCGATGGGCAATGTTGTACAGATAATAAAAATCATTTCTTTAGTTCATTTTGGTGAAAAAAAGTTCACGCACCAAATGCAATTTCTAAAACTTCCCCAGGAATATTTTTTTTTTAAACTTTTTTATTATACCCTCAAATGATAATTATTTAAAAAATACACTACTGAACATTTAAAAAAAAAATGATGCGACTGGGCCGCGACCTTACACGGTTAATTGCAATTGTTCTACTCATCACAAATCTGGTCTCCAAACTTTTCCATCACATCAAGTTTTTGGGAAAATTGATGTCAAAGCTTAAAAAAATCGCCGTTTTGTTAATTTTTGCCAAATCATAGCGGATGAACCCGATATGATAGCGACTTAAAAATAAGTCGAGGCTAAAGCTTAAACATTGCTCTTAAGGATTCTGAACTCTTTTGGTCAGTCGCCTTAACCCCTAGGGTACCAATTGTCTCTCAATGATGTCTTGTTCCCAAAAAAACGATTTTTGCCGCTACAAATCATATGAAAAAAAACCCTTATTCGAATGGAACGCCACCTTATAGTATAAGGCTTATAAACATGATAACAATTATTCTCCTGGTCACAAATCCGGTCTCCATACACAGAAAAAAATATCGTAAAATCAAGAGTAACAAAACAAATTGTTACCAACGAAATACTAGTTCAACAACGTTTTTAATTGTATCAACAATGTGTATTGTTAATGCGACAAAAATCCGGCTTTATTTCCAATTAAACGCATGAATTAAAATCATTGTTAAAGATTCCACAAAATTCACATTAATAACACAAACAATTTATAAACTCATTTAATCAAGCACAAATATATGCGACGATAGCACGGTGGTAGTGTGCTAAACTCGAATCATGAAGGTTTCGGGTTCGCTGCCAGTTGGCGGAACAGTTTTTTATTTTTGTTTTTTTTTTATTTGAGATTATTTTTTGTTATCCTATTTTTAGATTTTTTTTAAATTTGTGTGATGCAACATTATTATTTATTTTTAAATATGTGTAATGCCACATATTGAAATCACAGACACCTTATGTACGCATTTAGTCAACTTTAAATATACATGAGGAATAGCACGGTGGTAGTGTGCTAGCTTCGAATCATGAAGGTTGCGGGTTCGCCGCCAGTTGGCGGAACTTTTTTTTTTTAATTTCCAATTTTAGTTTTTTTTTATCATTCTAATTATAGACTGTTTTAAATATGACGTTTAGTCAAATACAAATATGTATAAGGATAGCACAGTGGTAGTGTGCTAGACGCGTAGCACGAAGGTTGCGGGTTCGATGCCAGATGGCGGTTGATTTTTTTTTTTTTTTTTTTTTTTTTTTTTTTTCTATTTTTAGATTATTTTTTATTCTATTTTTAGATTTCAGATTATTTTTTATTCTATTTTTAGATTTTACAAATTTTTCAATTAATTTCATTGTTAATGTAACAATGAATGAAGTTGATTTTTTTTTCAAAAGTTACAAATGTCATTGTTGTATTGACAAAATCCAATGTAGGCTCAGTTTCAATTAAATGTTTAATTGTATTAACAATGAAATTAATTGTATTGACAAATTTTTTTTTTCTGTGTACTTTGTAAGGGTAAAGCTCAAACATTGCTCTTAAAGACGTATAACTCAATTCATCAGTCGCTTCAACCTTTGGAGCACCAATTGTCTTTTAATAAAGTGTTTTCACCCAAAAACTTAGTTGAAGTCGCCATCACATCGGATTCATCCGCTATGAGTTTCCAAAAATGACCAAAACGGCGATTTTTTTGAACTTTGACCACAATTTTCTCAAAAACAAGATGTGATGGAAAAGTGCGGAGACCGGATTTTTGACCAGCACAACTAATGTAATCAAGTGTATAAGGTCGCGTCCCAGTCGCATTTTCGATGTTTAGTAATGTTATTAGAACATTGGCATCGTCAGAATCGCTTACTAAATCTACTTCCTAATGAATTCTAAAAATACACTTTTTAAGTAGTGCAAAAATGCTCTTAAATAGTGATCTTAAAGATGTAATTAAACTTTACATACAAAAGTATGAGTACTACTTTATATGTACTTAAAAAATGTAAAAAAAAACTACTTATTTTGCGCGACACCGCCATGTTAAATTCACTAGAGTTTCAGCAAAGTTAGAACTACTTTAGCAGCAATTGAACTACTTTTTATTAACATTTTAGTATGTTCTTTTTTTGCTGGGATTATATATAAAATATTGTGAAAGAAAAAAAATTTTTTACCTTATACAATTGTATAACATTTTATATGGCGTTACATGTGCCACCATTTAAAATTATATATATGGGGTTTTCACAGTGACGATTAAATTTGCCTTTTTTAGTTTGGTATTTGGCAAATTTGCCATTTTACTAAACGTCAAGTATTTGCCACCATTTTTTCTTTACATATCGTGAGCGCACTTTTCGTTTATAATTTGCACAAAATAACTTTAATTAACTTTTTACATTCACAAATTTGAAATAAACACAAAAAATATGTATGTTTCTTTTTGTATAAATATTGTTGTTGCCGCGTTCGAAATTTCAGCATAAACAATCACAGCTGTTGTCATTTTTATGTTTTTTTTTATTTTCACACTGGGTTTTTGTTTTTAGACAAGGTTTGAATTGGGCATTTTAAGAAAAATATGCCACATTCAAATTGGCATTTTTTTTGACGTTTGGCACATTTGCCAAATACCAAACTAAAAAAGGCAAATTTAATCGTTACTGTGAAAACCCTAATAGAGTTTAAAAAAAAATTGTATTTATATGGTATCTTACAAAACTATATACGGTATCTCATAAGCCATTTATAATTATATCTTTGATAATATTAAAAAAATAAATGTTTGATGCCATGTATAGTTTTATATAACTGTATATAGAGTTATATGTGCGACCATATATAATTATATTTTAAATTTTTTTTTTCGTTTTTTAAGATGGAACCATATATAGTTTTAAATGGTTTCTTGTTAGTCATATATAATTATATATGTAATGATATTGGATTTTTTTTAAATATGCTCGTATACGTTATTTGATATTATGTCACATATAAATATGTATGCAATCAGATTAAGTTATATGTGTTACATATGATTATGTCTCCCACATGTATTTATATATTAATATGGTTATCATTAGATGTAATTTTATATAACTTTATTTAAAAAATTTGGAAAAACTCAATGCGAGATATAATTATATACTTTGTTTGATATGAAAACATATTATTTCATATGGCTATACATTAGGGTGTCCCAAAAAAAAAGTTGTCAGGGCTCAAGCATAATTTGAAAGCTTATAGGGTAAAGTATTTTTGAGATTTTTTTCAGATTTTTCGGAAAAGGTTACAAGGTCGCGCAAAACGATTTGTTGTTGAAAAACCGCTTTGCCGACCATTTTTTTAACTTTGTTTATAAAATCGTCAATAACAACGAGTTTCTTCACTACTGAGGTAATATTTTTAAAGAAAATTGTCCAAACTTTATTTTTGTGTGCATAAACTATAAGTTTTGGCAACACTTTTGCTCATTTGGGTATCCTACATTAGATTTTTTCGTAAATTTTCCATAAATTTTGAAAATAACGCTTTGTAACTTTTAAAATTTCTATGAAAGTCAAAAAAAGTAATAATGCTGTTTGAAAGATAAATTAATTCTTTATAATTTAGCAACAATAATTTTTGAATTCGCTCTTACCGTTCCAAAGTAATACCATTATAAAGCTTTCAACTAGAGATGGGCACCAATCACGTGATTAACGTGAATCACGCATGAATCACGTGATTCGTGAGTAATTTTTTTTTCTAATCACGTGAGCGTGCGTGAGCGTGAGTAACACAAAAAAGTTCGTGCGTGATCGTGCGTGAGTAAAATTCTTGCGTGAATTTTTCTTGATTTTTTTATGGGTTCGTGTCTATTTTGATATAACCTTATACGAAAAATGGTTTCATAAGATTTGATCAAATAATATCTAATAATATCAGTTTATATAACTTTATATCGACTTTGATACGAGTTTTGGTCTAATCCAATGATATAAAATTATATCCAATTATATTAAAATTTATACAATTTTATAAACCGGATGTTTTTTTTTTAGTTTTTAATAAAAAGTTGAAAAATTTAAATAATAAAAATAAGTTGTTCTTGAAAAAAACTTAGAAAAATTTCAAAAAATGGAGTCATGTAAAATTTTATATAAAACACTTAGAAAATATTTTCAAACAAATTTGTGTTTGGAAAAACTTAGAAAAATTTTAAAAAATTGAGTCATATAAAATTTTATATAAAACACTTAGAAAATATTTGCGATAAAAAAAAATGTTCCTTGAAAAAAACTTAGAAAAATTTAAAAAAATGGAGTCATATATAATTTTATATAAAACACTTAGAAAATATTTGCGTTAAAAAAATGTTCCTTGAAAAAAACTTAGAAAAAATTTTAAGATGGAGTCATATAAAATTTTATATAAAACACTTAGAAAATCCCGAGTAAAAAAAATAATCTGGTCCTTTATGTAATTATATCTTAATTAATCTGGTAGCAGCTCTTAATTGATCTAATCTGATCTCAAAATTGGCTGTATCAGAAATTATCTAAAATTGTCTAATAATATCATATATGATATTGTTAGATTTAATTAGATCCGAATTTTGGTCTAATGTGGATTTGTAAAATTTTATCAAATTATATTAAAAATTAAATAATCTGATATTTCATATAAATTAAAAAAAAAAAAAATTTGGACCATAAATTTTAAAACTTAAAACAAATATTTTTATGTAGTTACTGAATTCATTTAGGGTTTTTTTTCTTTTTGGGTTATATTAAAATTAGAATTAGCAACAATCTTCAAAGTTTTGTTTTTTTTTTTTTAATTATTTTAATTTGGTAAAAATATAAATTAATTTTTGTTATAATTTTTATTATTTGTTTTTCTTTTCAACAATTTTGATTTTTTTTTGTATAAAATTACATAAAATAATATCAAAATTAACTTAGAAAATTTTTGCTTTTTTGCTGTAATATAATATATTATTTGACATGGTACCATATATATTTATATGTGGAGTTGTATTTAATTTGGCCAATCTTGTATATTTATATACGGCATATATAATAACATATGTGACCACATATAATAATATATAACATTATCTGAGACTATATTGGAAATTATTGAAATATTTTTTCCAATACATAATTTTATCTAGAAACATATAGTGTCAGATATAAACATATACAAATCTATATTCCTATACAATATTGTATATGACTATATCATTTCTTTTTTACTCGGGTCGGATTAAAAGGTGTACGGTTGATATAATTATATAAAATTATATGAGGGTCAATACAAAATTTGTTTTTCTGTATAATTTAACATAAAATTATATATAGCTTATTCTGTTCCATACAAAACTAAATATCTTTCCAATTAACCAAACATTTTCTAAGTTTTTTACCCTAGTAAAAATATTATGATAATTTTTGTAATTAGATCTTATTTGATCCGTAAAATGGTTGTATCAAATAATATCTAATTGTATTACTTTAGATCAAAAAATATAAAAACTAATACAATTTGATGCTGAATTTGGTCAAATCTAATTATATCAAATTGATCTTATAATATCTATTTTTATACAATTTGATGAGCAAAACCAAAATACGAATCTAATCATATATGGAGCAATATCTAACCATATAAAGTGGATCAACCGTATCAAAATGATAAATATAATTTTATATAAATTTATACGGAAGCATATTAACTCATATAAGATTGTATCAAATTATATATGATTATATCAGAAAATTTTTACTCGGGTAGGCAAAGTATAAGAAACTTTTTAAAATGTTCCTAAACATTTCCTTGTCAGGGTTATGTATACATATCACCTATCTGGTTCGAAGCGTACCCAAAATTTTTTTTTGTTTTAGAAAATTATATGTTTGGTGAATGTATCGTTGACCTGTGGTGTATCTCAACCTAAACCAAAAAACACTAGGATTTTATATGTTTTTATGCAATTAGATCTAATTAGATCCACCAATATATGGCAATGTCTGGTCAAAATTCGGATGAAATCAAATCATATTTTATACAAGTTGGTCTTTTTTAATGCAAAAAGATCCACCATTATTCGGATCAAATTGCGTATAAATATATATTGTGTTACATATCATTATATATTGCATCATATACAAATTTTTACTCGGGTATACAAGATCTGCAAGCTTTGAAAGGTCTGCAAGGGTAGTTTGCTACCAAGAGCGAATACCGCTTATAATTTCAGAAAAAAAAGATGCAAAATCAAATTTTTTTGCATCTTTTAAAAATTGCGAAATTTGAAAAAACTGCATTATAATAATGGAATTCACGTCAGAAATTTTAGTCTTGCAAAATTGCGCAATGTCAAAATTGCAACTTTTTTTGCTTGTTTCTTTGTGAATAAAAGCAATTGTATTTATATTAAAATAAATTGCAAATCTTTTCTTGCAACTACGCATCATATAAAAGGTAATAGAAAAATAAAAATTAAAAAAAAAAAAATTTAAGAAAAATGTTGCAATATTGCACTGTTGCAAGGGTCAAAAAATTCTGAAGTGAATACCCTGAATATTTGTAATTTAAAAAAAAAAATAAAAATTGGCAAAAAAAAAAAATACTTGTTAGAAATGGGTGGGATTTGAACCCATGTCCCCAAAAAACAAAATATCAAAACGAACCACCTACCTATACAGCTATTTTGCTTATAAAATTTTGTTGTCTAAATTCAAATTTCAAATTAAATGGTTTCATTAAAAATGTAATTATACCTAAGCCTTCTAGGTGGAACGAAAAATGGAATTAATGCAAGCAGATCCGGGCAGTCAATAATTCCATTAATTAAATCAAAAACAAATATAAAAAACTCAATTTGCCTACGCAATTCCAAAGTCTGAATTCCTAACCACGAACATCGCAACTCATATGTAGGCAAAGGATTTACCAATCTTACAAATGAAAGAACAAACTTCAATTTTTTTTTTGAACTCTTTCAATACGAGAAACATGATTCTCACTATGAGGAGCCCAAACAACAGTAGCATACTCTAACTTCGATCTAACAAGGGATGTGTATAATAATTTAAGTGTATTTGGACCCGAAAATTCTGTACAATTTCTTTTTATGAAGCCAAGCACTTTATATGCCTTAGGATTAGATTTTCTAACCAGGCTTTTAAGGTCTGTTTAAATAAAAGGGTTAAAAAAAAAGTTTGGGTACGGGTTCGGGTTCGGCCGAACTTTGCAAAATTGACCGAAGTTCGGGTTCGGGTACGGGTTCGGTCTGAAAAAGTGCGTTGGGTTGGACGTTAGATCTAATAAGATCTAGTAACAGATATAATTAGATCTTATTATATATCGAAAATGGGGGCTAAATTCAAGACATAATTTGATATAAACAGATATAATTTGATCTTATTTAATTTAAATTTGTTATACATATTACCCCCACTGGGGGTTAGTCTCTAAAAATAAACATATTTGTGCCTTTCTTGTTTGAATGGATCAGGCATTATTAATTTATGCAACGTTTACTTAAAAAATCAGCGGATTAAAACAAATATCCCATATTTAAATAAGTTTAATTTAATACCCCATATTTCAGAATAAAAAAAATGAGTATCATGATTTTATTGCTGGAAATTTCATTCTCATATTATGGCAAATAATTTACTGACCTTGTTTAACATATTTTTTATTTTTTATTGCTCTATTGCAGATGTCTTCCTTTACTAATCAACATGGCGTTTTGGTTCAAATTTATAATTGGTACTAATAAATAATAAGTTTTTAGCATACATTCTCTTTAAGAAATTCTCACAATAAATTTATAAAAATATTTTTTTAGTAAATAAAAATAAATCTATTTTGGACTACATTAATTTAATTAATCTCTTATTAATGGTTTCATGTAGAAACATTTTTGTTAAAGCAATTTAAACTGTAATTGGAACTTTAACCCCGCGCTGAAGGGGGAAGAGATGGCCATTTTTCAGTTTTTTGCGTTTATCTCCTATTTTATGAAGAGAAACCAAGTCATCTGGCATACACTCAACCAAAAATCATTGTATTCCCAAAGAAAATCGTTGTAAATTCAACAGAAATCATTGTTGATTTTGACCCTACAAATATTTATGTTGGTTTCAATAAAAATTGTTGTCAGTTTTTGTAAAAGTTGATCAACTCAATTTTTTATAAATCAACTCGTATTTTTTGTAAACTCAACTCATATTTTTGTTGAAATAAGAAATTTTATTAATAAAAAAAAGCTTGTTGTTATTTGTAAATATTCTTTTATTAAGTATAAATCACAATATTTTTTAGAATTATCACCGGCTTTTTAAGCTGCAATATTTAAATACGAGATTTTCACACACACTTCGTTTATGTTATGCACTCGTAAGCCATTCTCCAGTTTTCTAATGACACCAAATCAAAAACCTTAAAAAAAAAACAAAAAAAATTATAATATAGTATGAATACATAAAGTAATCAATGTATTTTATTACTTACCAAATATTTACAGAGCAGAATCTGATCATCAGATCCTATTTTTATTTATTTTAATAATATTAAATATTTTTATAAGAAACAAACACGTAAAATAATTTTATAAGAGACAAACAAATTTCACATTGCAATGCATTGCTACCAACTTGATAGTACAAAAATGAACGAACAGGGTTGTTTTTTCTTTTTTGGTTTTATCTATTGAATTCTCTATAATCGTTGTAAATAGTTGATTCAACTTTACTGATTATTCAACGATATCAACATTAATTTTTGTTGAATACAGCAATATTCTGTAAAACTTGATCTACAATGGGTTTACTAATTTTTCTACTAAGATATTTCTATGAGTGTAGTTACTTCAAACTCTGTTTGCAACTATTTATTTTATTCCTTAAGGTGCGTTCACACAAGAAATAAATCTCGATAGAAAAATCGAAAATGTGTCAACTCTAGCATTTTTAAATATCATCTCTAAAAAAAATAGTTTTTGTCTACGTTATAATTTTTTTTATTAAACAAAATACAGACTTCAAATCAAAAATAATATCAATATCTTCCAAAAATCTGTGACAGTATCAAAAAAAAAGTAACAAATAATACGTTTTAGAGGAATTTGATTTGACACAATTATTGAAAAAGTCAAATTCACAGGTACAGAGAGTCGTTTTTTGGTCTTTGTCTGAGTCCCCGCACAACAATGTCGGAGCGGTTGACGGTTTCGGTCACGAGAGAGTATACACAGTAAAAAGTTTTGGGTTAAATTTAAAACCTATCGGAACATATTTTAAACCACCTTGGAATTAAATTGAAAGTTAAATCCGAAATGGTTTATATGTTAAACCATATAGGAATTAAAAATTTGTTTTTCTTAATGTTATTTCTTTTAGTTTTATTTTAATGCCAAAAAATAATTAAATTTCTCTCTTAAAAAACTAATAAAAAATAAACGTCAAACGTCATCAACAATTGTATTTCATCAAGTTTAAAATAAACACTGAACAAGGAATTGAAAACAGATGTTGTATTGAGTGAGCAAAAAAAAATTATTCATTCAATGAAAGTGTGGCAAAATGTTTGCAATGTACGGAAAAATAAAAATTTATAGATAATTTTATGTTATCAAAATTTGTGATCCAGAAAGTGAAGTTTTGATTCCGACCGGAATATAATTATCAAGTAAGTATTGACTACAAACGTTTTGCAATCGTTTTTAATTAATTTTTGTTTAACCTTACTTTTAGACCAGCTGAATCTTAAAGCAGAAGGCAGAGACTGGAATTTTTGATCGGGCAGTACATTCATTAACTTTGAAAACCTTCCATAAATAATTAATTATACAATACTGATCCAGCAGCTGCTTTTGTTTCTTTTTGATGGAACGACATCAACAAACCGTGCCGAAATTGATTTGGAAGACCCCCAGGAATGCTTTCGTAATATAGAAGAATTATCACGTATCCATGTAGTTTTACTGAGTTTGGGTGAAAAATGCATCAACATTCCTCTTCATTTTAACTTTATTCAGGTATTTGATCTGTATGTTAAGTCGTCTTATTTATTTAATACACAAAAATATTAAAAAAAAACATAACCTTTTGTTTTATTTATTTTTGGGTAAATTTTATGAAAGGGGTACTAATTTTAGTCCTGCCTAGATTAAAATTAACACCCGTTTAGGTATACAATTGTTTACATTAATAAGACTATTTGGGAATTATTTTAACACCAAAAAAAAGGTTAAAAAGCCACTCTCTCACTCTCTTTTTATCTCTTTAAAAGTACACTTTTAATGGAATAAATGTAATTCTTTTTGTCTTTGATATTTATACGGAGTTCACACTACAGAATTTGTACTCGTTTAAGCCACTTGTTTAAAAAAGTAAACAAAATCGTTCACACTACATTTTGCTCGTTTAACGCTGAGTGTTTAACGTTTGTAAACAAACGCACATAACCTAATTCTGAAAAAAATTGCAAAAATATTTCTAAAATCTTTTTAAACTTTGGCGGAAGACAAGATATTTTATTTTTTTATAACATTTACATAACACTACTACACGGAACACCTTTTTATTGACTCATTCCAAGTAAATAGGAAGATTTTTCTGTTTTTTGTTCCGGACCTGTCCGAAGCTGTTTGCATATTTATACTTCAATGGAAGGCGAAATTCACTATTAGTGCAGCTTTTCCAATATAATTATAAATAAAACACACAATTTTTTCTGATTTTTCAGTAGTTTTTATTAGTTTTTTAAATATTTATAATTTCTCAATTTTCCAATGTTTTGCTAAGAAAATGGCAGACAGATACAGAAGCTGGTTGCTATGAAATGTTTTTTTTTGGCATAGAATAAAGAAAAATTAAAAGGAAATATACCGAACCCTGCCTTTGAAATGTTTAGCGAAATGTTCAACAGGGAAACAAGTCGAATTTGATTGTTTAGCTGAACAACCAAATGTATGGGGGAACAAGTCAAATTTTGATTGTTTAGCGCTTAAACATTCATGAGATGTTTAACGGCGGTAGTGTGAACTCCATATTATACACACCAGCTAGGAATTAAAATTAACCCAAAACTTTTTACTGTGCAGGGGATTAGAAAATGTCTTGTGGTCGTGAGTATAAAGAATTAATTTCAATAATGATAACTCTGATAATTTTTTACTTAATTACGAAATAATTTCGTAAAACAAAAAAAAAAATATTTCGTTTATTTTACGAAAATTTTCGTAAAACACAAAAATTTATTGCGTTTATTTTACGAAATTTTTTTGTAAAATACAAAAATAATTTCGTTTATTTTACGAAAAAATTTCGTGCATTTCGTACATTGTACGCAAGAATTTCGTGGTGCGAAACAACGAAATTTTTCGTACAATGTACGAACGTTTTCGTACATATAAGGCAGGAATTTTTTTCGGTGTACATAAAAAATTTTTATATCAGATTATCACCTAATAATCGATATATCGAAATTTTGCTTCAATTTTACCTAAATTTGGCAAAAAAATAAAAATTGTATTGTAAATTTCACAAAGAAACAATTTTTTAAAATTAGTTTTTCTACACCGAAAAAAATCCATGCAACATTTTACGAAAAAAAGTTTCGTACTTTTTATTTTCGTAAAATACACGAAAGTAGACTACATATTACGAAAAACTTTAGTACTGAATTTCGTATTTTTACGAAAGTAACGAAAATGATTAGTAAATATTTTTTTCGTAATATTTACGAATGTTGACTACATATTACGAAAAAAATGTTGTAAAAACTTTTGTAATTTTACGAAAGTAACGAAAAAAAGAATGTAAATGATTCTTTCGTAAAATATACGAATGTTGACTGCATATTACAAAAAACGTGTACAGACTTTCGTATTTTTACGAAAATAATTCGTAAAAACTTCTTTCGTAAAATATACGAAAGTGGACTTTATATTACGAAAAAAAATAATCAAGAATTTTGAAATTTTACAAAACTAATGAAAAAAGAAGAAATCTTTAAATGCATGCTTAAAGGGTGTTTTTATGCCCTCCAACTACAGTATTGGGGTATAATAAAAAAATATCGGTCGGGGACCCCATAAAGTATATGTATTATTGATCCATGATAAATTCTAAGGCATTCTGTTTTGTTAAACAAATGAAACATTTTTATGTCAAAAAAAATTTAAAGTAATGAGCTTCGACCCAGGGGATTAGAAAATGCCTTGTGGTCGTGGGTATAAAGAATTAATTTTAATAATGATAACTCTGATATTTTTTTACATATTTGGGGTAATAAAAATTCGGCACAGCCGACTTAAAAGCTCTCTCATCTCAACATATCATCATAAGTTCTTGTAGTGTGAACGTAGCCTAAAACAAAATCACTGTAAATAATGAATGAAATCTTATAAGTCTTTTTTAAGAAGAAACAATTAATTGCTTGGAAATGTTGCTGTCAAAACGTTTAAAACGTTGTTCTTATTCTCAAGAAAGAATTTTTACATGTAATTTCGTTAATTTAAGCATTTTTTTTTATTTACCAAAAAATTTTCGTAAAAATAAAAATATTTCGTTTATTTTACGAAATAATTTCGTAAAACAAAAAAAATATTTCGTTTATTTTACGAAAATTTTCGTAAAACACAAAAATTTATTGCGTTTATTTTACGAAATTTTTTTGTAAAATACAAAAACAATTTCGTTTATTTTACGAAACAATTTCGTGCATTTCGTACATTGTACGCAAGAATTTCGTGGTGCGAAACAACGAAATTTTTCGTACAATGTACGAACGTTTTCGTACATATAAGGCAGGAATTTTTTTCGGTGTATTTGACGTTCATGTCTGATCTAATACGAAGAAACTCCCAGCAAATTTTTGCATTACTGGTAATGAGTATAGTAATTAGTAATAATTATTGGTATGTACTTACTCATTGCATGAAACACTACTTTTGCTATAAAGGCCGTGAGGCAAAAATAATAAGTGCCTACAAGCTTACGAGTAGGGAGATAAATAACTACTTACCTATAACGAGTAAAATAAGGAGTTATTTATAAAGGCGCGTTTACACGGGAGAGAAAACTGCTACACTGAAAAAAAAATTTACCATTTTTAAAGCATGTTGAACTTAATTTAAAAAAAGGAGGGTATGCGAGGGCTCCAAAGATATTAATTCTTCTTCCAAGTATATTTTTTCCTAAAACATAGTAATGCATTTACTTAAATATATCTTAACAGAAAGTAAAATTGTACTTAATATAAGTTTAATTGTTTTTATCTAGAGGAAAAATATTTTTTTTAAATAAGTAAAAATTTCCTTAAACTTACGGATTCTGTGGACCCTATGGAGTCCCAATGTGAGGACCGTACGGGCCCCCAATATATGGGGTCCGCCCATGAGTATGTGCGTACACTATTATAGTGTCACTATTGATTTTGATCCAAAATTTTGGTCAGAATCGCTCTATCTTGCTTAGTTTTCGAGATATGGGAATGGGGTTTTGAGAAATTTGATCATGAAATAACTCGAAAACTATAGCTCGGAGGGCTTTCGGGTCTTCGGCGGTCATATTCTACAAGTTAAGGACTACAAAAATGCCTTTAGAATTTTTTTCGTATCTGCAGTATTTGCAGAGTTATAGGCATTTGAAAATTCCGCGAAAATCTAAATTTGGATTTAAAGTTAGGGTCTCATGGGGTCTCCAGATGGGGCCCCTAGATGGGGTCCCCAAAATACCTTAAGTATTTTTTCCTTAAGTTAAGTAAATTTTTTCTTAAACAGATGAAGATATGGATTCAAATAAAGTCAATGAAATCAATAAAATAAAGATTACTTTTTTCTTAAATTAAAACAAAAATTGATTAAATTAAAGAAAATGCGTTGTGGAATTAAAGATTAGTACTTATTTGATATAAGGTCTTGAAAATGTCTATACTATTTTTAAGTAAGTTACGTACTTATTTATTTTTTTTTGCACACAATTTCAATTTTTTTCTTTTAAGTAAAACAAAATTTTGTAATAAACCCTATTTTTCTTAAATGCAATCAATTCGCCATAAACGTAAAGAATATTTAACTTAATTTAAAAAAACAAATTAAGGAAAACTTTTGTGCTTTTTTAAGTATTTGTATGTACTATCTTCAAGTTAATTTTCTTTGTTTTAAGTAAAACCACCTTATATTAAGATAAGTTGAAGTAAATTCAAAAAAATTTGTTTGCTTAAATTAATAACAGTGTTTATTTAATTTTAGTATAGTTATTTTTTTCAGTGTAGAGAGTCCCCGCACAACAATGTCGGTGACGTTTTTTTTCATACAAATTTGGCAAGAAAAAACGCTCGACCGAAAACAGCTTGAATAAAATCAATTTTATTTTTGTGTCGGTTTCTCTCTCTCTTTTAATTTTTGATATGAAAATGCTGCCACAATTTTATAAATATTTCGATTATTTTCGATAAAGTAAACAAAAAAATATGATCTCTAAAAAAAAAAATATTTAAAATTCTAGAAAAACACAAAAAAAAACGAAACAATATAAGAAAATCAAATTGATAATAAAAAAACAAAAAAAAATAATTAAAAACTGTCGAAAAAGTGAAAAATAGTGTAAATAACAACGCCTGACTGAATTTCCCGCTGCCGCCTTTGTTTTGCGCCTACACAGTAAAAAGTTTTGGGTTAATTTTAATTCCTAGCTGGTGTGTATATATATCAAAGACAAAAATAATTACATTTATTCCTTTAAAAGTGTACTTTTAAAGAGATAAAAAGAGAGTGAGAGAGTGGCTTTTTAACCTTTTTTTTGGTGTTAAAATAATTCCCAAATAGTCTTATTAATGTAAACAATTGTATACCTAAACGGGTGTTAATTTTAATCTAGGCAGGACTAAAATTAGTACCTAAAATTTACCCCAATACTGTAGTTGGAGTGCATAAAAACACCCTTTAAGCATGCATTTAAAGATTTCTTCTATTTTTTTTTTCGTAATATAAAGTCCACTTTCGTATATTTTACGAATTATTTTCGTAAAAATACGAAAGTCTGTACACTTTTTTTTGTAATATGTAGTCAACATTCGTATATTTTACGAAAGAAGAATTTACATTCTTTTTTTCGTTACTTTCGTAAAATTACAAAAGTTTTTACAAAAATTTTTTCGTAATATGTAGTCAACATTTGTAAATATTACGAAAAAAATATTTACTAATCATTTTCGTTACTTTCGTAAAAATACGAAATTCAGTTCTAAAGTTTTTCGTACTATGTAGTCAACTTTCGTGTATTTTACGAAAAAACTAAGTACGAAACTTTTTTTCGTAAAATGTTGCATGGATTTTTTTCGGTGTAGGGTTGATAGATCATTAGATTACCTTTAATTTAAAACAAAAAACAATGAAATCGATCAATTTGATCCGGAGATATTTTAATTTAAGTAAAACCACTTTTTTTAAATGATGAAAATTTCAAAAGTCGGCAATATCTCGGAAACTGTTTTACTTCAAAAATGAGAGGATTTTCGGATTCAGCGTAAGATTTTACATAAAAAATCGATGCAAAATGTCGTGGATTGCAAATTCGTTTTTAATTTGTAAACTACTTTTAAGGTGCGTTTAGACGGGAAAAAAACCCCTAGATTTAGAGTAAAACACAACTCTGTGGTAATATTATTTTGACTTTAAAAATTGTTGTGTCAAATCCATAGAAAAAAATAGAAATGAAACAGAGTCGTATTTCGCTTGAATAAGTATTAGTGACAGCACATTATGTAACTTTTGACCAGCGATGCGCACACACATACTATAACATTTATGCTTGTGTGGGTAGTAGCAAGCGAAAAGTCAACAAATTTGCTCAAGCAACAGAATTTTATAGTGTATGTGTGTTGACAGCGCACAAGCAGCGCCTATTCCCGCGGGAATAGGAATTACAAAAATGCGTATGACTGCTTTTGACGTTTAATAAAAACAATGCAACATAAAGGAGAACAACAACAAAGCAAACAACAAAAGAGAAAAAAAAAGTTTTTAAACTATCAATAGTGCGTATTTTCTTTAAAAAATCGTTGAATAAAGCAAAATAAACAATTCATTTAATTAAATAAAAGACAAATATCACTTTTTAAAAACAAAGAATCTAATTTAATATTCGGGGCTATTCCTGTTGTCATAAACGCGTTTAAAACGCGACGAAGGTAATTTTTGGTATTCCTGAATACGTTGGGGATGATACAGACGAGAAACATATGTTTTTTCGTTATCGTCGACATTCGACGTATTCCTCAATTCGTCTTCGACGCCAGATTCATACAATTTTGTTCGACATCTTTTTTGGCGCGTTTTTATAGAAAAATGTGTTTTTTTTTTAACTAAATCATTAAAACTCATAGAATTTTCTTTTAAATATCAATTAGGTGTTTTATTTTTGTATAAATTATGTAATAAAAATGTCTCCGGCAGAATAAAAACCATGAAAATGCAAATTGCATTTGTTCCCGGACTGTGCCACACAGGGACGAATTTTTGTTTATGGCGATTTTTTGTTTAATTTCTGAAGTTTAAAATACTTATTCTTAATTTTTTAATTATATATATTATAGTAAGATTGAAAATAAATATAAAATATGACCCGCAATATAATTTTAATTAATTTGCAATTCATGTTATTTTATATGTTTTGTTGTTTTTTTGTGTTTTGCTAGTGATGACAAAAATTAATCGATATTCCTTCACCGATACCACTGAAGTATTGTAGAATGTGGTGAAACTCGGTCGTCGAAAGTGAAACTCATTCGACGTCGAAGTGATGCGCGTATTTAGAAATAAGGATGATTAAATACGTGTGAGATGAGGAAGAACAAGCATTTTTCCACCATATTGGAAAATACATCAAATACAACACTGCGTACCTTCTAATCTTTTCTATGGTCAAATCTCATTTCTTTAATACACTCAAAATAATAATTCTGTTAAATTACAGAAAAACTCTGCTAATTTAACAGATTACACCATTCTTTTCCAGATAGCAACATTTCTTGGTAATTTTACTATGAAACTCTGTAAAATGATTTTGACAAAAAAAAAAAACTGTTAATTTACAAAGTTTATAGTAAAATATTGGTTAAATATGAGTGCCTTTTGACAGAGAAAACTCTGTAATTTTACTTTAAAACCCTGTAAAATGATTTGGACAAAAAAAATGGTTATTTACAAAATATTGGTTAAATAAAGCACCATTTAGCAAAGAAACACTCTGTAAATTTACATATATGTATTTGTAAAATGCATTTAATGCAAATCATTTTACTGAAAAAAATCTCTAAATTTACAGAGTTTAGTTAAATGTATGTTATTTTGAAAATTTTTTATAAGATTTCTGGAAAGATTTTTTGTTTTTTTTGACAACTTTTTTTTGTACTTTTTAATTTTTTTTTCTTAAAAAAAAATATGGATAAATTATATATGGCTCAATTTCAAATTATATATGGACCTGTATATTTTTTTTAGTCGGGTATGAACATGTGACTTCGATTTTTTCCCTTAGTGTATTTCGGATAATCAAGACACAAGTGATGGTTTAAACAGAAGTGCAAAAATGCAGTCAAATCCAGAAAAGAAGCGTTCAGTAACTGCCCGTGTAAAAAAAATTACTATATCAAAACATATCTGCTTTGATAAAAACATGTATGGATCATATATAAATTGATGTAATCAGATCTTCTCCATATATATTCATATCTGCTTCAGATATTTACAGATATGATCAGACATTTTCAGATTTGTTCAATTGATTGACTCAATTGACGAATCTTAAAATATCTGAAGCAGATATGAATATATATGGAGTATATCTGATTGCATCAATTTATATATGATCCATATATGTTTTTATCAAAGGAGATATGTTTCGATATAATTATTTTTTTTTACACGGGTAGTGTTCGAAAAAGGCGAGAACCTTGTGCACCAAAATACCTAGACGCGGAAAGGTTCTTTACGACGGCGTCTACGTGCGAAGGTTCTTTCTGCTCCTCGGGCCAGCAAGACCTTTTGGTATAATGCTAGTTCGTCTGTTCCAACTCTTTTAAAGGACGATCAAGTGTTCTCCTACCCGGTTGATAACCTCTTCTCTGATCTCATTGCAAGAAATTTTTTCTTGCCGAAAAGCAATTAGCCACTGTCAGTTCTCGAAAGAGTATAACATGCTGTGCCTTCGATTTTCTATCGGGCCCGATCAGTCGAAAGGGTTCTTGCGGATCTCAACATTCAAAAAAATCCTGCCTTATATTTATGAAAACGTTCGTTCATTGTACGAAACATTTCGTTGTTTCGCACCACGATTTTATTTTCAAATAACGAAAAAATTTCGTAGAATAAACGAAATAAATTTGTATGTAATCTTTCGTAAAATAAACGAAATATTTATACCCTACACCACACTGTGGTATAGGGTATAATGAGTTTGTGCTGATGTTTGTAACTACCCGAAATACTTTTAAGTATACCGATTGACTCAGAATCAATTTTTGAGTCGATCTAGCGATGTCCGTCCGTCCCACAGTGGTTTCCCCCATTGGCCAAAAATAAAAAAAAATTATGTTTTTTTTTCTAAGCTTTATTGCACAAAATTTATTGATAACACTCTAAATTTTATGAATCTAACCAATTTTCTGATTTTTTTTACGAGATTTGATGTTTGTGTTCGTTGGAAGTGCATGGTGAAAAATTGCATTTTGTTTTGTACTATTTCTTTTTAAGAATATAAGTAAAGTGAAATATTTTTTAATTGTTGTTATTTTTAACTTAATATTGCAATTTTATGTTATTTGACTTACAGTTCTGAGTAAAGAGAAAACACTTTTTTTTTAAAGAAATTGTCCTTCCCCCTTATATTTTTTAGTGAAAAAATTTGCCGTTTGACGATTCCGCATTTTTGGGCAAAGCTATTTGCTGCTAGCTGTGATTTTTAAGATCTGCAACCAAAAACAGTTACTAGTGTCCGCCAGAATACACCTATTTTGGCCGAATATTCTGCCAAATTTTCACTATTCGACCGAAACCAAAGCCGCAGCCGAATGCTCAAAAAAAATATTTTTGTATTAAAAACAAGAAAAACAAGTAAGAGTGTCAAATTCGGCTGTGCCGAATCTTTTATGCCATCCAACATGAAAAAAAAAAAAATCAAGGGTCGTTTTCTTTTTTTTAGAGGGGGGGGAGGTCGGCAGTGGTTATTAGGGGGGGGGACCAATTTCCCCAGAAATATATGTTTAAAAATCTTTCTTATGCTTTTTGCACTTAAGAAATACAAGTTTATCATTATTTTAACACTTTTTTTAATCCACGCCCACAAAAAGGGGCGGGCTGAAAAAAACAATGTTTTTAATCCCCCGGGTCCAAATTCAGAACTTTGAGCTTCTTGAGGCACAAAAATGTTGCATTGGTTAAAGCTAAGTACTCTGTTTCTTACGGTGAAAATTTCACTTAAACTTTAAACGCCTCAAATTGCAATAAAACATTTAAAAATCAAGAACTTTTGACAATGATAAGAAAGAAACGATCATAACAAAACTGAAATGTCACTTTTTCACGGCAATTTAAATTGTCTTGTATAATAAAAATGAGTGAAAACTTTTTTAACAATTTCCCCTTAATTCCTCGCGTTGCCAATTTTTTTTTTTTTATATGGAGTTTGACAGATTTTTTCCCGTGAAACCGAACAGAGTACTTAGCTTAAACAAAAACACAAAAAATCATGTAAAAATATGGTGTTTTTCAGAGGTTGGTTTAGTTCCTAAAGGGGACATTTTTTTCCCCTAGTCCGATTTTGCCCATCTCCGAACTTAGCCAGCCTATGACCATAAGACATATTTGTGCCAAACTTCAGGAGTATAGCTCTTTTATTTTGGGCTGTATTGTGTCTTTCACAGACAGACGGACAGACCGACAGACGGACGGACATCCCTAGAATATCTTAGAATCGATCACTGATCAATAATTTGGGGTCCTAGATCGATATTTCGATGCGTTACACACGGAATGACAAAGTGAGTATACCCCCATACTGTGGTTGGAGGGTATAAAAAGTAAATCTTAAAACTAGTCCTTAAGCCAATTAACCATTCAAAGATCAAATGGCTACTGTGGCTACAGTTGTTAATATTTTTTCCTACAAATTTGCAAACTTTAAGTTCTTCGGGCATACTATGTGCTGAACAATTTTGAAGCCCCTTGTTTTTTTAGTTTTGGATATATTGATTTTTGACCGCTTGTCCATATAAGGGAAACCACTGTGCGTCCGTCCGTCTGTCACACAGTGGGGAAAATTTACTTTTTTTTTCCGATTTTGCCTACAGGTCGCAATTCTTAACCGATTTTAGTTTTTCTTCTTTTGTATTTTAGCTAAAAAAATTCCTCATCGGTCTATTATGGTGGATTTTTAAAAATCGTTTTTGTTTTATTTGAATATTTTTTTAAAGTTCAGAAAATATTATTTTTTTTAGAATTTTTGCTCTAAAAAATGTAATAGGCAGGGGATAAGCTGTATGGACAAAATTAAAGGTATTTGAACCCCTTATAAATGACATTAATAGCATTTGTTAATTTATTATTATTTTGGTTTTTAGAAACATATGAAAACTTAAAAATGTTCGTTGATAAGGGGTTCCAATACCTTTAATTTAATCTATAAAGCATATTCGTCCCATGCCTAATACATTTTTTATTGAAAAAATACTAAAAAAATTAAAATTTTCTGAACTTTAGGAAAATATAAAAAATAATCCAAAATTTTTTTCAAAAATCCTCTTTGACAGATCGATGCGGAATTTTATTAGCTAAAATAAAAAAAAAAGAAAAAATAAAATCGGTTAAGAATTGCGACCTGTAGGCAAAATTGGACAAAAAAAATCCATTTTTCTCCACTGTGTGTCAGTCTGTCTGTCCATGTAAACGGTGTAAACACGATACAGGTCGCAATTTTTTCTCAATTTACTTGAAATTTGAAACTAAGCCTTTCTTAAGGCTGAAAAAATCGATTCATGTTTAGACCTAGCTCCCATACAAAGGTCCTCATTAATTTTGGCTCAAATGACTATAATACCCGTATTATAATAGATATCCTATTGAAATTTGGCAGGTAAACGTATTTTTATTCACAAATTACCATTCCGAATTTTAAACGAATCGGACCAGTTCTTCTTGTAGCCCCCATACAAACCCCTTCCCGATATTCACATAAATCTCATAATATTCGTGAAAATTGAAAATATTTAATTTAAATTCTGTTTGTGCGTGTTTAACGCGTACTTTAATAACTGAATCAAATATTATTATTAAGCTTACGAAATTATTTCGTAAAATAAAAAAATTTACATATCCTGGTAATTGACAAAAAATTACTTTTTCGATTTGCTTCATATTTTATTTGATCTCTTTTTTTTTTGGATCGATTGGTCGCGCTAACGGATTTTTTACAAAAATTTACGAATTTAGGATTTTTAAATTGTTAAAATGCAAATAAAAAAATGTTCATTAAAAAAAACAGAATTACGCTAAAAATATGCCAATTTCATGAGATATAGCCTATTCAATTGAGAAAGATTACTCCAGCTCGAAGTCACGTTTCTTTACTAATTATTACGATGATATTGTCAAAGTAACACTTTTCAAGAAACTACCCAGCCAGAAATTGCCAGCGGTACAAAAAATATAGTACTGGCAAAGTATCTTTTTTTTTTGAAAATAGATTACTTTTCCAGTGTTGGAAATAACAACTCTAAAAGTTCTGTACCAGTACTTTATTACAAAAAATCTAACCGCTCAATATTATTATTTTTTTACGTTTTTTGGTGTGAACTAAAACTATTTGTTTTGTAAATATTCTATTTATTAACCGGAAGTTCAGCACTAAAAATTTCCGTTACCTTCATTATATTACCATTACTTAGGCTGTACTACCGTTAACGTTACTGGGCCAGTATTGGCCCGCTTGTATTTTTCTGCCTGGGTATTTATAAAGGTTGTTGTTTTAAATTAATTGGTACGGTCATTTTGCAAGACTTACTCGACACGTGTTTCGGAGTTAATCAAATTCCATTGTCAAGAATCTGAAATGTGTTACTTTGACAATATCATCATAATAATAAGTTAAGAAACGTGACCCCGAGCTGGAGTAAAAAAATTTGTTAAAAATGATTCATAACCCTACACTAAGAAAAAAAAATTCTCAAATCAAGAAAAAACAACCTCATATTAAAAATAAAACAGTGACAAAAGTCAACAAATTTTATTTTTTCTCAATTTGAAAATATTCATGGACACTTTTAATATGACTTGAGAAACAAACAACATTTTAAAAATGAAATGAAAGAACTGTGATTTGAATATGTTTCATGTTTAAATCAAAGGTGTTCATAATCAAATTAAAGTGATAGTCATGTTTAATTTAATATTGACCATTATAAATATGTAATTTTTTATAATTGTCTCTTAAAATTTTCTTTTGAAATAAAACAACTAAATTTTTTTATACATATGTATTTTTTTTATTTTTCTTCAAAATAATTAAAAAGGTACATTTGTGTTACATAATTTATATATCGTCGCTGCTTTAAAGAGAACACCACCCTTTCAAGATGCCCACAAATTTGCTCAATTTTATGTTTTCGTGGTGCTTTAATGTAATATAAATTTTACAAATATTTTAATAATATTGCAATATCCTATTTCCATTAAGTTATAAAAATAACCCTTGGAATAGGCCAAAAATAACACAAAATTTCACAATTTAGCTTTTCTTTAAGTTTCTTTAAAAAAATTTTCAATACACACAGGTGTTTTCGTAAGAGCAGCGACGGTATTGAAAAAGAAACTAAATAATCTAAAGAACATATTCCTGGTGGTCATTTTAAGTTGATGATCCCCTCCTGGACTCCATATAACTTTCGACTTCTTCAAAATCTTTTTCTTTTCACTGTTTTGAACTTTATCTTGACACTTCACTTTTTACTTACTTTATTCTTTTAATTTAATTACTTATTTATTAACTTTTTAAAATTTTATATTGAAAATAGTTTTTTATTAATTGCACACCACCATAATTGTTAATTATAATTGATTATTTTTGAAGCGTCATTGTTAAAATTGTTTAAAACTCATATTTAAAATGTTTATAATCAAAATGACGATTTTCAACATGGCGATACCATGAAATGAAAATAAGTTCTTGAATACTTAATTAAAAAAAGCAAAATTTTAAAATTGAGCCGAAACATTTTAAATTTAAAAAGTTCAACTTCATTATTAAAATTTTTTTTAAAAATTTGAGGATTTTAAAAATGAGTATGAATATTTTTGATTTGACTACGATTTTTTCCCTCAGTGTAATGACCGTTCTAACGCATTTTAACAATTTAATTAATTTCAAAATCTTAAATTCGTATATTTTCGTAAAAAAGCCGCGAGTGCGACCTCTAGATATTATTTCAAAAATCTAAAAAAAAAAACGAATTTTTTTTTCGTTAAAAGCAAAATTTTCGCACATTTTCAATTAAAAGTTATCAGCCAAATAAATTTGGCCGATTAAGGCTGGATTACTCAATGCTCCGTTATAAAATAACTCTCCGTTATAAAATAACTCTCCGTTAAATTTTAATTTTTCATACAAAATTCGACATAAGGCTCCGTTAAATTGGCAGTTAGCAGCTAACTTTTCATTGAATAATCCGCCCTAAATCGTTTTTAAATAATTTATTCTTTAATCGAGCAGGCAATAAATTATTTAAAAATTCTCAATTAACTTCTCGATTACCTTGCTGGAGTTTTGTCGCTGAGAATCCAATTCTTTTACTATTACAACTACTGTAGTAAAACTAGTAAATGTAAAAATAGTATATTTTGCAAATAAAGGAAATAGTAATAACACAGTGATACAAAATCGAACTTTCCAAATCGGAATGGGATGAAACCAAAAGCAAATGAAAGTTGACATTTTACATAAAAACCCCCAATGTTTTTTTTTAGTTCAGCGCTAGATTATTTTTTACATTTCAAAGTTGGTGATTTTAAAGCATTTAAAATTTTTGTGTGCTAAACCTGCCCTACTTTAGGGGAAGCGAAATGTGAGGGCGATTTTTTTTTGAAATTGAATATCGTCCGGTTTGAATATTCAATTCATTTTGTCTAGCTGTATTTTCCCTAAATATTAAGCGATTTTAATGTTTATACGCTCATTTGAAAGGTAATTTTATTCCCTTCAAGAATTATTAATTGAAGATAATGTTTTTAAAAAATTTGGTTTGTTACGAAACAATAGCTTCATGCACTTAAAATGAACTACTTTTTATTTTGACCATTTTAAGTTCGTACTGCATATGAGGCATTCCACACCAAACGTCCAGCGAAAAAAAACACGTGTACCATAAACTTCTGAATAGCTTGTATGGATAGCCCTATATGGAACTCAGAAAATTGCGTTTTCGGTTTTTTAATTTTTCAAAAACTGGGCTTAGGAGGCGTGGTCAAATATTGGAAAAATGGTAAATTTTGTGGCGAGTTGCCTTGATTAAATATTTATCACATTAAAACGGAATGCACCACAATCTTAAAAATTTACATTCTTATATAGTTTTGTATGGGCTATCGATTAAAATTTTTTTCTTTAGAAAATTTTCAGAACCCGTTCTGAAATTTTCCATTTCTTAAAAAAGTCAATTTATCAAAAATCCGGCCACTTTTTTCTTCTTTTTTTTAAATTTTTTTTTTTTTAAAGTTTAGATGTTTGTCCATCCACACAAAAAAATCAGAAATGTATTTTTCGTTTTTTTCGTGAAAATCGCATTTGAATTTTAAATTTTATAACAATTTTTTAATTTGGAGCTAAAACACCTCAATTCAACCGAGGAGTTGACCGCACCCCCTCCAAATTTAATGAAATTAAGTACTGGAGTTTACTTTAATAAAAAAGAGATTTTGCCAATTTTTCGGGCTTCTGGTCATTCCAGTATTCGAGATATTCGGTCTTGATAATTAACAAAATTGTATATATTTGACAAAAGTGTTTTGAGATAAATAAAGATAACTCGAAGAGTAATAACAATACAGGTCTCAGTCAGGTTGCGAATAATAGGTAATGAGACAGCCTTTACAATGACATTCCCCAAGATTTTTTTTGAAAAAGGTCAAAGTTCATTGGTTTTAACCTTAATTTTTGGAGAGCTATATCTCAAAAAACGATATTTTTAAAATTTTGGAAAAAATATATATTGTTAAGAATCACCTATACTACTTAAGTTTAAATTTTCAGGATGGAGTCTTCATTGGAACTTTTTATATTAATATAAACATTGTGATAGGAAAGAAAAAGCGGTGTAATTTCCCTTAGAAAAAAAAATATTTTTTTTCTCTTTGAAATTCTGGTACCAAAATTCATTTTTCTTAATGTTTTTGACGTGCTGAGTCCAAATATGACCTTTGAACTGGCCTATCGCTATTACTTTTCAAGATATATGCACCTAAATGTTCAAAAAAACACAGCAATAGCGTTTTAGCAATTTTCACACATTTATGTGCAGATATCTCGAAAACTAATAGCGATAGGCCAGTTCAAAGGTCATATTTGGGCTCAGCACGTCAAAAACATTCGGAAAAACGAATTTTGGTACCAGAATTTCAAAGAGAAAAAAAATATTTTTTTTTTCTAAGGGAAATAACACCGCTTTTTCTTTCCTGTCACAATGTTTCTATTAATATAAAAAGTTCCAATGAAGACTCCATCCTGAAAATTTAAACTTGAGTAGTATGGGTGATTCTTAACAACATATATTTTTTCCAAAATTTTAAAAATATCGTTTTTTGAGATATAGCTCTCCAAAAATTAAGGTTAAAACCAATGACCTTTAACCTTTTTCAAAAAAAATCTTGTGGAATACCATTTTAAAGGCTGTCTCATTACCTATTATTTGCAACCTGACTGAGACCTGTATTGTTATAACTTTTCGAGTTATCTTTATTTATCTCAAAACACTTTTGTCAAATATATACGATTTTGCCAATTTTCAAGATCCCATATCTCGGGAAGGAAAACTACCAGAAATCCAAAATTTTGGCACTATGATTTTTTTGTAAGGGCCCAACTATATTTCAAGTTTCATCAAATTCAAAAGGGGTGAGGTCAAATATGCTACTTTTTTCGGTTGAATTGAGGTGTTTTAACTCTTTGCTTGTATTTTCTTGTTTTAACCAGGGTTGATTATAACTACTAATAGTAGTCATAAATAGTATCATATTCACTATTTCTATAGCAACTTTACTTAAAATATTAAAGGGGATCATATTTAATTAGTTTAAATACTTAAAATATGTTACTGAAAAAATATTTGAGCATCCTACTATAGTCAAAACTCATATGAACCCATAGTACATTTACTTAAAATATGCTGCTTAAATAATATAGTAAGTAAAAACATATTGCTGTTTGTTGCATATATTCAGTTTCAAAAACTTAGAATAGCAATATTGTTTGCAATTTTAGGTTTCGTTTACTTAGAATATTAAGTGTGTTTACTATAGTTCGTGTTCTTCATATATTTCCAGTTTACTATATTTTTAAGTAAGTTGTTGCATATTTTTTATTTTACTTTTACTTATTAGAAAAAATAAAAACACAAGTAGGAACATTTTTTTTTATGCGAATTAATATGGCATAATGAAATCAGTTTGTATTTCATTGTATTTTGAATGTGTGTGTGTTAAAAATTGATATTGGATATAGGGTTTTTACTATAAAATTTATAGAAAAAGTTAAGTAAGTATTAAATGTATATAAAAAATCCAATTTAAAGAATATTTCAATTGAAATTCAGAAAATATTATTTGATATTTAAAGCTTTTAAGTTTATGGATCTTATATAAATAATAGAGTGTCCCATTTTTTTCCTTTTGACTAAAAAATAACTCAGAAAAAATTTTACGCCCCTACGACCACGCCTTCCCTACGCGACGGGGCCGTAAAGAGCGGGGCCTTAAAAATCATTTTTCCATACAAAGCAAAAAAATTTTTGATTTTAAATTTTTTTGTTATTATTCACGACAAAAAATTTTATTTTGGTGGGATAAGGCTTTCAGTTCTAAAAAATTTTTCGAAAAAAAAAATTTAGAGCTTTTGGGGTCCTACAGTAAAAATTTTTTAAAAATTTTTTTTTTTAGTTTTGACAAGCAACGGTTTTAGTTGTAATGTTACTTTTAATGATATATATTCATAAAAAAATATTATTCATATCTGTGACATCTTGATCGTGTATCGAAAAACATCAAAATGCATTTTTTACCCTTTTTTAGATCACGATAAAGATGTCACAGATAGGAATAATATTTTTTTATGAAAATATATTATTAAAAGCAACAATTCAACTAAAACGGTTGCTTGTCAAAACTAAAAAAAAATATTTTTTAAAAAATTTTTACTGTAGGACCCCAAAAGCTCTAATTTTTTTTTTTCGAAAAATTTTTTAGAACTGAAAGCCTTATCCCACCAAAATAAAATTTTTTGTCGTGAATAAGCTAACCAAGTAATATTATAATTAATAACAAAAAATTTTAAATAAAAAAAAATTTTTTTTTTGCTTTGTATGGAAAAATGATTTTTAAGGCCCCGCTCTTTACGGCCCCGTCGCGTAGGGAAGGCGTGGTCGTAGGGGCGTAAAATTTTTCCTGAGTTATTTTTTAGTCAAAAGGAAAAAAATGAGGGGGTACCGTCTCAACATTTCCAACATTTCCAAAATAAGGGACACTCTATTATTTATATAAGATCCATAAACTTAAAAGCTTTAAATATCAAATAATATTTTCTGAATTTCAATTGAAATATTCTTTAAATTGGATTTTTTATATACATTTAATACTTACTTAACTTTTTCTATAAATTTTATAGTAAAAACTAGAGTTGTCAGTCGATTAAGAATAATTCGATTAATCGATCAAATAAAACCGAACTCTTGTTCGAATAATTCAAAAATGACGATTTTCGAATAACGAATAAATCGATTAATTAATGTCGATTAATCGAACAATTTTTTTTTAATTAAAAAATTAAATAAATGCTAAGAATTTAATTTATTCTCATAAATTTTGAAAGATTTTATACAAAATGTAGGAAAGTTAAAATATATTGTAGCCATAGCCCTGGATAGCACATCCATTATAGAATTAGGAAATATTAATAATTCTTTTGCATCAGACTTACTAAAACGTATTAAAATAAGAATTAATGAGATACGTATAAAAATGTTAAATACGGTAATAATTTTTCTAAATTCTGAAAATTTTCCAAGCAATGAAAGTTTCTTAAAATATTCTCCAAAAAGCGAAACAAAATAATATGCAAATGAATTATACTCCAGATTATTTTATGCTGAAAGTAATCACAATAATTCAGATAAAAGTATTGAAATAGAGGAAGTTATTAGTAATGAAAAAAATAAATAATTCAATTCAAAGTACATATTAAAAATTCAGAAAATAAAAAGGACTTCAGCGATATATTAGACGATATGGTATATTTGGGAAAATCTGAAAAAAGAACAGAAAAATTAGATAAACTTTTGTATGCTCTTCTTACTATATCACCTACTTCAACAATTAGCGAAAGAATCGTTTGAAAGCAAAAAAATTGAGTCAACTTTTATTTTTAAAAGATTATTTCTTAAGAACAACTTAAATTGTCTTATTTGACAAAAATTAAAATCATTTATGATATATTTTGTCTGAATTCTTCAAATAATAATTTGTATTTGAATTATTTCTCAACAAGTATTAAAATCGACATCCGTTAATTAAAAGTGATCTCAATTACTCAATTTTTAAGTTTTTTTAACTTTTAAATATTTTATTTTTAAGTTTTTTATGCATTTTTTTGTTAATAAAAATTTTAACTTTCTTATTTTAATGAATCGTTTATTTTTTTGTTAATAAAAATATTTTTTAAAATAATTTTTTTATTCGTTATTCTCTTCGATTAATCGAATAAATTTTGATCTTTAATCGTTTGATCGAACGAGGAAAAACAATTATTTGAATTATTCGAACAAAGTTGAAAGTCGAATAATTGACAACTCTAGTAAAAACCCTATATCCAATATCAATTTTTAACACACACACATTCAAAATACAATGAAATACAAACTGATTTCATTATGCCATATTAATTCGCATAAAAAAAAATGTTCCTACTTGTGTTTTTATTTTTTCTAATAAGTAAAAGTAAAATAAAAAATATGCAACAACTTACTTAAAAATATAGTAAACTGGAAATATATGAAGAACACGAACTATAGTAAACACACTTAATATTCTAAGTAAACGAAACTTAAAATTGCAAACAATATTGCTATTCTAAGTTTTTGAAACTGAATATATGCAACAAACAGCAATATGTTTTTACTTACTATATTATTTAAGCAGTATATTTTAAGTAAATGTACTATGGGTTCATATGAGTTTTGACTATAGTAGGATGCTCAAATATTTTTTCAGTAACATATTTTAAGTATTTAAACTAATTAAATATGATCCCCTTTAATATTTTAAGTATAGTTATAGTCAATTGATATATTTTTTTTGCTTAATATCAATCACTGGTTTTAACGTGTCGAATGAGTAATATTCATGCAATTAATATTACTCATTCGACACGTTAAAACAAGAAAATACAAGCAAATTACAAAATTGTTATGAAATTTAAAATTCAAATGCGATTTTCTCGAAAAAAACGAAAAATACATTTCTGATTTTTTTTGTGTGGATGGACAAACATCTAAACTTAAAAAAAAAAATTTTAAAAAAAGAAAAAAAGTGGCCGGATTTTTAATAAATTGACTTTTTTAACAAATGGAAAATTTCAGAACGGATTCTGAAAATTTTCTAAAGAAAAAAATTTTAATCGATAGCCCATACAAAACTATATAAGAATGTAAATTTTTAAGATTGTGGTGCATTCCGTTTTAATGTGATAAATATTTAATCAAGGCAACTCGCCTCAAATTTTACCATTTTTCCAATATTTGACCATGCCTTCTAAGCCCAGTTTTTGAAAATTAGAAAAACCAAAAACTAAATTTTCTTAGTTCCATATAGGGCTATCCAAACAACTTAATCAGAAATTTACGGGACATATGTTTTTCTGTAGCGGGACATTTGGTGTGGAATGCCTCATATTTAAGATTACTAAATTAAATTATTTATTGAATTTATTTAAGTTTACCACTGATAAGTGGCGACGGAATCCCATATGTTATGTATTTTTGCTTTTCATCCACAAAAAGATGATTGGGTGTCGTTTTTAAGCGCTGTTCATAATCGCCATAATACACCGTTGCGTATGATTGTTATTTAAAGACAATTACAAAATTAAGCATACGCCTTATACAGTTTTCAAGCAATTATTATTATATGTAATTAAAGTAAAAGTTCACCAACTTTAAATGCGTGTAAAAATAACCTAGCGCTGAACTAAAAAAAAGCCTTGAGGGTTTTGTTATGGAATATGTCAACTTTCATTTGCTTTTGTTTTCATCCCGTTCCGATTTTGGTTGTTGCACTGTGTAATTTATTATAATATTCTCTTTTTTTTTTTGTTTTAGTTTGTTGTTGTTTTTATTTCACCAAATAGCAAAGTATAAAAAAAGTAAAGCAGTTTGATTTCATTTAAATAATTTTGTTTTTCTCTCACTTCATCACAATTTATTATATTTATGTATGTATGTATGTGTATATCAAGCAATTTACCTAAATCTATGATTTTTTTTTAAATATTTTTTGTTTAATCTACATCAACTTATAACGCTTTTTTTTGTTTATTGATTTCTAATCTTTTTTTTTTTTTGTTTATTTTTTATTTTCACACATAACATAATAACATATGATTGTACATAACACCTTTTGAATATTTTTTCATCTGATACTTGTTTAATTTTATTTTTATTTTTTGTTTATAAATTTTCTATACTAATATTATAATTTGATATATTTTCTTTTTTGTTTTCTTTTGTATAATGGATGTGGTGTAAAGCGAACGCCTACGAGTTTTTTTTTTTTTTTTTTTTAATATACTTTTGTAGGTTATGTAAGTATGTTTTACATTTAAATCTTTGTAGATTTTAATTATTTTTGTTTTTAGATTTCTATAATATAATACCTATAAATATATATATTTTTGTATATATATATGAGTTTATGTGTATATAGTTTAATATATATATATATATAATATGTAAATATAAATTCATGTATACAACACTTCATTTTCGAAATTATAAAGCTACAATAGTTTTGAGTTGCATATGCGTGTTGTGCATTGGAAAAGGTCATTTAAAATAATAATATTAAAAAAACAAAACAATCATTACGAATACGTAATATGGAACAGAATACATATTTCAAATGAAATAGAGTTTCAGTGAAACTAAGGTGGTTTCAAAGTTTGTCTATAAATGATAGTATAATCTAAGATTAAAGTTAGTAATATTTTTGTTTTTTTATTTTGTTTTTAAGCTCAGCTCACATAGTAATATATATATATATAATAGCATTCTAAACAATTAATATAATCCTAAAACAAAAAAAAAAAAAAAAAAAAAGAAATGGTTATTAATAAATTGATTTATTCTAGGAGAAAATATAAAAGCCATACATCAATTTGACAAATTTAATTCATAAAATTGTTAAAAAAGAAAAGAACACAAAATAATACAAATTTAGATTTTTTGTTTTCATCAAAATACTTATTTTTGTAGTTTAGAAATATTTTCTAATTTGTTCAAAAAAATAAAATAAAATTTTTTGTTTAAAAAAATTAATAAAAATTAATAATTAAAAAAATTAAATTTGAAAGAATATCAATTTTTTAAAAATTAGGTGAATGGTGAAATCGTATTCCAGAATCGAGCACATTATTTTAAGAAAATAAAATAAAAATCATCACAGCGTATGAGCAATAAAAATCATGTATACGTACTAGAGTTGCTATTTGGCGTTTGATTTCGTGTAAATGCAACAATGCGTATGAGCAATGCAAATTATGTATACGCATTGAGTTTCGACTTTTAACTGTGTTTAAATAAATCAATAACTGTGTTTAAATAAATCAAATTTTTCCACTGGTCGGTAGGTTTATCTGCTAAACACGCTCATTGTCTGTTATTAAACCATGTTCTCATGTCTTATTGTGCCTGTTTTTATTTTTTTGTGCTCAGAACAGTAACAATTCGATATTTATTTCGATCGAAAATCCAAAATTCCGGACCACGAATGACATATATAAAGGATGAAGAAGAACGACAGAAATTGGTGTGTACTAAAAAAATAAAATGTCAAAACAAAAAAGAATTGTGAAAATTGTCAATTTAATTTTTTTTTAATTTCCCGTATAAAAAAAATAATTATATCAAAACATATCTCCTTTGATAGAAACATATATGCACTCAGAAAATTATGTAAGTTACTACATGTTAGTTATTTGTATATTTTACAATAGTAAGTTGTTTTCAACTACAAAGTCAGTTGTTTTTGTATGAAAAATATCAAACAACTATTATTTTATTTTAAGTCGTTTTTCTGAACAACTATCAAAAAAGTACTGTGATGTAGTAACAGTTATTTAAAGTAGTTAATTTTATTTTTTTTATCTCTGAAAAGTTTTCAAAGTTTTTTTCCAAAAAAAAATTCGTTTTTTTTTTATTTTTCACAACTTTAAAAAAAAAACTTCGAAAAAATTTGATCTTCAATTTTTTTTTGAAAAATGTTTTGAAAAAAAAATTATATATTGATTATTTTATTTTTACCACATTTTAGTTGTTTTGACTACAAATGTAAGTAGTTTTTACTACATAAGTCAGTTGTTTTTGTCAGTTAAAATAACTAACATTGTTAGTTGATTTAACTGAAAAAGTAGTTGACCCCAAAACAACTTACAAAGTAGTTATTTTAACTGACATTTTCAGTTGATTTTACTAACATAATTTTTTGAGTGTGGATCATATCTTAATGGATATAATCAGATCTACTCCATATATATTCATATCTGCTTCAGATATGTTTTGATCCGTAAATTGAGTCTATCTGGCATATATGGCATATATGATCAGACATTCTCAGATATGTTCATATATGTAAAATTGTCAGATACCCGAGTAAAAAAGATCTGATATAATCATATATGCTATTATATAGTTATTTATATTTATATATGGTTATGCATGAACTTTGATATGGACATACAAGTTTATATATAGCATTGCATTTTTCCTGTTTTTTTAATATGATAGCATACATATTCATATCTATTTATATACTGATCTATATGAAATTTGATATGACATATAAGGTCGGGAATTTTTAGATATGGCAGATAAAAAGATATATGATTTTATTTATAATTATATCCCGAAAAAAATTTTCCCGGACAATTAAAAAAAAATTCCTAAAAAATTTTATGAAAATTTTCCAAAGTCCCAAACACAAAATTTTTTTGACAATTTTTTTGGAGTAAAACAATCATTGAAAATGTTTTTATAAGAAATTTAATTTTTTTGAAAAGTTTTTGAGTTCCGAAAAAATGTTTTTAAATTTTCTAAGACACAAACATTTTTTGGAAAAATTAAATCCCTTATAAATGATTTTAGATAAAAAAAATGACAAATTTTTAATAATTTGCTAAGTCCCGAAAAAATTCCGAAGAATGCAATAAAAACTCTTCTAATTGATAATCCAATCTGATAAAATAATTTCTAATTTCACGTTTAAAATTCCAAAAAATTTTATCAGATTTCATCCAATTATATAAAAATTTATCAAATTTTAACAGATAAGATATGATTTAATACAATTAGATAGACCCATTTTTGGGATCAAACTTAATCGAATTTGATATTATTTTATCAAAAATAATAGAATTTGATATAATCGTATAATATTCGATCCGCCAATTTTCGGATCAAAATTAATATGGATTTACATAAAAGCATATCTGTTCATATATAATTAAATATTGCGTCATATAACTTTTTTTTACTCGGGTAGACTCAATTTACGGATCAAAACATATCTGAAGCAGATATGAATATATATGGAGTAGATCTGATTATATCCATTTAGATATGATCCATATATGTTTTTATCAAAGGAGATATGTTTTGATATAATTATTTTTTTACACGGGTTGTATAAATTACAAGAAACTTGTGTGATTTTTTGTATTTTTTTTTGAAAATTTATTAATTTTTGTTAATGAATCTTTAAAAAGTGTTTCTGCTAAAAGTGTAAATGTGTAAATTGCAAATAATAAAAATTTAAAGGAAACACTGAAACTTGTCAAAATATTGACATGGCCGAACAGTTGTTCCATCTTACTTAACCTTTTATATCTAAGCCGTGTTCCGGACAAAGGGAAAAACTTTTCAGCCAAATTCACTGAAACTTGTGTCCCATTTGGATTTTGTGCCGCTGAATTTTTGTTTGTTGTTAAATTTTTAAAAATTGTAAATTGTAAAAACCTATTTGTCAATGAAAGAAGTCTTAGCCACTTTCAATTTTCTGCTCATACATTTTTTTAAAGAAGTAAGTAATAATCAGAGACCAAATACTTATAACAGTTATATGTGTCTTTTTGTTTTAAAAAAATCATGAAACGAATGTTGTCCAAACTTAGTATTTTATATATGAAAATACCTTTAGAGATGTCCCGTGTTAAAATTTGCAATAACATTTATTTTTTGATTTTTTCAATAACAGTAAAAATAACAGTTATTAAAAACCTTTTGTTCAAACAATCTAAAATAACTTTTATATTTATTTGAGTAAATAACTGTTATAACAGTTACAATCAAAGTTTATATCTTTAAATAATTGAAGTATTAGATATCAATAGGATTCTTCTGCATGCGTTTATTGTTGTTTTATTTTAATAACTCGAGTTTTTTAAGGCTCAAAGAGTTTTTAATAACAGTTATAAAAAATAAAAGTTTTTTATTTCTGTTATTTTGAAAAGACATTTGAGGAGTCGCAGAACAAAACGTACTTTTTCGCATTTTTTTAACAAATTGATTTTTTGTTCTTTTTATATTATTTGGTTCGAAATCTATCAGAAAAAATGTTCATAGCGTGAATTATTTTTGTTTTTGATCAAGAAAATGGATTCCTTAAAAATTGGTGTGTAACAAAACGTACTTTTTTGTTTATTTTTTTTATCAAAACGTACTTTTTTCATTGTATTGCATATGCAAGACTTTTCATAATTTTATAATATGCCATTTTACTCTTATATTCCATATTCCATATATACATATAAATGCCCACCAAGATTTCTTACAGGCCAGTGAAGGATTTCCCCCTTATTCTTGTTACTGGTCTTTTTACACCTCACAACCACAGTATGGGGGTACATTAACTTTGCCAATTCGTGTGTAACGTATCTTAATATGGGCCAATGAGGCTCTTTTGTAGTTTTTAATAAATAAGAACATTTTTAAAACACTCGATCAAAATAGTATCGGCTAAAAAAATTCGCACATCAAAACGTCGTTTTTCAATTTTTTTTAAACAAAACGTACTTTTTTCATTATTTTTTAACAAAACGTACTTTTTTCAAAGTAAAAGTGGTTTTTTATTAAACATCCTTAATATATAATGTGGTGACTTATGGCAGTTTGATACATCTCTTGATAAGCAAAAAACTTGTTACCATATTCAGGTTCATGCAGTTTTCCAAAGGGGCGAAATAAATAAACCTCAATTTCCCAAAAAATTTAAAAATGCGAAAAAGTACGTTTTGTTCTGCGGCTCCTCATTTATATAAATCATTTCAAACTGTTATTTTTAATTTTTATTTGAAAAAATATTTTTGTACAGTTAAATTTGTTTTTTTTTTCAATAAATCTCATAACTGTTATGGTCTCTGGTAATAATACGTTTTATAGTGCATTCACATTGGCGTCGAAGTCCCGTTTAACAAAGTTTCGAGCCAAACCTCATTTGAAAATACGTATTTTTTCCAAACAAATTGAAACCTTTTTGTATTGAGGTTTCAACAAAAGTACGATCGAAACCTTTTGAATTTCATAGTTCTACTCTTTTTTACAACTGTTAAAATAAAATAAAATAAATTAAAGAAAGTGTCAAAAACAAAAAAAAATAAAAAAATTTAAATAGTATTTGTAAAAAAACAACAATAAACAAAATATTTCAATTAATTATGCGTAAAATAATGCGTAAATTAATTTATTGTGTATTTTTTAAGCCAGTATAATAGCGAATTTAGTTCGGTAAATTTTGAAAACGTGATAAGTAGGGATGAGATTTTCATGCACTAAAAAATTGAAAATATGCGCTAAAAAATTCAAAATATCATTTAAAACTTTATATAAGATTTTTTTTTTAAAAAATTAAGAATATCTATAAAAAAAATTAAAAAGAAAAAAATATTTTTTTTTTATTTTTAAAATTTTTTTTTAAAATTTAAGGTAGTTTTTGAAACAAATAAATTTCAACATGTGTTTTTGCTAATTTAAGCCAAAATATGCAAAAATATGCACTTAAAAGTTGGAAATATACACAAAATATGCATTTAAAACCAAAATATGCAAAAATATGCATTTTCACCAAAATATGCAAAAACATATCGATGCCATTTTAACACAATATCGTTTTTAGACTATCGACAAAAAACATGAATTTGCATGGAAATCTCATCCCTAGTGATAAGTATCAAATTTTTCGGGTGTGAACGATTGAGTTTTGAAAATGAAAATACGTATTTTCAACGAGGTTTTAAGGTCAGTCAGAATGTACCATTAGAGGAATTTGATTTGACACAACTATTGAAAAAGTCATAGTCACAGGTTCACAGAGTCGTTTTTTGGTCTATGTCTAGCAGTTTTCTCTCCGGTGTACACGCACCTATAAAGTGGCTTGAAAAATTAAAAAAACTCGTATCATAAAGGCTTATCAACATTTAATTGTTTGGTATTGAAATAAACACATTAAGAGAACCTTTTTAATCAAGGTCCTTGTACTAAGATTTTAAGGAAGACTTCTACTAATTGTAAATTTGTTTTAATTTAAAAATTAAAAAACCCTGTGATAACTAAATTATTTACTGCCATTCGAAAATCAAAATTTTTACTTTTTTAAACAAAAATTAAAGCTAAATAATTCGCATTGCTATGTTGAAACCAAAATAATAAAAATAATAATAATAATAATAATAAAATAGTAATAACAATAATACGAAAACAACAAAAATAATAGCCCTGTTTTTTGCAGACCGGATTAAGATTTGGATTAACTTTATTTAGTTCAAAAATGGGTTAAATCAAGTCCAGAATTTTTTTTATAATTTTTTTTTGAATTTACATACAATTCGTAAATATAAATAGAAAAACAAATTAAACTTTGTCCAAAATGCAAAGAATGAAAAATAAATTTAGTTAAATCCTTGGATTAACTCAAATTTATTACATTTTGGACAAGGCTTAATTTTTTTCCTTTTTATATTAACTAATTGGATGTTAATTCAGAAAAAAATATAAAAAAAAATTCTGGACTTGATTTGACCCATTTTTTAACTAAATAGAGTTAATCCTAATCTTAATCCGGTCTGCAAAAAACAGGGCTAATAATAAAAAATAACCATTTCTTTTTAACACACATTAGTATTTATAATAGTTTGACTACATATTTTTTAACACATTTGTTTATTAATCTTTTTTTTTGTTAATTTTTTATTATTTATTTCGTAGGATTAACATATTTTTTTTTTATTATTTATTTATACATATGAAAAATTCTTTACCAAATGTCCTGCTACAAAAAAAACAAATTAGCTATCACTGTGAACCCTATCGCGAACTGCATCTTCGGACACTATTCAGTTCCGAAAATACATTTAAAATGTATATTTGTGCTCTTATGGTAGGGCTGCCAATACCGAATTCGGTATTACCGAATTTCGGTCGAAATTCGGGGCCTTTTTTCAAATTTGAAATACCGATTTTTAGTATAGCATAATTTAAAAAGTTTTTCATTGTAAGTTATAATTGTTTTGTTGTATATGTTAATTGTAATATTGTTAAATTAATTTTTCTTTAATTTAAACAGACGAAACCCTTGAGAAAGTGAACATAAAATTCACGAAACGTTGGGAAAAAATGAATTAAATGCATTTTTAATTACATGAAGAAATTTAGGCCGTATTAGCTAAATAAAAACACCAAATTAATATACAACCTTTTTATTTTAATTAAAATTTATATGACGATTTCCAAAAAACTATTATAACAAAATAATTTTTATGTTATTGGTTTATTGTGAAATTTCCTTAGTTTTCAATTAAAGTATGATTCGGACATACTTTTTATAATACAACTCTGATATTTAAATATAAAAGTTATTGTTATTCTAAGTGGTTACGTGATTTTTACGTCAAACAATTGTTTTGGTGTTTTTATAAAATTCTGTTTCTCAATAAAAATCAAAATATTTTAATTAAAGAAGGTGAATTTTTATAACTTTGCAGGAGACAATAAAAACACAGGAAACGGTTAAAACCCAATATTTTTGTCGGCTTTTTTGCATTATCTTGAAGATTTAATTCACTTCTACTCATATACAAAATTTTCATACCGCAATTGGACTTCAATTTTTGCTTCAATGGAAATAGGACAAATATAAAAAAAAAATATTAAACTTTGAATAAAAATGTGTTATTTTGCATTAGATTTTGACCACCTTATTTTGAGACTTGCAAAACTTGAGGAACTATTGTTGGCATTTGTTTGTAACACTTAGAGGGCTTCAAGGATACACTTTTTAAGGATTTAAAGGACATACAAAAAAATGTTTTTTTTTTTCAATTTTTGCTTTTTATTTCTGCCAATTGATACAGTAGTAATACTATATAACACAAAAAACGTTTTTAAGAATTATAATATTAACCCGTAACTGCATATTACGCAGCAACATTGCAAGGACATAAAAAAGTTTTTTTTTTGTTAATTTTTAGTCTGGAAGATAACACATTGTTTAAAATGTTATTTAAATAAAAATATGTGATTCCTTATAAACCCGACTAAAAAAAAAATATACAAGTACATTAGAGTGTCCCTTATTTTGGAAATGTTGGAAATCTTGAGACGGTACCCCCTCATTTTTTTCCTTTTGACTTAAAAATAACTCAGGAAAAATTTTACGCCCCTAGGACCACGCCTTCCCTACGCGACGGGGCCTTAAAGAGCGGGGCATTAAAAATCATTTTTCCATACAAACCAAAAAATTTTTTTTTTGATTTTTAATTTTTTTGTTATTAATTATAATATTACTTGGTTTGCTTATTCACGACAAAAAATTTGATTTTGGTAGGATAAGTCTTTCAGCGCTAAAAAATTTTTCGCAAAAAAAAAATTTGAGCCGCCGGGGTCCTACAGTAAAAAATTTTTAAAAAATATTTTTTTTTAGTTTTGACCAGCAACGGTTTTAGCTGCTATGTTTCTTTTAATGATATATATTCCAAAAAAAAAAATTATTCATATCTGTGACATCTTTATCTTTTTCGAAAAAAAAATTTTGAGCCGTAGGGATCCTACGGTAAAAATTTTTTAAAAAATATTTTTTTTTTAGTTTTGAAAAGCAACGGTTTTAGTTGTTATGTTGTTTTTAATGATATATATTCCAAAAAAAATATTATTCATATTTGTGACATCTTGATCGTGTATCGAAAAAAATCAACAATGCATTTTTTACCCTTTTTTAGAACACGATACAGATGTCACAGATACAAAAAATATTTTTTTATGAATATATATCATTTAAAGCAACATAGCAGCTAAAATCGTTGCTGGTCAAAACTAAAAAAAAAATATTTTTTAAAAATTTTTTACTGTAGGACCCGGGCGGCTCAAATTTTTTTTTGCGAAAAATTTTTTAGCGCTGAAAGACTTATCCCACCAAAATCAAATTTTTTGTCGTGAATAAGCAAACCAAGTAATATAATAAATAATAACAAAAAAATTAAAAATCAAAAAAAAATTTTTTTGGTTTGTATGGAAAAATGATTTTTAAGGCCCCGCTCTTTAAGGCCCCGTCGCGTAGGGAAGGCGTGGTCCTAGGGGCGTAAAATTTTTCCTGAGTTATTTTTAAGTCAAAAGGAAAAAAATTAGCGGGTACCGTCTCAAGATTTCCAACATTTCCAAAATAAGGGACACTCTAAAGTACATATATAATTTGAAATTGAGCCATATATAATTTAATACGGCCCAACACGTATTTGGATAAAATAATATGATGAAATTGGTGGATCAAAATAGCTCAAAATTTGTTATATTAGATTAAATATGATAATTTGTGATCCGAATATTGGGTTTATCTAATTTTATATAATTTTATATCATAAGATAAAATATGTAGAATTTTGTATAACATTTTTTTTATCTCATAATTTTCAAATTTATACTATGTACCCAGTTTTTTCGGGAAACGCAAAAAAATTGACAAAAAAAAAATCGTGTCCGGGACTTACAAAATTTTCCAAAACTTTTTCGGGACTTGTAAAATTTTTCAAAATTTGGAATTTTTTTTTTTGTTTAAATAATTTTTAATGAAATTCTTAACTTCAAAACGCAAAAACTTTTTGTGTCTGGAACTTAGAAAATTTAAAAAAATTTTTAAAAATGAATTAGAAAACACTTTTTTATGAATACCGAAAATACCGAAAATTCGGTATTGAAAATTTTCCAATATCGAAATACCGATTTTCTAATACCGGTCCGGTATTGGCAGCCCTATCTTATGGTAAATTCTGTTGCAGAGTGCAATTTGTTTTTATCAAAAATCGATTTTACATTTAGAGCAAACTATTTCTCCGGACCAGGCGCGATCCAGCAATTAAAAAAAAGGGAACCACAAACGCCCTGATGGTTAAAATAACTGAAACAATGAAAGTTCGATATAACGCGTGAAATAATGTTAGAGCCATTCGGGAGATTCGTTATGTACCGAATGTTTTTTATGATATTTTTTTTATTTAAAAAACAAAATTATCAGAGAACTCTGAACACTTTTTACATAATAAATGTTTTATTTTAAAAATAATCAAAATATATAAACCGAAAGCACTTTTGGTTTCTCAAATCTACTGAATTAAAAAAATCCCTTCAAAAACTAAACACTAAAATACGGCATTTTTTAAAAGTTGGTTTGTATTTATGTTAAGTAAGTAAATGAAACAGTTTTGTGTCGAAAGAAGTTTGGACCCCAGGGGATTATAACACGCATAACAAATAAATTTGCAAATTTAATAGCGAGGTAATGGGTGTCCAAAAAAGCCCCCCCACCACACCTCTAAAAAAAACCCCCCAACATTTTTTTTAATTTTTTTATATGTTGGAGGGTATAAAAGATTCGTCTCAGCCGAATTTAACAATCACTTGTTGTTTTTTAAATTTCTGCAAAAAAAAAAAATAGTTTGAAATTAGAAAGTTTGACATTGGTAACGTTTAAAACAGAAAGCTGCTACACGAATGCTCCTTAACATTCTGCTAACGGTTTGATTTTTCACATTTCGGTAAACATGTTGAGTGAGCGTGTCTCAACTTTGGTAGGGTAAAAATTTTGAACACAAACTGATAAATTAGCTTTTTTATTGAAATTATTTTTTTTTTAACGTTATTCAAGGAAATAAAAAAAAATATAAAAAGTATTTTTAAGTAAAAAAAAAAGTATATGAAAACCTTTAAAAAAATATTTTTTTTTGAAGCTGGACATTTGGTATAGTGTCTCTCATATCGCCCATTTGCTGCAACGTCTTCATAACTTGATATTGTAGAAAACGAGTTCAAAGTTTTCATTTGAAATAATTTTTTAATTTAAAAGTGCCGGTAGGTACCTGTTATATTACTTTTAAAGCGGTGAGTTTAGAAAATATTAATACGATTTTTTACACCATACAATAATAATGATATCGCGAATAATACCAAATTCGCATTCATTTTTTTAAACATGTTTAAGTACTTAAACATGTTTATGTACCTTAACAAGTTTAAATGTATACATGTGTAAGTGGTTAAACATGTTTAAAAAATCGAATGCGATTTCGGTATAAATCTGCATCATTAACCCAAAAAGCACGTTTTTGAGTTATGACGACGTTGCAGTAAATGAGCAATATTTGTACATATGTATGTAGTATATTTCATGAATTAAGTCCTATATGGATGTGTGAATTTTCTTTAAAATTAAAGTTTTTTTTTTATTTATTTAAAGCTGAAACCCATGCATTTATGTTTTTTCATAATTATTTAATTAATGTATTATGTGTGTGTGTGTGTTTGTTTGTATGTATCCCAGCAAAACTTTGGTAATGGGCGGTGATTATGTAACACATTGCCAGATAATGTATATGAGGCATTCCACACCAAATGTCCCGCTACAGAAAAACATATGTCCCGTAAATTTCTGAATAGGTTGTTTGGATAGCCCTATATGGAACTAAGAAAATTTCGTTTTTGGTTTTTCTAATTTTCAAAAACTGGGCTTAGAAGGCATGGTCAAATATTGGAAAAATGGTAAAATTTGAGGCGAGTTGCCTTGAATAAATATTTATCACATTAAAACGGAATGCACCACAATCTTAAAAATTTACATTCTTATATAGTTTTGTATGGGCTATCGAATAAATTTTTTTTCTTTAGAAAATTTTCAGAACCCGTTCTGAAATTTTCCATTTGTTAAAAAAGTCATTTTATCACTTTTTTTTCTTTTTTTTTTTATTTTTTTTTAAAGTTTAGATGTTTGTCCATCCACACAAAAAAAATCAGAAATGTATTTTTCGTTTTTTTTCGAGAAAATCGCATTTGAATTTTAAATTTCATAAAAATTTTGTAATTTGCTTGTATTTTCTTGTTTTAACGCGTCGAATGAGTAATATTCATACAATTAATATTACATCTAAACTTAAAAAAAAAAATTTAAAAAAAGAAAAAAAATGGCCGGATTTTTGATAAAAAGACTTTTTTAAAAAATGGAAAATTTCAGAACGGGTTCTGAAAATTTTTCAAGGAAAAAAAATTTATTCGATAGCCCATACGAAACTATATAAGAATATAAATTTTTAAGATTGTGGTGCATTCCGATTTAATGTGATAAATATTTAATCAATGCAACTCGCCACAAATTTGACCATTTTTCCAACATTTGACCACGCCTCCTAAGCCCAGTTTTTGAAAAATTGAAAAACCGAAAACGCAATTTTCTAAGTTCCATATAGGGCTATCCATACAAGCTATTCAGAAGTTTATGGTACACGTGTTTTTTTTCGCTGGACATTTGGTGTGGAATGCCTCATATACCTTATTTGTAGCATTATTTTGGGATGTCTTACCAGACATTTGTTTCACAACATTTTATTTCAAGGTGCAAAATAATGTTTTACTAATAACTTGTTACGTAATGCTATAATGATTATTGCAAAAATTGTATTTCATTTATTTATTATATTTTTTTAAACCTTAAATCATGTGTGACTTATATTACAATCACGTGAGTAAATTTAATACATCGTTACTTGTTCACTATTCGTAACGCCTTATATACATTCTGGTATGCTATATTTTTTACATTACTCGTATGCATTACTTTGAGTCTCATCCCATGTTAAAATCATCAATGCTGCAATGTATAAAATAAGCTATCCTATACCTTATTTTATACCTTATTTGGTAATCAAAGTTTTGCTGGGATGTATTTTTGTAGTATCATACTCGTACATACTACTTCTAATAATTATTTTTTCGGTTTGCTTAAATATATTTTTGTGTGTATGTATGCGTGTATATTGTTTTACACTGCAAGCATTTGAAAGAAATGTCGTCTAAGAGAAATTGCGGCAATATCTTCTTTTTATCGTATTTTAAAAATTATCAAAGTAGTATTTTTTAAAAATCTTCCTTTTATTATTTTGATGATATTTTGGCAACATTAAAAAAAAGATATTCGTAAAATACACGAAATGTTTGTAATTTTACGAAAATTTTTTATGCATTTTATGAAATTTTTTTGTAAATTTAATGCAGAATTTCGTAAAATACAAGAAATTTATTTGTATTTATAATCAATAATTTCGTAAAAAATGGAAATTATTTTAAATATGTATTTACGAAAATAGTTCGTGAAATAAAAGAAAATTGTTTGTAGTTTTACTTAAACATTTTGTAAAATGCAAGAAAATTGTGTATAATTATAGGAAATAGTTTCGTATACAGGTGCGGATCCAAGGAAAAAACACTAAATCGTGTTTTCATTTAATGAATTTAAACAATCTTCAAAGCAAGATTGTTTCAAATTTTATTTAAAAACCATTCCACTGATTTCCCATTTAAAATAACATCATGTTACAGTTAATTTTTAATGTTTAATTAATGACTAACAAAAACATTAAAAAACTAGTGCATATTCTGTTATTTTGCATTGAAAGACTTTAAAAATATAGGAGAATTTTTTTATTGCTAAATTGAATGTAACGTAAACTTCATTTTTAAGACAGTACCCAAGTAGAAATTCATGACGGTTATAAAAATAAAGCGTCTTAAAAGCACTCTTAAGTAGAAATTCATGACGGTAATAAGAAAAAGCGTTTTCAAAACACCACCAAGTAGAAATTCATGATGGTTATAAAATAAAACCAAGACTTATCAAAAATAACTCAATTTTAAAGCATAACTTCATAACGCTTTTCGAACGACTCGTAAAAGCGTTTTGAGAATACTTTTTAACCAAACCTATGATTTTTTTAAAAATAATTTTTATTTTATACAACCTGTAAAATATGGTTTTAAACGACTAAAACCGTTTTCAAATACCGTTTTTGCAGTACTTTGCAATTTATGATTTTTCATAAAAAAAATCATGCATTTTTTTTATTGATTTGATCAAAAAATTGGGTTTGCTATCATAATTTTCCCATTACAAAGTATTTTAAAAAATTTGTTTATTTCATTGAAGATATGCCTTTCAAAAAAATACTATCAGATTTGTGTTTGGATCACTTTGTGATAAAAATTTGATTTACAATCATAGTTTTTGCATTTCAAATTGGGCATACGTTATCAGAATAAGAGAATTAGAAAATATCGTTTTTCTGTGCGCCCCCTTTGTATGGGCGTGGAATAAATTATTTTTTTTTTTTAATAATGATAAATTTGTATTTCTTTAGTGCAAAAAGCATAAGAATTAATTTTATTCGAGAGGAAATGTGACCCGCCAATTACCACTACCGACCCCACCAAAAAAAAAAAAAAGAAGACGCCCCTGGAATTTTTTTATTTGCATGTTGGAGGGTATAAAAGATTCGGCACAGCCGACACCCTTACTTGTTTCTTATAATTTTCTTGAAATTGTCTTCGTATTAACCGCTTTTGAAGTATCTATTTTGCTGGATGGAAAAATACGACACACTGTATAAAGAATTTAAAGTGCCAGTACTGCTTAAAATCCATTACATTTTTAAGAATAATTGCTCAACCATATAACAAAAATATCTAATTTTCAATTTTTCAATATCCATTAAAACGAAAGATTTCCTCTGAAACTCTAAAGTTATGTCAGATATGTTATTAAAATTTTGTTGCAATATTACATTTTCTTGCGAACTTGAACTTTTTTAAAACTAATTTTTGCAGCAATTTCTTGCCTATACAACATATCTCGTCCAGTACGACAAAGTTAACAAAAATTTTAAAATTGCTATATTTTTTGCTTTTTAACGCTTTAATAATGCTTTAACGAAGCGTTCTCAAATCACTATTATAAATGACTTTAAAAACGCTTTATATAAACCGTTTAACGGTGTTATCATTAGGATTATCTGAAAGCGCTCTGAGGATGGTTTTCCGTATGGTCTGAAAGCATTCGTACTACCATGCAGAGCGCTTTAAAAGCATTTTTACGGTTGTATTTTTCTACCTGGGTAATTTATTTTTTTTAACTACAAAAATAGTAGAAAAAAGAAATCCCTAATAAAATAAGTGATTTTTCTTTTAAAACGACATTACTGATTACTTTTTTTTTAAATAAACTACAAACAGTTAATGACATAATTTTCTTAGTGTACCCTTCTTTTTATCTTCCACGAGCAGTATTCGGGATATCGTTTAGGGTATTATCTGCCAATATTTTCCAGGTAAAATTGAAGTAAAATCTAAAATTTATCTTCCAAATTATTATCTGGAAATATTACCAATTTATCTTTCAGAAGAATTGCTTTCGAATCCCTTGGACGCATTGCATTTGGTGCACGTTTTCTACCAAAGGGTGTTTCTTCCACAATACGAATAGGATATCCCCCGCTAAACAATTTATCTGCCGGGCGATACGCTGGGGTATCTTCTTCGTATCAAAATACTTGCAGAGTATACTTTTGGTATTCAATCATTAAAAAATAGTTGCCTAAAGCATAAACATAGAATTTGTTTTTATATAATTTTATGTGATACTTTATGTATGTTCATTTGTATTTGTATATTTGCATACATGTATACAAATGTTAGAGTATATTTTTTATTTTTTTTTTTTCAAATATTCTCACTTAATTTACTACAACAGTTCTCATATTTAAGAGTTAAATACATTTGTATTGTATTGTATATATGTATGTATTTGTTATCATATATTTTGTATTGTCATTTAGTTTTTTTGTTTGGTTTTTATTTATTATAACAATAATAATAATAATTTTATTGTCTTTATTTCATAATTTTATTAATAATATGTATTGTCATTATGTTTTTTATGTTCTAACATAAAAATTAACAAAAAAAAACACTTGTTTCAGTAGAATTTCTTTTTGTTTTATAAAAATAATTTTAATATGTATATTTGTGTGTGTGTGTGTTTGCCTGTAATATATAAGCATGTATGTATGCGTGCAAACATATAAGATATTTCTTATTTTAAGCAACATTATTAGGATACTTGTTTTGCTTTTGGGAGCTTACTCCCTTATTCATATGTTTGTATGTTTGTGTGTGTGTGTGTGTGTGTGTGTGTGTGTGTGTGTGTGTGTGTGTAGGTATTGAAAAACACATGTTGATATTTTCTTCTTATAAATAAAATTTTCTCTAAAATTCAATTATCATTACATTAGTATGTATTATATTCTATAAATCTTGTTGTATATAATACATTTATTGTCTTATAAATTTTTGTCTTTAAACAAATATGTATGTAGTTGTTATACAAACATATACATATGTATGTATGTATACTTTACATGCATATGTATGCATGTGTTTACTAAATAATTTCTTTTGTAAAAATTTTAGTTAGTTATCATATGTTTCGAAAAGGATATGATGTGTTTTATTGTTTTTTTCTTTTTTAAAAAATCAGTTATAAATTTATTGTTAATACATACTGTACATATGTATGTATGCATGTAGATAATTTGGTTTTTTATTTGTAAAATAAAATTGACCCAAAAAAATTCTTGTTTTTAAAATTGACAATTGACAATTGTGATATTTTCTTTTTTAGGATATTCGGTGTAGCAGTAGCAAAAATATATGTATGTATGGGAATTAAATTTATTTCATTATTATTTTTTTTTTTAGTATTATTGTCCATTTTCATAATAATAATGTTCCAAATATTTAAATATTATTGATTCATACGGTTGCAATTGATTTTCTGTCGCACGCGATCACTAGTATTTTTAATTGATGTACTCAGCATTCTGCTTTTTCTCTTCACTCTCGTAGTAGTCAATGTCCATGGGACTGCGATGGTGTAATTTATATGGCTGCTTATTTTTGTTAAGTGATACAGTGGCTAAATTTGACAGAATGTCCGGACCACCTGGATGTGCATCATATTTTGAGTAGCTTTCTTCTCGGGAATATTTTTGTATTTGCTCATTTATCCATGGTAAATACTTGATGACATTGGCATAGACACCTGGAAGTTTTGGATGGGCACACATTATGCCCCATGATACAATGCCACCAACAAACCATCTATCTTTCTCTCCAGGATATGGACATAGTAATGGTCCACCCGAATCACCCTATAAAAGCGAAATGAAAATTAATATATGATTCCTTTGTGAAGATCCTGACAATTCAATGGACATTTTTGATGACACATACATTGAACAATAGCCCTAATCTATTTTTTTTTCCGAGCTGAATCGCAAAACTCCTACTACTTCCGCATCGCTAATAAAGTACAAATCTCAAAAAGTGATAGAAAATTTTCTATTTCAAAGCAAACACATTTTTTATTTAAAAAATCATTTCTAGCCTGGGTAAATATCATAGATGGGAATTTTTCATTACCATTGAAATTTAATTACCATTGGTTGATATCAATAGTAATGTAATTTTCACAATTTCCCCTAAAATCTCCAAATCGCAACACTCTTGAACCTTTAAAATTTAATATCATTAGTGCTATTGTAGCTACAGAGCCCATTTTTGTTTGTTTAAAAGCTTAAAGTACGCTCTACAATACCTACCTTAACCAACAAATTTTAGAAAAAAAGGAAGGGTGCCCCCCTTATTTAAAGGTCGTGGCAAAGGGTGGAGGAAATGGGGGGAAAGTATCCCCCGAGTTTTTTTTTACTTGGTATTCTCAAAGTGCAAGTCCTAATGAAAATATCCTAAAATTTTTATGTTGGGATAACAATCAGATCGACCAAAATCAAAATTTTTCACAATTTCCCCCAAAATCTCCAAATCGCGACACTCTTGCACATTAAAAATTTAATATCGTGGACTGTATTGTAGCTACAGAGTCCATTTTTTGGCTTGTTTTAAAGATCTTAATATGCCCTACAATATTACTATCACAAAAAAAAAATAAAAAAAAATGATGGGTGCCTCTTGTATTAAAAGATCGTGGCAAGGGGTGGGGGAAATTAGGGGATAGTATCCCCCAATTTTTTTTTATCTTGTTTCTTTTTAAAGAGTAAGTTCTAGAGAGCATATCCTGAAATTATTTTCTTGGGACTCCAATGGGAGGCGCAAGAATGTCGCGATTTGTTGATTTTGGGGGAAAATTTTGAAAAATTTTGATTTTGGTCGACCTCATTGTTGTCCCAACATAAAAATTGTAGACTATGTTCATTAGGACTTGCAATTTGAGAATACCAAGTAAAAAAAATCGGGGGATACTTTCCCCCCATTTTCTCCACCCTTTGCCACGACCTTCAAATAAGGGGGCACCAATTCCTTTTTTTGGAAAATTTGTTGGTTTTGGTATGTCTTGTAGAGCGTATTATAAGCTTTAAAACAAACAAAAAAAATGGGCTCTGTAGCTACAAAAGCACTTATGATATTAAATTTTTAAGGTTAAAGAGTGTTGCGATTTGGAGATTTTGGGGAAAATTGTGAAAAATTTTGATTTTGAGCGATCCCATTTTTGTCCCAACATACAAATTAAAGAATATATTCTTAAGGACTTGCTCTAAAAGATTATCAAGTAAAAAAAAAAATCGGGGGATACCATCCTCCCCATTTTCTCCTCCGTATATCACGACCTTAAATTAAGGGAGGTAACCCTTATTTTTTTCGAAAATTTTTTGGTTATGGTAGGTCTTGTAGATCATATTATGAGCTTTAAAACACACCAAAAATGGGCTTTCTATCTATAATAGAACCAACGATAATAAGTTTTTACGGTGCAAAGTGTCGCGACTGGGAGATTTTGGGGGAAATTTTGACCCTCCGTGTTTTCGACCACTGTTTACTTAGAGGGCTGAAAATAAGTGTGCGTCAAGGCGCCCCAGTAGGCTAGTTGGTAGCGTGCTAGCCTATGAGTCTGGGGGTCGTGTGTTCGATTCCCACCAGAGGCCTTGGTCTGTTTCGCTACAACGAGACGAAGGTCATTGTTATCAGTTCTCGGTTAGGTAAAATTAGTATATGATTTGTAATTATATGGTAATTCTTAATAAAAAAAAAAAGTGTGCGTCAGTTTAGCACTTAGTGTTACAACTAAACCAAATTTCATCCAAATCGGAGGGAGTCACGAAAATTTTTAGCTATTTTTGATTGATTTCACTAAGACTGACCGACCCTATAACAAAAAACAACGGATATTTCCAAATATTAACGATTTTGACAATATTGTGACGACTTTTACTAATGGTAATTATTTTTTTTAAGTGATGCCATACCAATGGTAATTATTTTTTTTAATTTTCATTAGTAATTAAATTGATAAGTAATTTAATTGGTACAATTGATACAACCAATGGTAATGAAAAAAATTTCATTACCATTGACATCAATTAAATGGTAATTAAACCATCAATTAATTGGTCCCTTTAATTAATTAGTCCCATCTATGGTAAATATGATCATATGCAGGAATAAAAACTGTAGTATTTTGCAGACATGTGCACGAATGCATTTAAAAGTTGTTTAGAGACATTCTAAAAATTTTGAATGAAAAACACTATTCTATTAAGTTCGAAACGAATGAATAATGTATTCTATGCTTGCAAAGAAAAGAAAAAAACAAAAAACGAGTGCAGTACTTCAGAGTTAGAAATATTCTTAAATACTGTACTCTGAAGCGAATAAATCAAATGATTTTTTCAAAAAAAGGGACAAATTATTTTTTTGGAGAATATTTTTTTTAATCTCGTGTTTTCACTCACTCACCGAATGAAAGTTTTCATTTTAAAAAATTTCGTTCATTCACTCACGGCATAACCAAAATTTAAAATATTAAAATTTAATATGCTTTAATATCTCGAAAACTAAGCAAGATAGAGCAAAACGGAGCAAAATTTCGTATCAAAATCGATGGCAATCGGTAACTACCGCCTACAAGATGAAGACTCCCAATTAGAGTTTTTGTTTTCCCGGACTTTTTCATTTCCCGGGAAAGCGGGAATTTTTTTACGATTTCCCCGGATCCCGGGAACTCCCGGTCGAAAATTAAATTAATAAAATCATAATTTTTTTGGTGTGGGAGGTCACTCTTCTCTCTAACTAACGGCCAAAATAAAATGGCGATGCATTTTTGCTTGCATCAAAAGGTTTTATATGGTTTTTAAAATGCCATAAGCTATAAGAGTATTTTATTTTTCAGAGGTGGTGTCAGTTTGACATATGAAAACTTTTTCCACCCTTGATCGATTTAGCCCATTAATGAACTTAACCTGGGCAGGACTAAAGAGAAAATTCTTCCTCGTACTATATCTGGTTTAATTTTTTCTATATCGTATTTTAAACAGACAGGCGGACCTAACTATTTCGTCAAGGATAATGAAAATATTTACTTTATAGGATTTTACACGATCTGCTAAGCATGAAATCACACAGATGTTCTTTTTTTCATATAACTAAATATTGGTGAAAGTAAAACGAATGCACTTTTTCCGTTATAATGCACTTTTTCCGTGAACATAAGAACACCGAATTCTGTTTAATGTAATTCGGAAAGAACAGGGGCCATAACCTTTTAAATTTTAATTGATTGTATTTTTTGAGTTTACAAATCAGTTTTGAAATAAAATAAAAACTTTTCAATTCACATAAAAATTTCCGGGGCAGTGGCGGACTTTGAGAGCAACTTCCCATCGCGATAAATATACCAAATGTTTCATGTATTTAACAAAAATACAAAAAAACATGTAAAAAAAGTGTATTTTTTCAGAGGTTGGTTCAGTTCTTCAAGGGGGAGCTTTTTTCCCCCTGGCCCGATTTTGCCCATTCACGAACTTAACCTGCCTATGAACATAAGACATATTTGTGCCAAACTTCAGGAGTCTAGCTCTTTTATTTTGGACTGCATTGTGTTATCTGAAGACAGACGGACGGACAGACGGACATTCACAGAATGTCTTAGAATCGATCATGGATCAATAATATATATACTTTATGGGGTCCCCGACCGATATTTCGATGCGTTACAAACGGAATGAGAAAGTGAGTATGCCCCCATACTGTGGTTGGAGGGTATAATTATTAAATGTTTACTAAAAAATTTTAGTAAATTTTTAATGGAGACAATTAAAAATTTAATTACAAATTTTTCGATTTTTTAAGTAACATTTTAATTGTGTCAAGTAAAAATTTTCTGAAAATTTATCAATTTATTCTTTTAAAAAGTTTAAAAAAGTTTCAAATTTTTTTTTAAATGTTTTTTCAAACTTTACCAAATATATTTATGTCTTAAAGACAAAAAAAATAAAATTTCATAAAGATGATTTCAAACTTTCATATACAAAAAACTATAAACTAAGTGAGAATTCAAAACACGAAGAGAATAAAAAAAAATAAAAAAAAATTATTAAATTTTGTATTAAATTATTTACTTAAATTTTTTTTTAATTTTTGAGTAAATTTTTAATTGCGTCAATTAAAAAATTACTCAAATCTTATTTAAAAATTTAAACAAGTGATTACTCAAATTGTTTTCTCAATATTTTTTTCTGTGTACCTAGTTGCGAGGCCAACGTATTTCGCAAAAGTTTAGATGTTTGTCAATCCACGCAAAAAAAATCAGGACAGCATTTTCCATATTTTTCTGTAAATTCTGTTATTCTCTTGTATTTTATTGCGTCAACATTGCGTATGTGTAACAAATATTTGCGAAACCAACGAATTTCGCAAATATTAAACAGTCATACGCGATGTTGACACAATAAAATACACGAGAATTACAGAATTTTAATAAAATTTAATATTCAAATGCGATTTTCTCTAAAAATACAAAAAATTTCCTTCGGATAAAATAAAAAATAAATGATAAATTGATTTTTTTGAAAAAATGAAAAATTTCAGAAGGTGCTCTAAAATTTTTCCAAAACAAAAGTTTTTAATCGATAGGCCATAAAAAAAAAATACAATAGTGTAAATTTTTGAGATTGTGGTGCATTCCGTTATAATTTGATAAATATGTATTTAAGGGAACCCGACACAAGTTTGAAAATTCTTCAATATTTAACCATGCCTCCTTTGCCCAGTTTTTTAAAAATTGAAAAACTAAAACGCAATCTTCTTAGTTTCATATAGGGCTATCCATATCCCCATTTGGGGGGTAAAAATTAATGGGGAGCGGTCTTATTTTTGACCCATCTAGGAGACACTATTGAAACGATAAAAGCTAATTAAAAAAGAACAAAATTTATAAAAAATAAAAAAATAAATGTATAGCAACTACCTTAGCAACTACCAATTAGATCAAGGAAAGGTATGTTCTGGAAAAATGTTAGGGTTACAAAATACTAGCGGTCAGTCATACATTTGACCTAACTAGGGGCGCCCTTAAAATATTTCGAGCTGTAGAAGTAATTTTTATAAAAATGATACATTGTATGGGAGCCCACTTAGGGGGCTAAGATATGGTTTAGGTATGTGTGCATCAAATGTTTCAAGGCCATCCATGAAGCGGATTTATAAAACAAATAAAAAAAAAAAAAATAACAAAAATTTTATGGGGATCAGGCTTAAGATTGAAACTAAAGATATACATAAAAGAGACGATTTCAAGGTTGGGGTGTCTCGGTTTATCGGCCTAGGTCCAACAAGAAATTTTCTCAAGCTAAATTCATAAACTTTCCGTACGACAAAATTCGGTACTAAAAGGGTTAAATAATTCTTAAAAAATTCTACTGACCTGACATGCGTCTTTTCCACCCTCTTCGTAACCAGCACATATCATGCCATCAGAAACCGTTAAATTGTCCAACCATTCATCGCATTGTTGTCGCCGGATAATGGGAACCTGTACCTCATTTACAATAGGTTCATAAGTTGCTGTAGCTAAAAGGTTTAAAATGTTTATTATGAAATTCAAAATAACTAATTATGTTATATTCGGCTGTGCCGAATCTTATATACCCTCCATCATAAATATAGAAACATAATTAGGTTTTTTTGGAACTGATGGAAATAAATAATGTTCCGATTATTTCCATTTAGAAAGTTCGATCTTTGAACTGTTCCTGTTAATTGGTGGATGTCGCGATTTTTAATCTGTTGTTTGTTTGGACCAATCCTATGTCCATTTTGATAATTTTTCTAAATTCAAACGAATTGGTAAGACGCAGAAAATTTTCCGCATAGATTTATCTCCAGCTTCTGTAACACGAACGTTACAGAAACTGGGGGTTAGTTTCGAAATTTAGTAGTTCTCCAGATTAACATCCGATCGCGCTGCAACAACTGTTCTAACAACTTTATCCTTCGTTGAGAAATAGCAATAACACGCCAACGAAGTAAAATAATAAAATAATGGCTATTAAACACAGCTTCAAAAATAATTCGCCAGATCAATAGCAGATGGCGATGCAACAACTGTACTCAAAATTAATAAGTGCGTATTTACATTGCGCAATTTTAATTGCGGCAATTCTGATTTTGTAGTGTATCAGAGAGTGAGGGAAGAATCTTACCTCTCTCTCTCTGAAACACTATAAAATCAGAATTGCCTTAATTAAAATTGCTTAATGTAAATACGCACTAAGTCCCAATTTAGACAGGGCAATTTTAATTGCCGCAATTCTTAGTTTATAGGAGAGAGAGGTAAGAGGAATGGAATCGGGAAAAAACCTGTTCGTTTTGTTTTTTCATTCGCAACTCTCACTCTGTAGAGTATTTTCACATTTCTTTTTGGAATTGGAACAGAATTGCCAGTGTGTGAACATTTACGGCAAGTTCAAAAGAGAAACATAAAAATTGCCGCCATTAAAATTGCCTGTTGTGAATTGGGACTAACACGCGAAATTACAGTGTTGCCGGACTGAAGCCCTTCTATCTTTCATCTCTCTCTTCTATCACATTTCCGAAAGAAGCATCACGGTTACTTTAGCAATTGATAGGTTCTCCACAATATCGAGAAAAGCAATTATTGCCACAGAATTACTCAACAGGGAAGTAGAAAGTTAATTTTCATAATTTTCTGATGCAGGATATACAAATATAATCCACTAACTTACGATCCTTATCACGTCTTTTTCCCCAACCAATAACGGTACACATTGCATCAGGTTTCAATTGCTTCATGTTGGGCGGAGGTAAACAAACTGGCAGTAAATGCTCGTGAAACGCTACACGTTTAGCAAGCTAAAGAGAAATAATGATGATTAGTGGTGGGTTTCAAGTGGCTTTGTATTAGTTGATTCAAATACAATTTATTGTTTTTTTAACTTACCTGAAATAGTGCAATATCGTTGTCGTGGGTAATTGCAGTATTGTATAATGGATGGGGTATTACATTTTTCACTTTTACTTCTTGACTGGAATATGTGTAGGAATTACGGCGTGTTACACCCAACTGTATTGTCCAATCTTCTAAATCAATAACGGTATGGCTAAAATATATTTACATAAAGAAATTATGTGTATTTTACTCTTGTTGGTACACTTAAATAAACTAAGGCCAGATTAAGTAGCTTAAGGGTATAATTTAGCCAAGAAAATGGGAAGGAATCTAATTTAAAAAGTTGGCATCAAACAATGGCCAACGGTTTGGTAAAATATGTATGCGCATAAAAGTGGTTCCACAATTTTATTTTTGCGTTCTCCCTCCCTTCCCTGCAAACAATAAGGCGTTATATCGCCCAAAAGATATTGTGGCAATTAGGGCTGTCAAACGGGATCCGTTTTTTTAAAATCCCGGGATTCGGGATTTGAAAATCTAAATCCCGGGATTCGGGATTTGAAAATCGAAATCCCTGGATCCCGGGATTTTTCGGGATTACGGGATTTTTCGGGATCCCGGGATTTTTCGGGATTAAATTTCTTTGATTATAAAAGTAAAAAAATAGTAGACTTTTTATGTTTCAATTTTATTGTGCATATTAGGGGGGCTACTGTGGGTTAGTTGGTAGCGTGCTAGCCTATTAAGCAGGAAGTCTTGGGTTTGATTCCCACGAAAACCCTTGGGTCGATTTCGCTACAACGAAATTATTAAAAAAATGATTTCTAATTATTCTGATTGTTATTTAAAGGCAATTAAAAATTAAGTATACGCCACTTATGCAGTTTTCAAGTAATTATTATTATTAAATATGTAGCAATGAACTAAAAAAAGCCTTGTGGGGTTTGTTATGGAAAATGACAACTTTTATTTGCTTTCAACTTTCATCATATTCCGATTTTGGTTGTTGCACTGTATGCACTATTAGGCACTGTTGCCTAACACTTATGTGGTACAAATTTGAGGCCAATCGGATTAAATTTACCCGTGGCGCCCTTCAATCAAACTTTGCAAACTTTGGTCAAAGGGCTCCGTGGCTGTGGCTTAATGGTTAGTTCGTTGGACTATTTTTCAGCAAGCATGGGTAGAATTCTCAGCTCAGCCAAATTCGTGGCCAGCTACGTTGAAAATTAAAAAACATTTTAGTTTTAATTTGTTTATGTAAATGTAACAATAATTGAACAAAGTTGTATTTTTAATAATAAATTATCATACATTTTTAATATTTCAAAAATCCTGGGATTTGAGCTTAAAAATCCCTGGATTCGGGATTAATTTTATGACAAAAATTCAGGGATTTCGTGTTTCGGAATTGACAGCCCTAGTGGCAATACAGAAATTTATCATTTCAATAAAAAAATCAAAGCAGTATTTTAATTGTATCGCCGTTTTTACATACAAAAGATATTTTGGCGATAAACAAAAACAAAAAATATTGAAAATTTTTAATTCTGTGTCAATTAAAAATAAAATTATGTGATTTTTTCTGTAAGTACAGATCGAGCACAGGCTCTAATTTTATTTGTTATAAGGGTTCAAGTTGAAAAAATGCAGAAGAAAAATTAAATTTCTAAAAATTATAGACAGTTAGTGTTATCATCAGTAGGATTTTAAATGTCGGTTTATCTTGTTAATGAAAACTGTTTTTTATATATGTGAATATTTATAGTTTCTACAGAATAAATTTTGACAGTTATCAACACTACAATTCTATTTATAAATTATTTATCGAGCACAGTAAGAAATCTTTGAAAGAATAATTTGCCCGAAAACTACAAATTTGCCTTTAAAGAAAAATTTAAAAATTAAGCGAATGTTGCAGATGTATTTTTTATGTGAATGTAAATGTTTTAAGTCCGGTTACTTTTATTTGATGCAAAAGGCTTTGCCTGATTTTTTCAGATTTTTAAAATAATGTTTAAAAAGAGTTTGACTCTCTATTAAATTTTACTTAAATCAATTAACCATTTTAGTCAATTGTATTTCAGAAATTAATCAATTGTATTTTAGAAATAGTCAATTGTATTTCAGAAGTAGTCAAGGGAATACCGGGAATAATTCAAGAACCGGGAAACCGGTACCATTTCCCGGTATTCCCGGTACTACGGTACTGACCGTAGACACTAATATTTACTTACTAAGTTTTGTTTATGAGTCTACGTTTCATGAACGTTTAAAGTAATTCAGCCTTTAGATTTGTTTTACAAAATTTCTTGAACGTATTTCAGAAATTTTCAAACGCATTTCAGAAAAAGTCAATTTTGTTTCACAAATAGTCAATTGTATTTCAGAAATTTTCAAATGCAATACAATTGGTTTTTCTGAAATACAATTGGAAATTCTGAAATACAATTGATTAATTTCTGAAATACAATTGTCTGTTTCTGAAATACAATTGACTTTTTCTGAAATAAAATTGTATGAATCTGAAATACAATTGGATTAATCTGAAATAAATTGACTGTTTCTGAAATACAATTGGAAAATCTGAAATATAATTGACTATTTTTGAAATACAATTGGAAAATCTGAAATGCAATTAACAATTTTTGAAAATCAGTTGACTATTTCTGAAATACAATTGAAAATGTTGTAGTCCCGGGGTTTCGACTTTTTTCAAATTCAGTCGGCCGGTGTAATTGTAGCCAAATACAAAGGGTGTTTTTTGTTTAATTTCTACAACAACAAGCGCTCTGATTTTTAACAAGTGAAAATAATTTTAGCAGCACACTTCCTATTTTTTTTTGTTATTTTTACACAATAAAAAATTTACAAATAAATAAATTTATAAGTCTCTACAACTCTTTCTTATACTCTTTGGCCAAATACTGAGAGAGTCCATTTAGGACAACCCTGTTCGTAGTGAAATAGAGTTTACATTTTTTGGCTCCCGAGGTTTGCTAAGAAGTATTTACTTTCATATGAAAATAATAGGCTTGTTTTTTGCAGACCGGATTAAGATTAGGATTAATTTTTTTTTTTATAATTTTTTTCTGAATCTACATACAATTAGTAAATATAAACAGGAAAAAAATTAAGCGTTGTCCACAATGTAAAATGGTAATAATAAATCCGATTTAATCATAGGATTTAACTAAATTTATTCTTAACATTCTTATTTTAACTTACTAATGTTATTATTTTATTATTGTTAATAGGATTTAAATTCAGAAAAAAAAAATTAAAAATAAATTGTTTGACCAGATTAGAGCCATTTTTTAAAATCATATAAAGTTAATCATAATCTTAGTCTTAATACAATTCAAAAAACAAGGCTAATAATTATAAAATTTGAGAACGCATAAAAAAAATAATTGGACTGGACGCCTTCTCAATATATGAACCACTGTGCGGCGATGAAACTTTTTTGGGGGAATCTTTAAATTTAAACGCGAAAAATTAGATATTTTATTCTCCTTTACGTCCGACCCGACCACTCTAATATGCATTATCTTATTTCGTGTCTGTGCTTTTGAAAAACGTACCGAGCATTTGCTGGTATAGGGCCAATTTAAGGCTAATTGCTCATGACACGATATACATACATAGTAAATCATTTAAATTAACATCAATTTACGACTTACTTGCCAATACAATGTGATGCCGTTAGAACCCATTGGTCGGATATTAATACTCCAGCACAATAAAATATCTTTTCAGGACCTCCCAAAATGGCGGCTAGAAAGGGCCATGATCCAGGATGTGCCTTGGAGCCACCAATTATGCGTCGTGAAAGTTTACGCCTTGTCTTTTTTACTTTTCCGCATTCTTAAAGGAAAACCGGAAATATGTAGTTAAAATATATATTTAATACATAAGATGTTTGTATCTCTTACCATAATTTGAGCATGTGAGTTCAGCTATTGGATAGTCTTCATCTGGGGTACAATTGGAAAATTCTCTCATAAGATTGGATTTCTTTTTGGCATACATTTTCCAAATGTCGGTAGAAACATTAACAGACGTAAGCAAAGGTCTATGTGTCTTTTGGGTTATAACGCTGGTAGCATTTACAGCACTATAGCCCAGCATAGAGCAAACCGCTGATGGGGAGACTGCACGATCCCAATTCTTAACACAGGCAGATGCCCACTCTAGAGAGTTGATACGAAAGACTTCTAAAACACCTTTGCCCAAATCACCATTCCGCTCACTTAAACGAACTAAGAAAATGAACCAGATGTGTGGAAAATCATTGATATTGGTCTGATAAGCATACAAATCACTCATTTACTAAGACCGAGACATAAGTCAAAAAATGTGATTTTGTAGAAAACTAGTTTAAAGTTTTCAATTAAAATTGCTGGTACATACATATGATACTTAACAATGTCATATTAATTTCTCAAGGGCATTATTGAGTAATGGCACTGTTTTAGTAAATGAGCGAAATGTTCGAAGAATTATCTACTTACTGCAATTTTTTTCATCTTGACCGTAAGGGCAATCTATGACTCCATTACATATATTTTCTGGTGTCACACATTTTCCATTGCCACAAAATAATTCATCCTTTGCACATATTTCGCACTTGGTCTCATCGGCCTGATCCATGCAATCCAAATTTCCGTCGCATACATATTCATGTGGTATGCATCGATTATTATCACACTTGAATCCATCGCATTTCGGGTTTGCGGAAGCAATCATTACATTTTGAACTTGTTCGAAGCCAACACAGTCTTCCGGACTCTCAAAATCCTTAAACAGTTTACAATTCAGGTACTCCGGTAAACTTAAACCAAAAACATCAAAGAAAAATCCACAGCGTCTCATTGTTTCAGTACACAAAGATTTGCAAGGTGGCACTGTGGCCCCTGTGGCTCCACATTTAGGCACGAACAGAGTACACAAGAACAGCGAGACCAATTCATAACAACGCACATCTACCAAAGCTTCATATGCGTCCATATCCTGCAAAAAATACGAGAAGAGAATGTAGCAATAATTAGGCTTTAAAATGTACCTCAATTACCACTTGAGTTTCCAACTGGCCAAAGTGTCCAATGTAATTGGGAAACACAGTAAAGTTGTAGGGGATTTGGGGTCCTTGGCAAAATTTCACAATAATAGGCAGACATGTGCCAGGTGCTGGGTTTTTTCCATAACTCATACGATCTTCGACATGTACCGTATTTATGATCGTTTTATTGACGAATTTAATTGTCGGATAGGCATTGAAATACGCCGCCAGACCCCCAGCAATTGCTAATAAAGCCAAAGCATTGATTAAAATTTGAAATAAACGAAACTTTAAACGCCCATTTGTTATGTAAGGGTTGGAACTTTTACGACGGTTAATGATCTTGAAAAAACAAAACGATTAAAGGAGCAACGAAAACATTTATGCTTTCGCAAAAAATACCTGATGTGGCAAGGACATAGTGTTGGGAGCTCCATTTTGAAATCTCACTATAGTTTGCAGACTGGCTGGTGTAGAAACACACTTTGCTAATGGAGACATCGGAACATTATTGTCCATTTCGTCAATGGTTTCGTTTTGAAACTTCTGTTTCATGTTAATGGGAGTGGGAACTGTAAGAAAACATGTTAATTTAAGAAGTACGGAGCCAACATTTTGAAATTTAAAATAAGCGCGTGTGGCTTTTCATATGAGTACTTACCACTACACAACCTTTTGACCGAAAGTGATGGCAACAACGGTGCCTCCATGATTTTTGTGTTATAACCTGGACTAGAGGTTTGACTAAAACTATCACTAGATATAGTAGAATCCTGGCGAAAATTGAATTTATGTCGTGGTGGCACGACGGGCCCACTATTGCCGAATCTTGAAGTGGACATAACAAAACTATCGTTTGAATGTTGATGACGTATGTCGAGCATGGCGGCACCACTCTTGTTAATTCGCGCAGCGTTTGGTAATAGTGGAGCATCCATCAGATTTTTTGAATTATAGCCAGGACTCGAGGTAGCCGAGAAGCTGTCACTGGAGAGATTGGAGTCTTGTCTTTGGTGTAATTTGGGATACTGTATGGGTGGAGGACGCTTGCTGCGGTTCAACTGATTGCGTATGGTTAAGGCTGGTTGTTGTGCATTGCCTTTTGAGAATGGAGCATCTTGTAGTTCAAAGTTTTGTACTCTTGCTGGTGGTATGGGCGGACGTTTCTGTTGTTGCAATGGCATGCCCGAAATGGTGGGCTGTTGCGATTGAGGGGCTAGAGGGGAATTACCTGAGCCAGATGCTGAAATGGACATTGATGAGCCAGTCGAGATACTCGATCCTGCCGAAGCAGTGGATGACGTTGAAGTTGAATTGGGAACTGTGGAGCATGCTTTATTACTCGAATCGATACTATTATTCAATGACTGCTGCGATTGACTTTGAGAATTAAAATGGGAAGATTGTTGATGCAGCTGTTGCTGGACAATTTTACGTTGCACACGTGCGGGTACATTTGGAACATTGTCCGAATTGGGTGTTGTCATTTGCATGGTGCCGTTATTGTTGTTATTAGTATTTGACGCATTATTGGTTTGCAAGGAAAAAGCAGTATTGATTTCGTTATTATTCAAATTGTGCATGAAATCATTTAAATTAATTGGGCGTTCCATTTTGAACGACTCCTTTGCCAACGGTGAATCGACGGAGGTCTTTTCCGTCAAACAACTGTCCAGTGACGACTGAGTGTCAATACTGGAAAATCGACTTCGGAAATCAGCTGTTGTTGATGTCGAAGCTAATCGCTCACTGTGCGCTGACGACCCATACCCCGATGAGGTAATGCTGGAGTCAACCGTACTGCTAGATGAACGATTCGATCTCTTAGTAGCGTTGCTAACGTCTCCAGTCAAAGCAGCCAGAGTTTTTGCTGCCAACGTCCCGTTGAATAGTTTTCCAGCTGTGTTTGATAATTTTACCGGTGTTGAGTTGAGTGACTCTTCAAACACGGAATTTTCCAGACTCATGCGGTCATCATCTGATATCCCACCTGTATCGTAGCCACTGACAAATCCAGTTACTCCGCCGTCAAAGAAAACCGAACGTGAGTTTAAATCAACAAATAATGGCGAATGCGACGTATTTGCTGCTGAGGTGGCCTCAATGTTTGTATTGGCAAAGAAAACACTGCCTCCCCCTCCGCCAACTGTAGGCAAATGCTGTACAGTCTGGGGGTAAATGAAAGCAGTGCCTGCGGATGTGTGTTGTTTACCTTTGGTTGGTGTTTGTGTTATTGAAGCAGCTGATGATGGTGGTGTGGGAGATCCTGTGAAACCACTTGTAGTTGAGCTGTTTACAGAATTCCAACTGAATTTATTACGAAATGTACGCTTTGGTATAGGTGGTGGTGTAGCTAAAGCTGACTGCTGTTGTTCCGTCGGTTTGTTGCCTAAAAGAGTCGTCGTCGAACACGTATTTGAGGAATTTACCTAAACATACAAACACGAATAAAAGTTTTACCATAAATATGTATTCATTATTTACAAATGTGAAAAATTATTGGATTTTCCCTTTTTTTTTTGTATTTTTCTGCTGACTAATAAAAAATAAAACCCATATGTATGTATGTACAAATATATGCACGAAAATACCTACAAAATTGTTTTATTAAATATGTAGTATATATCAGAGATGCACTCCACTGACGAGATTTCCTTGAAAAACGTGTGGTAGTTGAAATTACACGTTTTAATAACGTCAAAATACTTGACCAAGGCGTATTCTGAATGTCTGTTTCATGAAATCAAAATTTAGTTGATTGAAAATTGATACACCAGCCTTTTTTTTGGCAAACCCAAGTTTTTACATGTCCAAGTCATACTCAATTTGGTATCCTAAACATATGTAGTAAGAACTTTGTCCTGACGCACCTAAATCTTTTAATAAGCACAAAAAATGGAATACGAATTCACCATCACCTAATTAAAAAAAATGTATATTCTTTTGAATTTTAAGATTTTAACATTTTTTTCTTGTAACAATTAAAGATCTAGTTAATATCTTTAATAATTACAAGAACAAATTTAAAAATCTTAAAATTTGAAAGAATATAAAAATTTTTAAAAGTTAGTTGAATGGTGAAATCGTATTCCAGAATCGAGCACATTGTATGTTATATCAGAAATACTGGAGCGATACCAACGTAAATTTATAAAAGGTAGTATCCATTAACCTAAATTTTCCTCCATTAGAGTTGCCAGATACTAGAAGTCAAATAACTGGGCAATGGAAAATTTTCAGCTGGATTTTTAAAAAGTAACTGGACCCATACCTAATTTTGTTAATTATTTAAAAAAATATCAACCGATTTTCATATGTGAGATATATGTATATTTTTTTTTGGACTACTTTTCAAATATAACATCAATTAAATGGCAGTCTCTTGTGGACGCGACTAAATGTGCCTTTCTTAAGAATTTCCATTACTTTTTCAAGCATCTCGAAATGTTGATTTTGGGCTCGTTAATGGTCTGAGGATTGTTGGCGTTTTTATTTTCCGTTAACCCCCAAAAATATATCAAAGAGATCAAATCTGCAAATCTATGAGGCCAGTAAAAATTACCTGGAAGTTCGATGTCGAAAGAGGGCAACAACAACAGAACCGCATTTGCAGATAAGACCCCTGCAGTCTTATTTTTATTGGGTTATTTGAAAAGCAAAATGTACGAAACAATCTTCAGATCATCGACGAGCTCAAGGAAAACATTTGTGCCGAAATCAACGCTGGACTGCCCGAAATGTTTAAAAAAGTAATGAAAAAAGGGAGTGAAAATGCAGCAAAAAGAACACATTTTGACGTAGCCAAAAGAAGCATTTATGTTCTATTGATGATTAATGTTTTATTCAAGAAGTAGTCCAAAAAAATGTAAAAAATATTTAAAAAAAAAATGGTTCTTAAAATTAAAGAAATTCTTTTTTAACTGGACAAATTTAACCGAGAAATGGTAACAATGACCTTCGTCTCGTTGTAGCGAAACAGACCAAGGCCTCTGGTGGGAATAGAACCCACGACCCCCAGACTCATAGACTAGCACGCTACCAACTAGTAGTCTATTGGGGCGCCTATTGCATTTTAATTGTTCTTACTACTCTAAAGAAATGTGAAAGTAAAAAAAATTTTAGGATTTTTTGAAATAGATCCCTCTATTCCCGATTTCTTCGTCAAAATTTCCAAAAATATGATTGCTTGCAGATTGTGTTGCCATAATTTTTATATATAAACAGGTCTCAGCTCACTAGTGGACCACATAGGTTTCATAGGAAAAAGCACAAGCTTTCTTTTGAGTCAAAAAAGTAGTTTCGATTTTAAATAAAATTTCGCTCAAATTTTGCGGTCTTGAAATTTTTTTATTTTTTTGAAAAAATGTCCGTCAAAAACATTTTGAACGAAACTTTCTGAATGCAATAGCTGAAATGATATATGGATCCGAAAAAGGTTCCTGTTAACTAAAACGTCAAAATTCGACCCACTCTTACTCAGCGAGTTTTTAACCGATCTAGTTCAGAATTTGTGTGGTAAAAAAAAGTGTGTTCACTTGAGGGATTTTGCCCATATACTTAAATAAAAATATGAAAAAAATGTGTAAAATCTGTATTTTTCTCTATTCTACACAGCAACTCTTTGGCGTTCTCACGTTCCTCGGTCTTAAAATATGTACATATGGGGCATTCCACACCAAATGTCCCGCTACAGAAAAAACATGTGTCCCGTAAATTTCTGAATAGGTTGTTTGGATAGCCCTATATGGAACTTAGAAAATTGCGTTTTTGGTTTTTCTAATTTTGAAAAACTGGGCTTAGAAGGCGTGGTCAAATACTGGAAAAATGGTCAAATTTGTGGCGAGTTGCCTTGATTAAATATTTATCACATTAAAACGGAATGCACCACAATCTCAAAAATTTACATTCTTATATAGTAGTTTTGTATGGGCTATCGATTAATTTTTTTTTTTTTTAATTTTCAGAACCCGTTCTGAAATTTCCCATTTTTTAAAAATGTCAATTTATTAAAAATCATGCCACTTTTTTTTTCTTTTTAAATTTTTTTTTTTAAAAGTTTAGATGTTTGTCCAATCACACAAAAAAATTCAGAAACACGTTCTTCGTTTTTTTCGAGAAAATCGCATTTGAACTTTAAATTTCATAACAATTTTGTAATTTGCTTGTATTTCTTTGTTTTAACGTTGCGATTATTAATTGCATACATATTACTAATTTTTAAAAAGTTGAAGAACGCCACCTCAATTTGACTATATAAGCTAACAATTAACGAAAAAGAACAACAAAAATTACTATTTTCATTTTCTTAAAACCAAAAATTTTAATAACTTGGGTTTGTAACTTGGATAATAATTCACCTCGTGGTGAATAAGCCCGTTTTTCACCAGCTGGTGAAAAGTGACATAATTATTTCTCAACAAAAAAAGTTTTTTTTTCACCAAAAATTTTTTTTTCATCAATTTTTTTTCCATAAATTTTTTATCAATTTTTTTTTTTTCCTCAATTTTTTTTATCAAATTTTTTTTTTCTTCAATTCTTTTTCATCAAATTTTTTTTATTATTTTTTTTTTCATAAATTTTTTTTTTTACATTAAAAAATTTTTCTTTTCATCAAAATTTTTTTCACCAAAAATTTTGGGTTCATTAAATTTTTATTAACATAATTTTGTTTTTCGTGAAAAAATAATAATTTTTTTTTACCAAAACTACTTTTTCACCAAGTCTAAGCATTTCGCATAAAAATTTTCCATTTGTTTATCAAATGTACATAAAACAAGTGAGAATGTTATATTCTTTGGTGCCGAATCTTTTATACTCTCCAAAATATAAAAACACTTTTTTGTACTCACTTACCAAATGTGTAGCTGTTTTGGTTTTTTAATGGGGTCCTCGACTGATATTTCAATTCGTTTTGCATGGAATAGCAAAGTAATATAACATTATTTTTTCTAAACTTTGTCAAGTACACCCAAATCTTCCGCAAAACATTATCATGATTTAATGTTCTGGGCAAGAGTACAAAGTTCGCAGACTTTTTTTAGTGTACACTCAAAAAAAAAATATTGTAAAACTAGCAAAAAAAATGGTTAAAATTAGCAAAAAAAATCTGTAGTTTTGGACGTAGCAAAAATTTTGGTAATATTAGCAAAACTATTTTGCTAATCAAAAAATTAGGAAAAAAATGGTAAAATTACAAGAATACCATTTTATTTTTGTAAAAAATCAACCTTGTAAAATTATCAAAAAATATGGTAAAATTACCAAAAAAATGGTAAAATTGAAATAGATAAAAAAATTTGTAATTTGGTAAAAAAAACTGTTTTATTTAGTAATTTTTTTTCTCTGATTAGTAGTTGATTTAAAATTTGGTGAATATACTAAAAAAATGTTTGCCTCTTTTTGAGCACCACGTTCTTTAAATGTAGTAATAGCAGGTTCAACTATTACTTCAGTTGTTGGATGGTTTCTTCGGCTTGATGGTGGCAGCATCTTCTTTTGCCTTCTTCTCAGCAGCTGTAGTTGCAGTAACTGGACTTCCAACAACATCAAAATCCAAAATGATTTTTTTTCACTTAAACACTTTAAACAAAAAACTTAAAGAACAACACTTCACTTTTTTTATTTTTTTGCGTCATTTTTTTTAGCTTAAGTAGAACAAATGAGAATTGCGTAGTAGTCTACACAAGAAATTTCGTACATTTTCAGGTAAAATTTGTAAAAAATTAACAATTTTTTTTCGAATTTTTAATTTTTTTCACATGTATTTAAAAAAAAAATAAAAAAAAAACTTTTGGATATTAAAGATTAGATGTCTAACTATGTGTTACCATTTTAAAAAATAAATTTTTCAAAATTATCAACTTTTTATTAACAATTTAGGTGGCAAATTTTAAAAAATTTTCATATAAAATTAGCAAAAAAATATGGTAAAATTAGCAAAAAATATGGTAAAAAATACTAAAAATTGTGTAGCCTATTTTTGAGCGCACATGCAGTTGATGGATGGCTACTTTGCTATGGTGTTGGCAGCATCATCAATCTGCAATGAGTTTTTTTTTTCACACTAGAACACTTTAAACCTTTTTTTTTCTTAAAACTAAGAAAAACAAAATAAAAAGTATTACCATTTCTTTAAGGAAAATACTAATATTTTTGCTAAAATTATAGTAAAATAAAAAAAGGAACTAGCAAGAAAATATAGTAAAAGTACCACAAAATTTTTGTATTTTACCAATAGTAAATTGCCAAAAAAAACTGTAAAAGTTAAATTTTTACAATTTTTTTTGCTAAAGTTTGGTTGAAGTAAATTACAACACCTTTTACTAATATTTTGACTAAGTTATTTTTTTGAGTGTACAGAACGATTTTCTTAAAACTTGGATATGTTTTCAAAAGGAAGTAGAAAAAAATGAGATTGGATAAAAATCTAAGTATTTCGGTGACATGACCATGAAACTTTTTTTGGTTGCTGGTTAAATACGGTCGCCATGAAAATCAGATTTTACCCATAACAGAAAAACCCGTTTTTATCCGGACAAAACTGTTGTCTGTCTATATCAGTTGCCATAATTTCCGTTTAATTGAATTTTAATTAAAAACAAACCAGGACATTCCTTAAGTAAACTTGCAATATTTTTGTGTTGTCTCTTGCGTTGGAATGCAATACTAAATTCTGTGTGACTCTATTTGTATGTTTGAGTGTGTTTATGAGATTTGTTGTAGGTGTGTGCATTCAAAATAATTCTACAGTAAAAGTTTTAGTAAAGACCTATTCATACCTGACGTGAAATCTCGTTCGAACCTTTTCGGAAGAGCTAAGAGCTTTGTGAGTCCCATTTTTAATGAAATTCGAAACAAAACTGTTTTGTTTTATTGTTTGAGGGATTGCTATTCATTACAAATTGGACCTGGTATGTATTCCAAAATTACTTATTCAAGTGATTCAAAAAAACTAGTGATTTTTTATAAAGCTGCGGAAAAATATTTTTTAAAGTACTTTTTTAGTTTTTTGATTATTGTTATTATTTAACATTTTTGGCTAGATAATGATCTTTATCAGTGCACTTTTTTATATTTTTCCGCTTATTCGTTACAAAAATATATTCGATTAAAAAGTAAAAAACTCGATTCCTTATTGATGTGACTCGCAGTGTATGATCGAAATCTCGTTCGAACGAGATTACACCTCGGGTGTGAATTGGGTATAAGTGATTTCGTAACCAAAATCTACTAATAAGTTACTAATTACCAAGGAGAGGACTTTCATGCAAATGCATGTTTTTTCCTTTGGTCATAGAACAGCATAAACAAAATATCTTTGCGAATCAAAGAATTTGCTATAAAATTTCATCAATTCGTTAGTGCATATTTTTGTATATTTTGCTTAAAATGCATATTTTTGCATATTTTGCTATTATTTTGCTATAAATGCATATTTTTAGGTCATATTTTGTACAAATTTTAGTTTTTTAGCTATTTTTTTTTTTATTATTTTTAGCTATTTTAAAATTTTTTGTTTTGATTTTTTTTTTTGTATTAAAGCAATTATTATTTTTTTTAGATAATTTTTTTATTTTTTAATAACATTGTATACATATCTAAGCATACAATGCCAGACTGAATTCATATGTTATGTTTGTTTTAATAAAAGTAAAAAAACAAGTGGATATATATAATTTTTAGTGCATATTTTGAGATTTTTAGTGCATATTTTAAGACTTTTTAGGGCATATTTTAGGCGCCTTAAACATAGTTTCTTAATGCATGAAGGTCCCTGATAATTATGTATGCTCACACATATGTTCATATATGTACATTAGGGCGGGTCGATTTTTTTTGTCAAAAATCGTATAGCAAAAACATAATCTACATGAAATTCTAAGAACATTTCCCAAAGAAACCATGTTTCTAAAATCAAACCCTATACCGCGCCTAACGACATGAAGATTTGTCCGTCCGTCCTTTTTTTCATAAGCAAAACATAGAACTTGACTCTTTTTTGGTGTTTGTGTTAATTTTTGGGCTTTGGTGTGCTCTGAGGTATATAGTAAAATTTTATTGGCAACATTTTTGTAGAATATTTCATCCCCACCCTCCCCCTCTTTCGGGGTGTTTTTTGCGATTTGTTAGAATAGAGCCAAAAAATACCGTTATGAGAGGGAGTTAGAGGGTTAATATGTTTCACAAAAATATTTGCCATAATATTTTCTACAAAGTTGCTGAACATACCCTACACCTCAGATGTAAAGAAAACATAGTTTTGCATACCGATATGCTGGAAGAACATATCCAGCTGCAATGTTTTACTAATTGCCGCTGGATATAATTCGAACAATTTTTGGGATTATGACCGGCAAGTATATTAGACATAATCCCTGAAATGGAGAAATAAATAATTAGATTGATTTGTAATGAAAACTCCACAGACGAAAAATTATAATAAGAAATTTTAACAATAAATCGCTGCTTTTATAGTTAATCCATGAAAATTTTACTCCATTATTTATTTTACATTGGGGTGCAGTATATTAACATGTAGCGTGATACTCTGAAAGTAAGTGCAGGGGTTGTGGGTTCGATTCCCTCCAAAGCCTTTGTATGTTAATTACAAAGTGAAGCTGGTGCAGCGGATTTTTCTTAGTAAATAAATGTATGTAATTGAGGATCATAATGATATTTCGTCAAAAAAAAAAAAACACGTTGATACTTTGTGGGATGAAATAGGAGAGTTGCATATCGGAGAGGAAAAAAGCTGTGTTCGATAAAAATTTTTGATAACTGAATATTTTTTTACATCAGTATTTGATTTATTTTGAGTAAAATTTTTTTTTTTACAAAAATTAAAAAAAAAAAATTTGGAGTTTAAATTTTTTTGAGTGTAATTTTTTTTGAGTGTAATATTTTTTTTTTGTTTTTTTGAGTGATTTTTGTCACTCAAAAAATATTTTTTTTTGGCTTACCATTCCTTTTCAAAGCGTGTTTAGCGTTTTTTTCAACACGGGAGTTCGGGTTAAAACCCATCTTAAATTCCCCATTTTGCTAATAACTTATGAACCACTTAACAGATTTCGCTGAAATTAAGTATTAATCTGACCGGAAGTATAAAAAATATATACGCCACGCTTCAGCAGCTTGCCGTATATATTTTTCATGCTTCCGCTAACATTTAAAAGTTAGCGTGTTTTACACAGACAGAAAGACAGACGGACGGACGGATTTTCATGTTGTTAGGCGCGGTATAGGGTTTGATTTTAGACCAATGGTTTCTTTGGAAAAGTTTCTTAGAATTTCTTGTAGATTTTGTTTTTGCTATACGATTTTTCAGTTTTTTTCGATCCATACAAATCGACCCGCCCTAATGTACATATGTGTCCATATATGGTTTATATATGGTCATATATTTTCATATATAAAGCCATATATCCTCGTATATGTTTCCATATACATACGAACACCGGGTTATCAAAATTATTATTTTTTCATCAAAATAAAAAAAATGTGAGTAAAAGATTGGATTTTTTTGCAAGGAATAATGGTAAATTTTTTGATATGTTAGTTTTTAAGAAAAGTTTTCAGGCTCTCAGACAAATATCTGAAAATTTTTTTGGATTTAGAAAATTTTTTCTCACTGTAAAATCATTTTTTCTTTCTTCTCTTTTACCTCATCTTCCTCTTATTTTTTTTCTTTTTCGATATCGTTTTGGGGTAATTTACCCCATTACCCCCCCCCCCCCCCCTTGATTCGCACCTAAAAAATATGCAACTATAATCCCACAACTTGCCTGTTGTTGTTTTTGCTGCCACTGGTGCTGCTGATGTTGTTGTTGTTCTGGTACAATACAAACTGAAGTTTTTGAGAAGGTGTGGTGTTGAGAAGGTGGTGTTGATGTTGATGAATTTTGAATTTTGTTACAATTAAACGATGCATTCAAGTCTGTTATGGATGACAATGTACTTTTCATATTTTCAATATTTTCCAAAGTTTTGTTCAGTGGCTGTTGTTGTAGTGGTATATGATGTTGCTGTTGCTGCTCTTGTTCATTTTCCAACATTGGATAGTAATGTGATGAATGTCGTCTAACTGCCACATTTGCATTAATCGGCAATAATGCCACGGAATTACATTGTTCTTGTTGCTTATCATAAAAATCCAATAGGGAGCTGTGTGGCAAAGCTAAACTTGAAGCACGTTCCGACCTTTGTTGTTGTTGTTTTTGTTAGGGGTGGTGTTAGTGTTTTTTTGTTTTTATTTTGTTTGCAAAGTTAATAAAGTGTTAGAAATGGAACAACATAGTAAATACCATAAAAATGTTAGTTGGATTAGTTTTGTTTGTAAGTTATACATTAGGCTGGTTCATATATTGCCCTTTTTTGGGGGATTTTTGTATGGACTACCCGGAATATTAACCAGCGTGAAAAAATAACACGTAATTTTTTTTTAATTTTTTCTCTAAGGATTATGGGTCACTACCGGGCACAGTGGATCGTGTAAAGTAAACACCCGGTCATTTTTTATTTGCTGTATTTTTTTTAAAATTAAGTCTTTTTATATGTTTTAGGGGCCTCTGACTCCGAATTTGACAAAAAAAAATAAAAAACAAACAAAAATGGCGATTTTTTCTTTTTGCAATTTTGCAACATTAGCGTTCATTTAAGGCATTAATTGATAATTTTCTTTTAGTACTGCTTCGAATCCAAAAGTTAAACCAAAACAACCTTAATATCAATACAACTATGTAACAAAAATTCTACACTGAAAAAAACAAAATTTTTAGGTTAGGAAAAAACAAAATTACCCAAGTTCTTTCAAAAAAGTATGAACAGGAAACTAAAGTGGACCTATCTTGAGGAGACATTTTTCAAAATATAAAAATTTTTCTCATGTTCTTAAACCTTTCAAAATTGGTAATTTTTCTGTAGAAAAAATTAAAATAAACAAGAGATAAACACTTAAAAACCTTAACTAATGATTTAAATCCGCAAATTAATTCCCTGCAAAATTTTGTTTTTGAGTATAAATTCCCCCCTCCCCCCCAAAACCAAGAGCTGGATCCGCGCCTGATATTAAATAAGCTAATCAAGTATAATTACAATAAAAACTACAAAAAAAATTGGAAAATATTTTTTCATTGTTTTTTTTTTTGAAAATATAATTTTTAATATATTTTTATATTCCGCTTTTAAAGCGAAATATACTTACTATCAAGAGCAACTAAAGCCCTATTACGTAAGCTTATAAAAACTGAAAAATTTTTTGTTAAAAATTGTTAGAGTAAGAACCCAACCAGCATAAAGTTTTTTTCATACTTACTTTTGGAACTGAAATATTTGTCCGACAAAAATTAAACTTTTTGTCATTAATATGCTAATCGAGCTTAATTATAATAAATATAAAAAAATAAAAATTTAAATTTTGTTTTTTTCATTGTGTGAACTTTTTTTTTTAGGCCTAATGTTTAGAGCCCGGTAGCGACCCCTAAACCTTAATGAAAAATTCTAAAAAAAATCACGTGTTATTTGCTTATGGTGCTTAATATATATTCCGGATGGCCCATACAAAAATCCAACTTTTGTTTTTATGAACCACCCTATTATACATACAATATTTACACATACTATACTATATACCAGCGGTTACCAACCTTTTTGGTTCACGTACCAATAATTTTAAAATTGATCAGCCGCGTACCCTCTAACAAGCTTTTTGTTTTTGTTAAAATACATCAGATATAAATATGGTTAGAAATTTAAAACAAATTATGTTGTAAAGTTAAAATAATTGTATTACTTTTACTTCTTTATGAAACGTAAACACAGTGCTTCAAAAAAAAAAAACAACAAAAAAATATACGGAGATTCTCATACGAAAATTCGGGTGATTGGAGTCCATAGTGTACGGAAATACTCATAGTTTTTCTCGATCACTTCGTTTAGTACTTGTTTTATTAAGCAGGTTTTACATTATCACACTTTGCATAATGAACCATAGAGTATACATAGAGGCAAAGGCGACAAAAATTGAGTTGTCAAAGTACAACTTGTATGCATGTATTTGTTGACAAAGTACGACTTGTAAACATGTATTGTGTTTTGAATTCACATCGACAACGTACACTGAAAAAAATAACTATACTGAAATTAAATAAACACTGTTATTAATTTAAGTAAGCAAATTTTTTTGAATTTACTTCAACTTATCTTAATATAAGGTGGTTTTACTTAAAACAAAGAAAATAAACTTGAAGATAGTACATGCAAATATTTAAAAAAGCACAAACGTTTTCCTTAAGTTGTTATTTTAAATTAAGTTAAATATTCTTTACATTTATGGCGAATTGATTGCATTTAAGAAAAAAAGGGTTTATTAAAAAATTTTGCTTTACTTAAAAGAAAAAAAATTAAATTGTGTGCAAAAAAAAAATAAATAAGTACGTAACTTACTTAAAAATAGTATACACATTTTCAAGACCTTGAATCAAATAAGTGCTAATCTTTAATTCCAAAACGCATTTTCTTTAATTTAATCAATTTTTGTTTTAATTTAAGAAAAAAGTAATCTTTATTTTATTGATTTCATTGACTATATTTGAATCCATATCTTCATCAGTTTAAGAAAGAATTTACTTAACTTAAGGAAAAAATACTTTAGGTATTTTGGGGACCCCATCTGGGGGCCCATCTGAAGACCCCATGAGACCCTAACTTTAAATCCAAATTTCGATTTTCGCGGAATTTTGAAATGCCTATAACTCTGCAAATACTGCAGATACGAAAAAAATTCTAAAGGCACTTTTGTAGTCCTTAACTTGTAGAATATGACCGCCGAAGACCCGAAAGTCCTCCGAGTTATAGTTTTCGAGTTATTTCATGATCAAATTTCTCAAGACCCCATTCCCATATCTCGAAAACTAAGCAAGATAGAGCAATTCCGACCAAATTTTTGGATCAAAATCAAAATAGTGACCCTATAATAGTGTACGCACATACTTATGGGCGGACCCCATATATGGGGGCCCATAGGGTCCTCACAGTGGGACTCCATAGGGTCAACAGAATCCGTAAGTTTAAGGAAATTTTTACTTGTTTTTAAAAAATATTTTTCATCTGGATAAAAACAATTAAACTTATATTAAGTACAATTTTACTTACCTTTAAGATATATTTAAGATATATTTAAATGCATTACTATGTTTTAGGAAAAAATATACTTGGAAGAAGAATTAATATCTTTGGAGCCCTCGCATACCCTCCTTTTTTTAAATTAAGTTCAACATGCTTTAAAAATGGTAAATTTTTTTTCCAGTATACGTGTGAGAAATTAGAAAAAGATAGTGATATTATTTTTTCTTTCACCTTTGCCTCTATGTATACACTATGTAATGAACTTTGTATAATTTACTTTTTTTTTTTTTATAACGTATCAGAAAATATTTTGAAATTTTTCAAAAAAATAATATTTTGCTTTCGACTTTTCAATTTTATTGTGTTTATTTAAAATTAAAACAAAATAAATAAATTGAGAAAAGAAAATTTACGTTTTTGTGTGTTTTTCAAAACACATTTCAATACATTTCAACAAACAAAGTATACCAATGTAAAGGCCCTTTTAGCAAATGTTTTGAAAAACCAAAATTCTTAAATAAAGGGCTATGTTCTGTCTTTCTCAACTTTTCAATTCACATGAACTTTTCCGAATCACACGAAATCGAATTCGTATTCATTCGAAGTTTAAATCTAATTTTTAGTTATTCTTAAAATTATTACGAAAAAAGTGCATTCGTTTTACTTTCACCAAAAATGTTTTATGTGAAATAAAACAAATTTTATTTATTCGAAAGTGAAATCTAGAAAACCAAAAAAAAAAATAATATATAAATATCGATTAAAAAATGCATGAGCAATGCTAAATTTTGTGTAAAGATGTACCATATATTTTTGAGGGTACTTTGACTGATTATTTTAAATTTCTGAAAATTTTTTTAAAGTTTTTTTGAGTTTCGCGGATTTCAAGGAATTTGAATTTTTAACAATAGTTTTTTTAATAACTCCCGATCAACTTTGAGTAAAAAATTGGTTTACATTTTTTGAAAAAGTGTGTTTTTATACCCTCCACTTAGTGATAGAGGGTATATATAAGTTTGTCATTCTGTTTGTAACTCATCGAAATATCGATCTGGGACCCCATAAAGTATATATATTCATGATGCCCGATCTATTTTAAGACATTCTAGCGATGTCCGTCTGTCCGTCTGTCCGTCTGTCTGTCTGTCTGTCTGTGGAAAATGCTCTCGCGGACAAAATATTGCACAGAGATGACTGAAACTTAACATATATATTGGAAGTTCTCCCGAGAAGTTTGGGTTCAGCGGTTCAAAAGTTATGAACGAAAATGTAAGCACACCTCAAAAATTTCAGTACATTCAACATAACCTAAAAATACAAAATGCTTTAATTCGGCTTCTGGTTGACATATGTGAACATAATGGAGCACCAAATGGTATTTGAACAAGTACGAACATATTTTTTTACCAAAATTTTTTTTCGCGGAAATTTTTTTTCAAATTTTATTTTTTGTAAAGTAATTTCCTTTTAAATAAAGTTGTTTGCAATAATCTTTTTGAAATTGTGGAGGGTATCACTACATTCGGCAAGGCCGAATTTAACTTTTTTACTTGTTTTCAAATAGTATAGGACCGTATTTCAGCAAATTTTAAACCGATTCTTAATCTTATTACTTTGTTTAAGAGGTAAAACTCATATCTTTCACACAAAACCAAAAAATCCGTTGTACAACAACAAAGTTATAATTTTTTAAAAATTGAGGAAGTACTTAACGGTGAGATCAAGAAAAATATGAATGTTCGTACTCTATGGACTCCAACAAACTATATTTTTTATAAAAATATAAATGTTATTACTAAACAAAATTAAAAAAAATGAGCAAAAAATAATTAATACTTCGCGTACCCCCGCTGGCAGTTTCGCGTACCTCCTAGTGGTACGCGTACCATAGGTTGGTAACCGCTGCTATATACATTAGAGTTATAACTTTTTTTTGACAAAAAAAAGTCTATCCCACCACGCTATGGGCAATGTTGTATAGATAATAAAAATCAGTTTTTGCAAATTATCTTATTTATAACATTCGCGAAATAGCACCAAAATACCGCGATTATAATCTTTAGTTGCTACAAAGAATTACTGCGTCGTAGCAGCTATTACTTGACGCTAAAATTTAGCTAATTAAAAAATTGCACCCTCCATCAAATTGCTGAGATTTTTTTATATTAATGAGCTTGTGAGGAAATCCTAAATACTTTGCAATTAAATTTAATTTGTTTATAGTTAAAAGAAAAACTAATGGCGTTTTCTTTTCTGGAAAAAAATGTCACACTTTCTGAACTTTTTTTTCTTTAATGACCCTTTGTGGACAGTTATGTACAGTAAATATATATCGTCACTAGTGTTTGGGAATTCCCGGACTTTTCAATTTCCCGGGAAACGGGAATAAAAATAATTTATTTCCCGGGATTCCCGGGAATCCCGGGAAATATTCATTATTAATATAAATCATAAAAAATATTAAAATTTTACCAACTTTTCATTAAAAACTGATTTATGAGAGATAAACAATTAATTAAAACATAAAAAATAAAAAAATAAAAGTTAGAAATTCTGAAATACAATAAAACAAAACAAAAAAAATAATACAACTTTTTTCACCACAAAAAATCGCAAAAAATAGATAAAAATCGCAAAAAAATAAAACTGCGTTATTCGAGCAAAAACTAATATAGTTGGCAGCACTTTTTTTATTTGTTCTCGAAATGTAAATTCTAGGTTCAAAATTTTTATATTTTTTGACAGTCTTAGCAAAATTATCATTAACCGGCGTATATTTTTTTTTGACTTTTTAGGTTTTTTCATGATATTGTCATACTTTTTACACTGGGTCAGTTTTCCTATGAATATATATTTGCACTGTTTTTCCAAATAGAAAAAATACAAAAAATAGCAAATGTAATTATACCTCTGTGTAAAAAAAAATATTAAAAATTAAATTAAAAAAAAAAAGTTTTTTATGTAAAATGGTTTATATTATAAAATTCCCGGATTTCCCGGGAAAAATTAAAAAAATTCCCGGGAATTCCCGTCAGTCTTTACCGGGAATTAACAGGAAATCCGACCCGGGAATTCCCGGACCCCAAACACTAATCGTCACCTAAAATGCAAAAGGCCCTAACTAACATTTTATTAATTTTACAGGAGAAGCAAAAAACTGTATTGAATAAAATTTTGAATTTTTAATAACTTTGTTCGTTTTGATTGAATTGGGCTAAAATTTTGTGAGGACTAAAGTTTTGTTAACATATATCAAAATTAATCACAGAATGATTTAAAAATGTATTTCTAGTTATGTTCATTGGCGATTTCGCAATTCACATGTTTTTAATTTTTGGCTATAAAATCGCTATATGTCGCAGCTTGGGCGATATGAAATTTACCGTTTTGGGCGATAAGTCCTTGGCCGTACACCAGAATCAATCAAAATACCGATTTTTAATTTTTTGTTAGTTAGGGCCTTTTGCATTTTAGGTGCCGATATGTACATGTTGGGTACCAAAAGAAAGGTATTTTTAAGGCAATATCAAGCATTTTATAACAATACTCAGTAAAAATTTACGGGTTTTTGGTATTTTCTTGATTTTATTCAAGTGTGTTTCGACATTTTATTATAAACAGTTAGATAGAACTCGGCAATACCTTTCTTTTGGTACCAAACATGTCTTTACTTACTGCTCAATACTGTGCTCAAAGAGACAAAAAAAGTGCGACATTTTTTTTCCAGAAAAGAAATTGCCGTTATATTCAAGACTTCATCGCGTTTGGTGCGTGAACTTTTTTTAACGATCTCGAAAAAGAAAGGAAATTTCTTAATATTTTTTCATGGTTTTTACGGCTATGGGATGGACTTTTTGATGTTTGCAAAAAATTCAAAAAGTTATAACCCTAATATACATTGTGTAAATATGTATGTGTGTATGCAGCATATGACCATTAAGTTAGTTTCAGTAAATATGCACATTAGGGTTATAACTTTTTTGAACGGCATTCTCCCAAGGGTCTATCTTATGGGCAATATTGTATTACTGATAAAAAAAACAATTTCAGTTCAATTTGGTGAAAAAACCTCACAAACCGAAAGCGATTTCTGAAATGCCTTTAATGATTTTTTTCGTTATTTTTTTTTTTAATACCATCTTTTGTTATTTCCACTTATTTAAAAACGGACTTCACTATTGAAATCAGCATGCCTTAATTATATAGAAATGATGGTCAGATCTTGAGGCACAAAAAATTTTTGTTTTTCGTAATGTAGTGTTGTTAAAAACTTAAATACGTTGGTGAGTGCACTTTTTTAACGATCGCGAAAAACCATAAACGAAATTTTTAATATTTTTTCATGACCTACCCGATTTTACCTTGGGAGACTAGATATTTTCAAAAAATGCAAAAAGCTATAACCCTAATGTACATATGTGCCGTTGTCCATCGATCTCATTGAATTGTGTACTTACCGTTGTTTATGTTTATCGCCCAGAAATAGTTGTACATTAACGCTTAAACATTGTTTATCCATTGCTGAAGATGTCATATTTGTAAAAATCGTCATTTATGGACTACAATATCGAAGTTGATCAACTATAAAGGAAAAGAGAAATAAAAAAATCTATTACATTCATATGTAAAAATATATTATCGATATACTGTTATATAAAAGGGTGGAGTAAATTTAGATTTTTTCGAATTTCGAAAACGTAGGTGTTTTCTCGGTTTTCACGTGAAAATCTTTCAAACTCCATATAAAAAAAAAAACATAAACTGGCTTTATAAAAGCATAAAAATTCGCTGAAGAGGTATTCTGTTCGCTGGTGCAACATTTACCGGCAGCAATACACGTCAACACTATTTGTACAGACCATTTCAGAAGTGGTGAAATTTGATGTTCAGAAATAAAAGAAAGCATTTATAAGTTGTTGGCAGTTTAAACATTAGCGTCCAAATTCATAAAAAATAAAATCGTTTAATAATTTTTATACAAAATTTGTTTTATAAACCTCTTATTAGCCTTTTTTAATTTTTATGAATTTGAAGGTAATTATTTTAGATAAATATACGAAAATTACAAAAAAAAAAAAACAAGTAAGTATGTTAAATTCGGCTGTATCACTCTTACAAATTTCCATTCGAATATGTGTTTAAAAATTCATTCTTATGCTTTTTGCGCTAAAGAAATACAAGCTTATCAATATTTAAAAAGAAATGTTATTCCACGCCCATAAAAGGGGGGCGGACCGAAACAAACGACATTTTCTAATTCTTTGGATCCAAATGCAGGACTTTGATTTTCTTGTAGCATTAAAATGTTGCAATCATGTAAAAAAATGGTATTTTTTAGAGGTTGGTTTAGTTTTTCAAGGGGGAACTTTTTTCCCCCTTGTCCGATTTTGCTCATTTACGAACTTAACCTGTCTAGGAACATAAGACATACTCGTGCCAAATGTCCGTCAAAAATAAAAGAGCTAGACTCCCGACATTTAATACGAATATGTGTTATCCCAATAAACACCAAAAAATTAAAATTCAAGTGCTTGAAATTTGACTTGAATTAAACTTTAATTTTAGTCTATTATTCAAGCCTTAATCCAGTTCAAACAAAATGGGTTTGTTTGAATTTTATATTTTCCTTTTTTGTCAAAACTGGAAATTAACAAAAAAAAAATTTAAAAAAACAATTGCTGAAAATGGAATATTACCAAAAGATTAATTAAATGTCGCGTGATTGGAAACAAATGGCTCGTTAACCAATGGATTTTTGCTGTTCAATTTCAGAAAAATCATAAAAAGGTAAGAAAACTTAAATTTTGCAAAAATAAAAATCTTTAAATTTCATTTTTATTTTAGTTATCCAAGGGAAAAATTTTCGCCAGCCAATCAATTACTTAAACCTCTTCATTATCAAAATTTGGGCGTGGATGCTGAAAAACAAATGTTCTTCCAGTTTAATAGATTAATCAAAATATTTTTTTTTATTGTCATTTAAACTTTGTATAAAATTCGCACTATCTACTTTTTAGCTAATAAATAATTATTTATGCATAATGTTGGTCTATTTTTTTTATTAAACAATGATGCTGCATGATTTTTTTTGAACTGGATTTGTGCTTGAATTGCACTTGATTTAGGCTTGAATTAAACTGGAATAGGGCTTGATTTACACTATAAATCAAGCTATATTCAAGTAGTTTTTTAAAATTTTGTTTGGTTCGACTGGAATTACGCTTTTATTTGGGGCTTGAATTCAAGTGTTTTTACACTGTTTTGTTTGACTTGAATTCAAGTATCCGTTTCACTGGTATATGCTATTGAATTACAGTGTAATTCAAGTTGAATTCAAGGCTTGAAAATTGAAAATATGACTGGAATTACGCTTGAATTACACTTGAATTCCAGCAATTTGGCTTATTGGGATGTTCCTAGGTAGGTTAAGTTCATGAATGAGCAAAATCGGACCAGAGGGAAAAAGTTCCCCCTTGAAGAACTAAACCAACCTCGGAAAAATACAAGTTTTTTACATGATTTTTTGTGTTTTTGCTTAACAAATGCAACATTTTAATGCTACAAGAAGTTCAAAGTCCTACAATTAGAAAATGTCGTTTTTTTTTGGTCCGCCCCTCTTTTATGGGTGTGGAATATTTTTTTTTTTTTGAATAATGATAAACTTTTATTTCTTTAGTGCAAAAAGCATAAGAATGAATTTTTAAACAAATTTACCTCCCCTCCCCCCCCCCCCCCCCAACCCCCATAAAAAAGCCCCTACAATTTTTTTTTTTTTGCATGTTGGAGGGTATAAAAGATTCGGCATAGCCGAATTTAACACTCCTACTTGTTTATAAATAAAAAATTGATCTATCTGCAGTATTTTTTTATGATATAATTACTAGGGTAAACTTTTAAATTTAGATTTTTTGATATAATCACTTTTTGGAAGGTTTTTGCACCAATAAAAATAATGGCATAGTTTTTTTTTTTGGAAAATTCCAACTCCTTTCCGTGCCTTTCCGCGGATAAAAATCCATATTTGACCCCATTTTGATGCGGAGCAAATACGGCTGAGCTTATTGCAAATTTATTTCACTATTCGATTCTAAAACAATACTAATGTTATAACTTTTTTCGCATGCTTCTAAAATGTTCCAAATATTGGCGATAAGGCGCGGAAAATCGATGATTAGTATTTTTTGTAGTATTTAGAAGTAATTATTAATTAATATTGTAGAAGCTCGAAAAAATGTAAAAATAAGCGAATTAGACGTTTTTTTTGCTCTCCTGAAAAGTTATGTTTTTACAGATACCTTAAATTGAATATATGTACTTAGTTTAACGTTATTTTTAAATAATTTCAGATTGCATAAAACGTCAAATCAAATAATAAGATAAATAAAAATATAAATTTTCTTAACACTAAACTAATCCCAGAAGAAATTTTGTTGAACTGGCAGCAGCTTTTGGAAAGGAATCAAGAGTCAAGGAGCACATACAAACCTGTAAAATTAATGAATGATTCTCTAAGGCGATGTCACACTGCCAAAATCTCGATTTATTTTTGCTTTATATTTATATTACATTATATTTTCAGCAAAAACTAATTAAAAATATATTTCTTTCATAAAAACACTTTTTCAGTATTCTCCGAATATTAACTAATATTTTAAGCAAAAAAAGTAAAACATTTTTTTTTTCACTTTGTTTGGAACTTTCCGATTTTTAAGGCAAAAAAGGAAACCAAAGCCGTTGTCCTACAGGTCCAATATTTTTGTGTGTTAATCAGTGTTGCCAATTTAGCCATTTTCCGGCTAGATTTAGCTCCTTTTGAACTCGTTTAGCCGGAGAAAAAGGCATTTAGCTCTTAGCCGTTTTTTTAGCCATTTTCGAAAATATTTTAGCAGTTTTTTAGCCATTTTTGAGTTTTCGGTTAAAAAGTAATTTTTAGTGTGTTTTTTATACTAAAATAGAGAATTAATTGGGTTTTAAGTTTATACAGATCGAGCACAGACTCTAATACTATATGTTATAAAGGTTTAAGTTGAAAAATGTAAGAGAAATTTTAATTTTTAAAAATTATAGACATTTCTGGTATTCCCAAACCGGTTTCAAACACTTTTGTTTTGTGTTTTCATCAGAAGGATTTTAAATGTTGGATTGTTTTGTTAGTAGGTAATTGTTTTTCATATATTTGAGTTTTTATTAACACTAGTCTGGAATGAAATCACGTAAATTTTTGTCATATTCATACCATGAACATTATACTAAATTTTAGACGATCTAGCATGCCCGTTTCTCTGTCTTTTAAAAATACGCTAACGTCCAAAACTTATCTTGAAGGCTGATTGCTGAATCGTGGCATATATATTTTAGCAATTCTTCTGGTCAGGTTACAGCGAAAACAGTCCCAAGGGTAAAAAGTTTCCCCTCGAATTCACGTGTTGAAAAGTTTTTTTAAACCAAAATAACTAAAAAAGATTTTTTAATTAAATAAATTTTTATACATATTTTTATAAAAAATTTTAATATAAAATATTTAAATCATTCAAAAAGTGTTTTGAACACTCTTCATTTTACCTAAATTATGCCAAAACAGTAACAAAAGATCTCCTTATTTTAATATATGTATCAAAAACGGTACAAATATGAATTTACATTAGTTTTTCTTAAAAAGTAAAATATATATTTTAGCCTTTTTTTAGCCATTTTTTAGCCGTTTTTTAGCCGTTTTTTCAAAAGGATTTAGCCGTTTTTGATAACCAAGTTCTGGCAACACTGGTGTTAATATTGACCTCTTTAAAGCAACTTTCCCGACCTCGACGTCAAAAAGTAAAATTAGCTCCACCCTAGTGTACAATGTACACTGTGCATACATAAATAGTAATTTCTATGTATGTAATAATATATGGGAGGTATTTGGGGGGGTTTTTTTTTGAGACGATTTCAATGTTCGTTGTCCACTTACAATATCTTAAAGTCATATTGAAGAAGAAGAAAAAAACGAAGAAAATCGAAACCATAAAGGAAATTAAATTGAAGGATATGAACAAATATAACATGAAAGAAAATTAAAGTCGATCAAGAATACCGATAAAAATGTATTTATAAATATGTACATTAGAGTGTCCTTTATTTTGGAAATGTTGAAAATGTTGAGACGGTACCCGTTCTGAAATTTTCCATTTGTTAAAAAAGTCAATTTATCAAAAATCCGGCCACTTTTTTTTCTTTTTTTTAATTTTTTTTTTTAAAGTTTACATGTTTGTCCATCATTTTTTCGAGAAAATCGCATTTGAATTTTAAATTTCATAACAATTTTGTAATTTGCTTGTATTTTCTTGTTTTAACGTGTCGAATGAGTAATATTCATACAATTAATATTACTCATTCGCAACTTTTTTAAATTATTAAATTATAACACACAATAACACAAGCAACCGTTTTTTTTTCTTCAAAATATTTTTTTTACATTTAATTCAAAATTAGAAATATTACATTTAATTATAAAATGCCGTAATCGCGACCGCCACGATCAACGCTTTTGTTTGTACTGAATTGTTCTAAAAAATTCCGCGCACAAGAAGAAAAAAGGAGAGAAAAAATAAGAGAAATAAAAAAAATTCAATTCAGTTTTGCTAATATTAGCAAAAAATCTTGTAAAAATGTTGTCAACTCAATTTCAAATTTAGCAAAAGAAATTAGTTCAAAGTTTGTTTAAAATTGCTAATGTGCTAAATGAAGTTTACAAGAATTTTTTGCTAATCTCAACTAAAAATTTGCTAAAAGTTAGAAAAAGTTAGCGTTAGCAAAAAAAAAAAATAGTAAATCTACTAACGTATTTTTTTTGAGTGTAAATGAAAACTTTAAAAGACCATAGGCCCTTACCACAAGAAAACAAAAAGTCTATTTTAACAAAAGTTTTATTTTAAATTTAAAATTTTCAGTACATTTTTTGAAAGTCGATTTTAAAAACAAAAACAATTTGTGTGGAAATAAAATTAAAAGCTCATTTTAAACTTATTCAAAAATAGTTTCGGAACTTAGAAATTTTTTCTTCAAAAAAAAAAAAAATATATATATAGAACTCTTAAAACGCTTTTCGAATACGCTCGCAAAGCGTTCCAAAAAAATATTTTAAGATTGCTTTTTTTTGTTATAGAGCTTTCAGAACACTTTTCAAAAACGCTCGCAAAGCGTTTGAAAATAGCGTTTAGAGAATGTTTTTTTTCATTGTTACAGTGCTTTCAGAAGGCTTTTTTTTAGAACCGTCGTCAATTTCTGCTTGGGTAGTTTATCAAAAATCGTTAATTATCGACAATTGTCTTTAAAAGCCGATCTATAACATTTTTCTACAGAATTTTGTCGTTATTGAAAATCGTAAACTTATCAACAAAATTTTTTTTGAAGTTAAAGTTAGCGAAATTTTTCGGTTCTTAACACAATTTAATTTATTTCAAATTAACTATTTTTGTCGTTAACTCTTGTCGTTAATTGAAAGATTTATAGAATCACATATTCGCTTACAATTAGACAACCGAGAATGCTCGTTAGTAAACGATATCGATAATTTCGTAAAAAAAATACTAAATCGCACTACAGATACCCGACTAAAAATGTTTAGATATAGTTATATATTATGTAATATATTTATATATGGCAATACACAGTACCCGACTAAAAAAAAAATAATGCGGCGCCATATATCATTTGATCCCAAAAATGGAGGATCCAAAAATATATGATTATATCTTATTAGATAAAATTTGATATATTTAGATATAATTAGATCCCAAAAATGGAACGGTAAATACTATCTAATTTGATATTATTAAAAATTGGATCTAATGAGATATAATAATATATAATTATATTTTTTTAGATCTAATATGATCTTCAATATCAAATTATATGAAATTTGCCGTTCCATTTTTGGGATATAATTACATATAATTATATCAAATTTGATCTAATAAGATATAATCATATATTTTTGGATCCTCCATTTTTGGAATCAAATGATTGATCAATGAATATATAATTATATTAAAAAATATATGATTATATCAAAACTTTTTTACTCGGGTACTTTACATAATTATATGTAAACGTATCTTTCCGAGTAAACATTTTTATATGAAGCAATATATATTCTAATATTATTTCAGATCTGTTCATAGATCCGGGATGTGAAAGATCAGCACTGATCCGAAAAATGGATCGCTAAGATTAGATCAGTTTTAACCGGGGGGATACAATTTCATCCAAAAAAATGGGTTTATCTAATTAGATCAGTTTTAAACGGTGAAATACAATTTCATCCGAAACATGGTTGATTCTTATTAGATCAAGATAAAAAAAAAATTTTTAGCTGGATTAAAATACACTCAAAAAAATACGTTAGTAGATTTACTAATTTTTTTTTGCTAATGCTAGTTAGCTAACTTTTACCAAATTTTTAGTTGAGATTAGCATGTTAGCAAAAAATTCTTGTAAACTTCATTTAGCACATTAGCAATTTTAAACAAACGTTGAACTAATTTCTTTTGCTAAGATTTGAAATTGAGTTGACAACATTTTTACAAGATTTTTTGCTAACATTAGCAAAAATAAATGGTAAATTTTTTTTTATTTTCAGAAAACTTAAAATGGCTCTATCTCGGAAACTAAGCCATATAGAGCAAAATGGAGGGCATTTTTGGTTCTTAGAATCTCCATACTTTCGCGGGTCCTCTTCACATGTGTGGACCCTAATGGGCCCTAACTTTGGATCCAAAAAAGTTAGCATTCCCGAAAATTGTAAAATGCTCATATCTCGGTAAATATTGCCGACACAACAAAAAGTCCAAAAGCATTTTTGTAGCCCTCAATACGTAGAACAAGACCGCAAATCCAAAAGATCCAAAGCTCTCCGAGTAATATTTTTTAAGTTATCGAGTTTTTTAATTCTTAAGACCCCAGTGGTCCCCTAAAATCACGTATCTCAAAAACTAAGCAAGGTAGAGCGAAACGGACACAAATTTTGGATCAAAAACTATGACGATTTTTAAGGAACCCAACTAGGTCTAGGCCCATCGGGGTCTGGACCTATCGGGTCCGAACCCAATAGGGTCCTCAAATGTGTCAAAAAAAAATTTTTTTTTGTTAACTAATTATTGGCAAAACATTTTTGCTAACTTTAGCAAAAAAAATTGTGGGTTCAAAATCAGCAAATTTTCTTGTAGGTTTACAAGCTTTTTTTGCTAACATTACAGTTTTTTTTTTTTGAGTGTAGATAAAATTTTATACGAAAAAAAAATATATAGATATAATTTCATCCGAAAAAAAGCAATTTTTAGAACTATACATAATTTGATCAGAACAATAAAATCTATTTTTAGAACTGATAAAGTTTTATCCAAACAATTTTTTTCAGTATTAAGATATAAATATATATAATTTAAATTAAAAAAAAAAAAACTTCGGGCGGCGGGAGAATCGAACTGACTACCAACTGTCTTGTAATCGCAATCTCTACCCTCTAACCCAGCCGGCGACTTTAAAAGACTACGTTTTAAAAAACTTAGAAATTTTTTGAAAATAGTTCATCATATATTATTATATCAAGTTTAAATTATATATACAGTCGAACCTGGTTATAACGAACTCCGAGGGACGAGTAAAAATAGTTTGTTTTAAGCGAAGTTCGCTATAAGCGGGGTATATTTTTTTATCAACTTAATTTTAATTTCCAAGAAAATAGATCCAATTTTGAATTATTTGATGCTTTTTTCATAAATAAACTACTTACTGCGAAGAAATCATTTAAAATATAAATAAATTTTATTAAAATTATAATATAAACCAAAAAATGCCAACCTTTTGTTAGTTTGATAAACATGATTGCCACACATTAAAAAATATTTATAGGAGTTCGTTATAAAAAGGTAAATATACATGAAATTGTGTTCGTGGGACCATAATAAGCAGTTCGTTTTAACCGAGGACTTATTATAACCAAGTTCGTTATAAAAGAAATATTTCGTGTGAAAATTGAGGCTAAAACGTCGGGACTTTAGAATTAGTTCGTTATAACCGAGAATTCGTTATAACCGGGTTCGTTATAACCGAGTTTGACTGTAATTAAATCCAGTTTATCTAATCGTATATATGATTGCATCAAATTATATTCGATTTGAATTTGAACAAATTTTAAAAAAAGACTTAGAACATTTTTTCTAAAATTTGTGATTTTTTTTTTTAGTTAATTTAAGAGCTAATATGGGGTTTAATACTAAGTTCAACAACACGATTTTCATGTTCCAATGCTCCAAACCTTCAAGTGTACTTGAAAACTAAAAGACGAGTCTCAGTGGAGCTCCGCACATTTTTTATAAACGAAGTGGTTAATAAAGTGTTGTCTTACCCAAGAACCTGTTGAATTGAAGGAGGATCGGCATCGACATCTAAGTGCATATTTGCTGAAGGTGACATCCAATTTTTTTGTCAGCAAATCGATATTAAAATCTTTAAAATTTTTCTTAATTTATATGTATTTTACTGGAAAGTGAAATTTTTTGGTATTTTTACTTAACTCAACAACTAAAAGAATAATAAACAATAACAATCAGCTGGTCCCTTTCTGTCAATATACTGGGCCAGAGTGATAGAGTAATACATCGACCGTTTTGTAGATATGGCATCACCAAAGATAATTACAAAATTCTGGCAATGCCAAAATAAAGTTCAAACGTAAAGCAAAGAGAAACAAAGAACAATCTGCATTCTCACTGTAAAACTGGTATCTTCCATCTCGCTCACATTTCGATTTGTGATAAAATTTCGTAAACAATACCATATGGTTTTTGTTTACTACTTTTTCAAACGCCATTTGTTATCTTACTCTATAACTCTGTACTGGGCTTACTAACAGTGTTACCAGATCTTAGCTTTAGTGCAATTTTTACATAAAGCCTAAAAGTATGTTACAAAATCAGGCAGCTAATTCTCAAACTACCATAAACACAGTGGGGCAAGACTCACAAAATGTGAAAAGAAAATTTGGTGAAACATCACGTAACAATAAATTAATTTAGCGGCTTCGCTAAATATTTTTTTTGGTATCAGAACTTACGTGAAAATATACTCTCTCCGCAAATAATAACGAACATTTTTAAAAATTTTCAAATGAGTAACAAAGCCATATGTGGCTTTATTTCCAACCGTGGTTGGTATTAAGGGCATATGGCCTTATTTCTCAATTCATTGGGAAATTACGCCATATGGCCTTATTGCCTATGGCTTTATTTTACCCCCCCCCCCCATGGTGTAACCATAGCTTTAAGAGTTATTATTACTCATACGCATACGTAATATACCCTTTTATTGTAAGATGTAAGCATAGTACAATGTATAACATTTTTTTTCGAAAACAAGTCAAAAAATCTCTTTGAAAACTAACTTAACTATTTTTTAAACATGTAAAAAAAAATCATAACTTCTTCTGAAAATTTTCCAATTTTTGTGTTTCATTTAATATGCATAAATATTGAATATTGAAAGATACTCAAAATGCTAAAATTTTTAATATTTGACCGTGCCTACATGGCCCACTTTTTGAAAAATCTTAAATTTTATTTTTGTTATGTATTAGTACACTAACAAGGAAGGTCTTTCACAGGGCACCCACCGACTGTCCTGAAACATGAATATGGGAATGAGGGAGGAAAAAATAAGAGTTTCCAGTTTTTTTAAGCTGCCCAATCTCAAATTTAAAAAAGAGTTGCCACCTTACGAAAAATAAGGGCTTTCGGGAAAATCCGTATAAAAGCCGAACTAGCAGAAATTTCACCAAACGAAAAAATATGGGTCAGCTTAATTTTGATAGAGATTATTATATATGATTTTAGCGGTCGTACGTATATACGTCTCCATATAAACTACTCCAACGATTTTACATTTTTAACAATAACGAACTTAACGAAGCTGAACTTGGACACGACCGATACACCGTTGGCACAGACTAATACAGACTCGACATAAGTGACAGATGTCAAAAAAGTATTCTTGAACCATATGGTTAATGTTTTCAAATTATTCTACGAATTAGGTTAGAAAGAGAAAGCTAATATAATGCGCCATTAGAAAAATGGATGCCAGATCGGTTTTTGTTGTTTCACTCACTCCTAAGTCGTAGAAAGTGTTGCCATGTTAGCGTAAAACGGACTAAAAACCGCTGTGTTTTCTCCTAAAATCGCTTAGTTTTTCCCCATTTTTTCTTATAAAACTCTACTGTCGAGTCTGTATTTAGTCTGTGCCGTTGGCCTTTAAACAACCCTTCGATCTGTATAAAATGTTCATATAGTTTTTTTTTTTAAATGGGAAAAATTCTCAAAAAGCAAAAACAAATCTCGTTTTTCCTCCCTCCCCTTTGACCCGCTAAGTGTGAGATTGGGCAGCTATAAAAAAACAGATAACTCTTATTTTGCTCCCCTCTTTCCTATATGCAAGTTTCAGGGCCATTGGTGGGTGCCCTGTGAAAGACCTTCCTTGTAAGTGCAAATACTTTGCAAACGATATCCTATTGAAACTAATGATTAAAATAATAAATTACATGTAATTTAAATTTTCTCTTACAGTTATAAAAAAATGCTTAACATCCTCCTTATCACTATAAAATTATGTATACATATATTATTAATCTTTATATTACTTTAAGTATGTATTATTTTTTTTTTTTTTTTAACAACGTCAGTACTGACAGAAGGTATTTTAATTAAAAAAAAACAGATAGTCATAGAATATCCGAGCATTACACAGAAAAAAATTTTATTGTAGGTTAATTGTTAATTTAGTTTTTGTTGTATTAACAAATAATTTAATTGTGTTGACAAATTGTATTGCTGAAAAAAAAATATCAATAATTGTTTGTAAATACAACAACAATTAAATTTAAAATTAGCCTACAATACTTTAATTATATAATTGAAACATTTCATAGTATTTATGAAACACTTCATTGATACAAGAAAAAGTTTCCTAAATCAAAAAAAATATTAAAAAAAATATATAACTTCTAAGAAATATTTCATTGTATTTCATCATATTTATAAAAAGGTTTAAACGTATTTATGAAATATTTTATTAATATAAGCAAACGGAGAAATAAAATTTATGATATTTACATTGGAAGAACTAAAATAACGAGTTATAAAAAAATATTTTACCCTCAGTCGTCTGGCATCATCTTCAGGAGCTGAAACAATTTTGCCCCAATTTTTTAATCATATTATATGTAAAACAAATCATATGACAAGTTTATGATTTTTTTTATGACAATGAAATTTAATGAAGTGTATTTTATAGATTTTTTTTCATACAACTTCATTATATTTATGAAGGTTTTTATTCGAATTTCCAATAAAATTACCTAACTTTTGCAAGAAATCCGGACTCGATACGATCAAGGATACCATCAGGTCATTAAAATAAAGTTCAAAATGTGCTTCAATTTGTTATATCCTTATAAGTATCCGACTTTTGCAAAAAATTTCCTTTTTAAAGCAGATATGTTAAGTATACACTGTAATAAAGAGAAGCTGGGGCTTTTTTTAAAATTTTTTTTGTACCAATTCTTATGATTTTTTGTTAAAATTAAAAAATAAAATAAAAACCTTGAGAAAATTCTAAAAAAATTTAACAAAAACACATTTCCTAAAGTATTTTTGCCTCCTAAACACGAATCTGATATCACAAAAATTGTATCAAATCGCCTTCTTGAGATATAGGTGTTTTAAATTTTTGTGGACTAATACCTCAAAACCGACAATATAGTTAATATGGGAAAAGTGTATGTTAAAGTTTTTCATACATACATATTTTTTATTCGACCTCCCAATAAAATTACCTAACTTTTACAAAAAATCCGGACTCGTTACGATCAGGGATACCATCAGGATATTAAAAGTAATCCCAAAATGCCCTTTTTCGGTTTTACCCTTAAGTGTCCGAATTTTGCAAGAAAATTCATATTTAAGTGTCTCTTCACAATACAGCAGCAAGCAGCAGACAGCGAAATTCTAATTCTATTTTATAGAGTTGCCAATTTTTTTTTGGTGCAGAGTTGTGTTTTTCAAGTATTGTCATCCTTTTTTGTTACATCTTTGTATTTTTTTTTAGCAAATAATTTATAATTTATACATTTTTAGGACAAAGGCGAACAAATTTACAACAAAGTAATAGAATTCAACTTTTTTGTCGTTTAATTTCTATAAAACGTCAAAATTTTGCTGTATGCTGCTCAGCAGTAATGCTGCTCAATTATAATTAACTGCCTCATCTTTCACTTTTGCTGTCTGCTGCTTGCTGCTGTATTGTGAAGAGACACTAAAGCTGAGATGTAAAGAAGACACTGGGGTTAAAATCCAAAATCGAATGAGTATTTCCAGAAATATTTGCAACAGCAATCAAAGTTTTGAACCAAATTTGTATATTTTTGTTATACATTTTTCCGTTCCAATTTTTATCAAAATTTAGTTGACCCGTATTTTTTCTTTTGGCGAAATTCCTGTTAAAAGCCCTTATTTTTTCATAAGGTGGCATCCCTTTTTTAAATTTGAGATTGGGCAGCTAATACAAAACAGGTAACTCTTATTTTTCCCACCTCATTCCCATATTCAAGTTTCAGGGCAATCGGTGGGTGCCCTATGAAAGACCTTCCTTGTAAGCCATCAAAACCGACAAATTTTTTATAAGGAAGTTCTTGCTTTTAATTAACAAATTTAAATATAATAATATTTACATAATATAAATATTAGAGTTAATTTTGAAAAATAGATTTTTGGATATCATCACTTTTTAGAAGGTTTTTGTATCAATAAAAATAATGGCGTATTTTTTTGTTTTAAATTCCAACTCCTTCCTGTGCCTATAGGCGACTCAAATCGCGGATTTTGGGTCCCTTTTTACATACAACAAAAACGGCTGAATATATGTCAAATCTGACTTCACTATTCGATTCTACAGGAAAACTTAGGCCCATATGCTTTTTTTTAGTTTTTGGAATGCACCAGAATGCATGATTAGAGTGGTCCAAAAAACTAATTTTTAAAAAAAAAATTAAAATATTTTTTTTGTTAATATACAATGAAAAAATACTTACATCTGAGAAAAATGGTTCAAAAATTTTAATTTTGTTGTTACCCGTTCAAAAGTTATTAAAGTTTAAAAATTTAATTTTTTAGTGAATACAAAATAATTTATTAGTTGTGTTATTTATATTTAACAACAATAATTCTAATCAATTATATTCCTTTCAATATCAGATAAAGCTAAACAATTTAAATTATCTTTATTTTTAACTAAACACGAGTTGTTCAGGCGCCAAATTTTACCACCGAACAACTTGTTGGTAAAATTTCGCGCCTGAACAACTCGTGTTTAGTTAAAAATAAAGATAATTTAAATTGTTTAGCTTTATGTGCTGTCGAAAGGAATAGAATTAATTAGAATTGCTGTTAAATAGAAATTACAAAACCAATAAATTATTTTGTATTCACTAAAAAATTAAATTTTTAAACTTTAATAACTTATGAACGGGTAACTACAAAATTAAAATTTTTGGACCATTTTTCTCAGATTTAACTATTTTTTCATTGTATATTAACAAAAAAAATATTTTAATTTTTTTTTTAAAAAATTATTTTTTTGGACCACTCTAGTTATGCATTTTGGTGCATTCTAAAAACTAGAAAAAAGCTTATGGGCCTAAGTTTTCTCGTAGAATCGAATACTGAAGTCAGATTTGACATACATTTAGCCGTTTTTGTTGTATGTGAAAAGGGACCCAGAATCCGCGATTTGAGTCGCCTATAGGCACGGGAAGGAGTTGGAATTTAAAAAAAAAAAGTACGCCATTATTTTTATTGATACAAAAACCTTCTAAAAAGTGATAATATCCAGAAATCAGAATCAAAAAAAAATTTGAAAACGAACTCTAATAAATCCTTATATATATATAAAAATGACATGTTAGTTTGTTTGTTTGTTTGTTTGTATGTTTGTTTGTTTGTGTCGCTTTCAGAAAAAAACTACTGAACCGATTCAAATGAAATTTGGCATGTAGATAGAGAATTTTCTGGAATGAAAAATGCGACCAATGGCATCTCGATTGGATGCCCCGCCCCCTTTTACGCCCACTTTTTGTGAATTTCAGATTTTTTAATATATTTGGATGTTTGTTACTGTATTTGGATGTTTGTTACAGATTAGCATGAAATTTGGCATATTAATATGGTGTTTTTGCAAGGAAATCTCACATCTTGATTGGAAGCCACGCCTCCTTTACGCCCACTTTTTGTAAATATAATATCCTCACAAAGGGGCGTGGCATCTTTTGGTTTCTCTTTCTATCTGGTTCACAACCACGGATAAACGGCTAAACCGATTTACATGAAATTTTAACCACAGATAGTACTGAGGCGGGAACTAAACGTCAAAAGAGAGACCGATCGGCCAAGTGGGCGTAAAATGCCACGCCCCTTTCTATTACATTGAACGTTATTTCTGCCTTTTTAGGAATTACGTTTAAACGGCTGAACCGATTTTAAAATAATTTTCACCACATAGTACTAATCCTAACGGGAAATATAGTTCATAATAGGACGGGGACAGACAAAGGGGTGGAAATGCCACGTCCATTTGTATTACATGGAAAGTTATTTCTACCTGTTCCGTAATCACGCTTAAACGTCTGAGCCGGTTTTAATAAAAATTTCACCACACATAGTACTAACTCAGGCGGGCACTCTAGGGTATAATAGGAGGGCGCTCTGGCGGATGGGCGTATAAGTCCACTCCCCTTTGTTCTACATTGGAAGTCAATTCAGCATATTCCGTAATCTCTCTTAAACGTCTGAACAGATTTTATTGAAATTTTTAACACAGAAAGTACTAACCGAAGCGGGAACAATATGCCATTTCAGCACGTGATTGGGCAAAGGCGTAGTAATAATTCAAAATTACTATTGCTGCTATAATAAAGCGCGTTTGGACAAAGAGGCATTAGTTGCAACGCTTCTTTGTACTATACTAAAAGTTGTTTCTGTCAGTTCCTCAATGACGCATCAACAGCTGAACCAATTAACACAAAATTTTTGCAACAAATAGTAAACGAGGCGGGAACTATAGGACATAAAATGAGCGATCAGACAAAGGGGCATAAAATGACACCCCTGTTAAACTTATTGCACATTCTTTTCGCCTTTTTCACAATCACGCTTTTTCGGCTTAACTGGTTTAGAAGAAATTTCAACACACAGATAGTACTAACCGAGGCGGGAACTATAGGCCGTAAATGATTTGACAAAGGGGAGTAAAATCCTACGCTCTTTTGTATTACATTGGAAGTTATTTCTGCCTGTTCCATAATCATGCTTAATCGCCTTAACCGATTTTAATGGAATATTCATCACATATAGTGCTTCCAAAGCGGGAACTATAAACCATAATAGATCGCGAGGCGTAAGTTGCCACGCCCCTTTGCACCACACTAAAAGTTTTTTCTGTCTGTTCCGTAACAACGCTTAAGCGCCTAAACTGATTTTAACAAAACTTCCACAACATATGGTACTAACCGAGGCGGTAACAGTATGCCATATTAGCGCGTGATTGGGCAAAGGCGTTGCAGAATGCTGCACGCCCTTGCACTATTTGAAAATTATTTTTGACAGTTCAGCAATCATGCAAAAATGGCTGAGCCGATTTTTACAGCTGACTAACCGATACGGGGCCATATCAGCATGCGATTGAACAAAGGGACGTAAATTACCACACGCCTCTGTAATATATTGAAATTTATTTCTGCTAATCACGCTTAAAAGTCGAGTACTAACCGAGGCGGGAACAATGGGCCATATCAGAGCGCAATCGTACGGAGGTGTTGTAAAATGATGCGAAATTTAAATTTTCACCAGATGTAGTGCTAACCGAGGATGGAACCATAGGGCATTACTAACTATCATTCATTGCATAATATTTTTTCAACCCGGGCAACGCCGGGTGCAAAACAGCTAGTATAATAATATAGAATCACTGATAAAGCTAAAATGTAGAAACTGTGCACAGTCTGATTTAGAAATTGTTACTATAGTTAGTATAGTACTATAGTAGGTATACCTAGCAAAAATTGGCATTACTAGTAATGGGTTTTGTAATCCGAAACAGATGTTAATAAGTAGTAACTTATTGAATGAAACACTAATTATTTTAACAAGGGCGTGAGACAAAAATAACTAGTGAAGAGTATGGAGATAAATAAGTAGTCACTGCCTCGGATTACAAATAAGGAGTAAAAACCCATTACCAATAAGAAGTTAAATAATTAGTTAATTAAAACTTTTAAAATTTACCTTGTTTTTACTAAAACTTAAAAATTGCGTAATTTTTATTAAGTTTTTAAATACCTTTTAAGTTAATTGAATTGTAAAGGTTAAAAATTGCAAGTGCGAGAAGATATTATTACTTAGAGGTGTTTTTATAACATATTACTGAGAAGTAGTTACTTTTGGGCTTAAAATAATGTTAATGGTAATGTGCACTCATTATAAATAATGTACTTGGTAATGATTACTTTTCACAACATGGTATGTTTTTGCTGGGTATATTTAAAATTTTTGGAATTAAAAAAGTTATTCAATTACACAGTGCAACACCCAAAATCGGAATGGGATGAAACCAAAAGCAAATAAAAGTTGACATATTCCATAACAAACCTCTCAAGGCTTTTTTCTAGTTCAGAGCTAGATTTTGTTTTACACGCATTTGAAGTTAGTGCACTTTTATTATAATTATAATAATAAATGCTTGAAAACTGTATTAGTGGCGAATGATTAATATTGTAATTGCCTTTAAACAACAATCATACGCAACGGTGTACAGTGGTTTATTTTAATAATTTGGCTATTCAGTAAATAGGTACTGGACCGATTGCAGCAAAATTCATACCAGTCATAGCTGAAGTAATTTTGAGCTTAAGTTTGGAAACTGGACCCTACATGTCCAATAAGGGCACCACCAGGGGGCCTTTAAAGTAGGACATGTTTAGTACACAAAAACTTTAAATGCTTTAAAATCATCAACTTTAAATGCGTGTAAAATAAAATCTAGCTCTGGCCTAAAAAAAAATGCCTTGAGGGTTTTGTTGTGGAAAACGTCAGATTTCATTTACTTTTGGTTTCATCACATTCCGATTCCGAAAGTACGATTTTGTATCACTGTGTTATCAACTTCACAAATTTTCAGAATAATAATAACTTGCAAATAATTACGCCCAAATTCATAAAAAAATATAAGCGTTTAACAGATTTATGAATAAAATTTCCATACAAAATTTGTTTTCGCCTTTTTAACTATTGAGCAAATCCATAGGAAATTTAACTGACGGATAACCGATTTTGTTAATTTTTGGGTATTTGATAGAGCTTTGTAAATGATTAAAAAGCCAAATATTTGATTTTTTTTTTTAAATTTTGGCAAAAAAATCTAAAATTTAGCTATACAACCAAAGATTCTCGAAAATAAAGATATCTGAAGTCGCTCAAATTTTGTTAAACCCTCTCTTGCTAACTAAGCCATTACAGAGGACAAATGAACAAACAAAAATAAATATGAAAAAAAAAAATTTTTGCAATTTGCGTTTTTCCGACTTAATGGAGCGCTTTTTTTGTATTTAGCGGTAAAAAATTATTTTTTTTGATTGTCGGGAAATCCAATGACTTTTTATTCGCTAAGAATTTGTTTTAAACACTTTGAAAGGTGTATCTTAAATAATATTACCATACTAATTATTAGAGATGAGACTTTCATGCACTAAAAAATTAAAATATGCGCATAAAAATTCAAAATATGCACTAAAAAATCTAAAAATATGCACTAAAAATACGAAAAACTTCTAAAAAAGTAAAAAATAACGCCGGGGTTGAATAGTAACATTTAAAACTTTATGTAAGCAAGATTTTTTAGAAACTAAAACTGTCTTTAAAAAAGTTTAAAATAATAAAAAAAAAAATTCTTATTTTCAAAATAAATTTTTCAAATTTTAAACAGTTTTTGAAACAAATAAATTTCAATTTATGTTTTTGCTAATTTATGCCAAATATGCAAAAATATGCACTTAAAAGCTGGAAATATGCACAAAATATGCATTTAAAACCAAAATATGCAAAAATATGCATTTTTACTAAAATATGCAACAACAAATCGATGCCATTTTAACGCAAATTTCTTGATTCGGAAAGATAAATGGTCGGTATTGTTTTTAGACTATCGACAAAAAACATGCATTTGTATGTAAATCACATCCCATTGGAAATCCATGGTGTCCTTGATAGGAGAAAAGGACATTCCAATACTATTTTAAAAAAATTTTTTAGAATTTTTTTTTAATTTTTTTTTTGTTTTTAAATCTTAAATCTTCATAATTTTAGTAACAATATTGTCACAGATCAAAAATAAAGTTTAGATGTTTGTCCATCCACACAAAAAAAAATCAGAAATGTTTTTTTCGTTTTTTTCGAGAAAATCGCATTTGAATTTTAAATTTCATAACAATTTTGTAATTTTCTTGTATTTTCTTGTTTTAAAGTTGCGAATGAATAATATTAATTGCATAAATATTACTCATTCGACACGTTAAAACAAGAAAATACAAGCAAATTACAAAATTGTTATGAAATTTAAAATTCAAATGCGATTTTCTCGAAAAAAAAACGAAAAATACATTTCTGATTTTTTTTGTGTGGATGGACAAACATCTAAACTTTTAAAAAAAATTAAAAAAAAAAAAAAAAGTGGCCGGATTTTTGATAAATTGACTTTTTTAACAAATGGAAAATTTCAGAACGGGTTCTGAAAATTTTCTAAAGAAAAAAATTTTATTCGATAGCCCATACAAAACTATATAAGAATGTAAATTTTTAAGATTGTGGTGCATTCCGTTTTAATGTGATAAATATTTAATCAAGGCAACTCGCCACAAATTTGACCATTTTTCCAATATTTGACCACGCTTCCTAAGCCCAGTTTTTGAAAAATTGAAAAACCGAAAACGCAATTTTCTAAGTTCCATATAGGGCTATCCAAACAACCTATTCAGAAATTTACGGGACATATGTTTTTCTGTAGCGGGACATTTGGTGTGGAATGCCTCATATGTATATGAAAGTTTGAAATCATCTTTATAAACTTTTCCTTTGTCTTGAAGACATAAGTATATTTGGTAAAGTTTGAAAAAGCAATTTAAAAAAAAAAAAAAATCGAAACTTCTTAAACTTTTTAAAAAAATAAATTGATACATTTTGAGTAAGTGTTAAACAATTAAAAAGTTTCTTAAAAATATTGAAAAATTTTAAGTAAAGTTTTAATTGTGTGAATTAATAATTTACTCAAATTTGTTATTAAGCATTTAATATTTTTGTTTATTAAAAGTTTACTCAATACTATTAGATCGTTTATTGGTGCAAAATTGAGTAATTTTTTACTCAATAGTATTAAAAATTTACTCAAATTTTTTTTTCTGTGTGTCATACTTTTCTGAGTGTAGGAAAATACAATAAGCATTTTCTTATTCTAACATTTTGTTGGATTTTGAACAAGTGTATAATACATATTAACGTTGTATACTGTGGCGCTTTTATGATTTTTTTAAATATTTAGTGAGGTTTTATTTTAAATAAAGAATATTGTTACCAATTGAATACTCTGTAAAACATGATATGAATTCTAAATAACAGCTTAGAAGTTCACAACTAAATAGGGGTTTCTATTCGCGATGGGAAAAAATTTCATCTTTTCATTCTACAACAACGTTTCCATTACTTACAGATAGAAGGTCGGAAGGACATCTATAGAATGTCTTATGGTGTTTTCTTTTCTGGCAAAACATGTACCTTTTTTTTGCATTTTGCCCCAAAAATTATGTTTTTGTGTTCTTTTCTAAAAAAATGTCAACCCTTATAAAGAATATCGTGTTCTTTTCTAAAAATGTCTGCCCTATAAAGTGCAAAAAATTTGCTCTTTTTACCCCGTAAAAAATCACGGGGTTGAAATTGCCTTATACAACAGCTGACTTTTTCTGTGTTGTTTTCTCAAAACAGCTGTTAAAAAAATACAGGGCAGAGTATTGAGGTATGTTGTGTTCTATTCCAGTCAAATAAAATGCAATTTTTTGAAGGTGTGAGTCAAACATTTTAAAAATGTATACCCTAAAATGGCAAACATTTTTTTTTAGAAAAGAAAACACCATTAGAATCGATCATGAATGAGTGGCAGTTTCTACATGTTAGTTGTTCTTAAATAAATCCGTATTAGTTGTTTCCAACTACAAATGTAGTTGTTTTTCTTTAAGAAATATGAAATTAAAGTATTGTAATTTAATAACCAGAGACTGGAACTTCATGCAAATGCATGTTTTTTCTCGTTAGTCTGAGAACATTGTTAATGAGATATCTTTTCGAATCAACAAATTTGCATTAAAATGGCATTGATTTGTTAGTGCATATTTTTGAATATTTTGGTAAAAATGCATATATTTGCATATTTTTGCAATAATGGCATTATTAAGTGATATTTTGTAATATTTAAGTAAAAATTCAAGTGTTATAATTTTCGAATTTTATTTTTTATCAATGATGCAATTTTGACGCATTTTGACGTCCCGCATTTGGAGGGATTATCCTGCTTTATGTCAACGTTTCCAACAATCGCTAAGTCACATAACATCGCATAAACAAAATAAACTTTAGATGTTTAGATTGTTCACCTCAAGTCAGCAGATTTCTTTGCTGAACTCAGCTTATTTTTCTGCTAAAATTAGCAAATCGTTCAGCTAAAATCAGCAGATTTTTCATCTAAAACCAGCAGATTTTTCTGTCGAAGACAGATTTTCTCATATGGCTCTAAATGGGTTTATTTTCAGCAGATTTTTTTGAAGTAAATGTGTATACATTTAGGTACTTATTTTGAACTTCGACAGGATCTTAGATTTAATGTTATTTTATCAATGACAATTTCAGAAGATAGAGACCAAATCATTGATAAAGGAATTATTTTGTCCCTCCAAAAATATTCGAAAAAACTTTTAAATTTCCATCTCTTTACAAAAAAAATATAGTTTCACACTGCATTGCATAAAAACTAATTGTTTTTCTACCGCCAAAAATTTTAAAATCCCGCCATTTTCCTTAATTTTTTGGCATTGTCCCGCTTTTTGGAAACATTGTCTGGCAAACCTTGGGTCCAATCACATCCGTAGCTGTAGATCGAACTTTTTATTTTTTTTAGATCGAATAGACTTTACCTTTGATAATTTAACAAGTAGAAAAGTTAAATTCGACTTTGCCGAATCTATGAATACCCTCCACAATGCATTTTTTTAAAGGGTAGTACATTTTTTAACGTGAAAAAATTAACAATTTTGATTAGAAATAATTTATTTTGAGTAAAAAACTAATTTTTTGTCATTTAAAAAAAAAAAAAATACTAATTTTTTTTTTTGAGTGTAAAATTTTTTTCGAGTGTAATGTTTTTTTTACTGTAAAAATATTTCTGAGTGAATGCACGTAAGCATGTACACAAAATATTGTCATTTTTGTAAAAAAAAGAAACTAATTTTTTTTTTGTATAAAATTTTTTTTGAGTGTAAAATTTTTTTTGAGTGTAAAAATTTTTATGAGTGTAAAATTTTTTTCGAGAGTAATTTTTAAGTTACCAATGCTTTTAAAACTAAACAAGTTTAAAAAGCATTGCTTTAAAATTTAACAAGTTTGAAATGCATTGTTTAGTTACCACCAATGCTTTTAAAACTTCTTAAAACACGTGGCATTTTAAATGAAACTAATCTGAAATTCAGGGTTTTGCTTATAACTTTTGAACCACTGGACCGATTGAGCTGAAATTTAATACCAAACAGACCCGGGGAACGGGAAAGATACATGTCAAGCTTCAGTAGTCTCATTATTGTCTTTCGAAAGTTATCGTGTTTTTTATCTCCTAAATTCGCGAAACACCCTTGCCGAAATTTACTCTTTTGCTCATAACTTTTGAACCACTGACCGATTTGGCTGGATTGCAATACCAACCTGACCAGGTAAATGACAAACATATATGCCAAACTTCAGTAGCCTCTGTAAAGTCTTTCAAAAGTTAGCGTGTTTTCTACGGACAGACAGACAGACGGACGGACGGACGGACGGACGGACAACGCTAGATCGACTTAAAATCGATCGAGGATCATAAATATATATACTTTATGGGGTCCTAGACCAATATTTCGAGGTGTTACAAACGGAATGACAAACTTATATATACCCTCTATCACTAGAGTGGAGGGTATAAAAAAGTATTTATTTGTCAATGTAAATAATTTTTTTTAAGATTTTGTAAAGCAAATAATTTTTATTTATTTTTTTTAATCTGTCTTTATTTAAAAAAAATTTAAATGCATATTTTTTAAATTTTTGTTGCATATTTTAGGATTTTTATGCATATTTTAAGCGCTTAAAACAATGTTTTTAGATGCATGAAGTTCCAGTCTCTGGTAATAACTGTAGTTTTTATTTACATATCATCTGAAAAATTTTCTAGGTGTTTTTTTGATAGAAATTATTATTTTTTAATTAATAACAATATGTACACAGAAAAAATATGGAGGAAACAAATTTGAGTAATCACTTGTTTAAATTTAAAAACAAAAAATTAAAAAACTATTAAATTTTTATTAAATTACACTGTAAGTAAAATTTAAACTTTTGAAATGACACACAAAAACGCCGAGACACCCCAACTTATTTTTGGGTCATAGAATCCAGTGGTATACTCCGTTTTAAAAAGTTAGCTCAAAATAACGAGATATTTCGATTTTAAATTTGCAAATTTAAGAGTAAAAATTGCATAAATACAAAAAAAAATTATAAAATTCATCAATAGGAGCAAGAAGTATTGCTGGTTGTCCGATTGAAAATGGGCGTTCATTATTTCCTAGATATAAATTTTGATAAATAACAAGTTTTTAACAAATTTTTTAAGTTTTTTCATTCAAATAAAATGAAAAATCGCCTTAAATCTACTACAAATTTAAAATCGAAATATCTCGGGATTTTGAGCTAACTTTTTAAAACGGGGTACACCACTGGATTCTACGACCCAAAATTAGGTTGGCGTGTCTCGGCGTTTTGGTGTGTCATTTTCACCTACTTACAGTGTTATTTACTTAAACTTTTTTTTAAATTTTTTAAGTAAATTTTTAATTGCGTCAATTAAAAATTTACTTGAAAATTTAAAAAAAAAGTTTTAGTAAATAATTTAATAAAAATTTAATAGTTTTTTAATTTTTTTTAAACTCTAATAGTTTTTTGAATTTTCGTTTAGTATATAGTTTTTTTGTGTATGTATATGAAAGTTTGTAATCGTCTTTATAAAATTTTCCTATGTTTTTGAGACATAAAAATGTTTGGTAAAGTTTGAAAAAACAAGTTTTTTGTTTTTTTTTTTTTGTAAAAAAATTTAAAACTTTTTTATACTTAAAAAAAAAATAAATAGATAAATTTTGAGTAAATTTTTAACTGTGTCAATCACAAATTTAATCATTTTTTTTTTAAACATTTAATAAATTTTTATTAAAAATTTACTCAATACTATTAAATCGTTTACTATTGCAAAATTGAGTAATTTTTTTACTAAATAGTATTAAAAATTTATTAAAATATTTTTTTCTGTGTATGATATATTTTTCTTCAATATTTTTTTTTTTCGCTGAAATCTTTTTAACTAAACACGTATTTGACCCCAAGACAACTTACATACTAGTTTTTATGCCCTCCACTCTAGTGATAGAGGGTATACTTATTAGAGTAAACTTTCAAATTTAGATTTTTTGATATCATCACTTTTTCGAAGGTTTTGTCATCAATAAAAATAATGGAATAGTTTTTTTTGAAAAATTCCAACTCCTTCACGTGCCTCTCCGCGGTAAAAAACCCGTTTTTTTTTTTTAAAGGAAGCTACACTCAGGCAATGCTGCCTATCAATTACCAATGTAACCGTGATGCTTCTTTCGGAAAGGGGATAGAAGAGAGATGAAAGATTTTGAAAGATAGAAGGGCTTCAGTATGGCAACACTGCAATTGCGCGTGTTGATAATTTTGAGTACAGTTGTCGCATTGCCATCTGTTATTGATCTTATGGCATTTTTCGCAACCTTTAGAAGGCTCCAAAATGTAGCGATACACCGCGGAAAAAATCGATGATTTTTAAAATAAATAAAAAATATTTTTTTAAAACACGTAGGGGAAGTGCATTTAAAACTGAGAAAATTGGTATAAAAATCAAATTTTTATCACAATCCGTTAACAAGTTATTAAGCTTCAAAGATTGTTTTTTGAACACTAATTGGTGTTTCTCAGGAAATTATTTTTAAGCTTTTACTAATCGATAAAATTTGAAACCTTTATAACTTTTTAACCAGTACCGATAAAATTGTGATTTTTGAAGCATTTTTCTCAGTTTTTAACGCCCTTTAATGACGTGTGGTAAAAAATATTTTTTTTTTTTTTAAATCATTGGTTTTTTCCGCGCTCCATTACCACTTTTTGATAACACCTGGGAAGCTTGTGGAAAACGTCATAACACTAATGTTAGCTAAGAATCAAATGGTGAAAAAAAAATGTTCAAACAAGTTCAGCCGTTTTCGCTCCGCAGGAGAATGTGGTCAAAAACCGGGGTTTTAACCGCGAAGAGGCACGGGAAGGAGTTGGAATTTTTCCAAAAAACTACGCCATTATTTTTATTGATCCAAAGACCTTCTAAAAAGTGATGATATCAAAAAAATCCAAAGAAAGTAAATTTCTGAAAAGGCACACTAATTACTTATATAAGTTTGTCATCCCGTTTAAAAACCTCAAAATATAGTGGTTCAAAATTTGAGTATAAGGCATTCCACGCCAAATGTCCCGCTACAAAAAAACATGTGCCATGAATATCTGAATAGGTGGTCTGGATAGCCCTATATGGAACTAAGAAAATTGCGTTTTTGATTTTTAAATTTTTGAAAAACTGTGCAAAGGAGACAGTTTTAAATATTGGAAAAATGGTAAAATTTGGGTCGAGTTCCATTGATTTAATATATATCAAATTATAACGGATTGCACCACAATTAAAAGAATTTACTTTGTTGTATATTTTTTTATGGGCCATTGATAACAATTTTTTATTTTGGAAAAATTTTAGAACCTGTTCTGAAATTTTTAAAAAATTTTTAAAATTCGTTGCGAAACCAACGAATTTTCGTCAACACCGCGACACAATAAAATACAACAGAATTACAGAATTTTTATGAAATCCAATAATTAAACGCGGTTTTTTCGAAAATGTCTTACTGATTTTTTTTGTATAGATAGATAAAACATCTACACTTAAAAAATAGACAAGCATCTAAACTTAAAAAGAAAATGTGGCCGGATTTTTGATAAATTCACTTTTTTAAAAAATGAAAAATTTCAGAACGGGTTCAAAATTTTTTTAAAAATAAAAAATTTTAATCGATAGCCCATAATAAAATACAAGACTATAAATTTTTAGATTTTGGTGCATTTCGCTTTAATTTTACACAGTAAAAAATTTTGGGATCATTTTAATACCGAGCTGGTGTGTATATATATCAAAGACAAAAAATAATTAAATTTATTCCAATAAATTTGTTATTAAAAATTTACTCAATACTATTAAATCGTTTACTGGTGCAAAATTGAGTAATTTTTTACTCAATAGTATTAAAAATTTACTTAAATATTTTTTTTGTTTTTTCTGTGAATATTTTTTTTATTTTTTTCTTGTGTCCGGGAAAAAATATTTTCAGATAATCTTTAGATTTTCCGCCATTTTTAAATGTAATTTTTTTAACATTTATTTTATGACATTAATTTTATGACTGTGGTAATCATTTTGATGTTGTGCCAGTACAGTATTTTTTTGTTTTGCCAACGTTGGCTAGAACCGTGGGCACACGTATCACAGGCGTTATCATTTAGACATTGGGCCAATACAGTATTCTTTGTTAAATGGGTGATTTGCCAACATTTGTTACCCGCTTTTAAGGCTTTGCCAACCATACATACTTTTCTGCCTTGGTATTAAAGCGAAATATAACTCTATTTCACTTCTACCCTTTTCTATGGGGCACATAATTTTATTTTAAAAATGTTTTTACTGTACGGCTGACTTTTTTAGATTTTAAAAAATGCTCAAAAAGTCTGGGTAGTTAGAAACCCTAAACCAAATTCACACCCGCACACATACCACCCACATTTTACAAAGTGTCTTTAAAAATGTTCTCCGGAATATTTTTTATTTTTTTGCGTTCATGATACCCATACATACAAAAACCAAACAAAAAATGGAACATTAAAAAAAACTGTTGTATGTATATTAGCGTGGAGCAAATTTGCTTTTTTTAATTTAAAAATCGTCGTGTTCGTCAAAGTTACTTTAAAGAGGCTAATATTAACACACAAAAAATATTGGACCTGTAAGACTATGTCTTTGGCATCTTTTTCTCTGAAAATCGAAAAATTCCGAACAAAGTAAAAAAATGTTGAACTTTTTTTTGTTGGTAAAAATATTAGTTTATATTCGGTTAGCAATAAAATTAAAAAAAAAAAAAATTCTTCAAAAATACTTATTACTAAATGCTCCGTTAAAAAATAACTCTCCGTTTAATTTAACTTTTTCTTACAAATTTCGACAACCTTTCTGGATCCAACTGCAGGATATTGAACTTTTTTTGACATAAAAATGTTTCGTTTGCTAAGCAAATGTACAAAAAACCTATAAAAAATGGATTTTTTTTCGAGGTTGGTTTAGTTCTTAAAGGGGGAACTTTTTTCCCCCTGATCCGAATTTGACCATGTTCGAACTTATTTTATTTATTTTTTGCGTAAGTTTGCGTGATTAGATTTTTGATTTGCCTAATTTTTTTTTAATTTTTTGTAAAAATTTTTTTTTTGGATTTTTTTTCTTTTTGGTAAGAAAATTTTATTGCGTGAGTATATTTTGCGTGACTCACGCGTGAGCGTGATTGAATCTGGCGTAAGTCACGCGAGAGCGTGAGTAAGTTTTTTATTACTCACGTGAATGTGAGTGAGTGTGAGTAAAAAAAAAATGCGTGAGTGATTAGTGAATGATTCGATTATTTTTTGCGTGAGCGTGAGTGAGTGTGAGTCAAAATCCACTCACGCGCCCATCTCTACTTGGGACCCATTTTCTCTGGTGTAGGGTATTATATGGTCGGTCTTTACCGACTATAATTTTCTTACTTTTTTTTGTTATTTTTGTTGCATTTCATTACATTTGTTATAGTTTTAAAGCACTACACTCGGAAGTGGTAATGACTTTTTTTGCAGGGTAATAATAACCAGGGAAACCAAAAATATGCTCCGGGTTTTTATGCGCTTAAAATATGCAGCAAAAACGGAAAATATGATCTAAAAATGTAAAAAATATGCTCTTAAAAGTTCAGTTCGTCTTTAAAATTCGATAAATTTAGCCCAAAATGTATGCCCAATGTTTATTATTTGGCGAGATATACTGGAAAATATATATTTTTAAATATTTTTGTCAACTTCATTAAGAGCAGCAAAGAACTGATTAGATTCATTTTTTTTTTTAAATATAGCTAAGAAGAAGAGAAAATTTCCAATATTATGAAAAAAAATCATTCAAATTCCTTCAACCGTTCAAAAGTTACAACGGTTTAAAAATGGTTTACCATGTGTCATATTATTACAATTTAGTACAAATTTTAAAGAAAACGCATTTTTTTCCTTTTAAGAGTAAATACGCCAATTTTCCCAAACTTAAAGTTGATTATTGATTTTAAAGGCTAAATTTAGATAGGGCAGAGTAGTTTTAATAAAACAAAAGCAAAAAATAATAGAAAAATACAAAAAAAAAAAATAATAATAAATCTTTGAGGATGCTTTCTAAGGTTAGGAAAATTTTGTTTTATCTGTAATTTGTAGAATCTTCAAAATTTTTTAATGCCCATCCGATTTCGCAATAAGGCATTGAATATGCTTTAGATTTTTTTTATTTCAAGTGATTTGATGCAGCGCCTTGGATGTGCCATCGCAAAATGTCTGGAGATAAAAGTGCAGATATTTCCGCTTACAATGACTTTTATGACAATGCTATGCACGAAATCAATTATTTGCATCGTCGCATTACTTCCTAGTGACTTAACATTAAATTTTAGCTTTGTTTTCTAATGCAAAATGCCAAAACAAAATTTGAGAATTTTGTAAATTTTTATAATGTCCCCTAAAATTTTTGCAATTTTAAATTTTAAGATGCCCACTTGACTCGGACATGTTAATAATGAAAAACTTTAACCCCAAAAAGCGCGGGCCAATTTGAAATAAAATTGCGAATGTGCGGGGAAAAAATTTCGCTCATTCTCTTAATTTTTGAGGAGACGGTACAACGCCCCTAGCTAGGGCATATTAAGTTGCTCTTCCATAAGTTGTAGGTAACTATTGACTACTTTGATCGGAATTCAATTATGTTAATGCGCACACATTCCATGGCCAAAAAACCACAAAAATTATAAAAAAAGCTCAAATTTGGTTTCAATTTTGGACCCCCCTATATTTTTTGATTAAATGATATTCTGGCAGGTCTATTAATGTCAGATTTATCTCTAAAGATGTGTTTATATCATCCCACCGAGTATATGGATTTTAAGAAAGTAAAATATTACCAAAGTCTTAATACTGCCAAAAAATCATAAACAAAATCAAACAGACATTTTTAAAAACAGCTGTTTGTATGCAAATCTAATTAACACAGTCGTTTTTTGAAATATTTCATCAAATAAAAAGTCTTATTGGACTGTCAACAAAATCAGATTACACACGATTTTTTGACAAGTCTTAATACTCAGTGGTATGATATAAACACAGCTTAAGGTATAATCAGTCTATCGTATGCTGGTTGACATCTAAAACAAAAAACCAAGGACACCAAATAAAAAATAATGAAAAAACATTGGTTAGTTTCAAGCCGTTTTTACTCAATTTTTAGACTTTAAATAGCTACAAATTTTGCAGAAAGGAACTTTAGAGCAAAAAAAAAATAATTGGGACTAGTTTTTTATATTATTGATCTTTCTGTATTCACAGATTCATGTAAATGTGTGGACAAAAGAAATATCTGACAGCTAAACTCAGGTATCAAGAGGTGCAAAAGAAAAATATTCCTACCCATATAAATAAAATATTTTAGCTTTTCTATTATAATATGCAATTTTTCGTAAAATATGCACTCAAAACACCAAAATATGCACTTAACATATTTTTATGCCAAAATATGCTCTTTATATAAAAATATGCAATAATATGCTTTTAAGACCAAAATATGCAAAAACATGTTCTAACATATCGGTGCCAGATTTCTTAAATTGTTCTGAAACGGATAAATACCTTACCCTTGTATCAATGCATAGAAAAAAACATCAAATTGCACATTTTTGGTTTCCCTGATAATAACGTATTGTTAACTTTGCCTTTAATAATTGCATATACTATAGAAACCAGTGCTGCCACTTTCTAGATAATTATCCAAAAGTGGGACAATTTCAAAATCCATGGATAATTTTTGGATAATGAAATTTTTTGTGTAATTTCACCTCAATAAAGTTTAAACTATTTTTTTCTACTAAAGTTTTTTTTTTTTAATAATTTCTTCGCCATTTTCGGTTTAAAAACATCTTTGACAACACCGACTTTAGAAATTTTATTTACTAAATACTAAACGAACATGCATTTTTGGATCTTAAAAAGCTAGTCTTAAGTTTGTGAAATTAAAAATTGTTCTAGAGAATCCTTCTTCCAAAATCGAAAAATAGTTATTCAATTTCAATCTGTAACAAAATTAGTATAGGATTAAACCATAGGGCTATTTAAGAGTAAAAACACTACTGATTTACTATATTAGCGATTACAAGGTTATTTTATGCATTATAAAAAAAAAATGTGGACTAGACCCACTTTCAAAATTAATGTTTTTGATAAATCATTAACTAGCCCTACAGGTTCAATATTTGTGTGTGTTAATATTGACCTAAAAATGCAACTTTTGCAAGTTAAATTTGCTCCACCCTAATGTATACAATGTATTTTGAGCTGAACGTCGAAATTCCTGTTGTGTCAGAAACAAATGTTTAACTAAAACGACATTTGACAAAGACAAGGAATACATGTTTATTGGCTAAATTGACCACTTTTGCTGCTGAGCATTTTTCTTGATAAGACGTTATTTACACACTGCGTTTTTTCTTGCACGCCTTTTTTATCTGAGTTTTTTTTTATGGTAATCGGGGGTGAGAAGCATAGAAGAAGAAAAACAGAATTTGTGATTTTTTTCTACCCCTTTTTCTTTTCACCCCCGCTTGCCTGCAAAAAAAAGTTGCAAGACTTTATTGCAAGCAAACAAATGCTGTGTATAAATACCGTCTAAGCTTTGGTTAAGGGAAGGAAACATAACAACAACGATAAAAAAAACATCAAATGTGTAGCAGTGTTAAAGTCGACAGAGTCGAATCTTTAACGCTTAACCCTTTTCTGTAATCATCATTTTTTTTTTGTTTTCATCGAAAGTAGAAAATATACAGCCTTACCACAGAAAAATTAAATAAATTTAAAATCGGCTTTCAATTCTATTTTCCATAGAGTATACATAGAGGCGAAGGTGAAAGAAAAATAATATCACTGTCTTTTTCTAATTCCTCACAATACATGTTTACAAGTCGTACTTTTTCAACAAAAACATGTATACAAGTTGTACTTTGACAACTCACTTCGCGAAGGCGAAGCTTCGCCTCTATGTATACTCTATGCTATAAAACTTTTGTTAAAATAGATTTTAAGTTTTTCTTTGGAACGGGACATACTAGTTTTCATTCAAAAAAATTAAAACAAAAAAATAACAAAAGAGTCTTTTTCCAAAAAAATGTTAAAAGGCCGAGTAAAAATTTTTATATGATGTAATATATAATGATGTGTAACCCAATATATATTTACACGCAATTTAATCCGAATAATGGTGGATGTTTTTGCATTAAAAAGATCAACGTTTGTAAAATATAAATCGATTTCAATCGAGTTTTGACCAGACATTGCCATATTTCAGTGGATCCAATTATATCTAATTGCATAAAAACATATAAAATCTTGGTGTTTTGTGGTTTGGGTGAGATACACCACAGGTCAACAATACATTCACTAAACATATAATTTTCTAAAACAAAAAAATTTTTTGGGTACGCTTCGAACCAGAAGGTGATAAACATTACCCTAATAAGGAAATTTTTGGAAACATTTTAAAAGTTTTTTATGATTTTCCTAAAAAATTTAGAAAATTGTTAGTTAACTGGAAACATTTATAACACCGTCCGACAAAAAAAGTCGTTAAACACGAAATGGATAATATACGTTTGAAACTAGAGACTAAATGTAGGAAAACTGCATTAACAGTTTTTCTATTCCAGTTTGCTTTTAAAAGGAATTCTAGAGTTTTAGAGGTTTACATTTTATAAAATATTCTTTTAATATTTGTACTTTTTCTAGGATGCCACTATTAATAGCAAATGAAAGAGGAGGATCTCCCCTAATTTTCGTACTTTATTATTTCTACATATCAGGAAAAAGGAGGCAAGTTACGTCCTTTCAAAAATGTATCCCTCAATATCATTCAAAACTTTAAAAAAAAAATATTTTGATAAAGTTTTCAAATGACTTTTTTCACACCCTTTTATCCTTAAATAGCAAAATAAAAAAAATAAAAAAATAATGCGAGATCCTCCTCTTTCATTTGCCATCTGCAGTGTTATCCTAGGACAAGTACAAATATTTTACAAAATGTATCTTTTAAAACTTTGTTCTTTTAAAAGGAAACAGGATCACGAAATGAAAAACTGTAAATGCAGTTTTACTCCATTTTATCTCTACTTTCAGACGTATATCATCCGATTCATGTTTAATATTGGCTGTCGGACGGTGTAATTATATGTGGAACAGAATGAGATATATATAATTTTATATTAAATTATACACTCAAAATAATCACTCTGTTAAATTACAGAGATACTCTGCTGAGCCAGCAGAAAATACCATAGATTTCCAACCAGCAAGATTTTTTGTTATTTTACGAAGAAAACTCTGTAAAATGATTTCGATAAAAAAAAAACTGTAAATTTATAGAATTATCTGTAAACTATTGATAAAACGGAAAAGAATTTTACCAAAAAAGCTCTGTAAATTTACAAAGTTTGAGTTAAATGCATTTTATGAGTTCAAAATTTTACAAAAAAAACTCTGTAAATTTACAAAGTTTTAGTTAAATCGATTTTATGAGTAAAACTTCTCTGCTTCAAAAGCATTAAAATTTTGTTAAATTTTACCGCTTTAATGCTTCCAAATTGCAAATTAAATTTTTTATTTTTGTGAATATTATGAGTTTTTAACAAGTAACTCCAATTTTACACGTCATCCTCGTAAAATTACCAGTTGTTATTGTAATTTAAGACACTTTTTAAAGGGGGGTTTAGTTTTTTGAAGTGATTTTTATTTTTACAGAGCAATAAGTAAAATTACAAATGAAATTTAGTATTTTGGTTACGAGAAAAAAACAAAGTATTTTTCTAAAATTCGTATTTTAACAAAAAAAACTGTTTATTATCTGTAAAATAGAGATTACAAAGTAAAAAGTAAAATTACAGATAAAATTTTGTTTTTCGGTCACAAGAAAATACAAAGTATTTTCTTAAAATCTGTATTTCGACAGATAACTTTGTCAAATATTTGTCGAATTGAGATTACAGTCATTTTACAAAGTATTTAACAGAGTAATTATTTTGAGTGTACAGAAAACAAATTTTGTATTGAGCCTCATATTATTTCATATAGTTATATAAACGTACACCTTTTAATTCGAATCTTGATTAAATTAATCACTGCATTAAAAAAATTTAGAAAATATCTCACGGATGTATAATCAAATATGATTTATTATGTTTGTATCAAGTTATATATTGTAATATATGTGTATTTTTACTCGGGGGATATTTATCGAAAACAAACAAATATACCAACTCAAATTCAGTCAAAATGAGTTTCCGATGGATAATAGCTTCCCTATGCAATACCCATCTGTGATAAAAATTTCAGGGCAAACAAATAATTTGTTCTACATTTTTTTTTCGTGAAAATAAATGCTAACTTCCATTGTTAATTTCCAAATTTTTTTCAAAAAAATAATTTGCAATAAAATATCTTCAATCTTATTGCATTTGGCATGCTGAACAAGAACCTGGTAAAGATTTTAATATCCAATGGCTACACTCAAAAACAAACTTTACAAGTTACCAAAAAATCTCGTGAGTTTACGAGGCTATTCTCGTAAAATAGGAGGTAGGTAATATTCTCGTAAAATTACGAGGATTTCCTCGTAATTTTGAATGTGCCAAAAATGGGTAAAATAAGCAATTTTATTGGTAAAAATATTGTTTTAAAATCGCAAAAATAAAAAAATATGGTAAACTAACAATAAAAAATGGTAAACATATATCAAAAAATGGTAAATTTACAAACAAAAATGGTAAATTTACAAAAAAAAAAAAAAAATAGTAAATTAAAAAAAAAATTAAATTAAAAAATAAAATTGTTAATTTACAAAAAAATTGTTTAAATTTTACTAATTTTTGGTAATGATAATTTTAAAGCCACAAAAATTATAAAAAAAAAAAAATGGTAAATTTACAAGTAAAGTGGTAAATATATAAAAAAATGGTAAATTTACAAAACATAATTGTTTGAAATTTACCAATAAAAAAGTAATAATAACTTTGTTGTAAAAATATTTTTTTACGGAACTTAAAAAAATTTTTTAATGAATTTTTGTTAATGAATTTTTGTATGCCAAAATTATTTTTTCCCCTAAAAATATGGAAATTTTTTGTCTGGGACTTAGAAAATTTTCAACAAAAATTTTAGGACTTCGAAAATTTTATGAAATTTTTTTTTAAAATTTTTTTTAATAATTCTTTACTCCAAAACGCAAAAAAAAAAATTTGTCTGAGAATCAAAAAATTTACAAAAAAAAAATTTTTTGTTAAACATAAATCCTAGTAATAAAATCATTTTTGTAAAATAACTGTTTTTTTTTGTAAATAAACTAGAATCCTCGTAAAAAAATGTTCAAAATTTTGTCAACTTATTTTTTAAATCCTCGTAATAACATAATTTTTGTAAAATAACAGTTTTTTAATCATTGATTAGCTTTAGATAAGTTACTAAGGCCCTAAGCTTTATAAGCCCCAACATATACACAAAGTTTCATCAAATTCGAGACATTGAAGGAAATCAGGGTTTCATGTTGATAAAATTTAACACGAAGAATAATGGGAGATCTCATTATTTATGATGACGCCACGCTAAAGCCTAGACACTCAAAATGGCTTAAAAAATAAAATTAAATAAAATATTATATATTAAAACACTATTTTGCTAGTGTATACTACACGCGCTTGCAACGTTGCAAATATTCATCGCTAAAGTCCTTAACTTTTTTTTTTTTGTTTATCTTTGGTAACAGCATCCTGTGGAGTTGGTATTTTTATTGTAACTCAGATATAGAAAGCTTTCGTTTTTGTTGTTATTTCCAGCATTTAAAGGTACAATAACTATACGTAACGTAAGATATAAAAAAAAATCGATTTTTTTGCTACAGTTTTTTGCTGGTTGTACATTTACTGCCTTCCTGCCGACAACTTAAAAATCTCAACACAACTTCTCATTACAAGGCTAAACTTGTTCTTCGTTACCATTTCTTTTTCGTCTTCACTGATACAATACATATAAATACATATGAGGCATTCCACACCAAATGGCCAGCGAAAAAAAACATGTGTACCGTAAATTTCTGAATAGGTTGTATGGATAGAACTAAGAAAATTACATTTTTGGTTTTTCGATTTTTCCAAAACTGGAAATATGGTAAAATTTGTGTCGAGTTGCCTTGATTAAATATTTATCAAATAAAAACGGAGCGCACCACAATCTCAAAAATTTACATTCTTGTATAGTTTTGTGTGGGCAATCAATTAATTTTTTTTTCTTGGAAAATTTTCAGAACCGGTTCTGAAATTTTCCATTTTTTAAAAACTCAATTTACCAAAAATCTGACCACATTTTTTTTTAATTTTTTTTTAAATTTTAGATGTTTGTATTTTCGTGTTTCAACATATCGTATGAATAATATTTATGCAAATATTTAATACTCATTCGCTACGTTGCAAACAATAAAATACAAGCAAATTACAAAATTGTTATAAAATTTAATATTCAAATGCAATTTTCTCACAAAAAAAAAAATAAAAACACAAGTATGATTTTTTTGTGTGTGTAGATTAACATCTAAACTTAAAAAAAAAATAAAATAAAGTGGTCGAATTTTTTTGCCAATACAATGTAAATATAAATTTTTGAGATTGTGGTGCATTCCGTTTCAGGCTGGATTACTCAATGCCCCGTCACAGACTAAATACAGACTCGACAGTAGAGTTTTATTAGAAAAAATGGGGAAAAACTAAGCGATTTTAGGAGAAAACACAGCTATTTTTAGTCCGTTTTACGCTAACTTGGCAACACTTTCTACGACTTAGGAGTGAGTGAAACAACAAAAACAGATCTGGCATCCATTTTTCTTATGGCGTGTTATATCAGTTTTCTCTTTCTAACCTAATTCGTAGAATAATTTGAAAATATTAACCATATGGTTAAAGAATACTTTTTTGACACCTGTCATATTTGTCGAGTCTGTATTAGTCTGTGGCCCCGTTATAAAATAACTCGCCGTTAAATTTAACTTTTTCATACAAATTTTGACATAAGGCTCCGTTAAATCGGCAGTAAGCAGCTAACTTTTCATTGAGTAATCCGTCCTTAATTTGATAAATATTTAATCAAGGTATCTCGACACAAATTTGATCATATTTCCAGTTTTTGAAAAATCGAAAAACCAAAAACGCAATTTTCTTAGTTCTATATAGGGCTTTCCACACAACCTATTCAGCAAATCGCGAAAATCATTTTTTTTTGTATGGCAGCGTCCCTTTTAAATATGATCTATGACTTTATCTTTAAGTACACTCTAAAAACGCATGTAAACTTCTATTTCAAATTGAGTAAATTTTTGTTGAATAGTGGTAAAGAAGTGTACCTTCAAATCGGAAGGTGGCGAGTTCGATGCTGGTTATATTTTATTCATCTCTTTTTTATTTAATTTACACATTCAGAGAAAAATTACCCAATTTATAGTAGGAGTCCAGTTTCCTACTATAAATTGGGTAAATTTCAACAAATTTTGATTAGAGGGCAGATATCTAATGAACGCATTTCCGTCCCACTCTGAATTTTGTATATGTTGTAGAGGAGATCTTAAGTGATCTGTGAAATCAATATAAAGAAAATGGAAGATATGCATTTTGAGATATTCGCTAATCAAGGACATTTTTTAAATTTTATTATGTTTTTTTGGAAAGGAACATCTATTTACGTGAGGATTTTTATAAAGTAGAAGATATAAGCTTTAATATGACACCAAATTTATAACAATCGGGTAACGAGTTCAATAGATATGACAATCTAAAGTTCATGCATTTTTATAGTTTTACTGAAAAATCACAACTTTGAACAGCGATAAAACGCGAACTACATTTAATTTGGCAAAAAACAAAAAAAAAATTCTTCAGAATCGTCTGGATAATATATGTACCAAATTTGGAAAAAAATCTAAGGTAGTCAAGTAAAAAAAGTGTGATTTTTGTGTCTATTGAGGTTGGAATTCTTCTTCTGATTTACATAGACCTCAACTCTTTAATCTAGGTGAAAACTTTAGTAGTTGCTTTTTCAACCAATTTTTACAAAATGGTAACAAACAAGCACTACACCGAGATTTTTAATACATCCCTAAGCAAGAGGTCAATCCAATGTCGTAAATTTGTAAAATCAATGTTAACCCAACGTCAAAACAAAATTCGAGCGATCGTTGGCCACTGCTTTACTTTAACTTTGGAATGGCGTCGTGGACTTAGAAACAGGTATAATTTGCCAATGTTGGTACCGTCGCCGCCAACTTTATTCTAACGTTGGCTCGCTTTTTCTGACTGGGTACTTTTACTAACTTTTGAACCCATCGAGATATGAAGGGCTTACTGCAAGAACTTGATAAGCAACATTTTATTTTTTCCTGTTTTTCGCCTTCTGCTGATGTTCCATTGACAGATTTTTTGCAGAAGTCTTTCTTTAACCCTTCGTACAAGTATATTGAGAATAAAAGTTCTGCAAAAGTTATATTTTCTACATTATTTTAAAAGTTTTAAGGCAAAAACCACCATAAAATGAAATGTTGCTTATCGAGTTTTTACAATAAGCCCTTCATATCAAAAAACGGTTTAGGGAGTAAACGTCTGACCAATATGGTATTTTGAAGATGCAATAAAAAAATTTAAAAACTACACATGACTCCATTTTTAGGCGCAGCGACGATATGTTGGTAACCACTGGTCTATACTATTAGCAATATCTTCAAAATGATGACAAGAAAAGCTTTTAATTATTATTTTTTACCAGCTCCTATTTACGAGAATTCCTAGTAAAAACTATCAACTATTTTGTAATTTTACAAGCTTTCTACACTCAAAATAATCACTCTGTTAAAATACAGAGATACTCTGCTGAGCCAGCAGAAAATACCATAGATTTCCAACCAGCAAGATTTTTTGTTATTTTACGAAGAAAACTCTGTAAAATGATTTCGATAAAAAACTGCAGTATTACAGAATTATCTGTAAAATATTGATGAAAACGACCAGAATTTTACCAAGAAGCATGGATAGTAATAACTTGACACAAAATAAAGGCATGCTATCATTTAAATGCGCCCGCTTAAATGTTTCGCACGCGAATGCTTAACTTTGTAAAAATTAATTATAAAATCGCTGGATGATCTCACGGTTTTTTTTTTTTTCATAAACTTCTTATTTTCAGTTCCACATTTGAGCGGGGTCATTCCGGTAAACACTTTTCTAAAATTAAAGGGAAATCGATGAAGAATGCCTTGACTTTCTTATATATCTTTTTAATGCGCTTGATACCCGTGGTATCACAATGGACCTCAGAGTCTACGTGTGTTGACGTAAAACGTCAGCAGCCACTTACAACCTAACCTACAACCTAATGCGCTTGATATGGCTTTTACACAATGGTCACTATTTAATTCCTGATGAATTTCTCCTTCCGTAATGTGCAAGTTGTGTTGACAATTGGGAAATGCCATCGTGTAAATTTGCCCGCTTTAATGCTTCCAAATTGTAAATTTACTTTTATTTTTGTGAAAATTACGAGTGCCTTCAATTTTGCACTACACCTCGTAAAATTTAGCATCTTTTATTATAATTTAAGACGCTTTTTAAAGAGGGGTTGAAATACTTTGAATTTTTTTCAAGAAATTTTAATTTAAAAACCGTATTACAGAGCAATAGTAAAAAGAAAAAAGTAAAATTACAGATAAAATTTTGTTTTTCGGTCACAAGAAAATACAAAGTATTTTCTTAAAATCTGTATTTCGGCAGATAACTTTGTCAAATATCTGTCGAATTGAGATTACAGTCATTTTACAGAGTATTTAACAGAGGAATTATTTTGAGTGTACCAATAAAATTGGAAATTTAGAAATTTTTAATTTTAATTTCAAGGAAATCTCGCCACTTTGCTTGATTTTTTGTGACCTCCTATTTTACGAATTCCTATCACAACTATCGAGATTTTTTTTTTGTATATTTTTACCAATAAATTAAAAATTTAACCAATAAAATTGTATATTACAACTTTTTTGAAGCGATACAATTTACAAGGAATTCTCGTGATTTTACTAGATTTTTATATAAAATTATCTTATGGTGTTTTCTTTTCTGGCACAAAATTTGTCTTTTATTTGAATTTTGTCCCAAAAATTATGTTTTTGTGTTCTTTCCAAAAAAAGTCAAACCTTATAGTAGTAAATGATATCGTATTTTTTCTAAAATGTCTGCCATAGAAAGTGGAAAAAAGTTGCACTTTTTACCCCGTAAAAAATCACGGGGCTGAAATTGCCTTATAGAACAGCTGACATTTTCTGTGCTGTTTTCTCAAAACAGCTGTTAAAAAAATAAAGGGCAGAATATTGCTGTATGTTGTGTTTCCAGCCAAATAAAATGCAAATTTTTGAAGGTGTACCTTAAACATTTTAAAAATGTATACCCTAAAAAGGCAAACACTTTTTTTCAGAAAATTACAGAATTTTTTTTTGTTAAAAAAAAAACAAGGAAAACTGTGAAATATTAGTAAAATGGTACTACGAGACTTTTTTGACAAGATTTTTTTAAGTTTTTAACTGGATATGTATTAAAAAAATAGATTTTTTTACAAATCACAAAACAAAATTCTAAAAATCTTAGAAAAGTTTATGTTTTTCTGTTGGACATAACTTTTAAAATGGTGTCATGCTAAAAAAAAAACAATCGCTTCAACGATAAAGTCTTTAAAAAAAATAACTAATAACACAGTGATACATAATCGAACTTTCCAAGTCGGAATTGGTGAAACAAAAAGCAAATAAAAGATTTTTTTACACACATTTGAAGTTGGTGATTTAAAGCATTTATGTAAAGCTTTTGTATACATAATATGTCCTACTCAAGGGGCCCCTGGTGCTGCCTTTATTGCACATGTGGGGTCCAGCGTCCAAACTTAAGCTCGAAACTACGTTAGATATAACAGGTATGAATTTTGCTGCAATCGGTCCAGTGTTTACTGAATGGCCGAATTATTAAAAATAAACCTCTATGCACCGTTGCGTATGATTGTTATTTAAAGGCAATTACAAAATAAAGTATACGCTACCAAGGTAAATTTATAAAAGGTATTATCTGTCCATTAAACTAACTTTTCCTTAATAGTAAGTTTTTTGACAAGTTTTAAAACAACAATATTTACGAATTTTTAAAACGAAATAAAAATAAATGTTTCGGCATAAATGACTCGAGTATACACTACACTTTTGACGCTCAAAAATATTTGAATTTTTGTTTAATTTGTGTCTTGGAAAATAAAAGGCTTTTGTTTGAGTTTCAATTTTCTTTTATAATTTAGTTGTTTTCTAGAATTTTAAAAGCTTAAAAAGCGCTTAAATTGTTTAATGAGTGCGTGCACTGAACATGTAAATCATATATTTCTTTATTATTTCTAAACATTATATCATGGGTGACTTATATTTGGTTACATTATATATTTTTTTAAAATTTGAAATAATGCATTATTTGTAATTGAATACAGAATGCATTATAATAACATTAAAAATAAATATTTTATACAAAAATGCATTAGCTTAAACTAGAGATGGGCTCACGCCACGGGTACTCACTCACGAGCATATTTTTTCTACTCACTTACAATCACGTGAGCAAATTTAATACATTTTATACCTTACTCGTACGCATTACTTTGAGTCTCATCCCATGCTAAAATCATCAATGCAGCATGGTATAAAATAAGGTATACACTAAAAATATTTTGTAAGTAAATTCAACTGAAAAAACGTTTAAAACAATCGTTTTTGCTTTTAAAAAACGGACTACTTATATTTCATTTGAAACAACAGACTTTTTCAGTTATTTTTAAACGTTATTAAATGACTAGACATTCCGTAAAAACAAACGATATTTCAGTTATTTTAACTGTTTACAATTTTTCATTTTGTGGAGTAAAAATTAAATTTTTTGAATAACAAACTACAAAAACCGTTCTTCTGTAAAATTATACGGTATAATCAGTCACAAATAATTTAACTGATAAAAATATTTTTCCGTAACTTTTGTAGTTTATTGTTTTAACAACTGTATAATTCATTCAATATTTTATTTTCTTTGAAAAACAAACGATAAAACGTTTAAAACAACTTTAACTAAAAACTTTTTGAATAACCGTAAAATAGTTACTGTAAAACTTTTCTGGGTGTACTATACCTTATTTGGTAATCAAAGTTTTTCTGGGATTTTTATAGTTTGCCATAATGTTATGGAAAGTACGATAATTAATAAAAAAAATTGTAGCTGGTAGGTCGCGCAAGTTTAGAACTTATTAAAGCTTTTATGTGAAGTTTAAAACACGAATTACAGGGGGAATATTTGACTTTTAATTAGTTTTCTCAATTTGTTTAATATTTATAGTAGAGTAAAGTTGAAACTAAAATGGTTACTAAACTGTAATTTCAAGTACATTATACAACAAATAAGGCACTAAAGATTAAAATCGGCTAAGTATCAGCCAAGTTATTACAATTTCCCCCGGCAACTAATGTGGCATTCATACTTGCTGTTTTGAAGTGTTTAAGAGTGAGATGTTTAAAAAAGTCTTTGTTCTATGTCCATTACGTTTTTATTCTGTTACTGGTGTTTTGTTAAACAACTTGTTTAAGGTCGCAAGTGTGAATGCCATATTACGTGTTTCTGACCACTTGATCAATGAACTTGACTTTGATTTTTGAAATTTATTGAAACTATCTACGATAACAACATTTTTTATTCTTTAGGCTCCAAAGTACAAAGATGATAAGTATTATTCATATTGTGTTTTGGTAACTGGTTTTAAATAAATGCTAAAGAGGTCTGAACTTTTCAACACTGTTTTCAAATCTCCAACTTTAAATTTTTATTTTTTTGGTAAAGAAATTTAAAAAAATCGACTTATATTAGAATTTAAAGTTTTGCTAAGCTATGTGGAAAGTGTTACTTCTGAAATTGTTTTTCTAATTCGTCACAGTTATTAAAAACTATTAAAGCTAACTATCATTGCAATTTTATACTTCTTGGGTAACAAGATCATCCTTTATATATATTTGAAACTTTCGGGTACATGAGAGGTGGGCGTGGCACTTGTCCAATATTTTTTTTTTTATTTAACACAGTGATTACTGCATACTAAACCTATTTGTCAGTAAAATTCTGACTCGGTTTACAATTTTCGTATTTATTCATATTTAAAATTTTCGAGTATACGGGAGGTGGGCGTGGCACTTATCCGAATTTGAAATTACGCGGTCTATGGGAGGTGGGCGTGGCATTTGTCCAACATTTTTGTAAATTGGCACAGTGATTACTTATAACTAAAGCTATCTGGCAGTACAATTTTATTTTTCTAGGTTTAAAATTTCCAGTTTTATCCATATATTTAACTTTCGGTTGTATGGTAGGTAGTCGTGGCACTTGTCCAATTTTTCCCAAATTTGAAAAAAAATATCTGCTTTTATATAAATTACGTAAACCAATTTTTAATTTTCTGCGATCGTGGATATAAAAAATGTTTTTAAATAATGATTAAATAGATTAATTTATTGCAAAAATTATAACAATTCCAGGTGTCCCCTAACGTATTTTGCATTTTAATTGATACTATTGATGAGTTTTGATTTATTTAATAATAAAAAGGTCAGATAAAAAACTTAAATTCAAACTCAAATCAAATTAAAATCAATTTAAAAAAAAAAACAAGTATAAAAGTTACATTTGGCTTTGCCGAATGTATTGATACCCTCCACAATGTAATAAAAAACTATTTGCAAAAAACTTTTTTTTTTTTTTTCAAAAAAAATTACGCGAAAAAAATTTTTTGGTGAAAAAAATAATCCGCGATTTTTTTTTTCTTTGTAAAAAAATTGGTTTATACTTGTTAAAATTCTATTCTGTGTCCAGTTCTGTTCACATACATATGCCAACCAACAGCCAATTTAAAGCATTTTGTATTTTTAGGTTATGTAGAATATACCAAAGTTTTTGAAGTGTTCTTACATTTTAGTTCATAACTTTTGAACCGCTTAACCGGTTTCGCTCAAATGCAATACCGTACTACTTAGGACAACAACAAGTAAATTTGCTAAGCCTCAGTCATATACGTGTAATACTTTGGCCGTGATTACCATTTCCACAGACGGACAGACAGACAGACGGACATCGCTAGAATGTCTTAGAATCGATCACTGATCAATAATATATATACTTTATGGGGTCCCAGACCGATATTTCGATGAGTTATAAACGGAATGACAAACTTATATATACCCTCTATCACTAACATTGAAGGTATCCACTGTCCTGCACTTTCAATATGTTATAGAGGACCAAAATCTAAGATTTACCGGTTTTTTTATCGTCTATCGTGAAGGTTAAAGGGGGAAATGGAAGGTTGAAAATCGAGATTTTTTGTTTTTTAAATTTTTGTCGTATTTCTTCCGAAGGAACTATGTTAACATATTATATGGATGGAAAGGTTTTTCAAGGCCTATCCAATGGTGTGTTAGACTTGGTAAAGTAAGGCTTTGTTAAGTTGGTTTTTGCCAAAAATGTGTACATGTTGAGCTTCTTTGTATGGAGAAGTATATACGTACGACCCCCAAATTCATACATAATATTCTTTATTAAGTTTAAGCCGACACGTGTTTTTGCATTTGGCGAAATTCATGTTAGTTCGGCTTTTATTTATTTTCCCGAAAGGCCATAATTTTTCATAAGGTGGCAACCCTTTATTATTTAAACCACGGGCACAGACTAAATACAGACTCGACAGTAGAGTTTTATAAGAAAAAATGGGGAAAAACTAAGCGATTTTAGGAGAAAACACAGCGGTTTTTAGTCCGTTTTACGCTAACATGGCAACACTTTCTACGACTTAGGAGTGAGTGAAACAACAAAAACCGATCTGGCATCCATTTTTCTTATGGCGCGTTATATCAGTTTTCTCTTTCTAACCTAATTCGTAGAATAATTTGAAAATATTAACCATATGGTTCAGAACTACTTTTTTGACACCTGTCACTTATGTCGAGTCTGTATTAGTCTGTGCCACGGGGATTGCCGATAAAAAATAGCAGGTTAAACTTAGTTTTCGGTACTTATTAATACACTCAAAATAATTCTACAGTAAAAGGTTTAGTAAGTGATATTGTACCCAAATCTACTAATTAGTTACTAATTTTAGTATCTTCAAAGTACTAAAATTAGTAATTTTTACTGGTTTTGACTATTATTAGTTAAAAATTTTAGTATTGGTTACCAATTTCTGCACTAGGTCCTTTTGGACTAAAATTAGTTAAATTTTTAGTATTGAATACCCACGTTTTTTTTTTGGGTGTATATTAGAGTGTCCCTTATTTTGGAAATGTTGGAAATCTTGAGACGGTACCCGCTCATTTTTTTCCTTTTGACTTAAAAATAACTCAGGAAAAATTTTACGCCCCTAGGACCACGCCTTCCCTACGCGACGGGCCCTTAAAGAGCGGGGCCTAAAAAATCATTTTTCCATACAAACCAAAAAATTTTTTTTTTGATTTTTAATTTTTTTGTTATTATTTATTATATTACTTGGTTTGCTTATTCACAACAAAAAATTTGATTTTGGTGGGATAAGTCTTTCAGCGCTAAAAAATTTTTCGCAAAAAAAAATTTTGAGCCGCCGCACAGTGATTCGTTCCCATATATCGAGTGGGCAAAAATAGAATATTGGTAGCAGATTTCTGAAATTTGGTACACAAGCATTAAATTATCTAATCAAGAAAAAAACGAGTTTTTGGAAAAATCGGAGCAAGGACACGCCTACCCCCCATATATCCTGAAATTTAAATATGTGATTAAAACTACAAAAATGGTCACAAAATTCCCAAACTTTGTCAATGTTACCAATTTTGATATAGTATTTTATGTGTAAATTTTTTTCAATATTGAAGCAAGGACTCGTGTGGCTGCCATATATCCTTTTTCTTAAAAATATTGTAAATCGCTCAAAAATTACTCGACACCCTTGAAATTTTTTGTTAAAATTTGAATAAGTGATGTCAATGTGTGTGCCAAATTTCACTGAAATCGGTGTTGTAAAACAAAAGTTATTTATATATCCTTTTTAAAAACTGCAATAAAGTGTTAGTATAGTTTAATCACAAAAATAAAATAGAAAGAGTTGTCAACGATTTTCCAAATTTGGTACGCAGGCACAAAATTAATTAATAGAAAAAAAAAAATAAAAATTTTGAGCAAATCGGTGGAAGGACATTTGAACCTGTCGTATATCCTGAAATTTAAAAGTGGAGTTTTAGCCACAAAACTTGATATAAAATTACTTAACTTTGTTATAGTCTTAGAAATTTAGATAACTATCGACGTAAAACATTTGCATTTTAATTTGAGCAAGGACTCGTGTGGCTGCCACATATCCCTTTTCTTGAAATCGCTGTAACTATTTTAAAAATTTTTCAATTGCTATCAAATTTTAAATATAGATTAGATCAAATGGCGTCAATAAGTGTGCCAAATTTCGTTGAGTTGCTTGCAGTAACCAAAAAGCTGTTAATATATCCTTTTTTTAAATATAGTCAAAAATATAAAAATACATAATAACTGCAAAAACAAAACATTCGCAACACTTATTTCCTATTACATTACGAAAATAAATTTATTTAAAATAAGTTTTAAGTAAACTCGTTTAATACTTGTTTTATTTCTAAGTATATACCTCGTTAATAACAAAAAACTTAAAAAAAATTTTTTTTTTTTGGGTACTTAAAATTTTTTTTTTTTTTTTTCGTTTTTTTTTTCAAAAACTTAGTTATTTTTATTATTTGATCGTATAGAAAACAGTCCAGGATGTAAAAAAAATCAATAAAAAATAATTTTTAAGTACGAACTTTTTTTATGTAACTCAAAAAAAATTTTGGTTTTGATTTGGGATACCAACGAAAATCAAATAATGGTTTTAAAGCAAAATGGCCCACTGTATACTTATTTTATCGAATTATTTACTATAAATTTATGGTATACAATGCAATAAATCCTTTTATATAAAAAAACACTAAAATGTTGATGTATTTTTTAAATTTATTTACAGTAAATAAAATAAAAAATAAAAAAAAATAATCCAATTTTTGATTTTTTTAAAAAATTTTTTTTTTCTACTTAAAAAAAAAACTTAGTTATTTTTATTCTTTGATCTTATAAAACATAGTTAAAGGTACAAAAAAAATAAAAAACAAAAAAATTTTATTCACGAACTTTTTTTATGAAGGCCATTAAAATTTGGTGATTTTGGGGATTTTAGTAAAAGTCGTAGATAACATTTAAAGCAAAACGGCCCACGTACTGCATAATTTTTTTCTGATTTTTTTATTATATTTTTACAGAATACTATATAATATATCAATGTGTAAAGAAAAAATACTTAATATTGGATTTTTTTTCTAATATTTTTTCCATTAATAATATAGCTTTTGAAAAAAATTAAATAAAGACACAAAAAAAACCTAACTTTTTTCCAACTTCAGACAAAAACTTAGTTATTTTTATTGTTTTCCCTTATAAACCATAGTCCGAGCTATCGAAAAAGCGAAAAAAATAATTTTTTGACTCACGAACTTTTTTTATGCATTCCATCAAAATTTGTAATTTTTTGGGGATTCGGTAGAAAAAATATAGATTTCAGAGCATTACAAAAATGTATTTTAAGATTAATTCTAAAAAATTGCAAATACAACTTTTAGCAAATATATTTAAGTAACTTTTGCCAAAAAAGTTCATTGATTTCTTTAAAATTCGATTTTTAATAATTATTTTAGTAAACCTATGAAAATCAATTTTTAGGTTTTAACACAATAGCGTTGAATTTCCATACTTTAGCGCCCTCTTGTGGCAACATATGACTTCTTAAAAATAAGAAAAGTACATATTTCTTTTAGTTTACTATTAAGCTGTAAAAATACAAAAAATCATCAACATTGAAGACATACTTTTTTTTTTGATTTTTGCCAATGAAACGAATCACTGTGCGCCGGGGTCCTACAGTAAAAAATTTTTAAAAAATATTTTTTTTTAGTTTTGACCAGCAACGGTTTTAGCTGCTATGTTGCTTTAAATGATATATATTCATAAAAAAATATTTTTTGTATCTGTGACATCTTAATCGTGTTCTAAAAAAGGGTAAAAAATGCATTGATGATTTTTTTCGATACACGATAAAAATGTCACAAATATGAATAATATTTTTTTTGGAATATATATCATTAAAAACAACATAAAAACTAAAACCATTGCTTTTCAAAACTAAAAAAAAATATTTTTTAAAAATTTTTTACCGTAGGATTCCTACGGCTCAAAATTTTTTTTTTCGAAAAAGATAAAGATGTCACAGATATGAATAATTTTTTTTTTGGAATATATATCATTTAAAGCAACATAGCAACTAAAACCGTTGCTGGTCAAAACTAAAAAAAAATATTTTTTAAAAATTTTTTACTGTAGGACCCCGGCCGCCCAAATTTTTTTTTTGCGAAAAATTTTTTAGCGCTGAAAGACTTATCCCTCCAAAATCAAATTTTTTGTCGTGAATAAGCAAACCAAGTAATATAATAATTAATAACAAAAAAATTAAAAATAAAAAAAAAATTTTTTTGGTTTGTATGGAAAAATGATTTTTTAGGCCCCGCTCTTTAAGGCCCCGTCGCGTAGGGAAGGCGTGGTCCTAGGGGCGTAAAATTTTTCCTGAGTTATTTTTAAGTCAAAAGGAAAAAAATGAGCGGGTACCGTCTCAAGATTTCCAACATTTCCAAAATAAGGGACACTCTAGTGTATATATACATATGTATAAATTGCAGAGCAATCGGAGTGTAAGCTATGGGATACCTTCCTTGTAAGTGGAGGGTATAAAAAAAAGCGGTCGTAAATGGTGTAAAAATTTTACTGGCAGTGTACAGTAATTATCATTTCCATTAAAGCCAGCACTCTGACAGTACAATATTTTTGGTACGGTTGGCAATTTCTGATTGGGTTGTTTTATTTTTTAATATTGATTTTAAATAACACAAAATATTCAACATACTTTTTTTTTGTGTGCCGTATAATTTTTGGCGGTTGTCTTTCTGTCAGCTGATGCTGCTGTCAGACGTTGTCGTTAATTCGATTTTTCTTTAATTTCTTTTGTTGAGCCGCTGTTTAATTTAGTTTTTTTTCTGTTTGTGTCGTTTGTTGATTACACTGTGCAACAAATTTTGAGTCATCGCTTTGAGCCTTAATGCCTTCAACGCCATATGAAAGTAGACCATCAGATGGACAAAATCACCAAAGGGTTTTGCAAAGTCAGTTCGGATTTCTATTTTATAGCCCACTGAAGTTTTCATTTTTTTATCAAAGGCGTTTGGAAAATGTCAAAAATACTAAAATAAAAACACATCTCAGCTTCAAAATATGGTTTGATGTCTTCAGTGAAATTATATGGCGGTTCTTTTCTTAGAACATTTTAACCCTCTAACTGCCATTTTAAGGGGTCATTTTAGTCCTTTTTCAACAACTAAACACAGAAGTCTAATAAAACGTCCATTTAGAGGGTTAAAATGTTCTACAAATATTTTCCTCATAAAATTTCACTAGGGGTTGTCGAATGTTCAAAATTTGTGCGACATGCGCAAAGTACTTAAAAAGGGTCACGTATAAATAATCAATATTTGTTATTTATTTTTACCAAAGCAGTGTTAAAAAATATCGACAAAAAACAGTGCAAGTATACTTTTGAGCTAAAAATGATGTTCTGATGTGTTTTATAAAATTTTATGATGATTCTTTTCTTTGACCAAATTAACCCTCTAGCTCCCGTTTTAAAGGGTAATTTTTGTCCTTTTTTAAAAGAAATACAAAAAAGTCTATAAAAAAAGGCAGTTAGTTAAAGGGTTAAAATGTTTTACAAATATTTTCTGCATCAAATTTTACTAGGGGTTAAAATGTTTTACAAATATTTTCTGCATCAAATTTTACTAGGGCACGTCTAAGACAGCAAGTTCGTCCAGCATATAGAAAATGCTTAAAAATTTTAAAGTATTCAAATTTTTTTTTTTATATATTTTTTTTTGGGCCGAAATAAAAAAAAAAACAAGTGACAAAGTTAAATTAGACTTTGTCGAAAAGAGTTTATTTGCTAAAAAAAAAACAAAAAAAGAATTAAAAAAAAAATCCGCGAAAAAAATTTTTTGGTAAAAAAAAAAAAATTTGACGAAAATGTTTTTTTTTTTTTTTTTAAATATGTTTGGACTTGTTTAAATACCATTCGGTGATCGATTCTGTTCACATGTGTCAACCAGCCGCCGAATTAAAGCATTTTGTGTTTTTAGGTTATGTTGAATGAGAATCGATCAGTGATCGATTTTAAGACATTCTAGCGATGCCTGTCAGTCTGTGGAAATGGTGATCACGGCCAAAGTATTAAACAGATATAACAAAGACTTAGCATATTTACTTGTTGTTGCCTTAAGCAGTTTGGTGTTGAATTTGAGCGAAATCGGTTCAGCGGTTCAAAAGTTATGAACGAAAATGTAAGAACACCTCGAAAATTGTGGTACATTCAACATAACCTAAAAACACAAAATGCTTTGATTCGGCGGCTGGTTGACACATGTGAACAGAATCGATCACCGAATGGTATTTAAACAAGTACAAACATATTAAAAAAAAAAAAAAAAACATTTTCGTCGAATTTTTTTTTACCAAAAAATTTTTTTCGCGGATTTTTTTTTAATTTTTTTGCAAATAAACTTTTTTACATCGTGGAGGGAATTAATACATTCGACAAAGTCGAATTTAACTTTGTTACTTGTAATTTTTTTTTATTTCGGCCCAAAAAAATATAAAAAAAAAAATTTTTAAGCATTTTCTGTATGCTGGGCGAACTTTCTGTCTTAGACGTGCCCTAGGAAAATTTGATGCAGAAAATATTTGTAAAACATTTTAACCCTTTAACTGCCTTTTTTTTATAGACTTTTTTGTATTTCTTTTAAAAAAAGGACAAAAATTACCCTTTAAAACAGGAGCTAGAGGGTTAATATGGTCAAAGAAAAGAATCATCATAAAATTTTATAAAACACATCAGAACATCATTTTTAGCTCAAAAGTATATTTGCACTGTTTTTTGTCGATATTTTTTAACACTGCTTTGGTAAAAATAAATAACAAACATTGATAATTTATACTTGATCCTTTTTAAGCATTTTGCACATGTCGCACAAGGTTTGAACATTTGACAACCCCTAGTGAAATTTTATGAGGAAAATATTTGTAGAACATTTTAACCCTCTAAATGGACGTTTTATTAGACTTCTGTGTTTAGTTTTTGAAAAAGGACTAAAATGACCCCTTAAAATGGCAGTTAGAGGGTTAAATTGTTCTAAGAAAAGAACCGCCATAAAATTTCACTGAAGACATCTGACCATATTTTGAAGCTCAGATGTGTTTTTACTATAGTATTTTTGACATTTTCCAAACGCCTTTGATAAAAAAAATGAAAACTTCAGTGGGCTATAAAAAAGAAATCCGAACTGACTTTGCAAAACCCTTTGGTGATTTTGTCCAGTTGATGGTCTACTTTCATATGGCGTTGAAGCCATTGAGGCTCATTTTTCTTGTTGCACAGTGTTATTCCATTGTCATAGTCATACACGACTAATGTAGCTGCTGAAAATATTGCTGCTGTTGCTTGATGGCAAGGCGGCTTTATACATAACAAACACTTACAACATTTATATTTTTGCATTTATTATTATTTTATTTTTATATTTTTGTTTATGTGTGCGTGTGTGTGTAAAAACTGAACATTTGCCAGGATATAGCATTTGTATGTGTACATAAGTACGTACATACATACATATGAATGTCGGTCGGTCGTTCTGTATTCGTATTAAGGATTTTTAATGATGTTGAATACGAATAATGGTTGGCAGGGTGTTTGAATAAGACGAAAAACGATTCTCACTTGTACTTATTTATGTATGTGTGTGTTTTTTTTTTTTTTTTTTCTTTTTAAAAGTTTAAATATTTTTTTATTGAAGTCTCATTTCTTTTTTTCTACAAATTGTATAGAAAATTTTTGTTGAAATATCAATGGGGATTTTTGTTTTGTATGCTGGTTTATTCATTTATTTAATATTGTTATTAATTTATTCATTTATGTATACTTTTCTAAGTAATATGTTTATTGGATTTTTATTTTAAATTCTTATTGTTTTTAATAGGCTTAATTTTACAGGTGTTTTTTTTTTTTTTTTTTTTTTTTTTTTGTTAGCTAATTAGTAGATTATTTGTTTTATTATTTATTATTAGTATGTATTTCCAATATTATGATTTATATATCTATATGTGGGTAGTATATATGTATATTATTGTATAAAAATATTTTTTTTTTATTTAATATATAAAATTATTGTCATCTGTTTAATTTTCTAACAAGTATTGTCTAGTTTTTATTTTTTTATTTTTAATTTAAATCGGTGCAAATAACAAGGTGCATTATAAAAATTTAAACAAAATATCAATTAAAGAGTCACATTCTTTATATTTTTTTATAAAATGTTATACATTTTTTTTTTTTTGCTCTTTACACAATTTCACATTAATTTGATGTATTTGATTCTTTATATGCATCAAACTTTAAGTATAAAATAATAAACATTATTTTAAGTATATTTTTTTTTTATTTATTTAAAATATTTTATAAAAAAAAAAAGAAATCCTGCCAGCCAGCCAGCCAGTTGTAACTATTATAATATACATGCATACATATTAATGTATATATGCATGTTGTTTTGTATTTGGTTATTCCTTCGACGCGCCTTGGTAAAATGGAATTGTACTAATAATATTCTAGTTGTAGTAGTAGAAGCACGTGTTTCTCATCAACAAAATAGAGCTACGACGTCCACGACAACCGCCTACGCACTGCAACTAATTTTACGTTGTCGTTGGTTTTTACTATAATAATAATGTTCCTTGTCTATCTATGTACATTGTTATGAGCTGGAAATGTTAAAATTTCTCTATTTCTTTCACATAAATACTATATACATATGTATAACATACCAAAACAATAACCTGGGCTAACAGCGATGAAATGTACGGTTAAGAGCGAATTTTAAAATTTCATTCTCTTAAATATCCCAGGAAAATTTTTCAGAACCGATTCTGAAAACACTTGTTCTAGGACAGGTTCTTCGGTAACCATACACTATTACACTTTTATTATTCAGAACAAGTTAAGTGAACATTATTGTGAAGCTTGTTCTCTGCAATCAAAGTTTCATAACATTTTGGTTCTCAGAAATTAAAAAAAAATTATGTGTCAAAAAAATTAAAAAAAAAAAATATCAATTTATTTTTGTTAACCAAGAAAAAACACGAAATTCTCTTAAAATAGCAGGATATAATCGTGAAAATTGTTGAAACAATGGTGAGTAAATTAAATTTTCATTGTCTGGGTCGGGTTAAATACTAATAATTAGGGCCAGTATATTCATGCATCTAAAAATCGAAAATATGTGCCTATAATATGCGTCTAAAAATCCAAAATATGCACTTAAAACTTAAAAAAAAATTTGCATTTAAAAAGTATTGTTTTTTTAAAAAAAAAGGTTTATAAATTTTAATTAAATTTTGTCAAATACTTTAAGGACCTCGACAGTTCTTACAGCGGTATTTTTGAGTGGAAATTTTTTTTATAAGTAAAATATTTTTTATTGACACATTTTGTCAAAAACTTATATTTACACTCAGAAAATTATGTAAGTTACTACATGTTAGTTGTTTATATATTTTACAGTAGTTAATTGTTTTCAACTACAAAGTCAGTTGTTTTTGTATGAAAAATATTGAACAACTATTTCTGTTAGTTATTTTAAGTCGTTTTTTGAATAACTAACAAAAAAGTACTGTAATGTAGTAACAGTTATTTAAAGTAGTTAATTTTATTTTTTTTATCTCTGAAAAATTTTCGAAGTTTTTTCCAAAACATAAAAATAAATTTTCTTTTTTGTTATTTTTCACATCTTTAAAAAAAAAAAAACTTGGAAAAAATTTGTTCTTCAATTTTTTTCTGAAAAAATTTTTAAAAAAAAAATATAATAAAAGTTTACAAAGACTGTTGATAGTCAAGTGCTTCTTTTTGACGTTTAAAGGTGCCCAGGCAGAAAAATACGAACAGGAGAGCGCTGGCAAAGTACTTTCTATGGAATGCTGGGAAAGCATCACAGTTTAGTACTCTCCCAGCGTCCAAAATGATAACCACGGTAAACGGTATGCCGTTGCTATTTTAAAGCGCTTTGAAAGCGCTTTAAAAACTAAAAATATGGTACTATTACTTTTAGAACAAAAAAATGGGACGTATTTAAATTGTATAAGTCCATAAGACACAAATTTTTTGTGTGTTTATTTGAATAAAGAAATTTATTAAATTAGGATAAAAAATTGATTGACTAATTTATTAGGATAAAAAAAAATTCGACAAACTTTGAAATATTTTCCTGGAAAATTTTGTTTTCCGTTTTCTTTGCGTTTTGGAATAAAAAATTTATTAAAAATGCTTTTAGGAAAAATTTTGGAAAAGTCCCGAAAAAAAGTGGTGTATTGAACCGAATCGGGTTGTGTTCCAAAGGGATAGGTCCAGTGACATTTCATATCCGAAGTTTAAGACACTTCCTCACGAAAGAAACAGGTGTTTTTATATAATAGGTGGCAAGTTTGTAATATGTGGGTCATTATGTATAAGTGACATATCATGAGAACTATCAAGGACCGGCCACTAATCCTGCAGGGAAATAAGAAACATTCCAATTGTTATGAAAATTTATAAATTTTAATAAAAAATTTATATTTTGAACGGATTTAAATAGAAAAACATTGGCAAAGCGCTTGGAAAGCACTTTTTTGAATTCATACTACCTTCTACACAAAAAATTAAGTGCTTTGCCGAGCCTTTTTCTTTGGAACGGTTGGCAGTTTCTGCCTGGGTGGTGTTAGTTTTACAAATGCCATTTGGGAAAGCTGGAAGTTTTGTTTACCTTTTATTTTTTGTTTAATTTTGCTGGTTGTTTTGATTTAATTAAATTAATTTCTTTATTTTATTATGTATTTTTCTTTTTTCTAGTGACACAACAATAATTTTCATTCATCTTTTTTTAAATTTTTCAATGCTTATTTTTCGTTATTCCCAAATCGTTCCCAAATACTTTCCAAAAAAAGATTGCCATCTATTAATACCGACTTCGTCAATTTTTACTAACGCAGTTATAAAAAAACGGTAAAAATATTTAAAAGCAAAAACCTATCCAAAATCGATTTTGACAAATTTTTTAATAAAAAAATTGTCTCAAAAAAATATAATTATTGAGCTTGATGGCTGGCAATGATCTATTTAAAACAAAAATATACAGGAAGAAGAATAATGATTACTTAAAATAGAATTTGTTTACATAAATTACAATAACAATTCTTCTGTTAGAAAAAACAACAGCAACAACCAAACACGAATTGAAAATCATGATTTACTTGCTTAACAGCCTACTTGGCGTATCGGTCTAGACTCTAGAGTGATTGTACGTTACAAGCAGTTAATAGCAAAGTATTACAGATGATGGGTTCAATCCTTGTCGGCTGCGATCTGTTAATAATTTTCACATATAGGCTGGATTACTCAATGCTCCGTTATAAAATAACTTTCCGTTAAATTTAACTTTTTCATACAAATTTTGACATAAGGCTCCGTTAAATCGGCAGTTAGCAGTTATCTTTTCATTGAGTAATCCGCCCATAGAGTTCTATTGACTATTAACTGAATAAATTTGACATTAAAAGTTTTTCTGAAGATTATTATAACTGGATAATATGAAACTAGGATGTCTTAAATTTTTAGAAAAATTAAAATTTTTCTTTCACACTTTTCTCAATTCAAAACCATATATAACAAATCCTAAAATTATAATACATAATTATAATTAGAGCCTGAGCTCGACTCTCTTTACAGAAACAATAATAAATTTTTTTTCAATGGAAATTTTCTATGTGCATTTGAAAAAAAAAATTCAAAAATGCTAATTTTACCATTTAAGGTGTCAAAAATAAGTTTCCAAATTTTTAAAAATTACTAACAAAAATTATTAAAAAATCGGTAAAAAATCAGTATTCAATAAATTCCAAATTCAAAAAAATAACAAAATTTATACTGTAAAACTAAATTTATACTGTAAATTACTAAAAAAAGAAGTATAGTTAAAGTTATAACACTTTTACTATATTTTTTACTGTAGGATTATATGAAAATATGCAAAAATATGCATTAATACCAAAATAAGCAAAAATATGCAACTACAAATCGATGCCATTTTATTGCGAAAAGTGCCGAGTAAAAACATGCATTTTCATTAAAGTACTTGCCCTACACCCAAAAAATTTTGTAGTTGATTTCAACTTAAATATCAACTATTTTGTAGGTGAATTACCACTAACTAAAATATAGTTGATTTTCTTAAGTTGCTGATAACTACAAATAAACCAAAATATAAAATCAACTACAAAAGTCGTTACTATTACCAATATTTAGTTGATTTCAACTTATATTTGACATATTTTAAAAAAATAGCTGAAAACAACTATATAAACAGTTGAAGACAACATAATATAGCTAAATATAACGATGAAATAAATGTTTTGATTTTTAACTACCTTTTTAGTTAATGATAATTATTAAATTGTTGAATTTTAGTAGCTTGCTAATTAGAATAAGGTAAAGATTTTTTTATTTAAAATGAAAGTCAATCTGAAAGTTTTAGCATATTTTATTAAAGTAATTCAGCATCAAATAAATTTTGTATAATCTTAAAGCCTAAGAATTTTTCTATGGAAAACATGTCTCAGAATCTGGGAATTTTTGAACCAATCTGGAAACTTCCCTATTAAAAAAATGCCTCAGAATCTGCGAATTTTTCTGTAGAATCTGATAATTTTTCTATGGAAAAATGTCTCAGAATTTTACTATAGAAAAAAGGTCTCAGAATCTGAGAATTTTTTTATATAAAAAATGTCTCAGGATCTGAGAATTTTTCTACAGAAAAAATATCTCAGAATCTGAGAATTTTTCTATAGAAAAAATATCTCAGAATCTGAGAATTCTTTTACAGAAAAAATATCTCAGAATCTGAGAATTTTTCTATAAAAAAAATATCTCAGAATGTGAGAATTTTTCTATAGAAAAATATCTCAGAATGTGAGAATTTTTCTATAGAAAAATATCTCAGAATCTGAGAATTTTTCTATAGAAAAAATATCTAAGAATCTGAGAATTTTCTATAGAAAAAATATCTCAGAATCTGAGAATTTTTCTATAGAAAAAATATCTCAGAATCTGAGAATTTTTCTACAGAAAAAATATCTCAGAATCTGAGAATTTTTCTATAGAAAAAATATCTCCGAATCTGAGAATTTTTCTATAGAAAAAATATCTCAGAATCTGAGAATTTTTCTATCTAAAAAAATATCTCTAAAGAAAAATTCTCAGACTCTGAGACATTTTTTAAAGAAAAATTCTCAGATTGTAAAACATATTTTCTATAGAAAAATTCTCAGATTCTGAGACATTTTTTCTATAGAAAATTTCTCAGAATCTGAGACAATTTTTCTATAGAAAAATTCTCCGATTCTGAGACATTTTATACAGAAAAATTCTCAGATTCTGAGACATAGAAAAAATGTCTCAGAATCTGAGAATTTTTCTATAGAAAAAATGTCTCAGAATCTGAGAATTTTTCTGTAGAAAAAATGTCTAAGAATCTGAGAATTTTTCTGTAGATAAAATGTCTCAGAATCGGAGAATTTTTCTATAGAAAAAATGTCTCAGATTCTGAGAAATTTTCTATAGAAAAAATGTCTGAGAGTTTTTCTTTAGAAAATATGTCTCACAATCTGAGAATTTTTCTTTAGAAAAAACGTATCAGAATCTGAGAATTTTTCTTTGGAAAAATTGTCTCAGAATCTGAGAATTTTTCTATAGAAAAAATGTCTCAGAATCTGAAAATTTTTCTATAGAAAATATGTCTCACAATCTGAGAATTTTTCTTTAGAAAAAATGTCTCAGAATCTTTCTATAGAAAAAATGTCTCAGAATCTGAGAATTTTTCTATAGAAAAAAATATCTCCGAATCTGAGAATTTTTCTATGGAAAAAATATCTCAGAATCTGAGAATTTTTCTATAGAAAATGTGTCTCAGAATCTGAGAGTTTTTCAATAGAAAATGTGTCTCTGAATCTGAGAATTTTTCTATAGAAAAAAATGTCTCAGAATCTGAGAATTTTTCTATAGAAAAAATGTCTCAGAATCTGAGAATTTTTCTATAGAAAAAATGTCTCCGAATCTTAGAATTTTTCTATAGAAAAAATGTCTCAGAATCTGAGAATTTTTCTATAGAAAAAATGTCTCAGAATCTGAGAATTTTTCTATAGAAAAAATGTCTCAGAATCTGAGAATTTTTCTATAGAAAAAAATATCTCCGAATCTGAGAATTTTTCTATTGAAAAAATGTCTCAGAATCTGAGAATTGTTCTAAAGAAAATGTGTCTCAGAATCTGAGAATTTTTCTATAGAAAAAATGTCTCAGATTCTGAGAATTTTTCTATAGAAAAATGTCTCAGAATCTGAGAATTTTTCTACAGAAAAAATGTCTCAGAATCTGAGAATTTTTATATAGAAAAAATATCTCCGAATCTGAGAATTTTTCTATAGAAAAAATGTCTCAGATTCTGCGAATTTTTCTATAGAAAAAATGTCTCAGAATCTGAGAATTTTTCTATAGAAAAAATGTCTCAGAATCTGAGAATTTTTCTATAGAAAAAATGTCTCAGAATCTGAGAATTTTTCTATAGAAAAAATGTCTCAGAATCTGAGAATTTTTCTATAGAAAAAATGTCTCAGAATCTGAGAATTTTTCTGTAGAAAAAATGTCTAAGAATCTGAGAATTTTTCTGTAGATAAAATGTCTCAGAATCGGAGAATTTTTCTATAGAAAAAATGTCTCAGATTCTGAGAAATTTTCTATAGAAAAAATGTCTGAGAATTTTTCTTTAGAAAATATGTCTCACAATCTGAGAATTTTTCTTTAGAAAAAACGTATCAGAATCTGAGAATTTTTCTTTGGAAAAAATGTCTCAGAATCTGAGAATTTTTCTATAGAAAAAATGTCTCAGAATCTGAAAATTTTTCTATAGAAAATATGTCTCACAATCTGAGAATTTTTCTTTAGAAAAAATGTCTCAGAATCTTTCTATAGAAAAAATGTCTCAGAATCTGAGAATTTTTCTATAGAAAAAAATATCTCCGAATCTGAGAATTTTTCTATGGAAAAAATATCTCAGAATCTGAGAATTTTTCTATAGAAAATGTGTCTCAGAATCTGAGAGTTTTTCAATAGAAAATGTGTCTCTGAATCTGAGAATTTTTCTATAGAAAAAAATGTCTCAGAATCTGAGAATTTTTCTATAGAAAAAATGTCTCAGAATCTGAGAATTTTTCTATAGAAAAAATGTCTCCGAATCTTAGAATTTTTCTATAGAAAAAATGTCTCAGAATCTGAGAATTTTTCTATAGAAAAAATGTCTCAGAATCTGAGAATTTTTCTATAGAAAAAATGTCTCAGAATCTGAGAATTTTTCTATAGAAAAAAATATCTCCGAATCTGAGAATTTTTCTATTGAAAAAATGTCTCAGAATCTGAGAATTTTTCTAAAGAAAATGTGTCTCAGAATCTGAGAATTTTTCTATAGAAAAAATGTCTCAGATTCTGAGAATTTTTCTATAGAAAAATGTCTCAGAATCTGAGAATTTTTCTACAGAAAAAATGTCTCAGAATCTGAGAATTTTTCTATAGAAAAAATATCTCCGAATCTGAGAGTTTTTCTATAGAAAAAATGTCTCAGATTCTGCGAATTTTTCTATAGAAAAAATGTCTCAGAATCTGAGAATTTTTCTATAGAAAAAATGTCTCAGAATCTGAGAATTTTTCTATAGAAAAAATGTCTCAGAATCTGAGAATTTTTCTATAGAAAAAATGTCTCAGAATCTGAGAATGTTTCTATAGAAAAAATGTCTCAGAATCTGAGAATTTTTCTATAGAAAAAATGTCTCAGAATCTGAGAATTTTTCTATAGAAAAAATGTCTCAGAATCTGAGAATTTTTCTATAGAAAAAAATATCTCCGAATCTGAGAATTTTTCTATTGAAAATGTGTCTCAGAATCTGAGAATTTTTCTATAGAAAATGTGTCTCAGAATCTGAGAATTTTTTTATAGAAAAAATGTCTCAGATTCTGAGAATTTTTCTATAGAAAAATGTCTCAGAATCTGAGAATTTTTCTATTGAAAAAATGTCTCAGAATCTGAGAATTTTTCTATTGAAAAAATGTCTCAGAATCTGAGAATTTTTCTATAGAAAATGTGTCTCAGAATCTGAAAATTTTTCTATAGAAAAAATGTTTCAGAATCTGAGAATTTTTCTATAGAAAAATGTCTCAGAATCTGAGATTTTTTCTATAGAAAAAAATGTCTTAGAATCTGAGATTATTTCTACAAAAAAATGGCTTAGAATCTAAGACTTTTTCTATAAAACAATGTCTCAGAATCTGAAAATTTTTCTATAGAAAAAAAATCTCTTAAAAAAAAAATGACAGATTCAAATTTTTCTATAGAAAAAAAAAAATTCAGATGAGATTCTGAGAGTTTTTTTATAGAAAATTTCTCAGATTCTAGATTCTGAGACTTTTTTTCCGTTGAAACATTTTGAGACATTTTCGACAGAAAACTGTATAAACAAATTTAGATTCTAAGAAATTTGTTGCAAAGAAAAATTCTCAGATCCTGAGAAATTTTTTTTTTTAGAAAATTTCACAATTCTAAGGTTTTTTTTTATAGGAAAATTCTCAGATTCTGAAGCATTTTTTCTAAAAAAAAATTCCCAGATTCTAAGACCTTTTTTGTAAAGAAAGGAAAGTGATTTAGAAATTTCAAAGCAGCAACTAACTTATCAGGATAATTAACAAAATTTCCGCAAAATTTTCCTCTTCCCTTGCTTGTACATGTTGGACGTACAGTTAAAGATGCTCCAAGGGCAGTATAAGTTGTATTTCTGTTTGTTGAAGCTGTAGACATTGAAGAGTTTGTCGTTGAAGTTATTGAAGTCGGGGAAGAAACAGTTGATCTTATTTCTGGACGTGCGTTAGATTAGTTGAAGATACTCCAAATCCAATAGAAGATACTCCAAATCCAATAGAAGTTGTATTTCTGTTTACTGGAACTGTAGACATAGAATGTTTCTGAAGTTACCGAAGAAGTAGTAGTAACAGCAGTTGATCTTATTACTGGAGCAGATGAAGATGTGTTTGTATTTTTTGTTCAAATGTTGTATGCTGTGTTTGGTCCACATAGATTCATTTACATTCAGCATATTTCTAAAAATGGGCATTTTCAAAACAATTAACGTACAGTGTATAGCAAATTATGTATTTTAAACTTACCTTTAATATTATTAAATAAATATGTACATATTTTGAATAAAAAATTAAATATGTATTAAATAAAAAAAATCATTTTCGCTTTGGCAGATGTTTTTTTTAAATTGATTGTCAGCCAAATAAAAAGAAAATTAAAAAAATACAGGGCAACTAAAAATAATTATTCTTAACGAAATTAATAGTTAGTAACGATTACAAATAGTTATTTGGAATTATTTTTATTTCAACTACAGAAATTCTTAACTACACAACTACAATTTTTTTTGGGTGTACCAATAATATTGTGCTCGATTCTCGAATACGATTTCACCATTCACCAAATTTTTAAAAATTTTATATTCTTTCGAATTTTAAGGTTTAAAATTTTTTTTCTTGTAACAATTTAATATCTTTAATAATTACAAGAACAAATTTAATAATCTTAAAGTTCAAAAGAATATCAAATTTTTAAAAATTTGGTGAATGGTGAAATCGTATTCGAGAATCGAGCACATTATGTTTTTTATTTTTGTTTGCAGAAAATCCATGTTCTGGTATGTAATTATTGTAAGGCCCAAAATGCAACATTGGAGGTGAAAAGAATAAATACGTGTTAAAAAAAATGTAAATATTCCATTTACATATGATTGTCTTTGTTAAATAAATTAATGCAATTCAATATACATATATCTTTAATTCTTATTTCTGTTCTAAATTTTACTTCTAGAACCGATTCTGAGGAACAAAAATGTATTCTAATTTTGTTTACAAACAGCTGTTGCTTTTGAGACAATCCTTTTGTAAAAAGAATCGGTGTTGAACAAGAATTATAACAGGTTCTAGGGAAGTATAAGTTGTTCCACAATCGGTCCTTGCAACCGAAAATGTTGCTGGGATAATTAAAGTAAAAAGAGAATTTAACAGCGGAAAAAGCATCCTCCGATAACTTAAAATTTTATATAGAAGTTATCGATTAAGCATCGATAACTTTACAAAATGGGAACTATCGATAAATCGACAACCATACAAAATTTTCTATCGCAAACTAAACAAAACTTTCTAAAGAAAAATTTAAGTAACGACTTTTTTTTTATATTATTAAAGGCTTCGACACAGTGTCGGAGTACTCTGTACTACAGAGTACCATCTCTAAAAATAGAGATACCATCATGCAAAAAATGTGTAACTGCGAAAGAGAAAAGAACAAAATCCACTCTCTGGCACAGAGTACTCCGTCATTGTGAATTCAGCTTAAGAATTACCATATAAGAGGCATTCCACACCAAATGTCCAGCGAAAAAAACATGTGTACCGTAAACTTCTGAATAGGTTGTATGGATAGCCCTATATGGAAATTAGAAAATTGCGTTTTTGGTTTTTCAATTTTTCAAAAACTGGGCTTAGGAGGCGTGGTCAAATATTGGAAAAATGGTCAAACTTGTGGCGAGTTGCCTTGATTAAATATTTATCACATTAAAACGATATGCACCACAATCTCAAAAATTTAAATTCTCATATAGTTTTTTCAGAACCCGTTCAGAACCCTGTCTGAAATTTTCCATTTTTTAAAAAAGTCAATTTATCAAAAATCCGGCTACTTTGTTTTAATTTTTTTTTAATCGCATTTGAATTTTAAATTTCATAACAATTTAGTAATTTGCTTGTATTTTCTTGATTCAACAGAGCGTATGAGTAATATTTATGCAATTAATAATACTCATTCGCAACGTTAAAACAAGAAAATACAAGCAAATTACAAAATTGTTATGAAATTTAAAATTCAAATGCGATTTTCTCGAAAAAAAAAACGAAAAACGCGTTTCTGATTTTTTTTGTGTGGATGGACAAACATCTAAACTTAAAAAAAAAAATTAAGTGGCCGAAAATTGAAAATTTTCCAAAAAAAAAAAAAAATTAATCGATAGCCCATACAAAACTATATAAGAATGTAAATTTTTGATATAGTGGTGCATTCCGTTTTAATGTCATAAATATTTAACCAAGGCAACTCGTCACAAACTTGACCATTTTAACAATATTAGACCACGTCTTCTAAGCCCAGTTTTTGAAAATTTGAAAAACCTAAAACGCAATTTTTTTAGTTACATATAGGGCTATCCAAACAACCTATTCAGAAATTTACGGGACACATGTTTTTCTGTAGCGGGACATTTGGTGTGAAATGCCTCATAATTACAAATCATATACGCTCATAGAAATCCTACAGTAAAAAATGCAGTAAATGTGTTATAACTTGAAATTTACTACTTTTTTACTAATTTACAGTATGAATTTAGTTCTTAGTAGTTTTTTTATAATTGGACATTACTAAAAACTAACGGGTTTTCTACTACATTTTGTTATTAATTTTTGAGAACTAATTTTTCAAAACATAAATAGTAAATTTTACAGTTTTCAGTTAATTGAAAGAGAAAAAAAACTTAAATAGAAATCAAATTCTAAGTCTTTCAACCGATTTTTATTTATTCTTAGCCAAATTAAAAAAGCACACAAATATTCATAATTTTGTTTCAAAATCTTTGAGAAGAATTAAGAGGCCATTTTGTCACAAGAATTTTGAAAATGTAATTATTAAATTAAACTTGATTATAAAAAATTTAGCTTGGGACCATAATTATTTTTTTATCAACCAATTTAAGTGTCTGAAACAAATATTTCCATGAAACCATTGTGTTAACTCCAATGACGTAAAAGTTAAATCACGCGTGAAATAATATCTTACGTGAAAATTAAAATTTTTTTGATTATCATTTAACAATTTTTATGCAATTACGCTGCAATACTAGTAAAATATTATATTTTTTCTTTATCATCTTCGTAAAACATAAACATACACAAGGGTACACAGCATTCGTGTAAGTTGAGAATTTGAATTTTCAAATTTAAAAAACAAAAATGAGAATAAGAGGGAGTAAGAGAGTATTTGTGTTGAGGAGTACTCAATGAGTACACATTTTAAAAGAATGTTGTCTACAAAGAATATTCACGCAAAAAATAGCGTTTTAATTAGCTGTCAATAGAGCAGTTTTTATCTGCAGTAAACCATTTAAGATTTTCTAACCTTAAATTAAAATAATTACTATTTTCCTACATGGGGTTATAAATTGTGGTCATAAATTTTTTTTTTTAATTTTCGGACATAAAAATTGATTGACATTTTTTTTGCGTTTTGAAAATTGTCTAATAGTGCGTTTACATTGGAATTTTAAGTTGTAAAATGCGATTTTATTCTACTTTGTAATCTGTACCGTTTACATTGACATTTTTTACATTTGAGAAGATTAAAATTGGCATTTAAAATAAATGTCCCTTAATGCGAATAAAGTCTAAATAAAGACACAAACAGTCCTGACATAAAAGTTTATCTAACTAATGTGGCCATATAATCAAAACTAAAAAAAAAAGTATAAAATTGTTGTAAAAAATTAGTACACTCATAGAAAATTAGTACACTCATAGAAAATTAGTACACTCATAGAAATCCTGCAGTATTTCTTACTAAAAAGTATGTTTTTAATACCCAGCAAAAACTAGGTAATGTGTTGTGAAAAGTAATGACTGCCAATTACATTACTTATAACAACTACTCATTACCCACTGCATTACTTAAGTCCAAAAAGCAACTAGTGGCTTATATTGTAACATGTAAGTACTTATTTGCAATAATATAAATAATAAGTTATTGAGAATGTTAAAAATAAATACTTATTAGCGGGTTCACTTCGGAAATTAAGTCCAATCAGAAAAAAAAAATATTTGTTTTACCTTTTTAGCTTAAAGTTTCGCTAAAACGAATAATCTAATGATAAATAGTTATTTCAAACTCGGTTTGCAACTATTTTTTTTTATTCCTTATAAGTAACTACTTATTTTACTCGTTATATGTAAGTAGTTATTTATCTGCCTACTCGTAAGCTTGTAGGTACTAATTATTTTTGTCTCACGGCCTTTATAAAATAAGTAGTGTTTCATGCAATGAGTAAGTACATACAAATAATTATTACTAATTACTATACTCATTACTAGTAATGCAAAAATTTGCTGGGTACTAACACGTTAGTATGTATTAAAGGGCCCTACAAAAAATAGTAAAGTTAGAGTAACTGAAAAAATTTGAAAATTTTCAGTTTTACAGTAAAACTCTAGTAAAATACAATTTATAACCGAGTTGGTAATAAAAACCATTTTTTTATAAAATGTTAGTATTGTGGTGAAATAAATTTCGAAATGAAATTTAAAATAAATAAAAATTTTATTTTTATTATATAAATAAATTAATAAAAATATAAAATTGATAAAATTTTTAAATTTAATGTGTTGGCTTTTTGCTGCGATATGCCAGCCCGAGTTTATATTAAAGGTCATGTTGGTTTCTTTTCGTGTGAAAGGTGTACAGTAAGGGCGTTCTTAACAGTAAGGGAAAAATTTTAAATGTTTTAATTGCTTGGCACTGGGCAAATTATTGTTCCTTTATACTAAAAACTTAAAAAAATAAAATTTGGAGTTAATCTGATAACTTTAAGTGGACGCGGAAATGACCTGAAGTTTGAAAAACGGATTACAAGGGAAAAATAATATTTTTTACTCATTTTCTCAATTTTTTCGACATTTAAAGTTAACTTTAAATTCAAATGGTTACAGAATTGTGATGTGGAGTACATTACCTTTGTAATAAGGCAATAAAAACTAAAATTGGTTAAAAATCAACAAAGTTATTACAACTGCCCCAGGCAACTAGCGTGTGGCAGACCACTTGATCAAAGATTTCGAGTTCCATTTTTGAAATTGATTGAAATTATCTACTATAGCAACATTTTTTTATTCTTTAAGGCCCAATGTACTAAGGTGATAGGTATTTTTTATATTGTGTTATGCTAACTTGTTTTAAATTGTTTTCAAATCTCCAATTTTAAATTTTTATTTTTTTTTTGGCACATAAAATTTGAAAAAATCGACCATAGGACTATAGGATTTTGTTTAGCACATATAAGGGAATAAAAACTACAAAAATTGTAGATATTTCTTTTTTTATTCGGCTAGCACAGCGATTTTATTTCGGCGGATTTCGAGATAATAGTGATTTTGATAACTTTTTTAGCTTTTAGTTAATTTTTTTTTTTATTTTTTTTTAACAAACTTCATATGTTTTCTACCGAATTATTGCAGCATAATATAGAATACTTCAATTCCTTTAATAAGGGCAAATTTGAGATATGAAAAATTGACCCAGTTAAAGGTCAAAGGTCAAATTTTAGAAGAATTTGAATTTTTAAAGATTAACAATTTTTTTGAGCTGATATTAAGGAAACTTCTTGATGTTGTTTTAACATGACTAAACATAAATGGTTTATTATTAAAATTCAGAAAATTAACACTTAAGTGCTATTCTCTTGTAAAAATGATAGAAATATTTGAATCGAGGGTTCCTTTTTCGTTCGTGAACATTAATGGTTATAAAATTATCGACCATCATCCATCATTTTCATCAGATCTACGGCAACTATGGCTGCGCTCAGGATGAATTTTGATTTCTTTGATCCTTGCAACCTGAGCGGTCACCGCAATATGCTTTCTTTAATAGGAATAAGGAAAAACTTTGATATGATGTCGGATACTATAAACTCGTGAGTTTCGCTTTGGACGGAAGGACCATATTCGGATGAAGATGGAGCATCCGTCGTTACTAGAATCCTAAACTGGCATACTGACGGATCAAAAATAACCTCTGGAGTGGAAGCTGGTGTTTACGGTCCAAAAACGGGGATCTCCGAACCCATGGGAAGGTGGTATACAGTTTTTCCGGCTGAAATTCAGGCTATTATACTTCCATCTTACTACCTGACCAGACTCGAATCCTATTGTGGGGTCTGGAGGAAGTAGAAACAAAGCAACATATATTATTTGAATGCGTCGCAATTTGTAGGATCAGTATACGGTTATTATACAGGGAATTACTTAATTCTGAAGATATAAGGCTGGCTTCTCCATCATCTGTTGTAATGTTCATTAGAAATAGAGTATGATTTAAATTTATCGATCTTGACACAAAAGACGCATAATGATCGCAGTCCCAGCCGTAAGACCTAGATCTCTCCTTGAATAAAAAAGTCTAGTGGCAAGAAATCCAAGTTTACTTCACTCCAATTTGATGTGCGTGTATTTTATACACTAATTAAATGCTTATATACAGGTCCAAACGGTACACTTCCCGACAAGCACTGGTATAGGATATAATTTGGTCGGTTTTGACCGACTATAATTTTCTAACTTGTTTTTGCTTTTTAAACATGATTTTCTTTCTATTTATTTAAGTGAATAAGAAATCCTAACATAGGGTTATTACGTAAAAACAATTGACAATCCTGTCACTGTTTGGGATTTTTTTGCATACACATCGTCGCTGCTCCAACGAAAATACCCATGTGTTTTTCAAATTTTCTTACATACATTTACATTGGTCCTTCGGCGTTAACTTTAATAATTTAACTTTGGGTGAATAGAAATTTTCTTACATTGTTTAATTACTTGTAAAGAATTTAGTTCTTAAAAGTATAGCAAAAGTTCGATTTTATTGACAAATGAAAAAAGAAACACATAGGTGTTTTCTTTGGAGCAGCGACGATACGTTAAAAGTGAAAGTATATTCCTCTGAAGAAAAACCCCTAAAAAAGAAAATCAATGTGACGTGTGCTCTTCATTGTTAAACTCACGAAAGTTTTTTTAAGTTACCCGTAAAAACGAAAGCAAACATACTTCTAACAGAGGCAAACAACACGAAATCCCCTTAAGAAAAAATCCAGCTAACAAGCACGATTGACAGATATAAAGGATAAAGAAGAACGACAGAAATCGGTGTGTACTAAAAATATAAAATGTCGAACCAAAAAGGAATTGTGAAAATTGTCAATTTAATTTTTATTTTAATTTGTTTAAAATACAAGAAAATTGTGAGATTTTTTGTAATTGTTTTGAAAATTATTAATTTTTAAAAATTAAGTAATTGTTTCTGCTAAAAGTGTGTGAAATTGCATATAATAAAAAGTAAAAGAAAACACCGAAACTTGTCAAAATATTGACATGGCCGACCAGTTGTCCAATCTTATTTAACCTTATATATCTAAACCGTGCTAACAAGTTGTAGTAAATATTTATATGTAATTATATGGGCAAGAATATTTTTCTTTTGCACCTCTTGGTACCTGAGTTTAGCTGTCAATTATTTCTTTTGTCCACACATTTACATGAATCTGTGAATTCAAAAAGATCAATAATATAAAAAAACTAGTCCCAATTCTTTTTTTGCCCAAAAGTTCTGTTCTGCAAAATTTGTAGCCATTTAATAGCCCAGGAAAATAAGGAGAAAAAAAGGGCAATCTGCGGAAAATAGGATAGGTTCTCTGAAAATTTGCACAGATCTTCGTTTTGGCAATATAAATAAAGGGAAATAAAGTCCCAAGAAATCACCCGTGTCCTTGCTAAGAAATTGAGGTCAAAGGTCACAAAAACCGGGTTTTTGCAGTTTTTTGCCAATATCTCGCTCGATATGCTTCGTACGCTTTAAGAGTCTATTACAAAATTTGAAGAATATAAAATTATCTACAATATGTTTCTTAATACTTTTTTCGTATCTCTCACCGTTTCTGAGATATTAAGGCCAAAATTCACAAAAACAAGATTTTGTATAGTTTTTTGCTAATATCTCGCTTGGTATGAGTGATCGCTTTAAAAAACTAATTAAGAACTTATAGAATATAAAATTGTGTACAAATTTCTCTTTATAATTTTTTTCGTATCCCTCACCATTTTTGAGATATGGGCTAATTTATCTTAAATTTTTTTCGTATCCCTTGTCCTTGTCCAAAATAATGTTATTTTAAAATATTTTTTAGATACAGGTCTCTCAATATGTATAGCTATGTTTTTTTTTCCAAGTTCACAGGTAGTGCTTTTAGTAATAATTCATTTGTTCATCTTCCGGTATCATATAACTTTTTTACCGACCAACAAAAAAGTTACATATTAGGATTGTGTTGTTAGAACCCCTTTTTTATACCTTTTCATTTTTTACCTTTATCTTATTTGTTAAGACAGGAAGTATTTTATTGTGTCTTTTTGATATAACTTAGTATAGAGTAATTAAAAAAAGCAACAAAAAATATTTCCTGTGTTAAAAAAAAAGTTGGAGGTCATAAATTAAATGGCCTGAGAAACGTGTGTCTCTTACAACACAATCCTGGTCTGAAATTTTTTGTTGATCGGCAAGTTATATGATACCTGAAGATAAACAAAAAGATTATTACTAAAAATACAAAATTTTGAACTTAAAAAAATCGAGCTTTTTTTTGTGAAACATATTGGGAAACCTTTATCAAAAAATATTTTTATATAATTTTATTTTCCACCTCGACTCTCGTAGCATACACTTAAAATAAAACCAATGTCAAGGCTGCAGAAGAATCTGCCCATTTTGAGCTAAATGAGAAAATCTGTCGAGGCAGCAGACAAATCTGCTGATTTCAGCTAATTTACTGATTTCAGCTGATAATTTATTTCAAGAAAAGCTGTGAAGCTTTTCTTCTAAGTGTATTTTTTTTTAGTTTATGCTGTTTTCAATAAATTTTTTTAATTAAATCTTTGAAAAAAATACTACTACTTTTTTTAAACATAGTTGCTAAATATTTCTGTAAAATTAGAAAAATAATCTGCTGATTTCTGCTATTTTCTAGTAAAAATATCCATTTCAGCAGAAAAATCTGCTTAAATTTTCGATTTTTGTTTAGATTTTTTACAGAGTTTTTCCTGAGTGTATTCATAAATTACACAATCTGCTCTAGATCAGACTCACATAAAAGCTAGATTAATTATCTACGTAGCACTTTTCATTCTTTAGTAATACACGATTTCGTTTTAAAGATTTTCCCTTTTCAGTTTTCATGTTTGGTGTCATTATTTCGTGTCCCTATTATATTCATAAATTAAAGATAAATTAGCCCATATCTCAAAAACGGTGAGGGATACGAAAAAAATTATAAAGAGAAATTTGTACACAATTTTATATTCTTTAAAAGACTTTTAAAGCGATCACTCATATCAAGCGAGATATTAGCAAAAAACTATACACAATCTTGTTTTTGTGAATTTTGGCCTTAATATCTCAGAAACGGTGAGAGATACGAAAAAAATATTTGGAAACATACTGTAGATAATTTTATATTCTACAAGTTTTGTAATAGACTCTTAAAGCGCACGACGCATATCGAGCGAGATATTAGCAAAAAACTGTAAAAGAAACGGTTTTTGTGACCTTTGAACTCAATATCTCAGCAAGGACACGGGTGATTTCTTGGGACTTTTTTCCCCTTATTTATATTGCCAAAACGAAGATCTGTGCAAATTTTCAGAGAACCTATCCGATTTTCCGCAGATGGCCCCTTATTTTCCTGGGCTATAAAGTCGAAAAATTGAGTAAAAACGGGTTGAAACTAGTGCCTACTAAATACACTACTAAATAATTCTGAAATACTGATTAAATAGTGTAATTTAAGTATTTTATAGCAAAGAATTTTTTGTTTTTTGAGAACCGGTAATCAAAAAATATAGGGTGGTCCAAAATTAAAACCAAATTCGAGTTTTTTTATAATTTTTGTGGTTTTTGGCCATGGAATGTGTGCGCATTAACATAATTGAATTCCGATCAAAGTAGTCGATAGCTGCTGTAATTACCTACAACTTATGGAAGAACAACTTAAAGTGCCCTAGCTATGGGTGTTGTACCGTCTCCTCAAAAATTGAGAGAATGAGCGAAATTTTTTTGAAAACAGCTGTTTTTCGCCGGGCACATTCGCAATTTTATTTCAAATTGTCCAGCGCTTTTTGTGGTTAAAGTTTTTCATTATTAACACGTCCGAGTCAAGTGGGCATCTTAAAATTTTGAATTGCAAAAATTTTAGGGAATATTTTAAAAATTTACAAAATTCACAAATTTTGTTTTGGCATTTTGCATTAGCAAACAAAGCAAAAATTTAATGTTGAGTGAATAGGAAGTAATGCGGCGATGCAAATAATTGATTTCATGCATAGCATTGTCATAAAAGTCATTGTAAGCGGAAATATCTGCACTTTTATCTCCAGACATTTTGCGATGGCACATCCAAGGCGCTGCATCAAATCACTTGAAAAAAAAAATCTAAAGCATATTCAATGCCTTACTGCAAAATCGGATGGGCGTTAAAAAATTTTGAAGATTATAAAAATTACAGATAAAACAAAATTTTGCTAACCTTAAAAAGCATCCTTAAAGATTTTTTTTTTTTTTTTATTTTTCTACTACACTGAAAAAAATAACTATACTGAAATTAAATAAACACTGTTATTAATTTAAGTAAACAATTTTTTTTGAATTTACTTCAACTTATCTTAATATAAGGTGGTGTTACTTAAAACAAAGAAAATAAACTTTACATGCAAATACTTAAAAAAGCACAAGAGTTTTCCTTAATTTGTTTTTTAAATTAAGTTAAATATTCTTTACATTTATGGCGAATTGATTGCATTTAAGAAAAAAAGGGTTTATTAAAAAAATTTGTTTTACTTAAAAGAAAAAAAATTAAATTGTATGCACAAAAAATAAATAAGAACGTAACTTACTTAAAAATAGTATAGACATTTTCAAGACAATAAATCAAATAAGAACTATTCTTTAAATCCAAAACGCATTTTCTTTAATTTAAAAAGTTTTTGTTTTAATTTAAGAAAAAATTATTCTTTATTTAATTGATTTCAATGTCTTTATTTGAATCCATATCTTCATCAGTTTAAGAAAGAATTTACGGTTGAAGGAATTTGAATGATTTTTTTTTGCATAATATTGAACATTTTCTCTTCTTCTTAGCTGCACTCAAAATAATGACTCTGCTAAATTACAGAAAAACTCTGCTAATTTAACAGAGTACACCATACTTTTCCAGCTAACAACATTTCTTGGTAATTTTACTAAAATACTCTCTAAAATGATTTTGACAAAAAAAAAACTGTTAATTTACAGATTTTATAGTAAAATATTGGTTAAATATGAAAGCTTTTTGACAGAGAAAACTCTGAAATTTTACTTTAAAACTCTGTAAAATGATTTGGACAAAAAAACTGTTAATTTACAGAGTTTCTAGTAAAATATTGGTTAAATAAACCACCATTTAGCAAAGAAACTATGTAAATTTACTTATATTTGTAAAATGAATTTGATGCAAAAAAAATTTACAGAGTTTAGTTAAATGCATGTTATTTTGTAAAATTTTTATAAGATTTCTGAAAAAAAAAAATTTATAACTTTTTTTGCTACTTTTTCAACTTTTTCTAAATAAAAAATATACAAATAATATTTTGATCTTTGGTAACAAAAACAAAAACTAATCAAAACAGAAAACTTTTTTGGTTATAAAAAAATACGAAGTATTTTGCTTAAATCTGTATTTTAGCAGAAAACTCTGTTAATTATCTGTAAAATTAAGATTACAAAGTAAAAAGTAATTAAAATTAAAATTGTAGTAAAATAGTGTACATAATTTTTTTGGTAGATCGCTCAATTTACAGAAATGGTATTCCTTAATTCTATAGCATTATAATTACGCAGAGTGGAAAGAACTTAAATGACTAAATTAATTTTAGTTTACGAAGGAAAATCTGTATTTTGACAGAAAACTCTCTCAAATATCTGTTGAATTGAGATTACAGTCATTTTACAGAGTATTTTACAGAGTTATTATTTTGAGTGTGTATTTAAAAAAAATTAAACCTAATGAGTTCTTAGCTGCTCTTAATAAAGGGGAAAACAATATTAAAAAATATATATTTTTCTGTGTATCTCGCCAAATAATAAACATAGGGCATACAGTTTGGACTATATTTATAGCTCTAAGTATGTTCTATAAATATTTGCCAAATTTTTTAAAATCGACCAAAAACTGAATTTTTAAGATTTTTTTTTTTTTTAAATCGTTCAACTTAAAACCGCTATAACTCTCGCGCGCATTGATGAAAGTGAGTTACTATAACAGATTTCGCATTTTTAAGTATCAGCTTATAATCGTACAAAACGATAATAACGTGCCATAAAAAAAAATGTCAAATAGTAACAAAAAAATATTTTTGCCCATATATGTGTGTAGTGTCTTCCGAAGATGCATCAGTGTTGCCAGTTTGGGGGTCTTCCCACGATTCAGAGATTTTTTTTTCATTTAGAAGGATTTTAAGGGATTTTCTTTTATTGTTTTTAGGGTTTTTTTAATTTTTGTTAGGGGCAAGGTATTATCCATTAACCTAACTTTTCCTCCATAGCAAGGTAGATTTATATAAGGTAATATTTTAGTGACGTAAACGAAAACAATTTTCTTTCAAAATCATTTTAGTCGGCAAAAACGACTTAAATATTCAGTACACACATTAACCAATTTAAACGCTTATTAAGACTTTAAAATTTTAGAAACAACTAAATTATAAAAAAAAATATTGGAATTCATACAAAATTCTTTTATTTTCCAAGACAAATATTAAAAAAAAATAAAATATTTTTAAGCATAAAAAGTGTAGTGTAAACTCAAGTCATTTATGCCGAACAAAATATTTTTAAATATTCTTGTTTTCAAATTTGTCAAAAAATTTACTATGGAGGAAAAGTGAGGTTATTGGATCTTACCTTGTACACTCAAAAAAAAAGTGAACTAAATTCTGGAAAAATTAACTAAAAAAAAAGAGGGAATGATTTGGCTCCAAAGATTTTTTTTCTTAGTTTTAATTCATAATTTTCCCAAAAATAAGGAAAACAAAGTTATTTAATTTTAAGCCAATTTTATCTAGAAAATGAGAAAAATTATATTACACTTTAGTTCATTCACAGTTTAGAACTCGATTGGGTCTAGACCCTGGACCCATGGGTCCAGCCCCTGTTAGCTCGAGACCCCGTTGGGTCCTTCAAGGGTCCCCATAGATTTTGACCCAAAACTTGTGTCCGTTTCGCTCTACCTTGCTTAGTTTATGAGATACGGTAATAAGGGGTCTGATAGGGTCTTGAGAATCTTAAAAACTGGATAACTCAAAAACTATTAATCGTAGGGCTGTTGGGTATTTTGCGGAAGTGTTCTACGACTTAAGAGCTACGAAAATGCCGTTGGACCTTTTCTAGTGTTGGCAGTATTTACCGAGATATGTGGGAATTTCTCGGGAATTTCAAATTTTAGATCTAAAATTAGTGTCTTGAGACCCCGACAGATATGCAGAGCTAGGCTATTTCACATTTTTCTTTGTAGTCTTTCTTTTGAAAATTTCATCCGTTTCGCTCTATCTTGCTTAGTTTTCGAGATATCGCCATTTTGAATTTTTAACTAAATTCTAAAAAGTTATTTACTAAATTCTCAGAACTTATTAACTAAATTCTAAGAAGTACACTTCCTAAATTCAAAGAAGAGAAATACTATGATGTTTTTTTTAGTAAATTTTAACTAAACTTGAACTAAATTGTTTTTTAAGAAATATGTCTTAAAAATAAAGATACGTTTCTTAGATTTGTGAAAAATTTCTTTGGAAGTAAGAATTTTTTTCCTAATATTAAAAAATTCAATTTAAAGAAAATTATAAACTAATTATAAGTAAATGAACTAAACTTTTTTTCTCATAGTTAAGAAAATTTCTAATTTTTTTAGTTAAATTTAGCTAAATTTTAGGAAATTTCATGATAAATTTTCAAAGACATTTTTTCCTTAATTTTAGTTATGTCTTTTTTTTCAGTGTATAAATATACCTTGCTCCATAGCATAGAGTATACATAGAGGCGAAGGTGTCAAAAATTGAGTTGTCAAAGTACAACTTGTATACATGTACTTATTTGTTGAAAAAGTACGACTTGTAAACATGTATTGTGTATCGACAACGTACGTGTGAGAAATTAGAAAAAGATAGTGATATTATTTTTTGTTTCACCTTCGCATCTATGTATACTCTATGCTCCATAGTTAGTTTTTTTTTTGACAAATTTTAAAACAATAATATTTACGAATTTTCAGTCTATTCGATTACCTTACTACAATCTACTATTTTTTACTCATTTTACTAAAGCTGGAAAATTTCAATACAAAAAGTAAACAAAAGCTCCATTCGATTACCTACTACAATTTACTAGTATTTACTCAATTTACTATATTTGCTCAAAAACTATTCGAGTACACATAAAAATGGTAAATGTAGTAAGCAATTTAAGAGAAAATTGAATTCTCTTTTGCTTAAATTTTACTACAATTAACCAGGAAAATTTCAATGCGTAAATAAGACACTTAAAAAATTATGTTAGTAAAATCAACTGAAAATGTCAGTTAAAATAACTACTTTGTAAGTTGTTTTGGGGTCAACTACTTTTTCAGTTAAATCAACTAACAAAAAACAACTGATTTATGTAGTAAAAATTACTAACATTTGAAGTCAAAACAACTAATATGTAGTAAAAATAAACAATATATAATTTTTTTTTCAAAAAATTTTTCAGAAAAAAAATTGAAGACCAAATTTTTTCCAAGTTTTTTTTGTAAAAAAAAGTAAAAAAACTATTTTTTTTTTTGGAAAAAACTTTGAAAATTTTTGAGAAATAAAAAAAAAAAATTAACTACTAACTATATATAAAATATAAAGTCCAACAATATATAAAACAGAATTAAAACTCAACTCATAAGGTACAATGCAATTTAGTAATATTTCTAAGAATTAGAAATACGAAATATAAATTCAAACCTAACGGACATTTTTCAAGACTTGAAAAGTCCTACTAAGGGTTGCAACTCTGAGAAAATCTACTACAGTGTAAGAAATTACAACTGTGTTGGAAAAAGTTAAAAATAGATTCATTAAGTTCGTGCTAAACGTAACATATGGGTAATGAAATGTGATATGGTTCCCGTTCGCTTTTTCACCTTAATGTACGTTTAAATAGCTGATCTTAATCTTACACACCTACAGTGACAATCGAAGAGTGCTGACGAAGGAAGGGTGGCTTCTTCCGAAAGCTGTCGACATCTCCACTTAGCCTGTGTTGTCAATTAATTTTTTTCAGATTTTCTCATTGTACAACAAAAATAATTATTTCTCAGAAATAATTAATATGGACTCAAACCGAAATAAATAAAAACTTCAGTTAAAAAATTAACTACTTTAAATAACTGTTACTACATTACAGTACTTTTTTGTTAGTTATTAAAAAAAACGACTTAAAATAACTAACAGAAATAGTTGTTTGATATTTTTCATACAAAAATAACTGACTTTGTAGTTGAAAACAACTAACTACTGTAAAATATACAAACAACTTACATGTAGTAACCAGACATGTGCACGGATGGTGTTAAAATGCGTTTAGAGACATTCTAAAAAATTTAGAATGTGGACAATATTCTATTCTTATCGTTCAACACGAATGAGTTTTTCATTCTATGCTCACAGTGCAAGAGAAAGCTACACACACTAGTGTAACGACATTCGTAACACGAATGAACCAATTAGGGAGTACATAGACAGCCAATGATTTGAAAATACTGTACTCTGAAGCGTGTAAATAGAATGATAAAAAATATTGTTTGGCTATTTGGGGGAATTCTTTTATAAAAAAAATATATGTATGTATGCAAGTGCGAATTAAAATAAACATTTTGTTATGTAGCATAAACGAAGAGGTAAATAAAAAATAAGTATGTGGAAAATTAATTTATAAATAAGAGTGGATAAAAAAAATTTTAATACATTAAAATAAATATTAGGGTGGATTGAAAAATTCTTTTTCTATTTCGAAAAATAATGTTCATTGTGGGAAAAAAAATGTTTTCCTTTATGGCAGAAAATGTTAGTACCTATAATGATGAAATATGTAGTGTGTGACCAAATACATTTTTTTTACAAAATTTTCAACTGTTCTGCTAATACCGAAAGTTTGTCTATTTTTTTGTATGTGCATTAGGGTGAAGCAAATTATGCTTTTTTCGAATTTCGAAAACCTCGGTGAAAAAAAATTGTTTAATTTTTTTTAAATATTTAGGCTAATAAAATATTATGCACCCTCAACCGTAAACTAGCGTAGAGAGATTTTCGTTATATAAGAACAAATGAGTGCAATTATTCTTCTTTGCAGACTGTGATTTTCTATTTGATTTTGATCACTACGCTACGTAGGGGGACAGTTACGGGTAGCTAACCCAGTCTTTGGTTTATATTCGGACATTACTGAAATGTGTTTTTATGGTAAACATTTTTTTTTTCTGTAAAGAAATTTAAAAAATGTTCTTTAAAAACAACTTATTTTCTTAAAAATAATTTCAAATTGCATTAAAGGCCAAATTAAACAAAACGACAAATAAAAATAAACATCTTCTCAAAACTGAGTCAACATGACGTTATATTTTCAGCAAAAAACGAATTAAAAATATTTTTTGCAAAACAAGAAATAATAAAATTATTTTTTGCAAAACAAGAAAAAAAATTTACAGACAAAAACAATTTTTTACAGACAAAAAAAAAAATTACCATAAAAACACTTTTTAAGTAATGTCCGAATATTAAATAATTTAAGAAAAAAAATATATTTTTTTACTTTGTTCGGAACTCTCCGATTTTGAAGCCAAGGCCATTGTCTCACAGGATCAATATTTTAATGTGTTAATGTCAACCCTAAAAGGCAACTTTACCGACCCGACGTTTTCGAAATAGATCTAATTAGCTCCACCCTAATGTAAAAAACTTTAAAGTGGTACTTATTGTTGTTGGGAATACTTTTAGTTAAAAAAAAACACAATGTTTATGATTTGTTTCAACGACACAATAAGATTGTGCGTGTGCGTGTACGAGCAAGTGTAAAAAGACAAACAAAAAACTAACAGCATTATTTTGCATATTTTTCTTATACATACATACATCCTAATACATTTTTTCACAATGCATAATTTACTTTTTCATCAAAACGTTTTTTTTTACTACCCCCATATTTATAATAAGTTTTCCAACAATTTTTTTTAAACATTTTTTTACAAAAACATTCTAAGCGATCAGTGTATGTTAAAAATATTCTATAACACGGTGTTATTTTTATAATCTCTACTATGTTTGTTATTCTAAAAACGAACGTTTGTTTCATTCTAATCGTTCAAACACGACATTTTTCGTGTTCGTTTAAACAAGCACAGCAAATTTTTTTATTTTGTTGTTTAGCATCATAGTAAACATTCTCATTCGCAAACACTGTACTCTAAAAATAGTGTACTCTGAAGCGAATGATTTGGTGTAAGCGAAGAAGGGAATACATTTGAGCTCATGTCTGGTAGTAACTTACATAATTTTCTAAGTGGAAAATTATGTCAAATAAAATTATTGACAAATTTTTATATTGTTATATTGTTGTGCAAAGTCAGTTCGGATTTCTTTTTTATATCCCACTGAAGTTTTTATTTTTTTATCAAAGGCGTTAAGAACACATCTGAGCTTCAAAATATGATTTGATGTCTTCAGTGAAATTTTATGGTGGTTCTTTTCTTAAAACATTTTAACCCTCTAACTTCAATTTTAAGGGGTCATTTTAGTCCATTTTGTCCTTTTTTAAAAGAAATACAAAAAAATCTATTAAAAAAAAGCAGTTAGAGGGTTAAAATGTTTTACAAATATTTTCTACATCAAATTTTACTAGGGCACGTCTACGACAGAAAGTTCGTCCAGCATATAGAAAATGCTTAAAGCTTGATTTACTTTAACTACCCTTAACTACCCTTATCTACTATTTCCCAGTATTGGAGGATAGCAATTGTCAAATTCAAATAATTTTTCATACAAAATTATTTAAACCCGGCAAACCGTATCACCAATACTGGGAAATAGTAGATAAGGGTGGTCAAGGGTAGTTAACGTGTAAACTGCCCTTAAAAGTTTTAGAGTATTCATTTTTTTTTTATATTTTTTAAGGCCGAAATATAAAAAAATAAGTAAAAAAGTTAAATTCGACTTTGTCGAATGTATTGATACCCTTCACAATGTAAAAAAGTTTATTTGCAAAAAAAAAAAAAAAAATTTTTAAAAAAAATCCGCGAAAAAAAAAATTTTGGTAAAAAAAAAATTTGACGAAAATGTTTTTTTTTACATATGTTTGTACTTGTTTTTTTTTGTGTTTTTAGATTATGTCGGGCCCTTTTTTTGACTCAAAAGAAAGCTTAGGTCTTTTCCCACCTAATTTTTCTTCGTCCTCAAATATATTTTTGCTCCACCAAAAAATTTCCGCTAGAACGGCATCACGCGACTTTTTCCCAAGATATCTGAAATGGTGATCACGGCCAAAGTATTAAACAGATAAAACAGATATCTACACAGAGAAAACAGTTTAATTGTGCCAGCCGAATTTAAAGCCAACTGCATTGCATGGTTTACCGAAATTTATTTGAACCAACAAAAGTTAAATTTTCAAAACAAATTTTGGTTATCGAAATCGAAAATTTCGATTGTTGTTATTAAACTATGCAATAGGCTCTAAATTCGGCTGGCACAACTAAACTGTTCTCTCTGTGCAAGACTTGGCATATTTACTTGTTGTTGGCCTAAGTAGTTTGGTATTGCATTTGAGCGAAATCGGTTCAGCGGTTCAAAAGTTATAAACACAAAATATAAGAACACCTCGAAAATTGTGGTATATTCAACATAACCTAAAAACACAAAATGCTTTAATTCGGCTGCTGGTTGACACATGTGAATAGAATTAATCACCAAATGGAATTTAAACAAGTACAAACATATTTTTTTTACAAAAAAAAACATTTGCGTCGTAAAATTTGATGCAGAAAATATTTGTTAAACATTTTAACCCTCTAACTGACCTTTTTTATAGACTTTTTTGTATTTATTTAAAAAAAGGACAAAAATTACCATTTTACTAACATTTTTTACTAAAATGATTGAAAACCAGTAAAAATTACTAATTTTAGTAGTTTGAAGATACTAAAATTAGTAAATTATCAGTAGGTTTTGGTACAAAATCACTTACTAAACCTTTTACTGTAGAATTATTTTGAGTGTATTATAGTATTTTTGACGTTTTCCAAACGCCTTTGATAAAAAAATAAAAACTTCAGTGGGCTATAAAAAAGAAATCCGAACTGACTTTGCAAAACCCTTCGGTGATTTTGTTCATTTGATGGTCTACTTTCATATGGCGTTGAAGCCATTGAGGCTCATTTTTCTTGTTGCACAGTGTTATTAAATGTGAGAATTTTATTCAAAACTTTTTATAGTTTTCCAAAATCTCTACAAGATCTGTAAAAGCCCTATTATATCAAAAGACATTCCGGACGTTGGCCATTAAAGGCTGATTTTAGGGAAAATGTGGCAAATTAAAAATACAAATTTTGGTCCAAAATTCTGATTAGAATCTTTGGACCAAAATCGCATGTTTCAGGATTCTAAAATATTTTTTTTTTTTGTAATCTATACAAGATTTCTATTCATATTTTCAAGACCTATCATATTAACGGACATTAAAAAACGAAGCATCTGGAAATAATCATTGAGAAAAGTAACGATGGCCATTTTGCCCATAATGCTGATTTAGGGAAAAATATGATTAAAATCGCTGTTTTAGGATCATAAAATGTTTTGCCATTGTCTACACAAGATTTTAAAAATTTTAGTCCAACAAGAATTTATTACAGAAAGCAACATCTGTGGACCAAATCCCGGTTTAGAATTATTAAAATATTTTGTCCATAAATTACGCGAAACTTTGAGCAAATTTAGCAAAACAAACCATACGAATTTTGATCAAAAACTAAATTTCTTTGCGCGCTGTTTGTCTTAAACATTTACATACATATGAGGCATTCCACACCAAATGTCCCGCTACAGAAAAACATATGTCCCGTAAATTTCTGAATAGGGTGTTTGGGTAGCCCTATATGGAACTAAGAAAATTTCGTTTTTGGTTTTTCTAATTTTCCAAAACTGGGCCTAGAAGGCATGGTCAAATATTGGAAAAATGGTCAAATTTGTGGCGAGTTGCCTTGATTAAATATTTATCACATTAAAACGGAATGCACCACAATCTTAAAAATGTACATTTTTATATAGTTTTGTATGGGCTATCGAATAAAATTTTTTTCTTTAGAAAATTTTCACAACCCGTTCTGAAATTTTCCATTTGTTAAAAAAGTCAATTTATCAAAAATCCGGCCACTTTTTTTCTTTTTTTTTTAATTTTTTTTTTTAAAGTTTAGATGTTTGTCCATCCACACAAAAAAAATCAGAAATGTATTTTTCGTTTTTTTCGAGAAAATCGCATTTGAATTTTAAATTTCATAAAAATTTTGTAATTTGCTTGTATTTTCTTGTTTTAACGTGTCGAATGAGTAATATTCATGCAATTAATATTACTCATTCGCAACTTTAAAACAAGAAAATACAAGCAAATTACAAAATTGTTATGAAATTTGAAATTCAAATACGATTTTCTCGAAAAAAACGAAAAATACATTTCTGATTTTTTTTGTGTGGATGGACAAACATCTAAACTTAAAAAAAAAATTAAAAAAGTGCCGGATTTTTGATAAATTGACTTTTTTAACAAATGGAAAATTTCAGAACGGGTTCTGAAAATTTTTCAAGGAAAAAAATTTATTCGATAGCCCATACGAAACTATATAAGAATGTTAATTTTTAAGATTGTGGTGCATTCCGTTTTAATGTGATAAATATTTAATCAAGGCAACTCGCCATAAATTTGACCATTTTTCCAATATTTGACCACGCCTCCTAAGCCCAGTTAATTTACTTAAAGACAATTTGCGGATGCTTCAAAATGTCTTTTTAGTAAATAAATTTCGCTTCACATACAAATGTATGTACATATGTAATTATTTTCAATTTTGTTAAAATTTTATTTTATTTATTTGAAAGTCAAATAAATTTGTTTTATTTTTGTTATTTATTTTGATTTTTATATTTGGTTATAAAATAACCATTATTATATTATTTCAAATAATAAAAATCAAAATATTGATTGAATATTTTAAATTTTAAAACAAAAATCGTTAGCAAACTGTTTGATTTTTGTTTAAATATAAAAATTTTAAAGTATTTAAAAGTTAGTAATTTTTTTAAATATATGTAAATTATAACCGTTATGTCCCTGCTCACAACAGATCTCAGAGACTATGTTGCGGACATAAACTTTAAATCTGAGATTAAGAATCTGAGCCTTCTTCTGTAGGAAAAATGTCTCAGAATCTGAGACTTTTTCTATAGGAAAAATTTCGTGGAATATGAGATTTGCTATGGGAAATATGTCTCAGAATTATGTCCCTGCTCACAACAGATCTCAGAGACTATGTTGCGGACATAAACGTTAAATCTGAGATTAAGAATCTGAGCCTTCTTCTGTAGGAAAAATGTCTCAGAATCTGAGACTTTTTCTATAGGAAAAATTTCGTGGAATATGAGATTTGCTATGGGAAATATGTCTCAGAATCTGAGGCTTTTCTAAAAGATTTTTTATCGGAAAAATGTATTTTTTTAGAATCTGAGACTTTTTATATGCCAAAAATGTCTCAGAATCTGTGACTTTTCTATAGGAAAAATGTCTCAGCTATGTGCTCGTCATACTAAAAAAGGTCTGAAAAGGAGTTATGTGCAGGGTTTCCAGAATTGTTGGGTACAAAATCGTCAAAAATGTACGATTTTTATAAAAAAAAATCGTCAAAATCGTCATCCCATTTGCAAAAATCGTCAAAAAGTCGACAAAATTAAAAAGGTATATTTATCCTTGATTAAAGATTAATTCTAAGACATTCAAGAGATTTCCGCCCGTCTGTTGAAGACATGATGCAGTACAATTCCAAAAGAGCTAAATCCATGCAGTTTGGCACAAATATTTCTTATGGCCATTGGATGATTCAGTTCGAAAATTGACAAAATCAGACCAGGAGAAAGAACAAAGTTCCCCTTGTAAAACTAAACCTACTTCTGATTTTTTTTTTTACATTTTTTGTTATAATGAAAACAAAATGAAAACATTTTCATTAAAATACGTTCCCAGTTTCATTCCATTTCGTTCCATGTTCTATTCCATTTGGTTCCCTGCTCCATTCAATTTCGTTCAATGTGCTGCTTATTTCTTTTCGAATATTATCCGTTAAAAAACAAAAGAGTTTCTAGGGATAAGATCATTAAAAATAATAATTTTGCCCCTTATTTTGTTTCAGAAAATATAAAAAGTACCCCTTTAACTCCTTTGGAATCAGAATTAAAAAAAAAAATCTTTTGGGAATGTTTTTTTCGCTAGACGATCCTACATTCCAAATTTAAAGTTTCCAGTACCATTATTTCAGATAATATGAAAAGTACCAAAATGCTTGCTTTTACTCCCTTACACTGAAATTTTTTTTTACCAATTTTAAAACATGTTGAACTTAATTTAAGAAAAGGAGGGAATGCGAGGTCTCCAAAGATATTAATACTTCTTCCAAGTATATTTTTTCCTAAAAATAGTAATTCATTTACTTAAATATATCTTAAAAGTAAGTAAAATTATACTTAATATAAAATTAAATGTTTTTATCCAGAGGAAAAATATTTTTTTTTAAATAAGTAAAACTTTCCTTAAACTTACGGATTCTGTGGACCCCATGGAGTCCCAATGTGAGGACCCTACGGGGCACAGTGGGGAAAAATTGACTTTTTTTGTCCAATTTTGCCTACAGGTCGCCATTCTAAACAGATTATAGTTTTTTTGTATTTTAGCTGATAAAATTCCGCATCGATCTGTCATGGTGGATTTTTGAAAAAAAAATTTCGGATTACTTTTTATATTTTTCTAAAGTTCAGAAAATTTTCATTTCATATTTGGGTTTTTATAACAACACAAAAATTCAAGAATTTTCACTTTTAAAAGCCTATATCTTTAAAAATAATGTACCAATTTGAATGAAATCTTTTTTAAATTAAAGCTTTTGTTTTGCTTAATCATAAAAATATTTTTTGCTTAAATTTTTCCTTATGATTTTAGGAATTTTCAAATTATTTTTTAGTCTGTTTAAAAAAAAAAAAAAATTGTTACATTGTAAATTCGAAAAAAAGTTAAACAATTTTGCAAAAATACTTTATTTACCAATAATGGTTAAGAAAATTATAAGCTTTAATCAAAAAAAAAGTTCATTGAAATTGGTACATTATTTAAAATGATATAGGTACCTAAAAATTTACACAAAAAAATTTCAAAAAACCGAAGAGTACAAACATTTTCAAAAATAAGATTTAAATTTTAAAACATAAAAATCGCACACTAGAGAGCTTTAAAGAATTTTTTGGAGCTAGTAACTTTTATAAATATGCAAAGATTTTTATTTTTTTTTTTAGTTTTTGCAATTACCGTTCTAAGCAAAACAAAATCAAAAAAAAAAAAATTAATTTTTTTTTCGTAAGCGAACAAAGAAGGCCTTGCCTCCAATGACATCGCCTTGTTAAAATAATTAACAATGAAATTGGGACGTAACTAGTTACTTATTTTCGTTATAAATCCCTAAGTTAAAAAAAAAAGTATTGAGTTGTATTGAGTACTGAAAAGTAGCAGACTTTTACAACCCTACTGTGGTTTTTCCATACAATTTAAAAACTGCATTGCCAACTAATACCCTGTTCTCATGTACAGCTTAAAACCGTTTTTAGCAACATTTTCTGTCAATATACTGTAATAGAATAAATAAAGTGCTAAAAATATTGTTCCTAAAACCCATTTTTAGAAACATTTTCTGCCAATATTCTGTAATAGAATAAAGTTCTAAAAATATTGATGCTAAAAACGGTTTTGATCTGTTGATGTAAATACCGTGTTATTATACTTTGAATTTTTTATTTTCGTACACATTGTTTTTAGTCTTTATAACCGATTCTTGTTATCTCGATTCTGTCATTCGCGCCCATAACTTTTTCTTTGATTTTTGTTTTTTTTTTTTATTTATTTTATCACAGCCAACTTGTTAACGCTACGACAGTTTTGTAAAAAAAAACTGCCGTACGTTCGATGTTGAGTCCTTTTAAAGGAATTAAAAAAAAAACGCACACACACAATTGGAAGTCAGTAAAACGTAAGTTTTTTTTTAATAAACTACTCACATAAAAAACCCACAAATAACAAACACTTTCGTTGGGTGTTGGGTATCAGATTAGGGGTAAGCTATTTTTAAGTTACTTTTAAGGGTTAATTCAATTTTGTCTACAATAAATTTTATTTTTTGTCATAAGTAACTCGATACCCGTTCGTTGACTTTAAATTCCACAATTGTTTTTGTTTAATTTTTGTTAACGTTAATTTACTAGTTTGCAGAATTGTTAATTTGCATAGTTTGCTTTATTAAAGTAGGTCAGTTAATGAACGGGAAGAGTTTTAGAATATAAATATGAATGTGTAAAAATAAAAGATTGTCTAATGAGTGAGCGGGCGACAGAAGTGCTGTCGCCTCGCATTGAAAACATAATTGTTTTATTTTCAGGTTAGTCCCCCCACCGTAAGTATAACTCCTTAAATTTATTATAAGAATTGGGCGTAGGCCTGTAGATTGGAGCACGTCACCGCTCTGTGATCAAAGAGTGACAACAGTAGGGTTTTATCTATCTTTTTTCCTTTTCAGCACATTAGAGATAAAGGATATTACTTCCCCAGAGGAATATCCTTTTTCTCAACATGGGGAAAAAATACAACAACAAAAACGGAAAAATTCTCAAGAAAAATGTGAATACATACCTTGATTTTTAACTGGGCTATTCATAATAGAGATGGGCGCGTGAGTGAATTTTGACTCACGCACGCTCACGAAATAAAAATAATGCTCACGCTCGAAATTCTTTTATCTGCTCACGTTCACGCACGCTCACGTGAGTAACTAAAATTTTTCTCACGCTCACGAAATAATCACGCTCACGAAGACTCACGAAATTAAAATTAGCAATTTTTTTTACTTTTTTCGATTTCTTTCACTAAAAGTATTTAATTTCCTTAAATCAATAACACTGTGTGTAATTTTTTAAGTCATGGTAAATAACCATATACGGACACCACTACGTGATAAAAGCCTAAAAAAAAGACCCGTGTCTCCCAATTTTTCCCAAAGTCATGCACTTTTTTTATGGGCCGCCAAAGATTTGGGGCCTCGGTATCGTTTTCGCAAAAAAGTGATCATTTTCACGGGCTCATATCTTGCAAACTGTTCAGAATTTCGATTTACTCTCTGAGGCAAAGTTGTAGCTCTTGTCATAAAGAACAAAAATTGCGAACATATAAAATCAAAAAAACTTCACCTTCCAGATCAAAATCGCAAAAAACTTAAAAAAATTTGATTTTTTTTACCTTTTTTCCCGTGTTCAGGTCCATAGGTAGCAAACCTATGGACAATCAACTACAAAAATTTACCTAAGATCTCAAGTAACAAATTTCTAGAACATATAAACTTCCTGGGAATTATTCTTAACAGCGTTTTTTAATTTCATTTGTTTTTTATTTACTTCAACATTGAGGTACTATGCTATCTATTACAAAAATATAAAAAAAAGTATTGTTCTTTATGACAAGAGCAACAACTTTACCTCAGAGAGTAAATCGAAATTCTGAACGGTTCGAAAGATATGAGCATGAGAAAATTATCATTTTTTTGCGAAAATGATACCGAGGCCCCAAATCTTTGGCGGCCCATAAAAAAGTGCATGACTTTGGGAAAAATTGGGAGACAAGGGTCTTTTTTTTTAGTCTTTTATCACGTAGTGATGCCCGTATATGGTTATTTTTTTTCGTGTTGCACTGTGTTATCAATGCTATTTTACCTAAAAAGCTAAGGTATATTTCTGTCAACCATAATAAATTTTCGAACATAGGAATTACCTTAGCTTTTAAGTAACATTACCTTTTTACTTAGCAAATGCCCCGTTTGCCTGGCGCTAAGGTATTTTTATACTGTAATTTTAGGTAATATTACCTCGATTTTTTTTGTGTGTGTTACCATATCATTTAGAATTTCTTACTGTATTTAAAAAAATGTAAAGGAAATTACTCCTAAAATTGTGTTGGAACTTGAAAATATTTCCAATAACTTTTTAAACGTTTATTTTTGAAAAAGAAGATAATTTGATATTGATTTTTGAAAATTAAAAAAAAAGAACTAAATTTTTAAGTTTTTTTTTATTTCAATAAGTTTTTTAATTTAAAAAAATTGTTTTTTTTTTTCGATACGTGTGCAATAGGGTGATCCATATTTTGAAAAATTTTTAATGTACTGAAATAAGTACCTGGTAAAATTTTGGGCCAAATATGTTAACTCTTTGACCCCGCGAAAATCAGTCAAAGTTTCGAGTTTTGGGCAAAAATTCACTAAATTTAAGAACACATTTTATGAATATGCTCAAAACAAAATAATTTTTGTTTAACGTTGCCCAAAAAAACTCAGATAAGAAAAACATATACAATTTTCGAGTATCGGTAACCTATATTAATTTGGTACAAAATATAATTTTTTAATTTGACTCATTTTTCAAATCTGTAAAATTGTTTTTTTTTTTAATTTTATCAATCAAAATTAGCAAGTATTTCAGCTCTTTTAACAAATCCAGTGTTGAGGAGCAGTGAAAGTCCTAAATTTTCTAAAAAAAATCCACCCTATTTAAAGACCTTGACTAGGAATAAATTTTTTTTAAGGGAGTTTACACGATAACTACCCTTGACCACGCTTATCTCCTATTTCCCAGTATTAGTGATAGGATTTGCCAGGTTTAAATAATTTTGTATGAAAAATTATTTGAATTTGACAATTGTTATCCCCCAATACTGGGAAATAGTAGATAAGGGTGGTCAAGGGTAGTTAACGTGTAAATCAAGCATAAGTAAATGATTTTTTATGTAATTTTTTTTTGAGTGTACAATTTTTTTTAAAGTGACAAAAATATTTTGAAAACTATTTTTGTGGCTTACCAATGTCTTTTGAAGCGTCTTTAACGATTTATTTACCACGATTTATTTATTTCGCTGAAATTCAATATCAACCTGACCAGAAAAATTACGAACTACTTTCTTTCAAAAGTAAGTGTGTTTTCTGCAGACAAACTGACAGTCAGAAAGACGGACGGACATCACTACGTCAAATTAAAATCGATTGAAAAAAATGAATTTTTAAACTTTTTCGAACTGTTTCAAACTTACTATCACTAACAATAAGTGGAGGATATAAAAAAGTCCCGCTTTTTAAACCAAAATCCCGCTTTTTCCACCTTTCCATCCCGCTTTTTAGACAAAAACAGTTGGTCAGGTTACCAATGACCAACTGTTGGGCTTGGACGACCTTGCTTTATATGATACCGACAAGGAGGATATCTTGCTGCTATCCCCCAGACCGGTTCAGGAAGCAAGTGTTATTTCTAAGCCCGAAAAAGGGGTCAAGGGTGATGCAGATGGAGCCATCGCCACGGAAGCCCGCCTGGTGAAAGATGACACAAAACGTTTGGCAGGCTACAGGCGCTCTCTCAGGTACTTGAGGAAGCTGGCTCTACGCGATCCAGCTACCCTAAGTACAAGGGACAAGCGTCTAAGGCGGAAGCATGAATTCCATGTCAAAGTTCAAGCACAAGATCGGTGCCAAGCCATGACGATCTCAGATCAATCTGGGCGCCATGACAACTCCGATGTGCGAAAACCGGATTCCGTAGTTCCTAGCGGATCCGGACTGATCACCTCCGCCAAATCAAACGTACTGGACACACGCCCCTCCACATCACGTGGGGCGGCTATGGGCGGTACCAAGATTTACGGGGGTCTAACCGCCAAAGCCAGAAATGGAGACGGTAAACCGAAGGGGCAAGCCGTACACACCTCGAATAAAGGTGGTACTGCAGGCTGCAAGGTTAACGCCTACAAATCTGGTGGAAAGCGGCAAAGATCCGGTGAAACGCAGGTGTCTGAGGGAAAGAGGTTGAAACTAGCTTGACATCAGCACCTGAGCTACAAGTAGCCATAATTGACCGAAGTCATCCAGAAGGCAGGATGGCTGCTTATAGAGGAACGGATCCTAAGGTCACTAGTTGACGCGCTCAAAGACAGTGATGATGATTCATTCACTGAATTTGACCACGCCAAATGGAATAAGGGTATCAAGATCGTGGACTGCAGCAATGATAAAGCGCTAAGCTTTCTCAAAACCTGCATCCACGGTCTTGATGACCTTTGGCCTGGGATGAAGGTAGAGGTCGTCCCTGTTGACCAGGTTCCTTACCTGCCATATGAGGAGGAAGACCCCCAGGACAACATCTACGAACCGTGATCGAAGTTGGCATGATCAAGGGCCTGGATATTGTGGTAGGTGGGGATGCTAATGCTCACTACACATTGTGGAGGAGCACTGACATCAACAGGCGAGGTGAGTCCATTTTTTATTACCTTTTATCCACTAATTTAGTTATATGCAATAAAGGCAATAGGCCGACTTTCTATAACAGAATTAGGGAACAGGTTATCGATATAACCTTGGTCACGAATGCAGACTCAGTTTGAATTTCAGACTGGAGAGTATCGAATGAATGCTCTTTCTCGGACCATTACTGGATACTCTTTAGCATTGACCTCTCAATCGAGAATAGGATCCCGTATAGGAACTCCAAGAGAACAAACTGGGCTAAATTCCGTAATCTTGTTAGAGCACTACCAGCCCCTGAAATGGATAAACCGGTCAGCATATTGGATTTGGAAAACTCGGTTAGTTTAGTGACGAACACCCTTAGGGAAGCGTATCTTAAATTATGTCCAGAGCGCTTGCCTCCGAAAAAGATCCATCAACCATGGTGGACACCGGAACTCAAGCTTCTAAGGACGGAAAGAAGGAGACTCTTCAACAAGGTAAGGGAAGATGACACGACGGAAGACTGGGAGAACTATCGTCTCAATTTTAATGCTTTCAAAAGGGAAACCAGGAAGGCGAAAAGAGAATCCTGGTCCATTTTCTGTGGGGAATTGGAGGGAACTACGGAAGCGTCGAGACTCCGTAAAGTTCTCTCTTTTGCTCCCAGTGTACCGGGATTTCTTTATAAGCCAGACAGATCCTTTGCAGAAAGCAGTCAGGAAACCATTGAACTTCTGATGGACACCCATTTTCCGGGTTGCAGTGACGAGGTGAAAAGAAATATTCCTTCGGGTACACTCTCACCGACTACAATTCCGGTAAATGAATTCATCAAGACAGTGGTGGACGAACGCAAGATAACGTGGGCGGTCCACTCCTTCAAGCCCTACAAATCGGCAGGGCCTGATGGTATTTTTCCGGCACTCTTGCAGGAGTCCCTCGGGATAATCATGCCATGGCTACTACGTATTTTTATGGGTAGCTTGGCATCGGGGTATATACCCTCCGAATGGAGGGAGGTAAGGGTGGTCTTTATCCCCAAAGTGGGAAAGATAAACCACAGTACCGCAAAGGACTACAGACCTATCAGTCTGTCATCGTTTTTATTGAAAACACTGGAAAGACTGGTAGATGTCTATGTGAAAAGTACCCTCACATCAGACAATTTCAGCGAGGCCCAACACGCCTATCTTAAAGGTAGGTCTGTTGAAACGGCTTTTAGCGACGTTGTCGGGCTGATTGAGGATACTCTTCACAGAAAAGAGTATGTTTTGGCATCATTTTTGGACGTGGAAGGTGCGTTCAACAATGTCAAAATATCATCTATTCTTAATGCCCTACAGAATACGGGCACGGACACACAGATTACCTTATGGACGGGCAACATGCTGAAAAGCAGGGCAATTAACTCGAAGATAGGTGATGGTGAGGCGAGGAAAATAGTTACAAGGGGCACTCCACAAGGAGGAGTCATCTCTCCTCTTCTGTGGAATCTTGTAATAAATGAAATCCTCGATATCTAGAACCCTGTGGCCACTGCCGAATCCTAAGAGGACAAAAAGTTTTCTTACTTTTGGCAAACGGACGGTTAGCCTATTAGTTGGAGTACTTACAGGACACTGTATGATTGGCCAAATGGCCGTGCGTATGGGAATTTCTGATAGGGACTATTGTAGAAGCTGTGGGGAAGTGGAGGAAGAGGAGTCAGTGGAGCACTTGCTATGCGAATGTCCGGGTCTAATGAGGAGCCGCCTTAAGCATTTGGGGCAAAGATTTTTCGATGACCTGGACTGCCTAAGCGGTGTCTCATTGACGTCTCTAGCGGAATACCTCAGGGAAACGGGGTGGTTTAAAAAGTAGAACTTTGTATCAGAGAGGGAGAGGGGAAATATGATTAGGGGAATCACAATGGGCCTTATGGCCTCCGAGTGAACTCGCCAAATGGCGAGCGCCCATCCAACCTAACCTAACCTACCTAAGTTTTTTTTATAAATATAAATTAATTTAATTCGATAAAGTCGACATATTAATGCCACATCGTAAACAACACATTAGTGGTATTCAGAGTCTTGCTTGCCAGCCCTGGCACTGGTTGTAAAAGAGCACTTTTCAAAATTACTTTTCAAAATACATGTATTTTTTGAAAGAAGTACTCTTTTGCTACATTGCCAGGGGTGGAAACAAGACTCTGAATACCTCTATTGTCTTTATTTTTTTTTTTTAAATATGAGGAATTAATATACTTCATTAATTAAAAAGGTAAGCAAAATGAATGTGTTTATATATTTGCTAAACGTATATTAACCAAAATGTTAACTTTCAGTTGCAGACGGTGGTGGTTTATCCGAACACTTGCGGCATTCACCACGATTTAAATCGGAACTTACTTGGAATCTCCAAGTTCCCAATTTGCGGAAGAATGTGAAGTGATGTGGTCTATATAGCAGATGGTGCTGTTCTTTGTTGATTCAATTGACGTAAAGATATTTGGTGAAATTACAACAACAAAAGTAAATAATTGTAGTTTAGAATAGTAGTTTAGAATTTGAAGACTGTATCGTAGAATTCGTTGGGTTAGTGATAATTCTGCATCTACACCCACCACACAAAATCTAAAGGTACCTACAAACGACGCAATATTATGTACAATATTCAATTATATTGATGGTGTGTGGGTAAGATTGACCATTGTACAATCGTCAATATTACCCACACACCATCAATTTAATTGAATATTGTACATAATATTGCGTCGTCTATAGGTACCTTAACGACTACACACAGAAAAAAGAGCAGTTGGGATTCAGTTGTAATTATCAAATTTCTATTATTAAATACATAATTTATATCTTCTTACTCATTTTCTACAGTAAGAGAAGAAAAACTATACTAATGAGTGAAGAAATATCAATATAATCGTATAAGTGCCGTATTGACCATATATTGGTTATATAAACTACATATTAAAATACTAAATCTGTTGCTGCAATTACCAGTACAAGTAACCATTTAAAATACAAAAATTGTATATCACAACCATTAATTAGTCATTTGTATCAAAAATTGTTTTCTGCAATTAATGTCAGAAAATATTTTTAAGATTTGTTATTATTTTTAATTTATTAAAAATTACTAAAATCAAAAATTATCAATTTTAATAAAAAAACACGGTAAAAAAATTAAAAAAAGGAATTCGCGCATTAACTGGTCGTAACTGGGCAGATAAAACATGGCGAAATCGTCTAAATAAACCGTAAGCTTTTTTAATAATAAGATTGTCGCTCTAAATTTAATGACAATTTTTTTTCAGAGATTTACATGAGGAACACATGGGGTAAGCAGAATTATCCTTATGCATGTACTGTAGAAGAATGTGTGCAGATGTCTATAAGGAGTAAAAGAAGAATTTGAAAAACGAGAAAAATATGGATGAAGATGCGAGACGTTAATGGGTATAAGGCACAAGGATGAAGGTATAAGGCTAACTCCATGTATTCTGGAAAAATTTTTAAACTAAAAACTTTTCTAAAAAAAAATATATCGGATTTGGGAAAAATGTCTTAGAATCTGCGCCTTTTTTTAAAATAAAAAGTCACAGAATCTGAGACTTTTTCAATAGAAAAAATGTCTCACAATCGGAGAAATTTTATATAGAAAAAATGTCCCAGAATGCTAGAAAAGCTGCAAATTTTTCTATAGGAAAAATGTCTCAGAATCTGGGAATTTTTCTATTGAAAAAATGTCTCAGAATCTGAGAATTTTTCTAGAGGAAAAATGTCTCAGAATCTGACAATTTTTCTATAGAAAAAATGTATCAGAATCCGAGAATTTTTCCATAGAAAAAATTTCTTAAAATCTGAGAATTTTCCTATAAAAAAATGTCCCAGAATCTGCGAATTTTTTTATAGAAAAAATGTTTCAAAATCTAGAAAAAGTTTCAGATTGTAAGAAATTTTTTCTATAGAAAAATTCTCAGATTCTGAAACATTTTTGCTATAGAAAAATTCTCTGACTCTGAAATTTTTTCTATAGAAAAATTCTTAGAATTTGAGTCTTCTTTCTATAGAAAATTCTCAGATTCTGAGACATTATTCTATAGAAAAATTCTCAGATTCTGAGACATTTTTTTTTGGTAAAAAAATTGTCAGATTTTGAGACATTATTTCTATAGAAAAATTCTCAGATTCTGAGACATTTTTTTACCAAAAAAATATCTCAGAAAAATGTCAGAGAATCTGAGAATTTTTCCATTAAAAAAATATCTCAGAAAAAATATCAGAGAATTTTACTTTGAAACAAAAAAAAAAAATGTCTATAAAAAAATGTCACAGAATCTAAAATTTTTTTACAAAAAAATTGTCTATAGGGAGACATTTTCTATAGTAAAAATGTATCAGAATTTAAGACTTCTTTAGCAAAAATGTGTCAGAATCTGAGACTTTTTCTATAGAAAAAATATCTCAAACTCTGAGACATTTTTTCTAAGGAAAAAATTATGATTATGAAACAGTTTTTCGGTAAAAGAAGTCTCAGATTCCGAGCCATTTTTTCCATAGAAAACTCTCAGATTCTGAGACATTTGTTCAATAGAATGTCTTAGATTCTAAAAAGTTTTTTCAATAGAAAAAGTCTCAGATTCTATGACAATTTTTCTATTGAAAAAGTCTTGGATTCGGAGAAAGTCTTCTATAGAAAAAGTCTTAAGAGTTTCTAATAAAAAGTCTCAGATTCTATGGAAGAAGTCTCAGAATTTGAGAAACTTTTCTATAGAAAAAGTCTTAGAATCTGAGACATTTTTTTTTATGGAAAAAATCTAAAATTCTGAGAGACTTTTTGCATGAAAAAAGTCACTGATTCTGAGTCATTTTTTGTATGAAAAAAATTTCTGTAGAGAAATTATCAGATTCTGAGACAGTTTTTCTGTAGAAAAATCGTCAAATTCTGTGATAATTTTTTTTATAGAAAATTTCTCAGATTCTGAGAATTTTTTTACAGAAAAAATGTGTCAGCATTTAAGAATTTTTCTATGTAAATAATGTCTCAGAATCTGAGAATTTTTGTATAGAAAAAAAAGTCTCAGAATCTGAGAATTTTTCTATAGAAAAAAAGTCGCAGAATCTGAGAATTTTTCTATAGAAAAAAGTCTCTGAATCTGAGAATTTTTCTATAGAAAAAAAGTCTCAGAATCTGAGAATTTTTCTATAGAAAAAAAGTCTCAGAATCTGAGAATTTTTCTATAGACAAAAAGTCTCAGGATCTGAGAATTTTTCTATAGAAAAAAGTCTCAGAATCTGAGAATTTTTCTATAGAAAAAAAGTCTCAGAATCTGAGTATTTTTCAATAGAAAAAAAGTCTCAGAATCTGAGAATTTTTCTATAAAAAAAAAGTCTCAGAATCTGAGTATTTTTCAATAGAAAAAAAGTCTCAGAATCTGAGAATTTTTCTATAGAAAAAAAGTCTCAGAATCTGAGAATTTTTCTATAGAAAAAAAGTCTCAGAATCTGAGAATTTTTCTATAGAAAAAAAGTCTCAGAATCTGAGAATTTTTCTATAGAAAAAAGTCTCAGAATCTGAGAATTTTTCTATAGAAAAAAAGTCTCAGAATCTGAGAATTTTTCTATAGAAAAAAAGTCTCAGAATCTGAGAATTTTTTTATAGAAAAAAAGTCTCAGAGTCTGAGAATTTTTCTGTAGAAAAAAAGTCTCAGAATCTGAGAATTTTTCTATAGAAAAAAAGTCTCAGAATCTGAGAATTTTTCTATAGAAAAAAAGTCTCAGAATCTGAGAATTTTTCTATAGAAAAAAAGTCTCAGAATCTGAGAATTTTTCTATAGAAAAAAAGTCTCAGAATCTGAGAATTTTTCTATAGAAAAAAAGTCTCAGAATCTGAGAATTTTTCTATAGGAAAAAAGTCTCAGAATCTGAGAATTTTTCTATAGAAAAAAAAGTCTCAGAATCTGAGAATTTTTCTATAGAAAAAAAGTCTCAGAATCTGAGAATTTTTCTATAGAAAAAAAGTCTAAAAGTCTGAGAATTTTTTTATAGAAAAAAAGGTTTAAAATCTGAGAATTTTTCTATAGAAAAACAGTCCCAGAATCTGAGAATTTTTCTATAGAAAAAAAGTCTCAGAATCTGAGAATTTTTCTATAGAAAAAATGTCTCAGAATCTGAGAATTTTTCTATAGAAAAAATCTCAGATTCTAAGAATTTGAGAATATGAGAATTTTGCTTAAAAAAAAAATGTCTCAGACTTTGAGAATTTCGTTTTGGCAAAATGTTTCAGAATCTAAAACCATTTCTTAAAAAAAGTTTTGAGACATTTTTTCTATAGAAAAAGTCTTAGATTCAAAGACATTTTTTCTATCGAAAAAGTATTAAATTCTAAGACATATTTTCTATAGAAAAAGTCTCAGATTCTTACACATTTTTGCTATAGAAGTCTTAAATTATGATATATTTTTACTATAAAAAATGTCTTAGATTCTATACAAAAAGTCTGAGATTCTAGGATTTTTTTCTATAGAAAAAATCTCATATTTTCTATAGAAAAGTGCTGAGACGTTTTTCTCAAATTCTGAGAATTTTTTTTATAAAGAACTATTTTTAAAAATTATGGTAGTATTAAATACCAACTTATGTATATATTCTTGTAAAATTGTGTAACTTATTTAATAAATATATTATAAAAAAACATTATTTTTGTCTGTTTATTTTGCGGCTGAAGGAGCCCATTAATAAAATATTTTAGTTGTGGTGCTATAATATCGGTTATAACAACCATTTTTGTCTTATAATTTTTCGTTGCTTCAACAGATATAGTCAGTTGCTCGTAATGAAATTCGATAAATATGCCATTCGATTGAAATGAAATTATTAGTAATCACAACTGATAAAAGTGATAGTTGGCTGGACTACAATAATTTGGTTGGTTCTAAATTTGGTTGGCACAACGAAACCATTTTCTGTGTGTACCGATTGTGGTTTATTAATAGTTTCTGTAAAAAAAAAAAATTAGAACAATAATCTCACAATCTGGTACTTTCTATAGAAAAATTGTCTCAGAATTTGAAAATTGTTCTAAAGAAAAATTGCCTTAGAATCTGAGATTTTTCTATAGAAAAATTGTATCAGAACCTGAGACTTTTTCTGTAGAAAAATTGTTACAGAATCTAAAATTTGTTCTGTAGAAAAATTGTCTGAGAATCTGAGATTTTTTCTACAAAAAAATTGTTTCAGAATTTGAAACTTTTTTATAGAAAAATTGTCTTAAAATGCAAGATTTTTTCTATAGAAAAAATGTCTCAGAATTAGAGATTTTTTATAGAAAAAATTTCTCAGAATTGCAGAATTTTTCTATGGAACAAATGTCAAAGAATCTGACAATTTTTCTATCGAAAAAATATCTTAGGATTTGAAATTTTTTTCTATAGAAAAAAACGTCTCAGAAACTAAAAAATTTTCTATAGAAAAAATAGACGGAGTCTGACCATTTTCCTATTAAAAATTTTCTCAAAACATTTTAAAATTTCTCAGACAATTTTCTATAGAAAGTTTCCCAAAAACAAATTTTTCTCTAGAAAATTTCCCAGAAAAAATTTCTCAAAGAAAATTTCTCTATATAATTTCACAAAGACACTTTTTCTATAGAAAATTTGTCAAAGTCAATTTTTCTATATAAAATAAATCTAATGACAAGTTTTCTATAAAAAAAATTCCTCATAGTCAATTTTTCTATAGAAAATTTTTGAAAGATGGTTTTTCTATAGTAAATTTCTGAAAGACAATTTTTCTTTAGAAAATTTTTTGAAAGACAATTTTTGTACAGAAAGTTTTTCAAGCAATTTTTCCATTAAAAATATCTCTAGAACCAATTTTTTTATAAAAAATTTCTCAAGACAATTTTTCTATAAAAAAATTTCTCATACAATTTTTCTATAGTAAGTAAATATCTATAAAGACAACTTTCTAAAGAAAAATTGTTTTTGCAAAATTTTTTAAAGAATAATTTTCTATAGAAAAATTGTCTTTGAGGAAGTTTCTATAGAAAAATTGTCTTGAAAATTTTTCCTTATAAAAAATTGTCTTTGGAAAAGTTTCTATAGAAAAATTGCCTTTCAAAAATTTTCTATACAATAATTGCCTTTCAGAAATGTTCTATAAAAAATTTTATTTGAAAATATAGAAAATTTTTCTTCCAGAAATTTTGTATAGAAAAATTGTCTTTTAGAAATTTTCTATAAAAATGTTCTTTAAAAAAGATTCTGTACAAAAATTGTCTTCGAAAAAGTTTCTGTAGAAATATTGTCTTTGAGAAATATTCTATAGAAAAATTGTCTTTGAGAAATTTTCTATAAAAAAATTGCCTTTCAGAAATTTTCTATGGAAAAATTATCTTTGTTAAATTTTCTTTGTTTAATTTTCTATAGAAAAATTATCTTTAAAAAATTTCTAGTAAAGAATTGTCTTTAAGAAATTTTCTATTAAAGAATTATCTTTGAGGAATTTTCTATAGAAAAATTGTCTTTGAAAAATTTTCTATAAAAAAATTGTCTTTAAAAAATTTTCGATAAAAAAAATTGATATAAAAAAAATTATCTTTCAGAAATTTTCTATAGAAAAAATATTCTTCCAGAAATTTTCTATCGAAAAATTATCTTTCAGAAATTTTCTATATAAGTACTGTCTAATTAATAGAATAATTGTCTTTCAGAAATTTTCAGTACACTCAGAAAATTATTGCAGTTACTACATGACGGTCGTTTGTGTAGTAAGTAGTAGCTGTTGTTTTTAACTACAATTTCGGTCGTTTTTGTATGAAAAAATCTCAAACGACTTTTTTTTGTAGTAGTTTCAAAAAATAACTACAAAAAATATACTACACTGTAGCAATAGTTGATTTATGTAGTTGTTTTTAGTTTTTTTTTTTCTAAAAACTCGCTTTTTTCTAGAAATTTTTATTGCAATCGAATGTGTCGAACGAGTTGGTCGTGCGGGATGCGGAAGGAATTATTTTTATACCAAAAAAATAATATCTAAATAAATTAAATTACAATTTTTTAAATATAATTGTAACAAAAAATATGTTTTTGGAAAAATATTATTGAGCGAAAGAAAATAAGTGGATAAATGAGATAACAAGTGTGTATAACATAATGCTCACATAAGCGTGCGTAAAAACCAATCGGAAAAAAACCAAAATTGCTTTGTTTTCTTATGAGCGTGCCATCTTTCTTTTCTTTGTGTACACAACAGAACAGGTACATACTTTTTTGAAACATTGCAAAGTATTTATTTTTTTTTTAAATCAATTTTACCAAAGCATTTCTTTTTTTTTATTCCAGACAAATTTTGATCAGTAGCGGTGATAATTTGATTTAAACTATTAAAAAATAAAGGTAAATACAATCAATTTATTTTGTTTAACATTTTATTAATATAATTTTTTCTTCTATAATTCCAGATAAATACACCAAAAAATTTTAATTTCATGTCGAAATTCTATACAACCAACTGAAATGTATTGCTTTTTAAATAAATAAATATCAATCACTTAAACGTTTAAGAAATTTTTTTAAATAAAATTTCAGGCAAGTGTAGTAAAAACAACTGTATACCGTCTTTTAAAATAACTAACATTGTTAGTTGATTTAACTGAAAAAGTAGTTGACCCCAAAACAACTTACAAAGTAGTTATTTTAACTGACACTTTCAGTTGATTTCACTAACATAATCTTTTGAGTGAAGAAAAGCGTATGCAGCAGTCACTGGAGAAAATTGTACATAAAAGGCCAGTTGGTCGGTGGTAAATTAAATCCTACACAACATTTATTATATTGATATGGATTTATTCTGTGAAAATTTTAAATTCAACAAATATACAAATTTTTACAAAAAATTTATAGAAAATTTATTTTAGCATAAATGTGGTAATTTTTAGAATTATTTTTAGTCACCTTTTCTAATAATTTTGGTATATTTCACCATATTTCTTTTGTTATATTTTACCAAGTTTTTGCTTAAATAGCATTAGAATTTTCTTCAAAATTTTTTACTTAAGCGTTTTGGCTAAATTACGAAAACTACTTCGTCGGTTGTAGTTTTAGCATATTTTTGGTAAAATTATGCCAGATTTTTGCTCATTCCGACACAGATTTTTTTTGCGTGTATATTTAAGTTTTTGATTGAGTAGTTAATTTTGAGTATTGAATACTCGTCAGTGTTGCCACCAGTGAATCAAAAAATTATTCAGGAGTTTGTCCAAAATTATCCAAAATCCCAAAAATTATCCAAAAAAAAAAAATCAAAAACGATTTTTTTAACAAAAGTGGTTGATTTAAATTCAATTTAAAGAATATATGAAATTAGTTTTTAAATAAAAATCATACATTTTGTACTGTTCAGAATAAAAAATATTTTATAAAATTAGAATTACTGGATCTTTTTCCAGTTTTTTTTTTAATTCCTTCACTCAGAAAATAATGTAAGTTACTACATGTTAGTTGTTTGTATATTTTACAGTAGTTAGTTGTTTTCAAATACAAAGTCAGTTATTTTTGTATAAAAAATATCAAACAACTATTTCTGTTAGTTATTTTAAGTCGTTTTTTTGAACAACTAACTATTTAAATTAGTTAATTTTATTTTTTTATCTCTGAAAAATTTTCAAAGTTTTTTCCAAAAAAAACTCTTTTTTTTATTTTTGACAACTTTTAAAAAAAAAAAATTTGGTCTTCATTTCTTTTTCTGAAAAATTAAAAAAAAATATATATATTGTTTTTTTTATTTTTACTACATTATAGTTGTTTTGACTACAAATGTTAGTAATTTTTACTACATAAGTCAGTTGTTTTTTGTCAGTTAAAATAACTAACATTGTTAGTTGATTTAACTGAAAAAGTAGTTGACCCCAAAACAACTTAAAGTAGTTATTTTAACTGACATTTTCAGTTGATTTTACTAACATAATTTTTTGAGTGTTTGTAAAAAGAATTGAAGCAACAGTATTTGAAGATACCGTATCTTTACCCTAACCGTAGCGTATTTATTTAGTGCAATTATCGAAACTTAATAAGGTGTCATATGTTTTTGACGTAAAAAAAAACTCGTCGTTCATTTTTGTGATTTTATTTATGTTTTTTATATGTAGGCTTTAAATTAGTTTGTTTATTTACATTGAATTAGTGATTTTTCTATTTGTTTTGCACTTTTAGTTTTGTATCACATTTTTTTTTGGAAATAAACAAACCGAAAATCAGCTGTTTACAAATTTCACGTAGAAATGTTGTAAAATTCTACTTTAAACAGGTCGGAACGTTCCGTTTACGTGACAATTGAATTCGGTAATCGTTTTCATTAGTTTACGCATATCAACCCTTATAATCAGCTGACTTTTTACGTTTTACCGTAGCGTATTTATTTAGTGCAATTATCGAAACTTAATAACGTGTCATATGTTTTTGACGTCGTCGTTCATTTTTGTTATTTTATTTATGTTTTTTTATATGTAGACTTTAAATTAGTTTGTTTATTTAAATTGAATTAGTGATTTTTCTATTTGTTTTGCACTTTTAGTTTTGTATCACATTTTTTTTGGAAATAAACAAACCGAAAATCAGCTGTTTACAAATTTCACGTAGAAATGTTGTAAAATTCTACTTTAAACAGGTCGGAACGTTCCGTTTACGTGACAATTGAATTCGGTAATCGTTTTCATTAGTTTACGCATATCAAAAACAATCAGCTGACTTTTTACGTTAGGGTTATATGGAGTTCACACTAGCGACTTTAAACAAGTTGTTTAACAAAACACCAGTAACAGAATAAAAACGTAATGGATACAGAACAAAGACTTTTTTAAACATCTCACTTTTAAACACTTCAAAACAGCTAGTGTGAACGCCGTATTACGGTTACGTTTTCTCGGCTAACTAGGCCTTTAAGCGTTGTAAAAAGTTGATTCAACTTTACTGATTATTCAACGATATCAATATTAATTTTTGTTGAATAAGGCAATATTTTGTAAAACTTGACCTACAATGGGTTTACTAATTTTTCTGCTAAGATATTTCTATGAGTGTAAAAAGAATTGAAGCAACAGTATTTGAAGATAACACAGGCACACAAAAAAAAAAGTGGCCAGACCCAGAGGGTAGACCCATAGTGACATAGTAATCCATCGACCGTTTTGTAGATCTGGCATCCCCAAAGATAATTGGAAAATTCTGGCAATGCCAAACTAAAGTTCAAACGCAAAGCAAAGAGAGACAAAAAACAATCTGCATTCTCACTGTAAAACTGGTATCTTCCATCTCGCTCACATTTCGATTTGTGATAAAATTTCGTAAACAATACCATATGGTTTTTGTTTACTACTTTTTCAAACGCCATTTGTTGGACTACTCTATGACTCTGGGTAGACCCAGTTATTTCTAGGTTCTTGGGGTCGCTGAATCCGAATATGACCATAAAAAATTATTTCAATTGCCAGCTTTCCCCCTACCGCCCCCTAAAACCCCCAAGAGGATTGACTTTTAATTCTCATAAAAACTTAAAATTAATGTGTACTTTTATGTTTTTTTGGCAGCTGACACATGAAATGACAACAAAAAAAGTATGTGAAACTTCCCCCAACACCTAGCACGCCCTTACAACCCCCTGAAGGGGGATGAATTTTGAGTGTTTATACAAAATTAAGATGTATATGGATTTCTATGTTTTTTGGACCGCTAAAACCGAATATGACTACAAATAGTGTACAAAACCCCTCCCTAACTCCCTAGTACCCCTTGCTATGCCCTATAGGGGATTTAATTTTGAAATTTTCATTAAAACTTTAATCAAATTTAATCAAAATTAAATCCCCTATAGGGCGTAGTAAGGGGTGCTAGGGAGTGAGGGAGGGGAATTATACATTTTTTGTAGTCATATTCGGTTTTAGCGGCCCAAAAAACATAGAAATCCATATACATCTAAATTTTGTATAAACACTCTAAATTCATCACCGTCATATTCGGATTCAGCGACCCCAAAAACCTAGAAAAAACTGGGTCTACCCTCTGGGTCTGGCCACTTTTTTTTTTGTGTGCCTGTGTAATTTATTTCGTAAATCGGTTTATGTTTTCTACGGTATTTACACCAACGAAAACAACTTGTTTTTGAATATTTTTTTGGTTTTTGGCAAAACTACATAAATTTTCCACACAATTTAAAAACTGCGTTGCCAACTAAAACTGGACAAAAACTAGAATTTAGGTTGTGGTCTATGCTACTATTAATTCAGTGTGAATGATTTTTTCAATTTTCTTTTGGTAAAAACGAATGTCAAAATAAAAATATTTGTTTTTTTGTGAAATTAATATTCAAATCTTTTAAAAAAGTAAATAAATGTGTTATTTAATTTTTTTAATAACGTGTGGCTATTGTAATTTTGTGTTTTTTAGTGAATTTAGAAAATAATTAATTTGATTTGACAAACAAAAACTCCTTTTATTCGGTGTAAACAGTTTGGTTTTCCAAAATGCTTTTTTGCCAAAAACAAGTTAGTTTTTGTTTGGTCTAAACATAGTATTCTTTAATTTACTAAAAACTCTTTCTACACGCAAAAAAAAATCTGTGTAAGATTGAGCAATCCTACTTGGTAAAACTTTTTTCATACCAAAAAAATTTTTTTACCAAATTTTTGCTAATATTATGCTTGTCGATGTTAAAGTAACATAATTCATTTTTTATGTAAAATAACCAAGTAGCTTGCACAATAACGCAAATTACTTGCACAAAAATTTATCGAAAGAAAACAACAAAAAAAAAAAGAAACAAATACAGACCGCCATTTTCATTTTGTATTTTTGTGTGCGTTGTTCGTTTATTTTTTGTGTTATAAAAACGTAAAAAGGAAATTGATAAATAAAATAGAAATAAATTAATAAATAAAAATAAATAATTAGTTTTCTAAAAGATAAATAATACGGTATTTACACCAACGAAAACAACTTGTTTTTGAATATTTTTTTGGTTTTTGGCAAAAACTACATAAATTTTCCATACAATTTAAAAACTGCGTTGCCAACTAAAACTGAACAAAAACTAGAATTTAGGTTGTGGTCTATGCTACTATTAATTCAGTGTGAATGTTTTTTTCAATTTTCTTTTGGTAAAAACGAATGTCAAAATAAAAATATTTGTTTTTTTGTGAAATTAATATTCAAATCTGTTAAAAAAGTAAATAAATGTGTAATTTAATTTTTTTAACAACGTGTGGCTATTGTAATTTTGTGTTTTTTAGTGAATTTAGAAAATAATTAATTTGATTTGACAAACAAAAACTCTTTTTATTCGGTGTAAACAGTTTGGTTTTCCAAAATGCTATTTTGCCAAAAACAAGTTAGTTTTTGTTTGGTCTAAACTAGTATAAATCTAAGATAAAAAAATGCTAAAGTTTATTTTGCTGTCATAACTTAAAACACCATTCATTTAGCAAAACCAATGGAGTCCCAGACGTTTGTTTCAATGAATTACAAATGGAATGATAAAGTGAGTATACCCCTATTCCAAAGACACCAATAAGGTTTAATAGATTTTTAGTTAAAAAATTGTGTTTGGTAATAATTTTCTATTTTTGCAGGGTACTGCACGCAAAAAAAAACTTGTGTCGGAGTGAGCAAAAATCTGGCATAATTTTACCAAAAATATGCTAAAACTACAACCGACGAAGTAGTTTTCGTAATTTAACCAAAACACTTATGTAAATAATTTTGAAGAAAATGCTAATGCTATTTAAGCAAAAACTTGGTAAAATATACCAAAAGAAATATGGTGAAATATACCAAAATTTTTTGAAAAGCTGACTAAAAATAATGCTAAAAATTACCACATTTATGCTAAAATAAATTTTCAATAAATTTTTGGAAAAATTTGTATATTTGTTGAATTTAAAATTTCCACAGAATAAATCCATATTAATATAATAAATGTTGTGTAGGATTTAATTTACCACCGACCAACTGACCCTTTTTGTACAATTTTCTCGAGTGACTGCTGCCTACGCTTCTTCTTGAAGTAAAGGATCCGCTATAGCTTCACGAATTTATTTAAAAGCATCCTGTAAAAATAGAAAATTATTACAAAACATAAATTTTTAATTTAAAAAATTGGTTAACCCCATTGGTCTCTTGGTAAGGAGGAACACTTACTTTGTCATTCCATTTGTAACTCATCAAAACAGGTATGGACTCCCTTGGCTTTGGGTTTTTAGGTTTTAATTTTATAACTAAAGGCAGGATTGGTGTCCACGCTCTTTATTGTAGTGAAGGATTCTCCATAGCTTCAAAAATTTATTTAGCAGTACCCTGTAAAAATATAAAATTATTACCAAAGACTAATTTTTAACTAAAAATCTATTAAACCTTATTGGTGTCTTCGGAATGCGGGTATACTCACTTTATCATTCCATTTGTTATTCATCGAAACATACGTCTGGGACTCCATTGGTTTTTCTTATTGAATGGTGTTTTAAGTGATGAAAGCAAAATTAACTTTAACATTCTTTTATCTTACATTTATTTATCTTTTAGAAAACTAATTATTTATTTTTATTTATGTATTAATTTATTTTTATTTTATATATTAATTTCCTTTTTACGTTTTTATAACACAAAAAATAAACGAACAACGCACGCACACAAAAATACGAAATGAAAATGGCGGTCTGTATTTGTTTTTTTTGTTGTTTTCTTTCGATAAATTTTTGTGCAGGTAATTTGCGTTATTGAGCAAGCTACTTGGTTATTTTACATAAAAAATGAATTATGTTACTTTAACATCGACAAGCATAATATTAGCAAAAATTTGGTAAAAATTTTTTTTTGGTATGAAAAAAGTTTTGCCAAGTAGGATTGCTCAATCTTACACAGATTTTTTTTGCGTGTGCTAAATAAATGTTTGAAGCTATGGCTAATCCTTCACTACAATAAATAGCGTGGGCACCAGTCCTCCCTTTAGCTATAAAATTAAAATCAAAAAACTCGTTTATATAGCAAAGCCAATGGAGTCCAGACCTGTTTTGATGAGTTACAAATGGAATCACAAAGTAAGTGTTCCTCCTAACCAAAAGACCAATGGGGTTTACTAGTTTTCTAAATTAAAAATTTATGTTTTGTAATAATTTTCTATTTTTACAGGATGCCTTTAAATAAATTCGTGAAGCTATAGCGGATACTTCACTTCAAGAAAAAGCGTAGGCAGCAGTCACTGGAGAAAATTGTACATAAAGGGTCAGTTGGTCGGTGGTAAATAAAATCCTACACAACATTTATTATATTAATATGGATTTATTCTGTGAAAATTTTAAATTCAACAAATATAAAAATTTTTACAAAAAATTTATAGAAAATTTATTTTAGCATAAATGTGGTAATTTTTAGAATTATTTTTAGTCACCTTTTCTAATAATTTTGGTATATTTCACCATATTTCTTTTGGTATATTTTACCAAGTTTTTGCTTAAATTGCATTAGCATTTTCTTCAAAATTTTTTACATAAGTGTTTTGGCTAAATTACGAAAACTACTTCGTCGGTTGTAGTTTTAGCATATTTTTGGTAAAATTATGCCAGATTTTTGCTCACTCCGACACAGATTTTTTTTTGCGTGTAGTTTTGGCAATACCTTTTATAGTACGTTCAGATTGGCCTCGAAACCCCGTTTAACGAGGTTTCGTGCCAAACCTCATTTGAAAATACGTATTTTCCCTTACAAATTGAAAGCTTTTTGTAGTGAGGTTTCAACGAAAGTACGATTGAAACCTTTTAAATTTCATAATTTTACATATTTTTACCACTGTGCTACAATGAAAAATAGAGAAAATGGGAAAATGCCAAAAATAAAAAAATAAATAAATCAATTTATTTATAAAATTTCTGTAAAATATTTAATTATTTGGAATAAAAATAAAATTAAACCGTGTACAAAATAATTTCTATATAATTAAATTAGTTTATAAAAATATTTTTTTTGTGATAGTTTCCGAAACCCAGGTAAGTGTCAAAATTATTGGGTGTGAACAGTAAAGTTTTTAAATTTAAAATACGAGTTTTCAACGCGGTTTCGAGGCCAATCTGAACATAGTATTAAATCAGTACACGCAAAAAAAAATCTGTGTCGGAATGAGCAAAAATCTGGCATAATTTTACCAAAAATATGCTAAAACTACAACCGACGAAGTAGTTTTCTTAATTTAGCCAAAACACTTATGTAAAAAATTTTGAAGAAAATGCTAATGCTATTTAAGCAAAAACTTGGTAAAATATACCAAAAGAAATATGGTGAAATATACCAAAATGATTTGAAAAGGTGACTAAAAATAGTGCTAAAAATTACCACATTTATGCTAAAATAAATTTTCAATAAAATTTTTGTAAAAATTTTTATATTTGTTGAATTTAAAATTTTCACAGAATAAATCCATATTAATATAACAAATGTTGTGTAGGATTTTATTTACCACCGACCAACTGACCCTTTATGTACAATTTTCTCCAGTGACTGCTGCCTACGCTTTTTCTTGAAGTCAAGGATCCGCTATAGCTTCACGAATTTATTTAAAGGCATCCTGTAAAAATAGAAAATTATTACAAAACATAAATTTTTAATTTAGAAAACTAGTAAACCCCATTGGTCTTTTGGTAAAGAATCACACTTACTTTGTGATTCCATTTGTAACTCATCAAAACAGGTCTGGACTCCATTAGCTTTGCTTAAAAATGAGTTTTTATGTTTTAATTTTATAGCTAAAGGGAGGACTGGTGCCCACGCTCTTTATTGTAGTGAAGGATTCGCCATAGCTTCAAAAATTTATTTAGCAGTACGCTGTAAAAATACAAAATTATTACCAAACACTATTTTTTAACTAAAAATCTATTAAACCTTATTGGTGACTTCGGAATAGGGGTATACTCACTTTATCAATCCATTTGTAATTCATTGAAACAAACGTCTGGGACTCCATTGGTTTTGCTAAATGAATGGTGTTTTAAGTTACACGCAAAAAAAAACTTGTGTCGGAGTGAGCAAAAATCAGGCATAATTTTACCAAAAATATGCTAAAACTACAACCGACGAAGTAGTTTTCGCAATTTAGCCAAAACGCTTATGTAAAAAATTTAGAAGAAAATGCTAATGCTATTTAAGTAAAAACTTGGTAAAATATGCCAAAAGAGATATGGTGAAATATACCTAAATTATTAGAAAAGATGACTAAAAATAATGCTAAAAATTACTACATTTATGCTAAAATAAATTTTCAATAAATTTTTGTAAAAATTTGTATATTTGTTGAATTTAAAATTTTCACAGAATAAATCCATATTAATATAATAAATGTTGTGTAGGATTTAATTTATCACTGACCAACTGACCCTTTTTGTACAATTTTCTCGAGTGACTGCTGCCTACGCTTCTTCTTGAAGTAAAGGATCCGCTATAGCTTCACGGATTTATTTAAAAGCATCCTGTAAAAATAGAAAATTATTACAAAACATAAATTTTTAATTTAAAAAATTGGTAAACCCCATTGGTCTATTGGTAAGGAGGAACACTTACACGCAAAAAAAAAAATCTGTGTCAGATTGAGCAATCCTACTGGTAAAAATTTTTTCATACCAAAAAATTTTTTTTAACAAATTTTTGCTAAAATTATGCTTGTCGATGTTAAAGTAACATAATTAGTCTTTTATGTAAAATAACCAAGTAGCTTGCACAATAACGCAAATTACTTGCACAAAAATTTATCGAAAGAAAACAACAAAAAAAAAATAAATACAGACCGCCATATTCATTTTGTATTTTTGTGTGCGTGCTTCGTTTATTTTTTGTGTTATAAAAACGTAAAAAGGAAATTGATAAATAAAATTAAAATAAATTAATAAATAATTAGTTTTTTAAAAGATAAATAAATGTAAGATAAAAAAATGCTAAAGTTAATTTTGCTGTCATAACTTAAAACACCATTCATTTATCAAAACCAATGGAGTCCCATACGTTTGTTTCAATGAATTACAAATGGAATGATAAAGTGAGTATACCCCTATTCCGAAGACACCAATAAGGTTTAATAGATTTTTAGTTAAAAATTAGTGTTTGGTAATAATTTTCTATTTTTACAGGGTACTGCTAAATACATTTTTGAAGCTATGGGGAATCCTTCACTACAATAAAAAGCGTGGGCACCATTCCTCCCTTTAGTCATAAAATTAAAACCTAAAAACTCATTTATATAGCAAAGCCAATGAAGTCCAGACCTGTTTTGATGAGTTACAAATGGAATCACAAAGTAAGTGTTCCTTCTAACCAAAAGACCAATGGGATTTACTAGTTTTTTAAATTGAAAATTTATGTTTTGTAATAATTTTCTATTTTTACAGGATGCTTTTAAATAAATTCGCGAAGCTATAGCGGACCCTTCACTTCAAGAAAAAGCGTAGGCAGCAGTCACTGGAGAAATTGTACATAAAGGGTCAGTTGGTCGGTGGTAAATAAAATCCTACACAACATTTATTATATTAATATGGATTTATTCTGTGAAAATTTTAAATTCAACAAATATACAAATTTTTACAAAAATTTTATAGAAAAATTATTTTAGCATAAATGTGGTAATTTTTAGCATTATTTTTAGTCACCTTTTCTAATAATTTTGGTATATTTCACCATATTTATTTTGGGATATTTTACCAAGTTTTTGCTTAAATAGCATTAGCATTTTCTTCAAAATTTTTTACATAAGTGTTTTGGCTAAATTACGAAAACTACTTCGTCGGTTGTAGTTTTAGCATATTTTTGGTAAAATTATGTCAGATTTTTGCTCACTCCGACACAAGTTTTTTTTTGCGTGTACTTTGTCATTCCATTTGTAACTCATCAAAACAGGTATGGACTCCCTTGGCTTTGGGTTTTTAGGTTTTAATTTTATAACTAAAGGCAGGATTGGTGTCCACGCTCTTTATTGTAGTGAAGGATTCCCATAGCTTCAAACATTTATTTAGCAGTACCCTGTAAAAATAGAAAATTATTACCAAACACTAATTTTTAACTAAAAATCTATCAAACCTTATTGATATCTTCGGAATGCGGGTATACTCACTTTATCATTCGATTTGTTATTCATCGAAACATACGTCTGGGACTCCATTGGTTTTTCTTAATGAATGGTGTTTTAAGTTATGACAGCAAAATTAACTTTAGCTTTTTTTATCTTACATTTATTTATCTTTTAAAAAACTAATTATTTATATTTATTTATTAATTTATTTAAATTTTATTTATCAATTTCCTTTTTAGTTTTATAACACAAAAAATAAACGAAGCACGCACACAAAAATACAAAATGAATATGGCGGTTTTTGTTTTTTTTTTTTTTGTTGTTTTCTTTCGATAAATTTTTGTGCAAGTAATTTGCGTTATTGTGCAAGCTACTTGGTTATTTTACATAAAAAATGAATTATGTTACACTCATAGAAATATCTTAGTAGAAAAATTAGTAAACCCATTGTAGATCAAGTTTTACAGAATATTGCCGTATTCAACAAAAATTAATGTTGATATCGTTGAATAATCTGTAAAGTTGAATCAACTTTTTACAACGCTTATACAGAATTCAATAGATAAACCCAAAAAAGAAAAAAACAACCCTGTTCGTTCATTTTTGTATTATCAAGTTGGTAGCAATGCATTGCAATGTGAAATTTGTTTGTCTCTTATAAAATTATTTTATGTGTTTGTTTCTTATAAAAATATTTAATATTATAAAAATAAATAAAAATAGGATCTGATGATCAGATTCTGATCTGTAAATATTTGGTAAGTAATAAAATACATTGGTTACTTTATGTATTCATACTATATTATAATTTTTTTTGTTTTTTTTAAGGTTTTTGATTTGGTGTCATTAGAAAACTGGAGAATGGCTTACGAGTGCATAACATAAATAAACGAAGTGTGTGTGAAAATCTCGTGCAGCTTAAAAAGCCGGTGATAATTCTAAAAAATATTGTGATTTTTACTTAATAAAAGAATATTAACAAATAACAACAAGCTTTTTTTTATTAATGAAATTTCTTATATCAACAAAAATATGAGTTGAGTTTACAAAAAATACGAGTTGATTTACAAAAGAACGAGTTGATCAACTTTTACAAAAACTGACAACAATTTTTATTGAAATCAACATAAATATTTGAAGGGTCAAAATCAACAATGATTTCTGTTGAATTTACAATGATTTTCTTTGGGAATACAATGATTTTTGGTTGAGTGTACTTTAACATCGACAAGCATAATTTTAGCAAAAATTTATTAAAAAAATTTTTTTGGTATGAAAAAAGTTTTACCAAGTAGGTTTGCTCAATCTTACACAGATTTTTTTTTTGCGTGTATGACAGCAAAATTAACTTTAGCATTTTTTTATCTTACATTTATTTATTTTTTAAAAAACTAATTATTTATTTTATTTATTAATTTATTTTAATTTTATTTATCAATTTCCTTTTTACGTTTTTATAACACAAAAAATAAACGAAGCACGCACACAAAAATACAAAATGAATATGGCGGTCTGTATTTGTTTTTTTTTTTTTTGTTTTCTTTCGATAAATTTTTGTGCAAGTAATTTGCGTTATTGTGCAAGCTACTTGGTTATTTTACATAAAAAACGAATTATGTTACTTTAACATCGACAAGCTGAATTTTAGCAAAAATTTGGTAAAAATTTTTTTTTGGTATGAAAAAAATTTTACCAAGTAGGATTGCTCAATCTGACACAGATTTTTTTTTGCGTGTAACAACGAAGTGCTGTCAAATAAGAAGTAAATAAAAAAAATCGACAACTTAAATAAAAATAAAAAATAAATTATATTTTGTCCATGTAAAACTTTAAATTCTAAATGATAAAATTATCCACAAATTATCCAAAAATGTAATTATCCAAAGAGTATCCAAAAAATTTTAAATTATCCATTTTTTGGATAATTATCCAAAAAGTGGCAACACTGATACTCGTCAAAATAGGCAGTATTGAGTACTCGGTACTCAAATACTCTATACTTTTACAACACTACCGCCGATTAAATAGGTCGGCGCAGAGGTCTGGTTATTTTTAACAAAAAAAAAAGCATTTGTTGCAAACAATTTTAATCAATTAAAATTAACGCCAAAAGTATTTTGTTTAAAAATGGAAGATATTAAAACAAGTCTAGACAAAATTTTAGCAAAATTCAATGAAAGTGTAACACATTCTGCACCAAAAAAATTAAGCTTTGAACATTTATGCGACTCTTTAAATGATTCCGGTACAAGTGAGTAATGATTGTTGTTGCGGATAAAAACAAACAAATGGATACATATTTTCAATGACTGCATTTTAATTATTTTCTTCAAGTACCAAAAAAAAGACGTTTCTCGCAAAGTTTTGAAGATAATTCATCGAATGTAAGCCATAATCAAAGTAACGCTTCATTGAATACTAGTACTGCCGTACCACCCAGTCCCTGGGAGACAAGACGCATGAAAGCCGATTTAATCGAAGCTAAAACCAGAGTAAGTTGGGTATAAATTTATTCATCTCAACTACTATAATTTCGTAAAGCCGCTAAACTGATGTTAATGTCACAACGTGTCTAGCTCGAAGGTGAGCATTTGTGGACAATTTCATGTGGACTTTGTATAGTGTCATTGGGACTAGTTGACATTACTCACCTAGCCCCGATTTTTTTTAATTAATTTACCAGATAGCCCTATTTGAGGCGATTATTTTATAAATAAACTAGCGAACCCCCTGCACTCTTTGGAGTGCAAATCATAGACAAATTATAAAGGACTGCCACCGACGACGTATAAACAACAATAAAGGTGGAAGTACATAGGAGTCAGTGTTCGAAAAAAAAAACAGTACGTTATTTAACGTTCCGTTCCAAGAACACATTCACTAAAAAGTTGTTTAGTGGTTGTGAAGGTGTTCGCAAACAGAATTCCGAACGTTATGCCTGCGAGTTGAAGAACAGAAACTTTACGATAACGTACCGAACTAGGTTAGAAACAAAATAAAGTTCTTTTAGTGTTCTGTTTGCGAACTTTTGAGAATTTTTTTTTTTAAATTTAAAATGGCGATATCTCGAAAACTAAGCAAGATAGAGCAAAACGGAGCACATTTTTGGTTCCAAAAATGTGATTTTCCACAAAAATGCTTTTAGACTTTTCATCGTGTCGGCAGTATTTAGCGAGATATTTGCATTTTGAAAATTTTCGGAATGCTAACTTTTTTAGATTCAAAATAAGGACCCAATGGGGTCCACCCATGTGTAGAGGCCTAGCGATACTATGGAGATCCCAAGAACCAAATATGTGCTCCGTTTTGCTCTATCTTACTTAGTTTTCAAGGTATCGCCATTTTAAATTTAAAAAATGTCTCAAAATTCGCAAACAGAACACTAAAAGAACTTTATTTTGTTTCTAACCTAGTTCGGTACGCTATCGTAAAGTTTCTGTTATTCAACTCGCAGGCATAACGTTCGGAATTCTGTTTGCGAACACCTTCACAACCACTAAAAAACTTTTTAGTGGATGTGTTCTTGGAACGGTACGTTTCGATAACGTACGGTCGCTCCATAGTTCCGTACAGAACACTAACGTACCGTACGTTAGAGTTTTTTTTTCAAACCCTGCTCTGGTCCGACTTTAACCTACCTGGGACTATAAGATATATTCATGCCAAACTTCAGGTGGATTTTATTTTGGACTGCATCGTGTTACATACAGACAGAGGGATATTCATAGAACTTCGCGGAATCGATCACTGATCAATATAATATATCGTCACCTTAAATCAAACATTTAAATTTTTTATAGTAGAAGCGAAAAACGTTGTGAAACATTTTTTGAATTTTGTTCATAAGTCTCTATTTCGGATAGGTCTGAATTTTTGGGCATATTTTCGGTTAATGAAGTACATCACAACTAGCGAATCACATTTGGATAATTTTATAGGGGGCGACCAACAAATATTTGAAAGTAAAAAATATTATATTTTTTGAATTTCGATAGTAAAACTTGTATTTTTTGACCATAGGGAACTAAAACTTTGTGGAGGCATGTATTTATTATATCAATCAATAACTCGATTTAAATAAAAAGTGTTACGTTGTTTTGCATTTTAGGCGACAATACTCTTTATGGGGGTTCTCGGTGTTTTACAAACGGAATAACAAAGTGTGTGTACCTCCCGTACTGTAGTTAAAAGGTATAAAAACAAAATTTGTTTGCACCAAATTTAAGTTTTAAAAAATTAAAGTACGACCATCAAAAATAAAAAAAAAATATTTTTATTCTTGGAACTCTAACCTATCAATTACACTGTAAGTAAAATTTAAACTTTTGAAATGACACAAAAAAACGCCGAGACACCCCAACTTATTTTTGGGTCATAGAATACAGTGGTATACTCCGTTTTAAAAAGTTAGCTCAAAATAACGAGATATTTCGATTTTAAATTTGCAAATTTAAGAGTAAAAATTGAATAAATCCAAAAAAAATTATAAAATTCATCAAAATAGGAGCAAGTCTTGCTGCATGTCCGATTGAAAATGGACGTCTATTATTTCCTAGATATAAATTTTGATAAATAACAAGTTTTTAACAAATTTTTTAAGTTTTTTCATTCAAATAATATGAAAAATCGCCTTAAATCTACTACAAATTTAAAATCGAAATATCTCGGGATTTTGAGCTAACTTTTCAAAACGGGGTACACCACTGGATTCTACGACCCAAAATTAGGTTGACGTGTCTCGGCGTTTTGGTGTGTCATTTTCACCTACTTACAGTGTTATTATCTTGTTGCCTTTAAATTAGTTTCAACTAAAATTCTTTTAAATAAATTTGAATAAATACAATGTTCTTTTTATTACGTTTAGAAAATATTAAAAAAAAAAAACTTATTTCAAATAAAGTGTTCTAATCCATATTATTTTACTTCTTATCGACATATTTGGATGTTATTTTAAACAACTTTTTTTGCAAGAAAAAATATTCACTAATTGCTACTTTTGATGTAGTTCAAAACTACTTCCTTTTGAACTACTTCGATTTTTTTTTGCTGGGTAGTACTAGAATTACGTTTTAAGTATCCCAGCTAAAAAAATTCTGAGCCCTCAATATGTATGCCTTTCAAATGAGTCCAAAAATGGATTGTTTTTGGAGCCCACATATTTTAGAGTCGAAAATGATTCAAAAATGAAACTATTATTTGAATTTAAAATTTAGTTTGTCATAAAACGCTATTTTTTTTTATGGTAAAATGAGCCATCCATAATGAGTCCGAAAAGACTCCAAAATAAAAGGGAAATTAGTTTTTAAAAATTTTGTGTCTAAGGGTCGAACCAGAATCAAATGCGTAGCGTAAGACGTAAAAAAAAAACAAAAACAAACACATCAAATTTGAAATTTTTACGTCCGTTTGATTTAGGTAACTCGCATTTGAATATTAGAAACGAAAAATTATTGGGAGTTACGCCTTACGCGACGTTATTTGATTCAGGTTGGACGCTAAAATGAATCTAAAAAGTTAAAAAATAAAAGTGTTAATTCTACGTTCCAAAAAGACTACAAAAAGTTATTCTTTTTGGAGCCAACAAATTATTTTTTTGATACGAAAAAAGAATTTTATGTCAATAATTTTCAAAATTATTAAAATTCTTTTTTCAGTAATCGTTTAATTTGTGTTCGGGATATAATTGTGAAAATATTATACCATCGTCGAAAAAAAAAATCATCAAAAATAGCGTTAATTAAACGCCGCTTATAAGTACATTTGTTTACACAAAAATCTATATATGAGGAGTTCCGGCTAAGACTTAAATTTTGAGGTAAAAACGATGTGATTTTTGTTTTGATGGCACATCGATGAAAGTTGGCATAAATATTAGAAGCTATTTAAGAATAAGAAATTCGCGTCAATTAAATCGCGCAAGGGGGTCAAAAGTTATGGCGGTTTTAAGATTTAGCGGTTTTAAAAAATCTTAAAAATATTTTAAATATTTTTTTTCTATACATTTGTTGCATGCGTTATTAAAACATGCCAGGATATATCGTTTCTTCTAAAATATATGATATAAATTTAACCCTTTAATGGCCAAACGATTTAAAAAAAAAAATATAAGTACCTAAAATCGCGATTAATTCGCGGTAAAAGAAAATTTTCACAATTTTTTATAACATATTTAGGCAATGCGCGTTGGTATTACTGAAAAAAAAAAAAATCACGGAAAATCGTATCATTGTACCAGTGTTTAAAAAAATCGGTGATGCTTTTTTATAACAAGAAAATTTAATATGGTCCAACAAATCTATAATCATCAAAATTTTTTAACCCGCCTCTGATTTTATGATGACACATCAAGTGGGCTTTCATTTAAAAAAAATTTCATCCGATTTCGTGTAAAGCCTTGGATGTGCCAGATCAAAACAGGTTTAGATAAAATCATCGCGCTTTCCGCTCAGAATGGCTTAAAGTAAAAAGTCAAAAAGCAAATCAGTTCTACTCGTTAAGGCACGTCTTATGGTGTATTAAAATCAACATGATGCATTAATTGCTACTAAAAAAAATTGGAAACAGATTTGCAAATTTCGCACAATTTTCAAAAATGCCATAAAATTTTTGCAATTTATTTTTTATAAACCCGCCAGTGATTTTTTTATGTAAACTCACAAAAAACTCGGTTTACGCAAGAGTCCACCAAATTTCGAATGAAACCGCGAATGTGCCTCGCGAAAAACTGGTATTTTAAAAAAATTACGTTATTTCTTTCGAACTTTGATCTGCTGAAACTCCTTAACTATTCGTGGCACATTAACGGGATTAATTCCAAAATGTTAAGAATTACAACAGCTACCAACTCTAGTTCAACTTTTTTCATTTTATAGAGGGGGCCGAAATCCCTGATCAAAAAACCTCGAAAATTTAAAAACTCTTCATTTTTGGTTTCAAAACTTAACCGTCTTATAACTTCTTACCAAGCGATGAAGCATCTATCAAGCCAACATTAAAATAATCTCTTATCAGGCCGTTCATGAATCCACAACGAAATTGGATTGGAAACGAAATTCAAATCCGTTTCCAATTTTCGAAGCGTTCATGAAACCGTGACGAATTGCTTTGTTCGAAAAAAAATATCTATTGCGTTCGAACTTAGCGGAGACACAAGTATTTACAAAATACGACTCTGTTTTTGCAAATACAGAGTCGTATTTTATAGCAACCTGTTAGAAAGTCAAAGTCAGAGTTGTTATAATAATGCAGTTTGTAAAAAGAAAAATAATTTGTTAACAAATAAACTGTCAAGCATTTGTTTTGAATTAAATTTTTTTGATTATTGATCCACTAAGGAAGGGACAAATCAATTTTTTGTTTTCCTTAAGTCTAATATATACTTAGGATCTGGTATTTTGTATGGAAAAATACCAGTTGCTTCAGTCAGTTCCTTTTTATGATTTTTTTAAAACATCGGTAACTTTTTGCCCATTTGGACTCTTATTATTTTTTGCGCCCAATTTCGGAATTGAAATACTTGTCCGACTAAAGATTTTTTTTTCGTTAATAAGCTAGTGTGTATGATACTTTTTTCAAGAATTTTATTAAGGGCTTTTTGCATTTGAAAAAGTTCGTAAAAAAGCCTTTCATAACTTTTCAATTCACATTTTCCGAATCACATGAAATCCAATTTGGTATTCTGTTGTTTACGTTTTCACTCAAAGTTAAAATCGAATAACTAAAATTTTAAAATTATAGAAAAAAGTGCATTTGTTTTACTTTTACGGAAGTTAAATCTAGGACACAAAAAAAATTTGGAAATTTTATTTTCACATTTTTTAATATAAATTACTTTTGTTTATATTTAAGGCCTTAAAACACAAATCCCTTCGATATATCTTGATTTATTTCCACAAACTCATGAAGAACTAACTGCATTTTGCTCATTAATTTTGTACCTTCCCCTTATAAAAAAAAGAGGAAAAATATTTTTTAAAAAAGTCGAAAACAAAAAAGAACATCTTACTCACATTTGTTCATTTAAGTTTTGTTTTTAATTTTTTTTTAAATTAATTATTTTTAACTTTTCTTACAAATCCCCGAAGCCAAACGTTGACGAAAATTTTCCAACTGTCAAACCAACTGAATGGAATTCATGAACGCACATTTTCGTTTTCGAACGGAAATTTTCTCATTTTCTCTTTGATTGGAATTGGATTGGATTCATAAACACACACAGCTGATTTCCGTGAAAAAGTGTTTTCAAACCAATCCGCATTGGTTTCATAAACGCCCCGTATATGTACTGACTTTGTGTTATGCCGGAAAAGATTGAAATATAAGGAGAACTTAAAAAAAAAAGCGAAAGAAGGTAAAAACTATGGATTATTTCAAGCCATTTTTGTCGATTTTTCAACTTTAACCCTCTGTAACTTTTACGGATAAAGTGGGGTAATCTTTAAACATTGCTCAGTGATGGTTCAAGGTCTTGTTTACACAACTGCATTTACAGTTATTCTAAATTCCAAAAACTGACGGTTTTTTTAAACATTTATTTCAGTTTCACTGAGTTGAAATTTAAAAAAGATTTCATGATATATATATATAATATAGAGGAGAAAGTGTTTGGCGAAAGCGAAATCATTTTTAAAAAAATATGAGAATTGTAACGACGTAGAAAATAACGTCGACTAAATAAATTTGTCCGTTACAAGTTTTGCAGAAAAAACCATAAACCACGGTTTAGCGAAATGCTAAAATGCCGGAGATTTTAAAGAACTTGAAAAAACCTTTTAAATTCTGTGGACGAAGTGGATTTCTTGGTAAGCTACTACAAAAAAAATAAAACAACCCAGCAAAAAATAAATTTTAATGTTCATCCAAAGAGTGGGAATACTTTGGATAGGTATTAAAAGCAGAATGCAACTCTTTGCTGGAAGTATTTATTAATTTTAATACCTTAATTTAATGTTTACTAATAATTAAAATTTTCTTTTGTTTCTATAGGAGCTTTTAATAAATTATACAAAGTTGGCGAAGACGTAAAACAGATCACAGCCAAATGGTTGCAAGGTGCAAAACAAAAGGATTAAAGTTATCTGCAATAAATCGAATAATCAATCTCAAGAACCAATGGCTGAAAACTAACCTATTTCGTTATTTATTCCCATATTTATTTAGTTTTTACTTTTACTTTTGCAAACAATCGTTATTTTTTTATTTTATTCGTTATTTAATTATTTATTTATTTGTTTATTATTTGTAAATTATGTAAAAAATGTAAAATTATTAAATGCAATGGGCCATTCCAGAAAATTTAGCTAAAATTTTAGTCATTTTTGGAAATGGTGTCTCAGATTAATTTGAACCTTGACACATAGATAGCCCTCATAAATATGATATATGTACCATATATCGTTTTTTTACATTTAGTGTATTTAACGAATTATGGCGGGTCAAAGATTGACTTTTTAAGCAAAAGTAAGAAAAATACATCACGTTTAAAGAGCTGTAACTTTTTAACCAATGACCCGATTTTCACAAATTTAGGCTCATGTGAAAGCTGGGGTTCTTCTTTTAGAAAATATTTTTAAAATAACACAGTTTTTTTACAGAAATGATGCAAAAATGCAAAAACATTTTTTCTTTTCGAATATTTAAAAAAACACATCTTCGATTTTTTTTTTAAATTCTGGTGAAAAATAACAATGTTTTGTATAACATATTCAAAATTCAGAGTGGGATCTCCATGGGATCAAAAACTATTCTGTTTTAAGTACGAGGTTCTCATATTTTTCCCTTAGAAAATTTAAATTTCTAATATTTTGAATGTTTTTCAAAATTTTAATAGTATAATTTTCTTTGAAAATTTAAATTTTTATATTGAAGAAACATAAAATTTTAATTTTCTAAGGTAAAATTTAAGAACTTCGTACTAAAACCAGAATATTTTTTGATCCCATTGGGATCCCACTCTGAATTTTGGATATGTTGTACAAAACAGGATTGTTTATCACCAAACTTTTTTTTAAAAAAATCGAAGATGTGTTTTTTTAAATATTCGCCAAAAAAAAAATGTTTTTGAATTTTTGCAACACTTCTGAAAAAAAATCGTATGCTTTTGAAAATATTTCCTAAAAGAAGAAGAATTAAGCTTTCATATGAGCCATTACTTGTGATAATCGGATTACTAGTTAAAAAGTTAGAGCACGTTAAACGTCATGTATTTTTCTGACTTTTGCTAAAAAAGTCGAACTTTGACCCGCGATAATTTGAAAACTACAGCAAATTTTGAAAATCCAAAAATGAAACATATCTCACATAAACGTGGATATCTATGAACCAAATTCTCAGTGGCGTCCAAAGGCATGTTTCCGAACAGTGGGGCGAAAATTTTTGGAATTACCTTAATGTAATTTTCAAAAGTATTAATAAAATACTACTTACGAGTTAAAACACCTCAATTCAACCGAAAAAAGTAGCATTTTTGACCTTACCCCTTTCGAATTTTATGAAACTTAGAATATAGTTGGGCCCTTACAAAAAAATCATAGTGCCAAAATTTTGGACTTCTGGCAAAATCGTAAATATTTGACAAAAGTGTTTTGAGATAAATAAATATAACTCAAAAAGTAATACAAATACAGGTCTCAGTCAGGTTGAAAATAATAGGTAATAAGACAGCCTTTAAAATGGCATTCCCCAAGATTTTTTTTGAAAAAGGTCGAAGGTCATTGATTTTAACCTTCATTTTTGGAGAGCTATATCTCAAAAAACGATATTTTTTAAATTTTGGAAAAAATATATGTTGTTAAGAATCACCTACACTACTTAAGTTTAAATTTTCAGGATGGAGACTTCATTGGAACTTTTTATATTAATAGAAACATTGTGACAGGAAAGAAAAAGCGGTGTAATTTCCCTTAGAAAAAAAAATATTTTTTTTGTCTTTGAAATTCTGGTACCAAAATTCATTTTTCTGAATGTTTTTGACGTGCTGAGTCCAAATATGACCTTTGAACTGGTCTATCGTTATTACTTTTCAAGATATATGCACCTAAATGTTCAAAGAAACACAGCAATAGCATTTGAGCAATTTTTACACATTTATGTGCTGATATCTTGAAAAGTAATAGCGATAGACCAGTTCAAAGGTCATATTTTGACTAAGCACGTCAAAAACATTCAGAAAAACGAATTTTGGTACCAGAATTTCAAAGACAAAAAAAATATTTTTTTTTCTAAGGGAAATTACACCGCTTTTTCTTTCCTGTCACAATGTTTCTATTAATATAAAAAGTTCCAATGAAGTCTCCATCCTGAAAATTTAAACTTAAGTAGTGTAGGTGATTCTTAACAACATATATTTTTTCCAAAATTTTAAAAATATCGTTTTTTGAGATATAGCTTTCCAAAAATGAAGGTTAAAATCAATGACCTTTGACCTTTTTCAAAAAAAATCTTGGGGAATGCCATTTTAAAGGCTGTCTTATTACCTATTATTTGCAACCTGACTGAGACCTGAAGTGTTTTTACTTTTCGAGTTATCTTTATTTATCTCGGAACACTTTTGTCAAATATATACGATTTTGGTAATTTTCAAGACCTCATATCTCGAATACTGGAATCACCAGAAGCCTGAAAAATTGGCAAAATCTCTTTTTTGTTAAAGTAAACCCCAGTACATAATTTCATTAAATTTGGAGGGGGTGCGGTCAACTCCTCGGTTGAATTGAGGTGTTTTAGCTCTTACCATAAAAAAAAAAAAAAATTTGTATTAATTTTTTAAAAAAGGCTGGCAACAAAAACAATAACGGATATAAAAGGGTACCCTTTCGGATATTTCATGCTTTCGTGTTTTGTTTCTCTTGTTTGGTTCGGTATCGGTAACGAAAATATAATTTAAATAAGTAAACAGTAGCTGTTGCCGGTTTTTACTTAGTTTTTGTTTTTTACTTAACAATTTATATTATAAATTTGTATTATTAAATATTTTAATAAAATTTGAGTGAAAAAATAAAAAAAATCTGTTTATTTATTGTTTTATCACTTTAGATTAGAAAATTTATAAACCGAAAAACTATCCATAAACAATCCTAAAAGTGCACAAAAATGATTCCTAAGGTGCTCAAAAATGAGTATATTAAGACTCCAATACAATTTCCCCTCCTACATTAATTTCCCTGACTCATTTTCGAATCCAAAAATAAGGCTCTTTTGGATGAACCACTTTCATACGATATTTTGAAATTCTTGTTATATTTTTGGAGCAAATTTTGGAGTCTAAAATGAGTCTGATTGTTAGCTGGGATATTTAAGCAAAAAATTTAAAATAAACGTAAAATTTGTTTGACAATTTTTTTGTTTTTATATGTTGTTGACAGTATTCACAAACAATTGCTAAATCAATCAAAAAATTTAATAATATCAATTAAAAAAATGATTAAAAACCAAATTTAACTTTTAAAAATTGTTTCCCCTAAAATTTTTTGTGTGTAGGGTTTTTAGGTTAATAGCTATAAAAATAGTATCAATTTTCTCTGTTTATTTCCCCCTTTTTTGCCCCCCCCCCCTGGAAATAAAATTTAAAGTGCGAAAATCGAACTCCAAAAAGTACTAAAGTAAAATTGTTTATCCCATTTCACCCTTATAGATTGACCTTCCAAATATTTCCCAATTTATGCAAACGAACAGGTATGTGCACTAAAATACATGTAGCTCATGAACCAATACTGATATACAATACCGTATACAAACACCGTGTACACATTAAAACCATGGCATTAGTGTTACCTTTAATGGGAAATTTTCAGAAATAAAATCGGTTCATGCATTACAGAAAACACGCATAACAAACACAATGCAACTTATTTTTATGTTTAGTGCACCTTAATTAATCCGCACATTATTTTTGACGTTTTCCCACAAATGGCATACATAAAAATACTGTATAAAATATTGTACTAAAAAAAATACATGCAGATTATGCATTATATTGAATCGTCTGTAGAGGCCATTAGAGGCTTAAAGGAAAACTCATTGTCCATCCTTTACGTACTGGGTAGGGTTGACAGTGTTGACAGGGGCGTCGGTGGACACCTTTCCCCTCGCGATAAACTTATTAATTACTTATTAATTTATTTAAATATACCCAGCAAAAAATAAACGAATTGGTTCAAAAAGAATTAATGGTTTCACTACATACAAAATAGCGATAGGTGCCGAACTTCATATTCCGTAGGAAGTACTTTTAACATCACTTCCAAAAAAGCTACAAAATAAAAATAAAACCATCTTTCAACTTTTTAGACCGAATTTACATTGGGCAATTTTAATTGCGGCAATTCTGATTTTTAAGTGTATCAGAGAGAGAGATAAGATTCTTCCCTCTCTCTCCGATACACTATAAAATCAGAATTGTGGCAATTAAAATTGCCCTGTCTGAATTTGGACTTACTTAATGATTTTGAAGTACCTCTTTCATATGTTCTTAGGAATTAAATCAAATTAAATCAAATCACCACAACATATGAACTTCTTTTTCAACTGAAACACTTAGAATGGGGGTGATACACGAAGTAAGCAATTTTTTCTACGTCCAGCTTTGAATAGATTTAGGTTTTACAAAAATGGTGACAAAATTTGTTAAAAAATCGAAAAGACGAAAATCGATTATTGATAAGTTTTTCAAATTCCATACAAGCAATTTGACGCTTAACTACCATTCTATATCTTAAATCGAAAAAAGTTGGTCCTAAATTAAATAAATACATTTACGAACTAAGCGGATGTTGGTGCATCACAATATTAAAGATTGTTATAAGAATTTTAGAAAATTGAGGTTTAGGCTTGTGGTCAGAACAAACTGGTGAAAGACAAAGTGAGTATGTAGTGCTTTTTGGTCGAAGCCAAATATTCATTGGAACAATATGCATATGTATCTATTATATAATGTAAACTTTTTAGGCAATATTAGTAAAATCACAACTACTATTTTTTTTTGCTAGATCAACAAATTTAAACAAGAAATTGATCGTTTACATAAATTGCGCCAAGAATCGGAAATTCTTTACGAGAACCGTGTTACTGAACTAAAGAAACAATGCGATTTTTCATCTGGAAAAATACAAGACTTGGAAAAACATATGCAAGTTGTGAGGAAACGTGAATATGCTGCTAAACAGGAAATGCTTAAAGCTCAAAATGAGGTGCAACAACAAAAACATGCCTATGAAGATATGATAATGAAACTACAAAGAGCCAAACACGACGTCGAGGAAAACGCTCGTCTAATACAGAATAGTATGGCCAACGAGTTAAGTGAGTACAAAAGGCATTCCGAAAAAATTGAATTGGTAAGTACATGGTTTTTGTATTGTTGTATTATTAATCACAGATGTTTTTTGTAGGAGCTTGAGCTAACTTCCGATGAATTGGAATCACTTAAACACCAGCTGGATGATTTTAAAGCAAAAGCCTCCTTTTGTGATGATTTAAAACTGCGTCACGAAAAAGTTAACCAAGATTTGGAGTATGCCAATCAACGCATCAAGGAGCTTGAATACGAAATAGCGTCATACAATGATTGGAAAGAAATCACTAAAGTATTTATTTTATTTTTTATTTTTATGAGAATTATGTTTAACACATTTAAATATCTATTCACACAGAATTCGCAAGATCGTTTACTCAGAATTCCTAACATGGACAAGGAAATCGAACGTTTGCGTTCTAATAATAAACATTTACAAGATTTATTGGGTAATAAACTCTTGCTGGAGGAACAAGTGTACGACTTGCGTACTCGTTTGGAAAAAGAAGAGGGCGCTCGTACGGAGGCTGTAACTTTGCAAGTACAATTGAAACATGCTCAAGAAGAGCTCAAAGAATGGATCAAAATTGGGCAAGATCATTGCCCGCCCAATACATTTGTAAGTTCTATGGCCTTAAGAGCGCGAATTGAAGAACTTTTGCATCATGATGTGCTAATGGTTTCTGAAAAAACTATCAAAGCGTCTGAATCCAAATCGATGGAATCGGAACTGTTAGACTATAAGCAAAAATGTGAGATTTACTCAAAAAATCTCGAAGAGCTAAATGCTGCTCTCAAACGTCACAAAGCGTTTAAAGATCGTGTTCAAAAAAAACTTCTCTTGGTTTCTAAAGAACGTGACTGCTACAAACAGCTTTTGGAAAACTTTGAAAAAGATCTAACCATTTCAAACCCTTCAGCATCAGACCAACCCACAATTGAGAATCAACTTAAAGTCCGCATTGAAATGTTAGAAAAAACGTTGTTGGGTTATAAGGATATGTGTGCCAGTTTAGAAAAGGAACTAACGGCAGCCAAATCGATGCCAAATGTCTATCAAACCATCGACGAAAGTGCTAATATGAGTGTTGATTCCGCAGCTGGTTATGATCACTTTAAAAAGGAATTGGACACGTTACGCATGGAAAATGAGCGCTTGCGAAGACGAAAAGAAGAATTGGAATTAGAGCTTGAACATCGCTGCCTAAAGGGTGACTTCAATATGGACAAATACAAAGTTGTCCACTTAAAATTGAATCCTGCTAATGAAGCGTATGAAAATGCTGACAATTTAATTGAAAAGCTACAAGCGGAGGTAATTTTATTTATTTTAATATAGTTTAACGCATAGAGTATACATAGGGGCGAAGGTGTCAAAAATGGAGTTGTCAAAGTGCAACTTGTATACATGTATTTGTTGAAAAAATACGACTTGTAAACATGTATTGTAAGGTGAATTCACATCGACAACGTACGTGTGAGAAATTAGAAAAAGATAGTGTTATTATTTTTTCTTTCATCTTCGCCTCTATGTATATTCTATGGTTTAACGATATATATATTAGATTGGCCCATATTTTTAAAGTTGCTCCGAATCCCTGAGCTCATTTCGTGAGGTTAACGGAGAAACTAATTTCAGCTCATTTTAATACTTTTTGAGCTATCCCAAGCCCTTCAAAGTTTTGTAAAACAATTACAAGGGGAAATATGACTTTTTATTAATTTTCTCAATTTTTTTCGATATTTTGAGTTGAGTTTAAATTCAAGTGACTAATAAATTATGATTTGCAGTAAATTATCTCTCTAATAAGGCAATAAACACTAAAATCGGATGAAAATCAGCCAAGTTATTACAACTTTCCCGGGCAACTAACGTGTGGCAGACCACTTAATCAAGGAATTCGAACCCAATTCTTTAAATTTATTGAAATTATCTACTGTAACAAAATTTTTTTATTCTTCAAGATCCAATGCACTAAGATGATAAGTATTTTTCATGTTGCGTTTTTCTAACTTGTTTAAAATAAATCCTAAAGGTTCTCAATTTTTCTACACCGTTTTCAAATCTCCAATTTGAAATTTTTAATTTTTTTGTTAAAGAAATTTTAAAAAATCGACAATTGGAGTTTAAAATATTATTAGGCATATATAAAAGAACAAACACTTAAAAAATTAAAGGCTTTTCTTTTTTCATTTGGCTAGTCCAGTGATTTTGTTTCGGTGGATTTCGGGAAATAGGTGAATTGTGTCCTTTTTTCAATTCTATAACGGCAAAATTAAGATGTGAAAAATCGTCACAGGTTAAATTTTAGAAGATTTTGAATTTTTAAACATGAACAGATTTTCTGAGCGGATATTGATGAAATTGCTTTATTTTCTGAGCGGAAAATAATAAAACTACTTGATGTTATTTAAAAAGGTCAAAAATTAAGTATTTGCATTTAAATTCAGAATATTGACCCTTAAGTGTTGTTGGGTTCTACATGACCTTATGAAAAATAAATACTTATATTTTCTCCATTAAACAAAAAAAAAAATAAAAAATGATAGGCCCTAATAGCGCTAGGGGGTAATATTCTGAAATTTAATAATTAACCATTTTATTTTTAACCTATTTAAATAACATCAAGTATTTTCATTAATATCCGTTCAAAAAATCAAGTAGTTTTATATCCGCTCAAAAAATCTGTTAGTGTTTAAAAATTCAAAATCTTCTAAAATTTGATCTTTGACCTTTAACTGTGGCAATTTTTTATATTTCAGTTTTGACCTAATTTAAAGATTTAAATTATTTTATGATGTGCTGCAATAATTCGATCCAAAACATATAAAGTTTCATTCGATCCAAAACATATAAACTAAAAAAAATTAACTTAAAGCTAAAAAAGGTACAAAAATAACCTTTTTCCCGAAATCCGCCGAAACAAAATCACTGGGCTAGCCAAATGAAAAAAGGAAAGCCTTAAATTTTTTAAGTGTCTTTTCCCTTATATATGCCTAATAATATTTTAAACTCCAATTGTCACTTTTTTAAAATTTCTTTAAAAATTTAAAATTGGAGATTTGAAACAGTGTAGAAAAATTGAGACCTTGTTAGGATTTATTTTAAACAAGTTTGAAAAACGCAATATGAAAAATACGATCACCTTAGTACATTGGACCTTGAAGAATAAAAAAAAAATTGTTACAGTAGATAATTTCAATAAATTTAAAAAAATTGGGCTCGAATTCCTTGATTAATAGCCGTAATTTCAACAAGCCAATAACTATAAGTGCATAGATATCTACCGTGTAAGAAAAATTTCGTAAACTTATCTCTTAGGTAACTATAGTTTTCAATGTTAATTTACCGGCTAGGTAAAGATATCTGTTAGGTATTTTACACCCGTAGTTACCTACTTGTTGAAATTACGAGCATAAGTGGTCTGCCACACGTTAGTTGCCCGGAGAAGTTGTAATAATTTGGCTGATTTTCGTCCGATTTTAGTGTTTATGGCTTTATTAGAGATAAAATTTACTTAGTCATTAGAATTAAAAAAAGAAGAAAACGTTTTTATAATTATTAGGTTCGTTCCAGAAAGTTACCGCGGGTGCCCGCGGGTACCCAAACCAGCCCGAAAAGCGTTCCCGTACGCACAAATTGGGTAAATGAGAGAGTTTTTGAGAGAATAAATTAGTTTCTTCCAAATTGTGTTGTTTTTAAGCTAATAAGGCCTAACGTTTTCTTTGTAATTAAAACAAAATTTTCATTACAATTTTCCCAACGTTTCGTCGATATATGCCGACTTCATCAAGGGTCGTAGTATTTAAAGTTGTTACATTTAAAAGAAAAACCGTTTAACATTTAACATAAAACATTAAAAACATAAAACATAAATTTAAATTCAAAAACATATTACTTCTATATCACAGATTTTTAATTTATGAGTTTTATCCCTTATTCGAAAAATGAAAATTATTATATTTTAAGCCCCCTATAGCTGTTTTTTCATTGTTGGTACTAAACTTCATTTTCTATTGGTTTTGCCTATAAGATACTTGCTTGAATTTGACCATTTCAAGCAACTTTATCATGGAGGGAATTTCGATAAATTCTAAACTTTTGTTAGAAGTTATAGCCAAAGTTATAAAGTAATCCATCGACCGTTTTGTAGATCTGGCATCACCAAAGATAATTGGAAAATTCTGGCAATGCCAAACTTAAGTTCAAACGTAAAGCAAAGAGAGACAAAAAACAATCTGCATTCTCACTGTAAAACTGGTATCTTCTATCTCGCTCACATTTCGATTTGTGATAAAATTTCGTAAACAATACCATATGGTTTTTGTTTACTACTTTTTCAAACGCCATTTGTTGGACTACTCTATTACTCTGGATACACCCTTCATAAGAAACTGTTACCCGACGGCAATACATCCCGGCGATACGGTAACAATTCGTCTTTGCGATAAATGGGCAATGTCGCCAAATAATCATTTAAACGAAAAATAAAAGATTTGTATGAATCGCCGGAATATCAGTAAAATGATAATTTGACGATACAGCTATATCGATTCCCTGAACAGAGACTAATACAGACTCGACATAAGTGACAGGTGTCAAAAAAGTATTCTTTAACCATATGGTTAATATTTTCAAATTATTCTACGAATTAGGTTAGAAAGAGAAAACTGATATAACGCGCCATAAGAAAAATGGATGCCAGATCGGTTTTTGCTGTTTCACTCACTCCTAAGTCGTAGAAAGTGTTGCCATGTTAGCGTAAAACGGACTAAAAACCGCTGTGTTTTCTCCTAAAATCGCTTAGTTTTTCCCCATTTTTTCTTATAAAACTCTACTGTCGAGTCCGTATTTAGTCTGTGCCCTGAAGCTGAAAATCACTGTTGCCAACTTAGCTATTTTGTAGCTAGATTTAGCCAATTTTTTTTGCATCTAGCGACAAAAAAAGTCATTTATTTTTTAGACGCAACATTTGTAAAAAAATTGTTTTTAAAAACCGTTTTATAGTAAATTTTTTTCATTTTGACATTTTATTAATGTGTTATTTACGCGTGTATGACATCTGCTTGTTTTTCAACTTGCCCATTTATCGCCAAGACGAATTGTTGCCGTATCGCCGGAATGTATTGCCGTCGGGTAACAGTTTCTTCCTAAGGGTGTATCGCCGGCGATACGAATTCGATAATTGCCGCAATAAAATTTATCATCTCGGCAATATAACCGGCAAATCGTTTGTATAAAAATATAAAACTGACATATTTGAGGGCAAAATGCTAGGTGTTCAGAGAACACCTCCGCACATTAGACGGAACGTCACTGCCCCATTCTGTAGTTGGAGGGTATAAAAATGGTAAAAAAATATGTTTTATAAATCAAGTGTGTTTTAATTTTTATTAAATAATAAAAATTAGTTATTTATTCGACCTTTTAATTGTGCAATGAAAAAGAGTTTATTCTGATTCGAGGCCTTTTCATGTTCCCCATTATGAATTAACATAACAAGTACTTATGATAACTCTACTTTCTTTATTAGGATATTCTCCCATTAAATACTCATTATAAATCTTTACATTGCACTGTGGGCCAGCATCCCTGAATTTTGGCCATAAATAGACCGCTTTACCTACAGTGGGCGACAATACATTGGAAACTTTTTTATAGTAGATGAAATTTGTTAAAGACAAAGTTAACAATACTAACCGTTATAATTATCAAACAAGTATTATAAAAAAAAACGTTATGTAGGTAATTTATCAAGCTTTAATTTACGCTTAATTGCGTCCAGATTGTGAAAATAATGAATGTGTTACGAGGGTCGATGTGAAAAAATTTTTTTTCTATGTTGTCTGATTTTAATGGTTTTTCGGATGCCAAATCTGATTTCAGAATTAAATATTCAAAATAGCGGATCCATAATGGCGGACAAGATATTTAAATTATTGATTAATATCACTAGGAAATGATTGCATAACACGAATACGAACTCAGACTTTTTGAAATCAAGGACATAGTATTTTAAAAAAAATTTACAACGTATACATTCCTAAGTTTTTATAAATTCCTCTTTTTACTTTTATCAGAAAATGTTAATAAAATGCTTCTCTTTTAAATGCGTCAAAAAGTTAATATATCCAGTGGGACAATTAAGAGAGAACTCTTTTATTTCCAGTTAGCATTTGCCATCTTAGATGTACAAATAATGCTGCTTGCTTACAATTTTACAAAAAATATATAAAATGCTATCGCCAAAATATGCCCGCTTAATTGCGTTTTATCATTTATTATGTTTAGCACTAGAGATGGACGCTGGTCAAGTGGCTCAATTTTTTTGTTCATGAGTGATAAGTGAGTGAGACATTTTTTGTGTTAGTGATTCGTAGTGAGTGGCATTTTTTTGCATGAGTCAAAATTATTTAATTGTATTGATATATTCCCGCTTAAATGCGTTCCCATTTTTAATGTTTAGCACAAGAGATGGACGCTGGTCAGGCGAATCACGCGTGATCGAAAGTGAACGTGTCTTAATTTTTTTGTGACAAGTGAGTGAGACATTTTTTGCGTGAGTGATTCGTAGTGAGTGCCATTTTTTTGCGTGAGTCAAAATTTTATAAGTGTATTAATTTAGTTTTACAATTTTTTCGTGTTTAAAATGTTTAGCGTGAGTTACGCGTGAGTCACACGTGAGTGGTGTTTTGCTTACTCACGTAAATAGTGAGTAAGTGTGAGAAAAAAAAAACGATTGAGTAAATTATTATTTTTTTTTGCGTGAGCGTAAGTGCACGTGAGTCAAAATTCACTCACGTGATCATCTCCAATTATCACGCCAATGTTGTCAAAGTGGGAAATTTTTTATTAGAAATCAATAGAAATCAAACAAATTTTGAAGTTCCATTTTAGGGCATTTCTAAACGCCATATTTTGGTTTATTGCCTCTATGTCAAAATATTATGAACGGTCGCACAGGGTCGCAAAAATGTGAATAGAATACACTGTTAGAGACAGATTGTAGTTCAAGGTTTGTCAATATCGTTTGGACTTTTTTGGACTTTGGTGTTGAAAAAAGGCGGATTTCAACAAAAGTATGAATTTCCATAATTTATTAAAAAAAATATATACTTTTATCTTACTTTTTGGTAGTTTATCTCATGTGTTCGACTAACAGGTATGTCTTTAGAAGAACTTCGCAGAAAATTTGAAAAACTATTATGTTGAAGTACAAAAAAAAAAAATTTGTTTCATGAATAAAAAATTTAAAAAAAATCTCATACTTTAACTTTAACCTCATGCAAAAAAAAAACTTTAAGGTACAATAAAAAGATATTAAAGATGCACAAAATTCAAGATGTTGACATTCTGAAAAAATATTTTTAAATATGTATTGCCTTACAGACCTTATTGGCCAAAAAATGGAAATCCTGGCCCACAGTGCATTGGTTAACATTGTGGAGGGTATTCATAGATTCGGCACAGCCGAATATAGCTTTCTTACTTGTTTTACATTCTAAACGATATTCTAAAATGAATTAATTCAAAAAGAATTAATTCATGCTTGAATTAATTCTTTGAATTAAAATTAATTCAATTCTTTTTTAAATAATTCAAATTTAATTCAAGCATGAATTAATTCATTAATTAAAAATAATGTGAATTAATTCACAAATTGAATTAATTTTTTAAACGTCTGCAAGCAAATAAAGTTGAAATGTTCAGCATTTCGCATTTTTGCAACACGAAAATTGCTAACGTGAATTCCATTATTGTTTATTTTATATTTTTTAGATAGAACGTTTAAAACGCAAGAACAAGAAACTCGAAGAAGACAATGAAGTCACACAGGCTCGTTTGAACGAGACTGCCAATATGACCATGAACATTAAGGAGACAAATCAACTTCGCACTGAGCTGGAGTCAATGAGTTCTAAAATGAAAAAAATTAAAGAATGCTATAAGTCTGCCAGCATGGAATTCCGTGAAGTGGTCTACATGATGTTTGGTTATCGCATTGACCGCGTGGGGGCCAATTCAAATTACAAGTAAGTCATTCAATCAACTCTCTTAGACAAGCAAAGTTTTAAACTACAAAACAAAACAAAAACTTTACAGAATTTCCAGCATGTATGCAGAAAGCCCTGATCACTATCTTAATTTCCGTTTCAATGAATCAAATGTGCTGGAAATGTTGGAGACTCCATACTCGGCTACTTTGAAGACAATGATTGAAAGTCAATTGGTTGGTAATAAATCACTGCCAGCATTTTTGAGTGCACTAACTTTGGATCTATTTCAACGTACAACAACCACAATGTCCTAACTTAAAACGCATTAAATGGCAGGGGAGATGTGTTTTTCTTTCTCTTTAAACTAGAATAGTTTTTTGTAAAAAAGCATATATACATACATACATATATTCTGAACCACCATTCATTGGCGATTTCAAAAATACTTAAATCATACATAAATTGAATTCAAATAAATATGATGAAATCAAAATAATTCTTCCTTAGCTTACCTCTGAATTATGTTATTTTTTTTAACTGAAATGCATTGTTTGTTTACATTAAAACGCGTACATTTACATACCCACCCAAGCAGAAAAATATGTCGGTACAAAAAATAAAGCTGTGGTAAAGCACTTTATTTTAAGTAAATAAAGTAGTATGCAATATCACATAGAAAAGGGCTCTGCCAGTTCTTTGCCAGTATAGTTTTTCAGCCAAATTTTATTATAAAGCTCTGGTAAAACACTTTATTTTTTGTATATAAAGTGGTATGCAATTGGTAAGGAGCCAAATATAAAATTCTAATTCATTTGTTTTATAACTATTTTACATGCTTAATAATAATTACACTGTAAACGAGCTATCACAATTGGAGCAGAAAATCGTTTTCCGCAATTGTTCTCATAATATGATGTATTACACTGTGTGACAGAGAAAAAAAACCTGGGATGCGATACTTTTTTTCTAGTAGGTGTTGTCGAGTACAATAAGACCCTGTACTTGAAATTTGCGAAACACCTCCAAAATCTTGAGTTACGGGAACTTTTTACACTTATAAGCCAGTGACTTTGTTGAAAACCAACCGATTTTAAATTTATCGACGGTTTTAGAAAGAAGAAAGTGAGACCTTCCGAAGATCTGAACATAATATTTAAGTAATATTGAGACAACTATTCGTATTTCTCCAACAAACTCAATTTTTTTAAAAAATTTCTCTATTTTTCAACTTTGGAGATAATTTTACACATTTTTTTGTTAAGGAACCGTATTATTTATGAATTTATTAAAAAAGTATATTTATTTGTGAGAAAAACTCAACTTTGGTTTTTAAAATCGGTAAAAAATTGACCGAGTTATTAAACTTTTAATAAAAACTAAATTTTTGAATAAATGCCTGCACAATGTTTTTATACCCTCTAACCGTAGTACGGAGTATATATTCACTTTGTCATTCGGTGCGAAACGCATCAAAATATCGGTCTAGAGCAGTGGTCGGCATCAATTGCACATGGATCCCGAACACATTCGGCTATTCACATGTATTCAACACGAATGTTAACAAAATTCACAACAAAGATCATAAAAATACAACAACAAGCAGGTCGATGTCACTTTGTTTGAGAAATACACCAGCACATTCATGTTTATATTCATATACCAATGCATTCATATACTCTCTTTCTGCCGACCACTGGTCTAGAGTCTCACAGCGAATATAATTTTTTGATCAGTGATCGATTCTAAGACATTATAGAGATGGCGAAATATCGGTATAGAGTCCCATAAAGTATATCGTCGAACTATATTTAATAAATGCCAACTCGAAAAACGCTTACTGTTCAGGAGAGCTAAAAAACTAGTTATTTTGAATATTATTGTAAAAATAAACAATGTACCTTCCATAAGATGCTTTAAATATTCTAAATAATTTTTACCTATGCCAAAAATTTTATATTTTGCACTTGTTTGCGTATTTTTGAGAGATGGCATTTATTACTATATCAAAAAACAAATATTTTTTTTTCAAAAGGGTCACTTAAAACTAGCTACTTTGAAAGCTTATATCATTGACTTTATTTGCCCCACTCATAATGTTTCAATCTGATAAATAGTTTGAAAGTTACATATGTATATACAGTGACTCGCAGCTTATTTCGTGTATCAGATATCATTTAGCAATCCATGTAAGACAAAGTTTCCATAAAACACCTAATTATTATTAAACGAGTATTTTTGTTAAAAGTGCTGTGTAGGTAGTTTATCGAGCTTTAATTTAAGCTTAATTGCGTCCAGATTGAGTTAATATTATACGTGCTACGCTGGTTGAAATGGAAGTTGAAATTATTGAAAGACGTTTTTTAGAAAATTTCTTAAAAATACTTTAAGGTCGATTTTTCCCAAGCTCAAAGATTTAAAAAAATAGTTCAATAGTATATACTCATTTATCAAATAATTTTTGCAATAGCCCAAACAAAAACCAAAATTTTTAAAATGCAGTCGAAGAAATCCGAATTTTTCGACCTCCAATTCTTTTGAACATCAATTTTTTGTAAACAAAGGAAATGTTCAATTACTTTTATATTTTATTACTATACACTTAGGTGTACTAAAATTATTAAACAATTAAATCTTTTCTTTGTTTACCAAAAATTGGTTGTCAAAAGAATTGGAGGTCAAAAAAATCGGATTTCTTCTACTGTGTTTTAAAAATTTTGGTTTTTGTTTAGGTCTTTGGAAAAATTATTTAATAAATGAATATTAACTATTGGACTATTTTGTTAATTTCAATGTTTGAGCTTGGATAAAATCGACCTAAAAATATTTTTAAGAAATTTTCTAAAAAAGGTCTTTCAATAATTTCAATTTGCATTTCGACCCTCGTAGAACATTTCATATTTACATAACCTGAACGCCATTAAGCTTTAATTAAAGCTTGATTAATTACATACACAGGACTTTTTACAAAAATACTTACTTGATAATAATTAGGTCTATTTTGTTTAACTTTGTCTTGAATGGATTGCTAACTAATATCTTTCACACGAAATAAGCTGCGAGCCACTGTATAAGCAATTTTTTTTTTTGAAAACACTATTTACCGATATTTTCAAAATGGCAATATCTCGAAAACTAGCCATCAGATATCAAAATCTTTACCAAATTTGTGTTCAGCATGGCAAATGCAATAAGATATGTGGTCTAATTTTTTTAACAACAAATTTTGAAAATTTTTTGGAAATTTACAATGGGAGTTGGCATTTATTTTCACCAAAAAAATATGTACTTTGAGATAGCAGAATAACAAAAATGGATGTAAAACTACAACAAATTATTTTTTATTGGAATATAATTATTACATACTTGTTGTTCAAATACTTTGTTTTGTTTAAAATTCTAAATCAATATAGTTTGTGAATTTGTGACATGTAAAATAAAATATTTTTCTTCAGTTCCAAATAAATAATACTTTCTACATTTTTTTGCTCTGAAATTTTTATCACAGATAGGTATTGCATAGGTAGGCTGACCATTCGTACTGATTTGATCAGTACATGTACTGATTTTTGATCACGTGTACTGATCAAAAAACGTTGTACTGATTAGTACTGATTTTTTGAAATATGTACTGATTGTACTGATTTTTGAACAATTCAACATAAAAAGTAATTTTATTCGAATATTCTATACAAAGAGTTGAATTTCCATAAAATAAGTCGCCAGAATAGTTTTTATACCCTCCACTCTGGTGATAGAGGGTATATATAAGTTTGTCATTCCGTATGTAACACATTGAAATATTGGTTTAGGACCCCATAAAGTATATATATTCATGATCCTTGATCGATTTTAAGTCGATCTAGCGATGTCCGTCTGTCTGTCTGTCTGTCTGTCTGTCCGTCCGTCTGTCTGTCTGTCTGTTGAAATCACGTTTTTGGCAATCCTACGAAACCGATTTAAACGCTTGGGGTACCAAAAGTTGCGTAATTTTCCGAGGCAAAAACTCATGTATTTTTTTTTTAAATCGGTTAAGTATTTTAAAAGTTATGAGCGAATTACTAAAAAACACATTTTTTTTTTCAACATAACCCTAAATAAACTCATATTTTGTGTGATACATAAGAAAAAAAACGGAAATGAAAAAAAAAAACTGAGAAAAAGGAAAAAAATCTTTACAAAAAATCTTTAAAATATGTAAAACAAAATCTAAATTTAATTAAAAAAAGTTCGTTAAGTAATAATAAAAAAATGAATAGTTATTTTTATATAGCATGTGTGTGTGTGTCCATTTTTTCCTTCGTCATATTAACGGGGTTGCCAGACTTTTTTTTGGCTTTGTCGCCAAATCGGATGTAAAATATCGCCAAAATTCAATTTTGTTCAGATTTCTTAAAAAAAAAAATATTTTCATTTAAAAAAATAAATTTTGTTAAATAATAAAAGACAGAAATAAACTTTATGGCAAAAATCGCCCAAATCCGGAAAATTTATATATATATAAAAGAGTAACATGACTGACTGACATACTCATTCATCATCGCCCAGCACAAACCGCTGAAGTTAGAGACTTGAAATTTGGACTGTAGTTTGACCTTCCGGAATAAAGATCCACTAAGGCTGGATTTTTGCCAATGTTGATTCTAAGGGGGTAAAAAGGGTAAAAAACTGTACTTTTGGTACTTTTTATATCTCCCGATATAATGGTCATAGAGACTTGAAATTTGGACTGTATGTTACCCTCCCGCAATATAGATTCACTATGGCTGGAGTTTAGCCAATGGTAAGGGGGTAAAAATGGTAAAAAAACTGTACTTTTGGTACTTTTTAAATCTTCTGATATAATGATCATAGAGACTTGAAATTTGGACTGTATGTTCACCTCCCGGAATATAGATCCATTAAGGCTGGATTTTTGCCAGTGTTAATTCTAAGGGGGTCAAAAGGGTAAAAAACTGTACTTTTGGTGCTTTTTATATCTCCTGAAATAATGGTCATAGAAACTTGAAATTTGGACAGTATGTTCACATCCTAGAATATAGATCCAGTACGGCTGGATTATTGCAAATGTTGATTCTAAGAGGGTAAAAAGGGAAAAAATCTGTACTTTTGGCACCTTTTATATTTCCTTAAAAAATTGTCACATAGACTTGAAATTTGGACTGTATGTTCACCTCCCGGAATATAGATCCCCTAAGACTGGGTTTTTGCCAATGATTTTTCTAATAGGGTGAAAATATGTACTTTTGTTACATTTTATATTTCCTTACTAGAAAATGGAAATTTGCAATGTCGGTTCACCTTCCGGAAAAAAGATTCACTAAGGCTCGGGTTTTGCCAATGTTGATTCTACTGAGGCAAAATGGGAAGTACCTTTTATAAAAAGTACCTTTTATAAAAAGTACCTTTTATAAAAAGTACCTTTTATAAAAAGTACCTTTTATAAAAAGTACCTTTTATAAAAAGTACCTTTTATAAAAAGTACCTTTTATAAAAAGTACCTTTTATAAAAAGTACCTTTTATAAAAAGTACCTTTTATAAAAAGTACCATTTATAAAAAGTACCTTTTATAAAAAGTACCTTTTATAAAAAGTACCTTTTATAAAAAGTACCTTTTATAAAAAGTAGCTTTTATAAAAAGTACCTTATATAAAAAGTACCTTTTATAAAAAGTGCCTTTTATAAAAAGTACCTTTTATAAAAAGTACATTTTATAAAAAGTACCTTTTATAAAAAGTACCTTTTATAAAAAGTACCTTTTATAAAAAGTACCTTTTATAAAAAGTACCTTTTACAAAAAGTACCTTTTACAAAAAGTACCTTTTATAAAAAGAACCTTTTATAAAAAGTACCTTTTATAAAAAGTACCTTTTATAAAAAGTACCTTTTATAAAAAGTACCTTTTATAAAAAGTACCTTTTATAAAAAGTATCTTTTATAAAAAGTACCTTTTATAAAAAGTACCTTTTATAAAAAGTACCTTTTATAAAAAGTACCTTGTAGAAAAAGTACCTTTTATAAAAAGTACCTTTTATAAAAAGTACCTTTTATAAAAAGTACCTTTTATAAAAAGTACCTTTTATAAAAAGTACCTTTTATAAAAAGTACCTTTTATAAAAAGTACCTTTTATAAAAAGTACCTTTTATAAAAAGTACCTTTTATAAAAAGTACCTTTTATAAAAAGTACCTTTTATAAAAAGTACCTTTTATAAAAAGTACCTTTTATAAAAAGTACCTTTTATAAAAAGTACCTTTTATAAAAAGTACCTTTTATAAAAAGTACCTTTTATAAAAAGTACCTTTTATAAAAAGTACCTTTTATAAAAAGTACCTTTTATAAAAAGTACCTTTTATAAAAAGTACCTTTTATAAAAAGTACCTTTTATAAAAAGTACCTTTTATAAAAAGTACCTTTTATAAAAAGTACCTTTTATAAAAAGTACCTTTTATAAAAAGTACCTTTTATAAAAAGTACCTTTTATAAAAAGCACCTTTTATAAAAAGTACCTTTAATAAAAAGTACCTTTAATTACACTTTTACACTTTTTGGTACTTTTTTATTTCCTGAGGTATAAATAAAACAAACTTTTTTGTTTTTTAAATCATCACATTGGTGGAGGGTATTTAAAGATTCGGCACAGCCGAATATAGCTTTCTTACTTGTTTATAACTTAAGTCTGACAATGAAATAATTTATAATGAATTAATCTATTGAGATTAGAGCTCGCGAATCAAGAGGCTCTTTAACGCAAAAATGTATCTTAACATGAGGTTATTTTGATTTTTATACATTTATATGAAAAGGCGCACAGAATCTTTGAAGTTTTCTATAACGAAAAATTTATGGGATGATTTGTTTTTTATATTTTTAAAAAGATGATGCAAGTGCATGAGTCCAAATGATTCGATGATCATATCATCAGAATTTATCGGAAAAAACGCTCAGAACATCAGGGCTATTTAAAAGATAATGTAATTGCATGAATCCACAACATCTAACAACCTAACCTATCAAAACTTGTTGGTTTTTATTTTCTGCACTGAAACGATCAAAGCATTAAAATGAAGTGGTTTAAAGTCAACTGAATTTTCTAAAACAACGGCAGTTGTTTTTTAACAGTTGTTTCACCGAAATACTAATTGACCCCAACTTTGTTAGTTTAACCAAAGTTTTTTGAGTGTTGGAAAAATCATCAGTGTTGTTCTACAGAAAGAGTTTTAACAGAGTTATTTCTGAAAAAAAAAAAAAAAAAAAACTTTGGCGTACTGATTTGAGTTCAGAAAAAAATGGTCACCCTATGCATAGGGAAGCTATTTTCCATCAAAAACTCATTTCGGTCAAATTTGAGTTGGCATATTTTGAATATAGGTTCACGATATATTTTTTTGATCATTGATCGATTCTAAGACATTGAAGAGATGTCCGTCATGTGCGGACGTCCGCTTGTAGAATACATGATAATTTAGTGGAATGTAAATCTTGTATAAATGACAATGGAACTCTAAAGCAAAAAAGTTTTGCGAAAGCTCTTGTTCTAAACTGTTGTTGAGAAGGGGAACTCAGCGGCGCGAATGTATGGCCTGCCTGGGACACCTTTCCCTTGCGATAAATGAAAATAAAAAACTACAAGGACGTTTCGCGGGTTTGTGGGGGGTTGTTGTTGTTGTAGCCCCTACAGGATCAAGTTTGTAAAAGAAAAGAAAAGAGATAGATGTAGATTAAATTTAAAGAAGGGACATTTATGAACTTACATCCAATTCGAGAAAGCGAGCTGTCTCGATTGGATGTGTCCATAGATCTAGAGGTGTAAGGTCTGTCGGGTTTGCGGGGCACGAGAAAAGATGTCTGGTGACGTGCGGCGTTTCACCACATTTCGGGCAGATGTCAGCAATTTCTGGGTTCAGGAGTGTCAGATAGCTGTTAAGGATCCTCGAGAGCCCAGAGCGGAGTTGTGAGAGGATCGTCCTAGTCTCCCTTGGCAGTTTCCGCTCCTCCCCACTTATGGGGGGTGGTCTTCCTCCCAGAACTATGCTGAAGTTGTATTCTCTTATAGCTTTTTCGACTGCATCAGTGTGGGCCCTCTTTATGGCATCGTCCACATTCGCCGCCTCTCTCAGAAGATGTTGTGCAGAGGGGAGTTCCCTGCGGAGATCGTTCCTAATAGGGGTTTCCCTTTCTGAGGGGGGTGCCCTTACGGTGTTGTGGTTCGGGTGGTCAGGGGCTTCGCATTTTACCAAAAACTGGCGAGTGAGAAGTTCGCAGAAGTGAGAAGTGCCTGGGACACCTTTCCCTTGCGATAAATGAAAATAAAAAACTACAAGGACGTTTCGCGGGTTTGTGGGGGGTTGTGGGTGATGCTGTCTGGGAACACCTTCCCCTAGCGATTAATGTTTACAAATTTATATATTATAATATTTACACTCAAATAATAAAATTTTATATTTTTTTTTTATTTTTCGTTTAACCTAAAAGGAAAGCGGACCAAAAAAATGGCATTGTTTAATCCTCTTGGTTCAACAGCGGGTCAATGAACTTCATATGACGCAAAAATCTTTTATTTGTTGAACAAATAGACAAAAAAACTTTGAAATAAAATAGTGTATTTCTGGGGTTGCATTAGTTCTCCAAGGGGAAACTTTTTTCCCCTGGTCCGGTTTAGCCCATTTACAAACTTCACTGTCCTATAAACATAACACATATTCGTGTCAAAACTTCAGGAGTCTAGATCTTTTATTTTAGACAGTTTCGTGTCTTCCACAGATGGACAAACGGACGGTCAGACAGACGGACAAAGCTAGAATGTCGTAAAATCGATCAATGATCAAAAATATATACTTTATGGGACCCTAGATCGATATTTCGATGTGTTTCACACAGAATGACAAAGTGAGTATACCCCGCATATTATGGTTGGATGGTAGAAAAACATTGTGCAGGCATTTATTACAAAATTTTGTTTTTATTAAAAGTTTAATAACTCGGTCAATTTTTAACCGATTTTAAAAACCAAGCTTGTAATTTACTCTTACTTAAATATACTTTATTAATTAATGCATAAATGGTACGGTTCCTAAATAAAAAAATATGATAAAACATCTTCAAACTTAAAAAATAATGATTTTTTTTGGAAAAAATGAGTTTGCTGGAAAAATACGCACAGTTGTTTTAATATTACTTAAATTTCATGTTTACAACTTCGAAAGATATTAGTTTATTCTTTCTAAAACCGTCGAGAAATTCAAAATCGGTTACTATTCAACAAAGTTACTGGCCTATAAGTGTAAAAAGTTCGAAAAACCGTTTTTTTACCCGTAACTCAAGATTTTGGAGGTGTTTCGCAAATTTCAAGGACAGAATCTTGTTGTACTCAACAACACCTACTAGAAAAAAGTATCGCATTCCAGGTATTTATGTTTCATTCATTTTTGTAACACTGTGTTATATAACTGTTAATTGCTGATTTCTGAATATTTTTTTTCTGTAGTTTTGACTTTTTTCGGAAGTGTTTGTAAAAAAGAGGAAGTGTTTCAAACAAACTATAGTAGAATATAGAGATAATAATATTAACCGGTTAATCGAACCATTTTAACCGATTAATCGGGTCGAATAATTATTTGCGTTTTAAATTATTTGTTTCGACATTAACCGAAATAGAGGCGATTAATCGAGGAATCGGTTAATCGATTAACCAAATTGGAAACACTAGTGGATACAGATTTCAATGTTGTTTTTATTTAATTTTTTAGCGTTGTAGAGTCCTATTTCTCACGATGGTAATGGAAATTAAAAAAAATCGCTACGTTCAATTAAAAAAAATGTTCACAGAAAATCGACTTTTAATTCTATTTTCATACAAATTGTTTTTGTTTTTAAACTGTATGGAATATTTGAAATTTGTTTTTAAGGCATAATTACTTGAGCGAATACGGTTCGGAGACGTGTCAGCTGATACGTTAGCTTGTATTAAAATAAATGGAAATAGGTACTTAAACGAATACGTGACGGTGGTGTAGTGGCCGTACTTTAAAGGCCTAGGCACTTGAGCGCTACTGGAGCGGTGCTGTAGCGTGACGTTCAGTTGTATTTTTCAAGCACTTACTGATTCCGTTTCGACGTGTCATATTAATTTACAAATTTTATTTTAAAAAGTGGTTATTTGTGATTTTTTAAAATTTATATTTACAGAAAAACATTTTTTTTTCGTTTATTTATATTTATTTGTCAATTCTGCCACACAAATGAAAAAATTTCAACACAAAATAACAAATAAAATCAGCTGACACGTCAAACGTACGGAAAATCAAAATTTTTTAGGTTCGGCCGCTACAGCACCGTCACGTATTCGTTTAAGTACCTATTTCTATTTATTTTAATATAAGCTAACGTATCAGCTGACACGTCTCCGAACCGTATTCGCTCAAGTAATTATGCCTTTAAACGATACAACAGCCCGTCACGCTACAGCACCGCTACAGTAGCGCTCAAGTGCCTGGGCCTTAATGGTTTTAAAATAATACCAATTCATTCAGATAACGTACTTTTACTCGACAATAAAGGCCCAGGCACTTGAGCGTTACTGTAGCGGTGCTGTAGCGTGACGGGCTGTTGTATCGTTTAAAGGCATAATTACTTGAGCGAATACGGTTCGGAGACGTGTCAGCTGATACGTTAGCTTATATTAAAATAAATAGAAATAGGTACTTAAACGAATACGTGACGGTGCTGTAGCGGCCGAACCTAAAAAATTTTGATTTTCCGTACGTTTGACGTGTCAGCTGATTTTATTTGTTATTTTGTGTTGAAATTTTTTCATTTGTGTGGCAGAATTGACAAATAAATATAAATAAACGAAAAAAAAATGTTTTTCTGTAAATATAAATTTTAAAAAATCACAAATAACCACTTTTTAAAATAAAATTTGTAAATTAATATGACACGTCGAAACGGAATCAGTAAGTGCTTGAAAAATACAACAGAACGTCACGCTACAGCACCGCTCCAGTAGCGCTCAAGTGCCTAGGCCTTTAATGTTTACGAAGGAAAATACAACTCTCGATTCCTAGCATTCTTTTATATTTCCTAGAGAGTATTTGAAACTTTTATTAAGATTATGTAGCAATAAACTCGCGAATTTATTTTTTTTATGTTTTTCCGAAATTAACCCATAAATTAGCGTTTGATAAAAAACTTGCTTTTTGTGGATCATAAAGGCATCCATAGTACTACGAATAGTGGACAAAAAACATCTATGATATGGACCATCATGTTGAAAATGGTGAACAACTTTTTTATTTATATGGCATCATCATTTTACGAGATGAATTAATGGTCTATATTTTAGCATATAATGTGGGAACCTTAAACAACTAACTCATACAAAATTTGACAAAAAAAGTTTTAACTTCCAAAAGTTCAATTAACAAAAATTATTATTTTTGTGTTTGCCCTAGAATAATTTTAATTTTTGTTGAGATAACTTTTGCAAATGAAAACTCTTTTGGTCAGTTAAGTGTTTTAGGTTCCCACATTATATACTAAAAGATTGACCCTTAAATCATCTCGTAAAATTATGCTGTTATATAAAAACAAAAGTTTTTTGCGATTTTCAACATGGTGGTCCATATTACATAGATTTTTTTGTTCACAATTCGCAGTGTTAGGGATCAAAGGCCAATTTAGGGGGTAATTTCGCGAAAACTGCAAAAAATGAGAAAATCGTGTATTTAAGGCAGTGTCTGGCATTTTTGCAATTCCTATAACCGCGGGAATAATCTAAAAAATGCTGCTTGTGTGCAGTCGACACACGTGCACAATAAAATGCTGTTGCTTGCTTGACTTTTCGCTTGCTACTGTGTGCCCCCTACTGATTTAAGGGCTTAAGATGAAAAGCTTTAAACCAAATTTGCATACAAAATAATACTACAAGTCATATCTTTATTTTCCATGCCATAAAATTTAAAAATCATTAGCCTTACAAATTTTTTTATTAAAACGGCTGGAAATCAGCCAATCTTAAATGACATTTTGCAAGAAAACTGTACCAACACTCAAAAAATTATGTTAGTAAAATCAACTGAAAATGTCAGTTAAAATAACTACTTTGTAAGTTGTTTTGGGGTCAACTACTTTTTCAGTTAAATCAACTAACAATGTCAGTTATTTTAACTGACAAAAAACAACTGACTTATGTAGTAAAAACTACTAACATTTGTAGTCAAAACAACTAAATGTAGTAAAAATAAAATAATCAATATATCGTGAACCTATATTCAAAATATGCCAACTCAAATTTGACGGAAATGAGTTTCCGATGGCAAATAGCTACCCTCTGTAATACCTATCTGCCATAAAAATTTCAGAGCAAAAAAATAATTTGTTGTCGTTTTACATCCATTTTTGTTATTCTGCTAACTCAAAGTATATATTTTTTTGGTGGAAATAAATGCCAACTCCCATTGTAAATTTCCAAAAATTTTTAAAAAAGAATTAGATCACATATCTTATTGCATTTGCCATGCTAAACACGAATCTTGTAAAGATTTTGATATCTAATGACTGGTTCTCGAGATATTGCCATTTTGAAAATATCGGTAAATAGTGTTTGCAAAAAAAAAATTGCTTATATTTATGTAACTTTCAAACTATTTATCAGATTGAAACATTATGAATGAGGCAAATAAAGTCAATGATATAAGGTTTCAAAATAGCTAGTTTGGAGTGACCCTATTGCAATACAGCGTGAGTTACAGAGTGTCAAAGTTGACCACCCTGAGATTAAAAGGCTTTCGGAGCTAGTAACTTTTAAAAATATGCAAAGATTTTTAATTTTTTGTTCAGTTTTTGCAATTACCATACTAAGGATAACAAAAACCAAAAAAAAAAATTTTTTTTAAATTTTTCCAAAAAAGATGTATTTTTATTTTCCGACAAAATATGCCAACACTAAAAAAATATTTGTTTTTTGATATAGTAATAAATGCCATCTCTGAAAAATACGCAAACAAGTGCAAAATATGAAAATTTTTGCATAGGTAAAAATTGTTTAGAGTATTTAAACCAGCGGTGCCCAAAAAGAGATTTTTTTTTGTTTTTTACGCTCTCTGTTGTTAGTTTCGTTGTCGTTCATATTGTGTGCGTGTGTCTTCGTTGATCTCTAACGAGTGTTTGGGCACCATTGATTTAAACCATCTTGTGGAAGGTACATTGTTTATTTTTGCAATAATATGCGAAATAACTAGTTTTTTAGCTCTCCTGAACAGTAAGCTTTTTCGAGTTGGCATTTATTGAATATAGTTCGACGATATAATTTTTTTTTCAAAAAATTTTTCAGAAAAAAATTGAAGACCAAATTTTTTCCGTTCTTTTTTTTTTTTTTTTTAAAAAAAAAAGTTGTGAAAAATAAAAAAACGAAAATTTATTTTTATTTTTTGAAAAAATACTTAATTTTTTTTTCAGAGATGAAAAAATAAAATTAACTACTTTAAATTACTGTTACTACAGCACAGTACTTTTTTGTTAGTTGTTCAAAAAAAGTATTTAAAATAACTAACAGAAAGTTGTTTGATATTTTTCAAACAAAAACAACTGACTTTGTAGTTGAAAACAACTAACTACAGTAAAATATATAAACAACTTACATGTAGTAACTTACATAATTTTCTGAGTGAAACATTAAAAAAGGAAGTACGACATTGGAATCAGCATGTCTCAAATATATAGAAATGTTGGTCATACCTCTTATTTCTAAAATAGTAGTCACTTTTGTCATACTGTGCAATTAATATACAGGGTGATTCAGTCACGACAAGCCGAATTTTACCAGCGTATTCTTTGGCTCATTTCATGAAAATACGTCCATTACGACCATCCCCGAAAATGAAAGTGTGCGAAATCGCAGCGGTTTGAAAATTTTCGGATTGGTGGTCGGAGGGTAATAGGTTAAAATTGATAACTTCTGAAGCAGGGGTCCGATTTTTTGTTTAAACAAAAAAATTAAAATAAAGTGAAATCTAAAGTGAAAAATTTGAAAAAAAAGACAAAAGAATTTGCACATAACGTCAATTTGCTCAGCCAGATGGCAGGTAACTTATGATTTTTTTTTCTCTTAAAAGATAGCCCTACGTCTTACCTTTTCAAAAATGCCCTAAATGAAGCCCAGAGGTCTTACTATTCCAATGTTATGACCAGGGAAACCAAAAATAAGCAGTATCATGTTTTTTCCTGTGCATTGTATTGATAAATGGGTAAGGTATTTATCCGTTTCAGAAGATTTGAAGAAATCTGGCATCGATTTGTTAGAGCATATTTTTGCATATTTTAGCCTTAAGCGCATATTTTTGCATATTTTGGGTTTAAGAGCATATTTTTAGGGCATTTTTTCAATTTTTAGAGCATTTTTCACTTTTTAGAGCATTTTTTTAAATTTTTAGAGCATATTTTCAATTTTTAGAGCAGTCTTTTCCAATTTTTTTTTATAACAACACTTATTTTTAAAATTTTTTAATTTTTTGGGATGCTTTTTTTAATTTTGTAATTGTATTGATGTTTGTTTTGGTTTTCTTTTCCTGTCAGTTTGAAATGTCTGGAAACTCAGCTAGAAAAAAAATACATTGACCACCAATTTCAAACTTTTTCCAAAATTACGGAGTTCTGACGATCGATTTCCCTTTGGCTTGTTCTTGCTTCATATCGGTTTATGAAATTATGTTTTCTTTAGATCTGAGTGTAGGGTATATTCAGCAACTTTTTGGAAAATATTAAGGGAATTATTTTTTGTAGAACATATTAACCCTAAAACTACCCCACATAACGGTATTTTTTTGGGTCTATTCTCTAACAAATTGTAAAAAACACCGCAAAAAAGGGAGCATATTTTTATTGTTTTTAGAGCATATTTTCCGTTATTAAGGGCATTTTTTAAGCGCATTAAACGTGTTTTTAGTTTCCCTGGTTATGACCACTTGTCTTCCAAACATTTTAATAAAATGAAATCTTAAACTTGTTAATTTACAAAAACAAATGAATGTGTGCTGTTATTTCGCCTCCAAACCCAAAAAAAATTGTTTGCATTTCAGTCAAATGGTCATAACTAGGGATGAGATTTTCATGCACTAAAAAATCGAAAATATGCGCTAAAAAATTCAAAATATGCACTAAAAAACCATAAAATATGCCCTAAAAATCTTGCTTTCATAGGAAAAACTTCTCGAAAAGCAAAAAATAACGCCAGGTTTAAAAAGTAACATTTAAAACTTTAAACAAGTAAGATTTTTTTAGAAATTAAGAAAATCTATAAAAAAAAATTAAGAAGAAAAAAAATTATTTTTCTTATTTTCAACAAAAATTTTTAAAATTTAAAAATTTTTGAAAAAAATAAATTTCAAAAAATGTTCACTGTCGTTTTATTAGAAGTTGATCGAATTCCTTGAAATCCGTGAAACTCAATTAGCTACAAAAATAAATTGAGACTGGGGACTCCTTCATTTTTAAATATTTATTTTTATACCCTCCAACTACAGTATGGGGGTATACTTAATTTGTCATTCCGTGTGTAACGCATCGAAATATCGGTCTAAATCCCATATATTATTGATTTATATATATAGAGATATACATTCAAGCGTTGTCCGTCTGTCCGTCCGTCCGTCCGTCTGTGGAAGACACGATACAGTCCAAAATAATCATGGTGAACTCACCACACAATACATGTTTACAAGTCGTACTTTGTAAACTCAATTTTTGACGCCTTCGACTCTATGTATAATACCTTTTATAAATTTACCTTGAGCTAAGGTAAAAATGTAAAGAATGATAAATAAATTTAGTCAAATCCTAGGATTAAATCGGATATAATACCATTTTACATTTTGGACAACGCTTAATTTTTTTTCCTGTTTATATTTACGAATTGCATGTGGATTCAGAAAAAAATTTAAAAAAAATTTCTAGACTTGATTTGTCCCACTTTTTAACTAAATAAAGTTAATCCTAATCTTCATTCGGTCTGAAAAAAACAAGAGTAATGTAACAAATTAAAATTTATTTAAACTGCTAATATTTTTGCTATATGTTGTGGAGATTTTGAAAATATTAAATCCGGACTTTCAAATCCGTTTGCAGGATCGTGCACCCTTTCATAAATTTGCCTGTATATTGCTACGATAACATTAAAGGCCCTCTTCTGCACTGCAGAACGATGTGAACTCGACATGATCAATTGAATTTGAGGTAACAGCAAGACTTCAGGCATTTGTAGGAAAGCATCCATTTTATTCATAAAAATTTTAAGCAAATTGGATTCTATTTTCGACTGGTTAGTCTGTAGAATGGTGTAAATGGGACCCAATTGCAAATTGGCCACCAAAGAAGAGGCTTGTTCTGATGTGAGGGTATCGATTTGAGCTTCTGATTGGGCCTGCAAACGTTCAACGCGTTCATCCATGTACTCGTAAACGGCTAAAGTACTTTGCATGTGATACAAGCAATTAAGCAGATAAACGGCCATATCTACAGTGGGTAGATGGGAAGCAGATTCCTGAACCGATTGTAGCAAGGGATCAATGATGCATGAAACGATTTTGGTTATATCAGACTGACGCCCATCTACCATAGTTGCCACGGACAGGATATCTTTCAGTAGGTTTAATAAGCGACCCAGACTGGAAGGAGGTAGTAGGTCCCTTTGCGGAGGCTCTAATCCAACGGCCGAACCTGAGGGCCTCTGCAGTATTTGACGTACTTGCGTTGCCAACGAGTTGAGGTAAATATCCTCGCTTGACTTTTGCAAGTCCATAAGACATTGTTCTAAAGTACCTCCCTGTACAACTTGTTTCATGATCTGTTGATAGAATCTTAGCAAATTCGATATGGTAAATAGCTCAATGGTATCTTTTTCGGATCCAACAATAGTTTCCACGCGTACCTTTAGAGGATGACAAATGCCATCAGCTATATAGGCCAGAGCATTCTGCATCTGTTCAGAAAGATCTGTAAAAATGGTTGAGTATGAAATGAATGATAGTAAGTAATTTAAGCAAAACCACACTGTAATGGCACCCGAACTCTCCAATTATAGTGATGCTTGGAAATTCTTATTGAAGAGGCAAAAAACTAAATTTTTTCAGTTATTTTCGTTAAACCCCTTTTTCTGCAAATTACCTTTGATATTTATTTGTTTAATTCTAGAAATTTTGCATGGTTTTATAGCATGCACCGTATGGGAGCACAAAATACCATTTAACTGTTACCAAACATGCCTTGCCATTTTGAAATAAATAGGAGAGCAAGAACTTGCAAAGCGGATCAGCATAGTATAATGAAAATCAGACAGTTCGGGTTCAATTGTTAGTTACTTACCATTTTTGTCGCATTGTTTAAAGAGCATAGCGAGGTTTTCTTTTTCCGAAGGTATGGTTTGATGAAGCCAAGCAAACATATCGCCAATATAACGTTTTGGATCATGGGCATGCATTTCAATGGGTTTTGGGTTACCCCCAGGACCACCTTCGGTTAAAGCCTCAATAAAAAGACGTACAAGTACCGCTCTGCGTGAAATAGCATACTCATCAATAACATACCTAAAACATAGTTTTGTTTTGAGTTAATAGGATAAAAAATAATGGGAATATTAGTACATTCAAATTAGAGATGAGCAATGTAGTGATTTTTGAATCACGCCGTTCTCAGTTACCGTGATTTATAAATCACCGTTCTTTTAAACAGTTACCGTGATATCCGTTTTTCAATGTGATGCAAAAACAAGTAGAAAAGTTAAATTCGACTTGACCGAATCTATGACCGAATTCACATAAGGCAATTTTAATTGCGGCAATTTTTATTGTCTAGTGTATCAGAGAGAGAGGGAAGAATCTTAGATCTCTCTCTGATACACGATAAAATCAGAATTGCCGCAATTAAAATTGCCTAATGTAAATACGGTCTATGAATACCCTCCACATTGCCCTTTTTAAGTGATAGCAAATTTTCTAACGTGAAAAAAATAACATTTTTGGTTAGAAATATTTTATTTTGTGTAAAAAAACTTTTTTTTAGTAATTTTTGAAAAAAAAAAAAATAATTTACTAATTTTTTTTTTTGAGTGTAAATTTTTTTTGAGTGTAAAATTTTTTTTGAGTGTATTTTTTTTTTGTTTTAGTGTAAAAATATTTTTGAGTGACAAAAATACCTTGTAAAATATTTTTGTGACTTACTAATGTTTTTAAACATGTTTAACGGGTTTTCAACACGTGAATTTCGTTTCTCATTAGACTGGAATTTTTTGCCATATTCCTTAAAAACGTTTGCATTTTCAAACAATGTATTCAAGAAAGAACTTTTATCCCACTTTCAAGGTAGAAACATTCAAGGTCATCCATATTAAAGTTGCTTTAATTTGGAAAATTGCTCAAGGGTTTTTGGCTTTTACCGATCGGAACTTATAAACGCTGATTATGACTTGTCTTTACCATATCCAATAGTCGAAAGTGTACAATTTAAATATTTTTTATCCTGCTAGAGGATTTCTTAATATCTACTTATTATATTTAATATAAGAAATTTTTGTGAATTATTGTGTTATAATTAATGAAGTAATCCAGCAATACGTCTTTGGCCTTAAAGGCTTATTGTATTGCAAATATAAATAAAATAAATAAATTTAAGGTGAAACTCATCTGAAATTCACGGCTTTGCTAATAACTTTTGAACGATTGGACCGATTTGGCTGAAATTTAAAAGGAATCGGACCAGAGGAACGACAAATATATATGTAACACTTCAGCACCCTCAGATTTGTCGTTCGAAAGTTATCGTGTGTTTTAACTCGTAAATTCCATAAAAATCCTTGCCGAAATTCACTCATTTGCTTATAACTTTTGAACCACTGGACCGATTTCGCTGGATTGCAATACCAACCTGACCAGATAAATGCCAAACTTTAGGAGCCTTCGTGAAGTCTTTCAAAAGTTAGCGTGTTTTCAACAGACAGACAGACAGACGGACGGACGGACATCTCTAGATCGTCTTAAAATCGATCGAGGATCATGAATATATATACTTTATGGGGTCCTACACCAATATTTCGAGGTGTTACAAACGGAATGACAAACTTATATATACCCTCTATCACTAGAGTGGAGGGTATAAAAAAACAATACAATGTTTTCCTTTTATTTTAGATTAGTATGTATTAAATATTATTTGTATTGCCGGACTTCATATTTAATAACTCAATTTGTATTAAGTTCAATTTAAGTACATTCAAGTTATTTCTGAGAAATTATTTATTTAAAATTAAGAGAAAATCTGGAAAAATTTATAAAACCACAGTAGAAATGAGCAATTTAGTTATTTTTGAGGAACGTTTTTCTTTTCAAAAATAATTGCTTTGTGTGTTTGTTTTTTTTACATTCCATAACAAGAGAATAAAAAACCCTGCAAACAATAGGGCGATATATCGCCGAAAAGATATTGCGGCGATACGAAAATTTATCATTTCCATAAAAAATCAAAGTAGTATTTTTATTATATCGCCGTTTTCTCATACGAACGATATTTTGGCGATAAACAAAAAATTTAAAATTTTTATTTTGTCAATTTAAAATAAAATAATTTATCAAGCACAACAAGAAATCTTTGAAAGAATATAAATTTGGCCGAAAAACACAAATGTGCTTTCAAAGATAAAATAAAAAATTCAGCGAAAATTATTGAATGTCAATTTAAATTAAATGACGTTTTTCTTATAAAGAAATCCGATGATTTCAATTTCTTTTTTTATAAAACACCTAAAATTTTATAGACATCCTATAATATTGGACGTTTTTGGTGAAAATACACTAAAGGAAAGAGCTTTTTTTTTTAATTTTTACTGCTTATTTTTGTTTTTTTACGGATTTTATAAGAGCTTAAAACGATGTTTAAAGTAGAGTTTGCTAATAATCGAGATATTTCATAATCGCGATTACGATTTAAAAAATTGCCGTTAATCGCGATTAACGATTAATCGAATTTTTTAAATAATTTGAATTGCAATAGCTTTATTTAAAAACTTTTTTAGAATTTACATTTCAGAACGTACAAATTTAAAAAATTAATATTTTTAGGAAATAAAATTATAAACTTTCAAATTTCCGCAGCAATTATCGAGAGTTTAACAGCACAGCTTCATTTGATAGCATATCATAGCGCATTCAAAGCGCTCTCTTGATAATGCAGTAAAAGCAAGGGGAAAAAATTTTAATTTTTCGATAAGATTTTTTTTTTAATAATCTTATAATAAAAAAACTTTTGTTGATAAAACTTCACACATGTTTTCCTTTTTAACATATTTAACTCTGTTTGAATGATAAATTATGGTTTTTGGAGAATATATCAGATTTCCCTGCATCTAATTGCGCATGATTAAACTCTACAAAGAGTTAAATTATGCGCTGAAAAAATACACTGCGTCCTAATAGCGCTTTATTTGTGCTACAAAAGAGTGCTCTTAACTGTGACATCGCCCACAGAAGTCATGCCTGAATTCAGGTGTTTTGGATGCGCTTTTTGACTCGTGATTTCTTTATAAAAACTGCAGCCAGATGCTTCAAGTTCAGCAAAATTTCTGCTGGGTCGTTTCGGAATACCTGGCGATGTGAAGGGTTGATTGTGGGAAAATTTATTAAAAAATTTTGCAACGCCATCTTCGGTCGGCAACCAGCGGTCAAAGTTTTGAAAAAAATACATTTTTCTACAAATTTTCACGTCCGAATTTTTTTGCCAAATCTGACCAAAGCCTTTTAAATTTATTTTTAAAAACCAAATTGAGGGGTTACTAAGATCAGAATTTCAATTTTACTTTAAATTCGTACGATATTTACGAGAAAATATAGAAGGAAAAATTGCAAAAAAGTTTAATGAATCATGGACAAATATTTTATATATTTAAAATTCGTTATAAAAACAACGTATTTCATAGAAAATTATTAATCGTAATCGCATGATATTTTTGTCGATTGCGATTAATTGGTGCGATTAATCGCGATTACGATTTTAATCGTTTTGCAAACTCTAGTTTAAGGTGTTTATTTTTGGTAGCCCTAGTTATAACTAAAATATTTTCAGATTTTAATTCACATACTTGAAAAGTACCGGTCTATCTTGCAGTCGTCCCATTGCATTAATAACCAATGGTCCTATCTCGTTATTTTCTAAATTTCTGCAATGATTTTGGGTCCATCTATATAGTCTTTCCAATGCACCTTCCTGGTGCAATGTCATCTCCTCCATAATGTCCAAAGCAGCTGTTTGGTGACCACATTGCATTAAAACCCGACACTCCGAGTAAATACTCTGTACACGGTCTAGCACATCAAAGAATTTGTAAACAATAGGTGAATCCTTTGAAGTACCATATAGCAGCTGGTGTTCCGGCACACTCAATTGAAAACGACTCAGAAATGCTTCCGCAATTTGCTTGTGAATTTGCAGTCGGTCTCTTTCTTCTTGTAGTGTGTTGGTATGCCTAATAAGATCATGCGTCAGAGCTTTGGATGATTCCAAATCATTTTTCATTGTTTGGACCGAATCGGCCAAAGTATCCAAGTCGCAACAAACTCCATCAAGACTCAATTTAACTTGACGAAATGCTTGAAGAAAGTTTTCATTTATACCAACGGATCGTTTTTCTATTTGACTGCGCAAATTTCGACGATTTTGCAACGTATTTTCAGTGAAAAAGTTAGAAAAATCTTGTAAAGCTTCCAAGGTGTCCTAAATCAGAGGGATAGTTTTTAAACGGGTACTGTTTTAAGATCTTTTAAATTTACCTTTTCTACATTTAAGCGTGTCACCAGAATCCTATCCACACGTTTTTGCAAACGATCTTCCTCGCTACCATCAAGCAATGAAACTGGATTCATATTATATCTTTTTTTGTTATTAAATTCAGACCAATGATAAACCAATATTAATCAAAACACGTCAACAAATACTAAAAAAAATATTACTAGTGCTGTAAAAGTATTGATTACCAAGTACTCCACTTTTCGAGTACTCAAATACTCAAAATAATTTTTTGTTAAAGGTGGGTAAGTTGCTCGGTTTTCACGTGAAAATCTGTCAAACTCTATATAAAAAAAACGTAAATTTCACACTGGCTTTACAAAAGCGTAAAAATTTCGCTGAAGAGGTATTCTGTTCACTGGTGAAAAACCGGCAAAATAACCCGGTATATGTTGCATAAATACGCAACAACACTATAAGCAACATTTTTTTAAATTGTACAGACCATTTAAAAAGCGGTGAAATTTAACATTCACATATAAATTGACGTAGTTATAAGTGTTTGGCACTGTAAACATTAATTATATCACATAAATAGACAAAAATCATCAACAAAATTTTAATTTAAGGTATTTTATGTATGCTGATGCGCGAAACATAACCAAACATATGACTGTCAAATTTTCACTACAAAAAAACTGATGTTTCGAAACATTTTTTTTCACCGGTGAACAACTTACTTAGCTTAATCAGAATCTGTGTATATATTTAAAGCTGCCCATTCACTTGCAATAAAATTGCTCAACTTAAAAAAAAAAAATATTTTACAATATTATTGTCGTTTTACCCTACACAGCAAATAAAATTGCTCAATACTTCAACCCAATATATTGTACAAGATATAAACATAAACATAACATAATAAAAGTTGTACAATATAGACAACACACTGATAAAATATATTGCAGTATTCTTGTTTGTACAATAAATATCAAAAGTGTTTTGATATTCTCCAATATATTGCACAACCGTAAATATTACATACACACAAGCGATATTATACCAAATTCGCATTAATTTTTTTAAACATGTTTAAGCACTTAAACATGTTTATGTACCTTAAAAAGTTTAAATTTAAACATGTTTAAGTGGTTAAACATGTTTAAGAAAATGAATGCGAATTTGGTATTATTGTACAATTTGAAAAGTTGAACAATAATATTGCAAGTGAATGGGCAGCTTAAGTTTTTGTCTGATTAAGCTAAGTAAGTTGTTCACCGGTGAAAAAAATGTTTCTAAACATCAATTAATTTGTAGTGAAAATTTGACAGTCATATGTTTGGTTATGTTTTGCGCATCAGCATACATAAAATACCTTCAATTAAAATTTTGTTGATAATTTTTGTCTATTTATGTGATATAATTAATGTTTACAGTGCCAAACACTTATAATTACTTCATTTTATTTCTGAATGTTAAATTTCACTGCTTTTTAAATGGTCTGCACAATTTAAAAAAATGTTGCTTATAGTGTTGTTGCGTATTGATGCAACATATACCGGGTTATTTTGCCGGTTTTTCAGCAGTGAACAGAGTACCTCTTCAGAGAAATTTTTTCGCTTTTGTAAAGCTAGTGTGAAATGTATGTTTTTTTTATATGGAGTTTGACAGATTTTCACGTGAAAACCGAGCAACTTACCCACCTTAAGGTGGGTAACCCGGTATATGTTGCATCAATACGCATCAACACTATAAGCAACATTTTTTTAAATTGTACAGACCATTTAAAAAGCGGTGAAATTTAACATTCAGATGTAAAATGAAGTAATTATAAGTGTTTGGGACTGTAAACATTAATAATATCACATAACTTACAAAAAAATATTATTTAAAGTTATTTTATGTATTCTGACGCGCAAAACATAACCAAACATATGACTGTCAAATTTTCGCTACAAATTAATTGATGTTTCGAAACATTTTTTTTCACCGGTGAACAACTTACTTAGCTTTAACGCATAAATTTCACACTAGCTTTACAAAAGCGTAAAAATTTCGCTGAAGAGGTATTCTGTTCACTTGTGAAAAACCGGCAAAATAACCCGGTATATGTTGCATCAATACGCAACAACACTATAAGCAACATTTTTTTAAATTGTACGGACCATTTAAAAAGCGGTGAAATTTAACATTCAGAAATAAAATGAAGTAATTATAAGTGTTTGGTACTGTAAACATTAATTTTATCACATAAATAGACAAAAATCATCAACAAAATTTTAATTTAAGGTATTTTATGTATGCTGATGCGCGAAACATAACCAAACATATGACTGTCAAATTTTCACTACAAAAAAACTGATGTTTCGAAACATTTTTTTTTACCGGTGAACAACTTACTTAGCTTAATCAGACAAAAACTTAAATATATACACAGAAAAAAATAACAAGTAGAAAAGTTAAATTCGACTTGGCCGAATCTAGGAATACCCTCCACAGTGCCCATTTTAAGTGATAGTATATTTTCTAACGTGAAAAAATAACAGTTATGATTAGAAATATTTTATTTTGTGTAAATTTTTTTTTTAATTTAAAAAAAACTTATTTTTTTTCTTGAGTGTAAAATTTTTTTTTAATGTAAAATTTTTTTAGAATTTTACAAAAAAATTAGTAAATTTTTTTTTAGTAATTTTTGAAAAAAAAAATTATTTTTTTTTGAGTGTAAATTTTTTTTTGAATTTTACATTAAAAAAAAAATTACTAATTTTTTTTTGAGTGTAAAATTTTTTTTGACTGTAACATTTTTTTCGAGTGTATTTTTTTTTTGTTTTGGTATAAAAATATTTTTGAGTGACAAAAATACGTTTTAAAATATTTTTGTGACTTACCAATGGTTGTAAAACAGGTTTAACGCGTTTTCACCACGTGTATTTAAGGTGAAGCTAATCTGATATTCACGGTTTTGCTAATAACTTTTGAACCACTGGACCGATTTGGGTGAAATTCAATACAAACTAGGCTGGAGGAACGAAAAATATATATGCCAAGCTTCAGCATTCTCAGAATTGATTTTCCAAAGTTATAGTGCTTTTTATCTCATAAATTCACGAAAAACCCTTGCCGAAATTCAGTCTTTTGCTCATAACTTTTGAACCACTGGACCGATTTCGCTGGATTGCAATACCAACCTGACCAGGTAAACGGATGGACGGACGGACATCGCTAGATCGTCTTAAAATCGATCGAGGATCATGAATATATATACTTTATGGGGTCCTAGACCAATATTTCGAGGTGTTACAAACGGAATGACAAACTTATATATACCCTCCATCACTAGAGTGGAGGGTATAACAAGGAACATTTTTTAATTAAAAGTTTTAATAGAATTCAAAATTTGATATAATTAAAATGTTTAATTGTTTTGTATGTAAACATCTCTGATTTTTTTGCATGCTTCTTCTTACACATGCAATACAAAACAGAAAAAGTGAAAATATAGTTTTATAAGATTAAATTAATGAAAATGCGTTTTTAATAAATTTATATTTGAATCGGTATTAATTTTGTTATTTAAAAAGAACGAGAACAATTGAAATTGAATAAATAAATGAAAAAAGTGAATATTAGTATAAAAATAAAACAAAGAAGCTCCACAAGAAGATCTTGGTAAGCGGCAAACAACAACGGAGGAAAATGACACAAAAATCTAATCAAACACATTTTTGATGCTTTAAATATTTATTTATTTATTATATTTAATAAGTTTTTATTTTGTTAATAATAAACACATTTTTGATTTTAATTCATATTTGTTTTTTTTTTAAGTGGGCGTAATTTTGTACTGATTTTGAGCAATAATTTTTATTAATTTGTTTAATACTATTAATTACTTTTTTAATTATTTTCAGTTTTAAATTTTTATTAAATTTTTTAATTACTATTATCATTTTTTTAATTAGAGCAAATCTACACCCAAAAAATTTTGTAGTTGATTACAACTTAAATATCAACTATTTTGTAGGTGAATTACCACCAACTACAATTTAGTTGATTTTCTTATGTTGCTGATAACTAAAAATAAACCAAAATATAAAAATCAACTACATAAGTCGTTACTATTACCAATATTTAGTTGATTTCAACTTATATTTGACATATTTTAAAAAAATAGCTGAAAATAACTACTTAAACAGTTGAAAACAACATAAAATAGCTAAATCTAACGAACAAATTATTTTTTAAACTTTAACTACTTTTTTAGTTAATGATAATTATTAAATTGTTGAACTAAAGTTTCTTGCTAATTAGAATAAGGTAAATATATTTGATTTTATTAAAAAAATTTGGAAGTTTTCACAGATTTTATTTAAGTTAATCAAAAGTCTTATTACAGTAATTCTGTATTTGAGAGTTTTTCTATTGAAAAAAAATCGAATGCATTCACTTGCGAATGCAATTGATTTTCTTTTCATTCAATTTGAAAAATCGAATGGCTTATTCATTCACGTAAAAAATAAAAAGGGTGAATTTAAACAAAATTAGGTTATAAAATACCTAAGGAAAGTGTGTACTAGGATGGCTCGTTTTTGGGCTTTTCTCTCGGATCAAATTCTAATACCCGCCAAAAGTGTCGGTCCCCTAAGGGTAACTCACATGCAAAATATCACTCCGATCGGAGTTTATCTTCTGTCTCCACTTTGAGCCTCAAAATTAGGGTTTTCGCTAAAAAGGACTTAAAAAAAAAAAAATAAAAAAAATTTAAGGTTTTTTATTAAAATAATTAAAAAATTATTTTTGTATAATATTTGATTGTAAATACTTAAATATGAAATTTAAAGATTTTACGGTATCATTAACCCGTTCAAACTTGATACCAAAAAAATAGCATGATTTTGGGGGCGTTCTCAAAACACCTTTTTTCAAAATTTGAAAATTTTATTTAAAAAAAAAATTTAAATATACCATTTTTTCTTTCTGAATTCATTAAGAACACCTTGGAGAAGAAAAATGTGAAATATGGCGGATATCCGTCGAGCCACTTTTCGGGAATCACGGGGGGAAGTTAGCGGATTTCAAGGAAATGTTGGTTTTATCAATAATTTGGATTAATAAAATCTTATAAATTTCATTTTTGTGCAAATTAACGGTTTTTTGGTGTCGTGGCATTCTATTATATAACTTTAAGTCTGTCATGAAATCTTACAGATCTAGGACGTCTTAAACCCACATTGGCTGGGGGTCAAAAATGACCCCCGCGGAAAATTTGAAGTTTAGAGCTAAATTTTTGTGCTATAAACAAGTATAAAACGGTTTTTGTGTTTGTTACCCCAACTATTATTTCGTATTATTATATTATCTTTAAAAAAATCATTAACCCTTCTTGGTAGGGGGTCAAAAATGACCCATTCAATAAAAAATATATATTTTGTTGATATAAAAAAATTCAAGCACTATGCCTAAAAGTTTTTGTCGGGGTCATTTTTGACCCCTGGCCAATGTGGGTTAAAGATACCTTAAATATGAGAGATTTAAGGACGGATATAAAGTTATCTAATATATTGCCACAAATTAATTTCATATGAAAAAATATATACTTTTTATTGAATGGGTCATTTTTGACCCCCTACCAAGTTGGGTTAACGATTTTTTTAAAGATAATATATTAATACGAAATAATAGTTGGGGTAAAAAACATAAAAGCCATTTTATACGTTTATAGCACAAGATTTAAGCTCTAAACTTCAAAATTTCCGCGGGGGTCATTTTTGACCCCCAGCCAATGTGGGTTTAAAACGTCCTAGATCTGTAAGATTTTATGACAGACTTAAAGTTATATAATAGAATGCCACGACACTAAAAAACCGTTAATTTGCACAAAAATTAAGTTTATAAGATTTTATTAATCCAAATTATTGATAAAACCAACATTTCCTTGAAATCCGCTAACATCCCCCCGCGATTCCCGAAAAGAGGCTCGACGGATATCCGCCATATTTCACATTTTTCTTCTCCAAGGTGTTCTTAATGAATTTCAGAAAGAAAAAATGGTATATTTAAATTTTTTTTTAAATAAAATTTTCAAATTTGAAAAAAGGTGTTTTAAGAAGGCCCCCAAAATCATGCCATTTTTTTGGTATCAAGTTTGAACGGGTTAATGATACCGTAAAATCTTTAAATTTCATAATTAAGTATTTACGATCAAATATTATACAAAAATATTTTTTTTAATTATTTTATAAAAAAACTTAAATTTTTTTTTTTTTTTTTAAAAAGTCCTTTTTTGCAAAAACCCCAATTTTGAGGCTCAAAGTGGAGACAGAAGATAAACTCCGATCGGAGTGATATTTTGCATGTGAGTTACCCTTAAGGGGCCGACACTTTTGGCGGGTATTAGAATTTGATCCGAGAGAAAAGCCCAAAAACGAGCCACCCTAGTGTGTACCAGACCACTACCCAAGTTAAAAGCATAAAATACTCAATTCCCTTAGGAAAACGTTTATGAAAAAAAAACAAGGAATATATAAGCAATAAACCTTACACTCAAAAAATTATGTTAGTAAAATCAACTGAAAATGTCAGTTAAAATAACTACATTGTAAGTTGTTTTGGGGTCAACTACTTTTTCAGTTAAATCAACTAACAATGTTAGTTATTTTAACTGACAAAAAACAACTGACTTATGTAGTAAAAACTACTTACATTTGTAGTTAAAACAACTAAAATGTAGTAAAAATAAAATAATCAATGGCCTCTGTTCTGTCTTTCACAACTTTTCAATTCACATGAAAATTTCCGAATCACATGAAATCAAGTTTAGTGTTTTGTTGATCACGGTTTCATTCAAAGTTGAAATCGAATATTTAAAATTTAAAAAATTATAAGGAAAAAATTTCATTCGTTTTACTTTCACCAAATTTTATTTATGTGAAACAAAACGAAAAAGAAATTCGGATGTGAAATCTAGAACACCAAAAAAATTCGGAAATTATCATTTTCACATTTTTTATGTGAATTACTTTTTTTAGAACAGCGGCCAATATATAAATTTTTTTTTCAAAAAATGATTATTTTTTTGATTTTTTGGAAAAAAACTTTGAAAATTTTTCAGAGATAAAAAAATAAAATTAACTACTTTAAATAACTGTTACTACATCACAGTACTTTTTTGTTAGTTGTTCAAAAAAACGACTTAAAATAACTAACAGAAATAGTTGTTTGATATTTTTTATACAAAAACAACTGACTTTGTAGTTGAAAACAACTAACTACTGTAAAATATACAAATAACTAACATGTAGTAACTTACATAATTTTCTGAGTGTAGGTAATATTGCCGTTTACGGAAACGGAAAATTAAGCAAAAAATACAAACAAATTACCCAAATGATTTAATTCAAATAACCATTTATAAATGATTACTTTTGACTAGAAAAGTGCTTATAATTTTTTGGTTTTTCTATAAAAAGAAAGACGCCTTTATATTTTTAATTAACTTTATTTATTTAAGTTATAAAATATATTACATATTATTTTAAAATTATAAAATACTAGCAGGCCCGCCCGGAACTTCGCCCCCGGTAATATTAAAAACCTGATTAAAGAAGGATCAGGATAAGAGTCTCCATTTCTAAAATTCTCCCCTACATAATTTTTATTTAAGTTAATTTTTATCGTTGAAGTCTTTTATAAAAACTATTTAGAATAAACAATAAAATATAAACAGCCCGTTTAGCTTGGAAACATGTTCGTTTCGGTAAATAATGTTCTTGAAAATTTTCGAGCCCTTATATCGTAATTATTGAAACCATTTCATTCCCCGTTTCACTCCATTTAGTTCCCCGTTCTATTCCATTTCGTTTCCTTTTCTATTCATTTGTTCCCCATTTTATTCCATTTTGTTCTGAATTCCAATTCATTTCGATAAATATAGGCTTCATTCTTTAAAAAAAAAATAAAAGTTCCGCATTAAAATAGTTTACCCTTATCCCTATTAAAATCTAAATTTCCAGAATGATTTTTTGGGCTAGAGAATCCAACATTTCAAGTTACTATGACCAAATTTTCAGGAGAAAGAAAAAGTTTCAAAGTTCACTACTTTGCACGTATTTGACCCAGTACAATAGGATTTTCCAAAAAGGACATTTTTCAGAATGTTTTAAAGTTTGATTAGTTTGGTAGATTTTAAAATTTTACGTCTTTTGACCTAAAGTGATCTTTAAAATGGGTGTGGTCAATGAAACCTACCCTAACTCACCCTGAAAGAAAATTATAAATATTAATGAAAACATTTTTGAAATCGCATAATAAGTTTCGTATATTTAAAAATTTTACGTAGATGAACCGAAGCCTATGTCTAACCTGATGGACCATTCTTAATATTGTAGAAAACATTTTTTAAATGAGTAGTTTCGGATATTTTGAAATTTTACGTTTTTTGGGCAAAGGTGGGCCACAAAGGTGTGGTCGATGAGAGCTAACCCATGTCCACCCTGAAGCACCATTCTTAATATATGTGTATTGGTAATAACATTTTTTAAATCGGATGAGTAGTTTGATCATATTGAAATTTTACGTTTTTCTTGCCAAATGTGGGCGTAGAAATGGGCGTTGTAAATAAAACCTAGAATATTTCCACTCTGAAGGACCAAGTATTGGTGAAAAAATTTCGGATGAACATTTTTGGAGATTTTTAAATTTTAGTTTTTTTTGCCAAAAAGTGGGCGTATAAGTGGGCGTGGTAGATAAATCCTAGCTTATGTCCACCCTGGAGGAACACTCGAAATATTGGTGAAAACATTTTTGAAATCGGATGAGTAGTTTCATAGATATTTAATTTTTAAGTTTTTTTACCAAAAGTGGGCGTAGATGTGGGCGTGGTCGATGAAACCCAGCATATGTCCACCATGAAGGACCATTCCAAGTATGTATTGTTAAAAAAAAATTTTGAAATCGGTTCAGCAGTTTTTGAGATTTTCCAATTTTACGTTTTTTGGCCAAAAGTGGGCGTAGAAGTGGGCGTGGTCGATGAAACCTAGCCTATGTCCATCCTGGAGGAACACTTTAAATATTGCTGAAAACATTTTTGAAATCGGATAAGTGGTTCCGAAGATTACCCTCTACAAACAAACAAAAAAACATACACACAAACATTACCTCTTTATAATATTATTATATATATATATATATAAATATATAAATATATAAATATAAGTATATAAGTATAAGTATACACCCAAAAAATTTCCCAGTTACTACACTCAGAAAATTATGTAAGTTACTACATGTTAGTTATTTGTATATTTTACAGTAGTTAGTTGTTTTCAACTACAAAGTCAGTTGTTTTTGTATGAAAAATATCAAACAACTATTTCTGTTAGTTATTTTAAGTCGTTTTTTTGAACAACTAACAAAAAAGTACTGTGATGTAGTAACAGTTATTTAAAGTAGTTAATTTTATTTATTTTATCTCTGAAAAGTTTTAAAGTTTTTTTCCAAAAAAAAAAAAATTCGTAATTTTTATTTTTCACAACTTTTTTTTTTTTTAAAAAAACTTGGAAAAAATTTGGTCTTCAATTTTTTTTTCTGAAAAATATTTTGAAAAAAAAAAAAGTTATATATTGATTTTTTTATTTTTACTACATTTTAGTTGTTTTGACTACAAATGTAAGTAGTTTTTACTACATAAGTCAGTTGTTTTTTGTCAGTTAAAATAACTAACATTGTTAGTTGATTTAACTGAAAAAGTAGTTGACCCCAAAACAACTTACAAAGTAGTTATTTTAACTGACATTTTCAGTTGATTTTACTAACATAATTTTTTAAGTGTAGCTACTAAGAATTTAACTAAATCCCAGTTGAAATACACCTAACTGAGCCCCAGTTGTTTTCACTCGGTTGATTGTAACTAATTTTATAAACAATTTTGAATTTAACTGAATTTCCAGTTAAAGGCAACAGCATATTAATTAAATTTGTGAAATCGTTGAAAATAGTTGGTAATAACTGGTCAATAAATAAAAATTGTCAATGCGATATATTTTTTTTTTTTTTTTTAATTTTAACATTAAAGAAAAGATTTTTATTTTTAGCACAATTTTATTTTAAGATTTTATTTAAATTCATTACACTTCACCAACCAAAAACAACCACCAACTGAACACATATGTATGTATATCACATTTTCAGGACACCAAATTCTCGACTTCTTAACTCCTTTACAGGCTGCAATCATATTTCCATTCATTCTCCATCTGAAAAAATATTATTAGTTATTTTTTTATTAAAGGAAGACACAAATTATATATTTTGTTTCTGGTTCACCGTTCGTTTTTGCGTGTATGTTTATGTTTGTACTTCTACCATTTTATAATTAAAATGGCGTCTTCACATATTTTGAGACTTTTCACATTGTTTTTGTGAAAAATTCCTAAGTTTATTGGTAATATAGTGCTGCTTGACAATAGACAAAAAGTGAAAGGTATATTGCATAAAATGCAAATTATTCTAAAAAGCTTTAGATTTTTTACCTAAGGTTTGCATTATGTAATTTACACATTATCTAGATAAATTTTAACAAGCCGCGTGTGTATTCCTTAAACTCCAAAAAAAAAAAAAGTTACCAAGTTCGATTGGATATTTTTACACACGTCTTTTTTTTGTGTGTTCATTGCATAAAAAGCTTAAAAAACTTACCAAGATAGAGCAAAACGGAGTCAATTTGTTGTCCATAGTATCGCCAACACTCTTCACACTTTTTGTCGTGTAGGCAGTTAATATGTTCATTTTTTAAATTTTCGGGAACACCAATTTTTTTGGATTCCAAATTAGAGCCCATTAGGGTCATCCTATGTAAAGAGAGTCAGCGATAATATGGACCAAAATTTGGCTTCGTTTTGGTGTATCTTTTTAAAAAATCGATTGCATTCGCAGTGGAATGATAAAAAATCGAATGCATTCGATTTTTCTAAATCGAATGAACAAGAAATTGAATGCATTCAATTTTATCCATTCGATCGAATGAATTCCAATGACTGCATTCCATTTTGATTTATGAAATCGAACACTCAAAAAATTATGTTAGTAAAATCAACTGAAAATGTCAGTTAAAATAACTACTTTGTAAGTTGTTTTGGGGTCAACTACTTTTTCAGTTAAATCAACTAACAATGTTAGTTATTTTAACTGACAAAAAACCAGGGGCGTATCCAGGATTTTATTTCGGTGGGGGCCCAACATTTTTTTTCAATTTTGTTTTTTTTGCAAAAAATTTACATAACAGCACATGTTTTAGAATTTTTCTCGATCTTTTCCTTGAACTGAATGTAACACAATCAGATTCTTCATTTTTGTGTGAGTTTAAAACTGTTGGGGAAAAAATTTTTTTTTTTTTTTAAATTTTTGAAAGACTTAAGCCTTTTTTATACCCTCCACTCTAGTGATAGAGGGTATATATAAGTTTGTCATTCCGTTTGTAACACCTCGAAATATTGGTCTAGGACCCCATAAAGTATATATATTTATGATCCTCGATTGATTTTAAGTCGATCTAGCGATGTCCGTCCGTCCGTCCGTCTGTCTGTCTGTCCGTCTGTCCGTCCGTAGAAAACACGCTAACTTTTGAAAGACTTCACAGAGGCTACTGAAGTTTGGCATATATGTTTGTCATTTACCTGGTCAGGTTGGTATTGCAACCCAGCCAAATCGGTCCAGTGGTTCAAAAGTTATGAGCAAAAGAGTAAATTTCGGCAAGGGTGTTTCGCGATTTTACGAGATAAAAAACACGATAACTTTCGAAAGACAATGATGAGACTATTGAAGCTTGGCATGTATCTTTGCCGTTCCTCGGGTCTGTTTGGTATTAAATTTCAGCTCAATCAGTTATAAGCAAAACCCTGAATTTCAGATAAGTTTCATTTAAAATGCCACGTGTTTTAACAAGTTTTAAAAGCATTGGTGGTAACTAAACAATGCCTTTCAATCTAGTTTAATTTTAAAGCAATGCTTTTTAAACTTGTTTAGTTTTAAAAGCATTGGTAACTTAAAAATTACACTCGAAAAAAAATTTACACTCAAAAAAATATTTACACTCAAAAAAATTTTACACTCAAAAAAAAATTTTCACAAAAAAAAATATTTTTTTTACAAAAATGACAATATTTTGTATACATACGTACGTGCATTCACTCAGAAATATTTTTACAGTAAAAAAAACATTACACTCGAAAAAATTTTACACTCTAACAAAAAAATTTGTAATTTTTATTTTTTTTAAAAAAAAATTACAAAAAAGAGTTTTTTACTCAAAATAAAATATTTCTAATCAAAATTGTTAATTTTTTCACGTTAAAAAATGTACTACCTTTAAAAAAAATGTATTGTGGAGGGTATTCATAGATTCGGCAAAGTCGAATTTAACTTTTCTACTTGTTTAAAGTTTGAATTGTATCAGATGCTGATACAAGATTCAGAATCTGAAATTTTTTTAAAGACAAGTCTAAGATTCCATGTCAATTTCCAGTTAAGACAGTTTTTGTTATAGAAAAAGTCTAAATCATATTTCCAATGGAAAACGTTTCTCCGAAAAAGTCACTTTAGAAAATGATTCTATAAACATATTCATAAAATACTTTTCCAAAAGAAAAGACTCCGGTTGTAAAACATTTTCCCATAATCTGAGACATTTCTAGTTTTTCTCAGATTCTGAAAAATTCTACACAAAAAGTTTTAGATTCTGAGAAAATCTTCGCTTTTTCTATAAGAAAAATGATTCACATTCTGAGATCTTTATAAAAAGAAAACAATATAAAAAGTCTAAGGTTCTAAAACATTTTTGCTCAAGAAAAACTCTCGGATCCTGAAAAAATTGTCCTATAGAAAAAGTCTAATTTTTTTTTCCTATTGAAAAAGTTTCTAATTCTTAGATATTTTTCCTATAGAAAGTCTAATAGTCTAATGGAAAAAGTGTCAGATTCTTCGACATGTTTCTTACAGAAAAAGTCTCAGATTCTTCTACATTTTTCCTATAGAAAATGTCTCAGATTCTCAGACATTTTTTCTACAGAAAATTTCTTAGATTCTGAGACATTTTTCCTATCGAAAAAGTCTCAGATGCTTAAACACTTTTCTACAGAACAAGTCTCAGATTCTGAGACATTTTTCCTAAAGAAAAAGTCCCTGATTCTAAAATATTTTTCCCATAGAAAAATACTCAGATTTAGAGACATTATTCATGTAGAAAAAGAGATTTTTACAATAGAAAAAATCTCAGATTTTTAGCATATTTTTCTATACAAAAAGTCTCAGCTTGTGTCTCTGAGATATTTTTCCTATATACAAAATCTACGATTTTGAGATAATTTTCCTTAAGAAAAATTCGTTGATTCTGAAACATTTTTCGTGACATTTGAGACATTTTCCTAGAAATAGAAAGTTCTCAGATTCTAAAACATTTTTCATATAGAAAAGCTTCAGATTCTAAGAATTTTATATAGAAAAAATCTTTGATTTTGAGACATTTTTCAGATTCAGAGACATTATTCCTATAGAAAGTTCTCAGATTCCGAAACATTTTTCATATAGAAAAGCCTCAGATTCTGAAACATTTTTCATATAGAAACCCCTCAGATTCTCACAATTTTTTATACAAAAAGTCTCAGATTCTGAGACATTTTTCCTTAGAAAAAGTCTAAGATTCTGCGAAAAAGGCTAATATTTTAAGGCATTATTCCTATAAAAAAAGTCTTAGATTCTGAGAATTTTTTTTTTAATAAATAGTCTCTATCTGAGAAATTTTTCTAAAAGACAAAGTCGCATTTTAAGATTTGACTACATTTTACTTGAGTTGAGCTGAGGGTGGGTTGTACAAGCCTAAAATAAGTAAATTTTTAGGCAAGTCCATGGCGCTCAGGCTTAAAATAGTCCATTGTACCGAAAATTTACTTATAATTAGGTCCATTTTTTGTGTACATAAAACTTCAGGTTCTAAGATATTTTTTTATTAGAATCTTAAGTTGAAAAATTTCAAATTCTAAGAAAAAATTTTCAGATTTTGAGATTTTTTTAACAGAAAAATTTTGAGTTTCAAAACATTTTTCTTCAAAAAATTTTATATTTTTAAATGTTTTTCTATTTTTTTAAAGAAGATTTTTAACATTGTACTTGTTATTTGATACCAAATCCTGAAATTTGTGAAATCATTTCGGGGGGGGCCCGGGCCCCCGGGCCCCCCCCCCTGTATACGCCACTGCAAAAAACAACTGACTTATTTAGTAAAAACTACTTACATTTGTAGTCAAAACAACTAAAATGTAGTAAAAATAAAATAATCAATATATATTTTTTTTTTTCAAAAAATTTTTCGGAAAAAAAATGAAGACCAAATTTTTTTTAAAAAAAAAAAGTTGTGAAAAATAAAAAAACGAAAATTTATTTTATTTTTTTGGAAAAAAACTTTGAAAATTTTTAAAAAATAAAAAAAGTAAAATTAACTACTTTAAATAACTGTTACTACATCACAGTACTTTTTTGTTAGTTGTTCAAAAAAACGACTTGAAATAACTAACAGAAATAGTTGTTTGATATTTTTCATACAAAAACAACTGACTTTGTAGTTGAAAACAACTAACTACTGTAAAATATACAAACAACTAACATGTAGTAACTTACATAATTTTCTGAGTGAATGCATTCATTGACTATGAAAATAGCCAGTATATTCCGGAAACGGAAGAGAAGAAAAAAATAATTATTATTAGAAAAATAAACAAATAAAAACCAAAGAAGTGCAAAAACGATTTGTTTTTATTTGCTTTATTGATTTTTATGTGGTCTGTGCAACACGATAAAATCAGACGAAAAATAACAACAAAATTGGAACAAATATGATAGAAAAGGTATTCTTTTATTAATTCTCTGTGAAAAAAATATTCAATTGGATTTTTTTCGGTTTCAGATAACTAGAATGACTTCCAGGAAATCCACGAAGAAAATAATTGATCCAGACTAAATGAACACAGAAATAATCAACGGAGAAATCATCAACAGTAAAGACGTAATCAGAGAAGTCATCAAGATTTATAGATTATAAGTTTTAAATGGTTCATATTTTAAGATTTTTTTTATAGAAACATTTGTAAGAAAAAATGTTTCAGAAACTAAAAATCTTCTAAAGAAATCTCAGAATCTAAAAATGTTTTGTAGAAAAAGGTCTTAGAGTCTAATGGCTGTATTCAAAATGAAAAACGAGTGCCTAATATCGAGTGACTATCTTTTTTAGACCAAGTTTCCTACTAGATGCACCATTTCAATCAGTGATATTATTCTTTCATCTTTTATATAATACATACTAAAAAGATTGACTTCCATCGGAAGTCTTACTTCCCCGATTGAAAATTGCGAATAAAAAACGTTAAGACGCCTGATGTTAGGCACTTGTTTTTCATATTGATTGATTGATAATTTTTCTATTGAAAAAATGAATCTGAGAATTTTTCTATACATTTTTTCTTTAGATAAATTCTCAGATTCTGAGACATTCTTTCTATAGAAAAATTCTCAGATTCTGAGACATATTTTTCTATTGAAAAATTCTCAGATTCTGAGACATTTTTTCTATAAAAAAATCAGTGTTGGCTACCGTTACCCTTTCAATACCGTTACCGATTAAAAACCCTTTAATATTGACTACCGTTACCGTTACCAATACCGAAATAAAAAATTTTAAATACCGTTACCGATTAAAAACCATTACCTTTATTCGGATTTTTACCGGTATAATATCGGTTTTGTTTCGGTTGTCTTAATATTACTTTTTTTTAGTTTTTTTGCAGATAAAAATCAAATTAAAATATTTTTAATGTTGGTAAAATAAATAATTTTGTATTCATTGTAAACCGGATTGTCATTTGGTCAAAAACAATGAAAAAGTCTGTCCAACAAATGATCACATTCGCAATTTTCTAAATTATGTGGAAATCGGTCCAACCAATGATCACATTCGCTATTTCCCTAAAAATTTCTGAAGAGAAAAGTGAGTGCCACGACAAACCTGATTCGCTCAAGTTTTGCTGGCGTTTTCATCCACGCAGGTAAGCGTGGAGAGTCGTACAGTCTGAAGAAAAACTCTGTCGGAAAATCCGTAAAACAACTTTCAGTTAGAATTAGAAAGCTTTTACCAGATTTTTCTGCTATAATGAATACTTCTAACTTAATTCTCTGTCATTAAGTTTTAAAAAATAACAGACATTTTTCTGTGTTTTACTGACTCTGTTTGCTTATTTTAAAAAATATTTTTGTTAAAATTTTAGCAGATTATATTGTAATTTTACCAAAAAATTTGTTGGCATTTTTTTTAATTTTTGTTTAATTTAAACGATTAAAACTAAAAATTAATCAAATGTGAAAGAATCAGCTGATTATTTTAATAATTTTACAGTAATTGTCTTGTTTGTAAGAACATTTTCTAGAAAAAAAATGAAAAAAATTTGAAAAGTTTATTGAATGAAAAACTTCGCTTTTTTTACAACAGTTTATAACAAAAATAAGTATTTTTTACTTTAATAAAATATAATTTCGATGTTCAGGCTGTTTATTTCAAATCAGAAGATTTTTCAACTTAAAGCCGCAGATTTATCTGTGGTCTTGACGCTTTTTTCTGCAGACTCTGCTAAAACCATCAGATTTCTTAAATGGCTCAAAGTTCAGATATTACTGCTGATTGGGCAGAGAAATCTTATAAACACGTAAAAAATCAATGATTTATTTGTTGAATTACAATATTCCGTGAATACTTTAATTTAATTCTGTGTTAATTAATTAAAGTATTAAGTACTTCTATATAATTATATGTTGAAATGCACAACATTTTTCAGTTTTTACGTGTTTTTAAAAAATTTGTGACTTTTTAACATGTTGTGTAAATTTTATTCATAATACCGGTACGTACCGGTATCGTTGTTTTGGTAACGTTTAACCGTTACCTAAATAATCAAAAATACCGTTACCTTTACCGTTACCGATATAAAAAATATGTAATACCAATACCGTTACCGTTATTCGTTTCGGTTGCCAACCCTGATTTTGAGACATTTTTTCTATAGAAAAACTCTCAGATTCTGAGACATTTTTTATATAGAAAATTTCTTAGATTCTGAGAAAAAATTTCAGATTCTTAGACATTTTTTCTATAGAAAAATTCTCAGATTCTGAGACATTTTTTCTATAAACAAATTCTCAACTTCTGAGACATTTTTTGTATAGAAAAATTTTCAGATTCTGAGACATTTATTCTATAGAAAAATTTTCAGATTCTGAGACAATTTTTCTATAGAAAAATTCTCAGATTCTGAGACACTTTTTCTATAGAAAAATTCTCAGATTCTGCGACATTTTTTCTATAGAAAATTTCTCAGATTTTAAGAAATTTTTTCTTTAGAAAAATTCTCAGATCCTGACACATTTTTTCTATAGAAAAATTCTTAGATTCTTAGACATTTTTTCTATATAAAAATTCTCATATCCTGAGACATTTTTTCTAAAAAAAAATTCTTAGATTCTGAGACATTTTTTCTACAGAAAAACTCTCAGATTCTGAGAAATTTTTTCTATAGAAAAATTTTCAGATTCTGAGACATTTTTTATATTGAAAAATTCTCACATTCTAAGACATTCTATCTGAGACATCTATAGAAAAAATGTCTGCAATTTTTTTATAGAAAAAATATCTCAGATTCTGAAACATTTTTTCTATAGAAAAATTCTCAGACTCTGAGACATTTTTTTCAATAGAAAAATTCTCAGATTCTAAGACATTTTTTCTATAGAAAAATTCTTAGATTTTGAGACATTTTTTCTATAGAAAAATTCTCAGACTCTGAGACATTTTTTCAGTAGAAAAATTCTCAGATCCTGAGATATTTTTGCTATAGAAAAATTATCAGATTCTGAGACATTTTTTCTATAAAAAAATTCTCAGATTCTGACACATTTTTCTGTAGAAATGTTCTCATATTCTGAATTGTGAGACATTTTTCTATAGAAAAGTTTTCAGATTCTTACACTCAAAAAATTATGTTAGTAAAATCAACTGAAAATGTCAGTTAAAATAACTACTTTGTAAGTTGTTTTGGGGTCAACTACTTTTTCAGTTAAATCAACTAACAATGTTAGTTATTTTAACTGACAAAAACTAACTGACTTATGTAGTAAAAACTACTTACATTTGTAGTCAAAACAACTAAAATGTAGTAAAAATAAAAATTAAACAATCAATATATAATTATTTTTTTTTCAAAAAATTTTTCAAAAAAAAAAAAAATGAAGACCATTTTTTTTTAAGCTGTGAAAAATAAAAAAAAAACAAAAATTTATTTTTATTTTTTTGAAAAAAACTTAAAAAATTTTTCAGAGATAAAAAATCAAATTAACTACTTTAAATAACTGTTACTACATCACAGTACTTTTTTGTTAGTTGTTCAAAAAAACGACTTAAAATAACTAACAGAAATAGTTGTTTGATATTTTTCATACAAAAACAACTGACTTTGTAGTTGAAAACAACTAACTACTGTAAAACATACAAATAACTAACATGTAGTAACTTACATAATTTTCTGAGTGTAGATTTCAGATTTTTTAAAAGAAAAAATGCCCAGAAACTGGGTATTTTCTGTAGAAAAGTCTCAGAATCTGAGAGTTTTCTATTGAAAAAAGGTTTAATAACAGAAAAATTTTCAGATTTTGAGTCCTTTATAAGATTCTGAGACATTTTCTTATTATCAACTGTTCTTTAAAATTTGTAATCATTAATGGGTCAGTCTTAGTGAAATCAATCAAAAACAGTTAAAAATTTTCGTGACCCCCTCCGATTTTGATGAAATTTGGTTTAGTTGTAACACTAAGTGATAAACTAATGCACACTTATTTTCAGCCCTCTAAGAAAACAGTGGGCGAAAACACGGAGGGTCAAAATTTCCCCCAAAATCTCCCAGTCGCGACACTTTGCACCGTAAAAACTTAATATCGTTGGTTCTATTATAGCTAGAAAGCCCATTTTTGGTTTGTTTTGAAGCTCATAATATGCTCTACAAGACCTACCATAACCAAAAAATTTTCGAAAAAAAATAAGGGTTACCCCCCTTATTTTAAGGTCGAGATATACGGAGGAGAAAATGGGGAGGATGGTATCCCCCGATTTTTTTTTTACTTGACAATCTTATAGAGAAAGTCCTAAAGAATATACTCTAAAATTTTTAAGTTGGGACAGCAATGGGATCGCTCAAAATTAAAATTTTTCACAATTTTCCCCAAAATCTCCAAATCGCAACACTCTTTAACCTTAAAAATTTAATATCATAAGTGCTTTTGTAGCTACAGAGCCAATTTTTTTTGTTTTAAAGCTTATAATACGCTCTACAAGACATACCAAAACCAAAAAATTTTCCAAAAAAAGGAATTGGTGCCCCCCTTATTTGAAGGTCGTGGCAAAGGGTGGAGGAAATGGGGGGAAAGTATCCCCCGATTTTTTTTTTACTTGGGATTCTCAAAGTGCAAGTCCTAATGAACATAGTCTACAATTTTTATGTTGGGGCAACAATGGGATCGACCAAAATCAAAATTTTTCAAAATTTTCCCCCAAAATCATCAAATCGCGACATTCTTGCGCCTCCCATTGGAGTCCCATGATAAAAATTTCAGGATATGCTCTCTAGAACTTACTCTTTAGAAAAAAAAACAAGGTAAAAAAAAATTGGGGGATACTATCCCCCGATTTCCCCCACCCCTTGCCACGATCTTATAGTACAAAAGGCACCCCTATTTTTTTTATTTTTCTTTTTGTAATAGTAATATTGTAGGGCATATTAAGAGCTTCAAAATAAACCACAAATGGACTCTGTAGCTACAATACAGTCCACGATATTAAATTTGTAATGGGCAAGAGTGTCGCGATTTGGAGATTTTGGGGGAAATTGTGAAAAATTTTGATTTTGGTCGATCTGATTGTTGTCCCAACATAAAAATTTTAGGATATGTTCATTAGGACTTGCACTTTGAGAATACCAAGTAAAAAAAAATCGGGGGATACTTTTCCCCCATTTCCTCCACCCTTTGCCACGACCTTTAAATAAGGGGAGCACCCTTCCTTTTTTTCTAAAATTTTTTGGTTAAGGTAGGTATTGTAGAGCGTACTATAAGCTTTAAAACAAACAAAAGTGGACTCTGTAGCTACAATAGCACATATGATATTACATTTTTAAGGTTCAAGAGTGTTGCGATTTGTAGATTTTAGGGGAAATTGTGAAAAATTTTGATTTTGAGTGATCCCATTGTTGTCCCAACTTAAAAATTTTAGAATATATTCTTTAGGACTTTCTCTATAAGATTATCAAGTAAAAAAAAAAAATCGGGGGATACCATCCTCCCCATTTTCTCCTCCCTTTATCACGACCTTAAAATAAGGGAGGTAACCCTTATTTTTTTTCGAAAATTTTTTGGTTATGGTAGGTCTTATAGAGCATATTATGAGCTTCAAAACAAACCAAAAATGGGCTTTCTAGCTATAATAGAACCAACGATATTACGTTTTTACGGTGTAAAGTGTCGCGACTGGGAGATTTTGGGGGAAATTTTGACCCTCCGTATTTTCGGCTCCTGTTGACTTAGAGGGCTGAAAATTTGCATTTGTTAGTTTTTTACGTAGTGTAAGAACTTAACCAAATTTCATCAATATCGGAGGGGGTCAAGAATATTCATGATTGATTTCACTAATAATGCCCCTAATAAAATTAAACTAATTAAAAATAAGAAACTTTTCGTAGTTTTTATTTAAATTTTAAAAGGAAATGGTGTAAAAATGCCATTACTAATACAAGGCAATACTACCAAATTATTTACGTAATATCACCTATTTATCAATGCTATTTTACCTAAAAAGCTAAGGTATATTTCTATCAACCATAATAAATTTTCGAACATAGGAATTACCTTAGCTTTTAAGTAACATTACCTTTTAACTTAGCAAATGCGAGTAATCAAAAGTAACAACAATTTACAACACTAATGGCTGCTCTTTTCTACTCTTGATTCCATTATTAAGATCACTCCATAAACTTTTGAGCTTAGTAATATGCAAGGATAAGTCTTGGTTCGGAGACCAGTTAAAGGAAAAAGAAATCGGTACATACATATCCAGGGCCGGATTAGCCATGTCGGGGCCCCTAGGCAATGCATGTCTCGGGGCCCCTTCAGACTTTTTATAATTCCAAAAAATAAAAAAAATACAAATTTTCCAAGCACAATGTAAATTTTTTCTAAATTACGCTGTTTTTATACCCTCCACTCTAGTGATAGAGGGTATATATAAATTTGTCATTCCGTTTGTAACACATCGAAATATTGGTCTAGGACCCCATAAAGTATATATATTCATGATCCTCGATCGATTTTATGTCGATCTAGCGATGTCCGTCCGTCTGTCCGTAGAAAACACGCTAACTTTTGAAAGACTTCACAGAGGCTACTGAAGTTTGGAAAATATGTTGGTCGTTTACCAGGTCAGGTTGGTATTGCAATCCAGCCAAATCGGTCCAGTGGTTCAAAAGTTATGAGCAAAAGAGTAAATTTCGGAAAGGGGTTTTCGCAAATTTACGAGATAAAAAACACGATAACTTTCGAAAAACAATAATGAGACTGCTGGAAAGTGGCATATATCTTTGCCGTTCCTCGGTTCTGTTTGGAATTGAATTTCAGCTCAATCGGTCAAGTGGTTCAAAAGTTATAAGCAAAACCCCGAATTTCAGATTTTTTCCATCTTAAATGCCACGTGGTAAACAAGTTTTAAAAGTATTGGTGGTAACTAAGCAAGGCTTTTCATTTTTGTTTTTTAGTTTTAAAGCAATGCTTTTTAAACTTGTTTAGTTTTAAAAACATTAGTAACTTAAAAATTACACTCGAAAAAAATTTTACAATCGAAAAAAATTTTACACTCAAAAAAAATTTTACACTAAAAAAAAAATTTAGTTTTTTTTTTACAAAAATGACAATATTTTGTGTACATACGTACGTGCATTCACTCAGAAATATTTTTACAGTACAAAAAACATTACACTCGAGAAAAAGTTTTACACTCGAAAAAAATAGTAATTTTTCTTTTAAATGACAAAAAAAGAGTTTTTACTCAAAATAAAATATTTCTAATCAAAATTGTTAATTTTTTCACGTTAAAATGTACTATCCTTTAAAAAAGGCATTGTGGAGGGTATTCATAGATTCGGCAAAGTCGAATTTAACTTTTCTACTTGTTTGTGAATAGTTTACCCCTTTCTGGAATTCTCTTTTGCCTTTTTGACCTTCTTAGAAGTAATGTTTCATTTCCTGAAAGCCTTTTTTAAGAAAAAGTATTTTAAAAAATTGCTTCTAAGAAGGTCAAAAAAGGGGTGAAATGGCAACAGTGTTCGATTCCCACCAGAGGCCTTGATCTGTTATGCTACCACGACACGAAGGTCATTTGTACCACTTTTCGGTTAAACCAATAAATAAAATAAAATAAAATAAAATAAAATAAAATAAAAACAAGTAAAAAAGTTAAATTCGGCCTTGCCGAATGTAGTGATACCCTCCACAATTTCAAAAAGATTATTGCAAAAAACTTTAGTTAAAATTAAATAACTTAAAAAAAAAAATTAAAAAAAAAAAATCCGCGAAAAAAAATTTTGGTAAAAAAAAAATCCGCGATTTTTTTCTTTTTTTGTCAAAAAATATGTTCGTACTTGTTTAAATACCATTTGGTGCTCAATTATGTTCACATATGTCAACCAGAAGCCGAATTAAAGCATTTTGTATTTTTAGGTTATGTTGAATGTACTGAAATTTTTGAGGTGTGCTTACATTTTCGTTCATAACTTTTGAACCGCTGAACCGATATCGCTCAAATGCAATACCAAACTTCTCGGGAGAACTTCCAATAAATATGTTAAGTTATCTCTGTGCAATATTTTGTCCGATAGAGCATTTTCCACAGACAGACGGACATCGCTAGAATGTCTTAAAATCGATCGGGCATCATGAATATATATACTTTATAGGGTCCCAGACCGATATTTCGATGAGTTACAAACAGAATGACAAACTTATATATACCCTCTATCACTAAGTGGAGGGTATAAAAATAAAATAAATTAAAATAAAATTAAAATAAAATAAAATAACATAAAATAAAATAAAACAAAATAATGTAATATAAAATTAAATAAAATAAAAAAAAATAATATAATATAATATAATATAAAATAAGATCAAATAAAATAAAAAGGGGACCCTAGCTTTTCTTCTTTGAAAATTGTACCAACAAAATTCTCATCGCTGTAAAAAGAATAATTGTTAGCATTTCCCTATTTATTCTTCCATGTTTACACTGGTATTTTTGACAAAGTAATAATTTTCAGTCAAAGAAATACGTGGGCGTATTTTTTACCAAGTAATAATAATAAAAAAAAGCCAGGAGCCCCATGGTCCCTTAATAATTTTGAGTCAAAGAAATACGTGAGCGCATTTTTTTACCAAGTAATAATTAAATAAAAGCTAGGGGCCCATAGCTGTTCTTCTGTGAAAATTGTACCAACAAAATACTTATCGATGTGAAAAGAATAATTGTTAGCATTTCACTATTTATTCTTCCATGTTTACACTGGTATTTTTTTCCAAGTAATAATTTTCCGTCAAAGAAATACGTAGGCGCGTTTTTTTAACAAGTAATAATTAAAACAAAAAAAAAAGGCTAGCGGCCCCGTTGGCCCCTAATAATTTTCAGTCAAAGAAATACGTAGGCGCATTTTTTACCAAGTAATAATTAAAAAAAAGATAGAGGCCCCTAGCTTTTCTTCTTTGAAAATTGTAACAACAAAATACTTATCGCTGTGAAAAGAATAATTGTTAGTATTTTCCTATTTATCGTAATTTCAACAAGCAGATAACTATCAGTGCATAGATATCTACCGTGTAAGTAAAATTTCGTAAATATAACTTTTAGGTAACTATAAGTTTCAATTTTAATTTACCGGCCAGGTAAAGATATCTATTAGGTACAGACAGAAAAATGAGATTCAATCACTAAAATGATTATATCAATTACTTTTTTAATTGATTTTGCACCTATCACGAAAGTGATAGTATGAATTACTAAAATTTGTAAAAGTTTAATAAGGAAAAAGTGCATATATTTTCAATTAAAAAAGTGATTAAAATTTTTCAAAAAAGTAATTAAAAAAATGATTGTATCAATTACATAAAATAATAAAATTTATAGCTTAAAAATGTCCCACTTTATAAATAAAAACAAATATGGATAAAAAAATAGGAATTTATTGTTTATTATTAACAGAACAAAATCAGAACATATAAAATAAAATGGCACTGAACATTAACACAATAAGTTAGCCTCTTCAATTAATTGTTTAAATTATGTAAAAGCCGGCTAAAAGGTAAACAGCCATCACAGACACGCTTATAGATGAAACAATTTTATATGGACTAAACTTAAGATGTTGTTTTAATGCGGTTTCCACGGGCTGAGCTGGAGTCTCTTCGGTATATTTGCAATTGCCCTTACACTAAGTAGCCAAACGTCCCTCTCTATGACGTTCCAAGATATCTTTGCGGTCCTTGTCTTATTGGAAATTTATAATCCAGCATTTGTAGGGATAGATACAAACGTAATTGACATTTCCACTTTGGATCTTTTTAGTTTTGTAGCATTTTTGTAAGCGAGTAGGTAACGAGTCACTTTAGGGTTACTGGTAGGTTATTGAAGGTGTAACTAGTAACTAGCTGCCACCATCTATTTTAAAGCGAAATCCTCCTTACTTGGTAATAAAAGTTTTTACCCGAATATCATAATTCCGCAATAATCACTATTTTCTTTGTATTTTTATTATTTTTCAATATTTTTCTTTATCTTGTGCTTGTGTTAATTTCAACAAGCGTCAGTGGTGTTCACTTGCGACTAAGCAAAAATCGTGATTTGACTTAAATAAAAACGTCTAAAAATTTTAATATATTAAGTAATATTACGCTATTTTTATCTTTTATTTTTTTTTTGTTGTAAACAAATTTTGTTACTCACTTTAAGTGAATTTGGTACTACACCTTTTCCAATTGAAATTCAGAAAAGATCAATTGTAATTCAGAAATCACAATTGAAATTCAGAAATCCCAATTGAAATTCAGAATAGCACAATTGAAATTCAGAAATCATAATTGAAATTCAGAAAAGCCCAATTGAAATTCAGAAATCACAATTGAAATTCAGAAAAGCCCAATTGAAATTCAGAAATCACAATTGAAATTCAGAAAAGCACAATTGAAATTCAGAAAAGATCAATTGAAATTCAGAAAAGCCCAATTGAAATTCAGAAAAGCACAATTGAAATTCAGAAAAGCCCAATTGAAATTCAGAAAAGCACAATTGAAATTCAGAAAACCCCAATTGAAATTCAGAAAAGCACAATTGAAATTCAGAAAAGCACAATTGAAATTCAGAAATCGTAATTGAAATTCAGAAAAGCCCAATTGAAATTCAGAAAAGCACAATTGAAATTCAGAAATGTCCAATTGAAATTCAGAAAAGCATAATTGAAATTCAGAAATCGTAATTGAAATTCAGAAATCGTAATTGAAATTCAGAAAAGCCCAATTGAAATTCAGAAAATCACAATTGAAATTCAGAAAATCACAATTGAAATTCAGAAAAGCCCAATTGAAATTCAGAAAAGCGCAATTGAAATTCAGAAAAGCCCAATTGAAATTCAGAAAAGCACAATTGAAATTCAGAAAAGCACAATTGAAATTCAGAAAAGCCCAATTGAAATTCAGAAAATCACAATTGAAATTCAGAAAAGCACAATTGAAATTCAGAAAATCACAATTGAAATTCAGAATATCCCAATTGAAATTCAGAAAATCACAATTGAAATTCAGAAAAGCCCAATTGAAATTCAGAAAATCACAATTGAAATTCAGAAAAGCCCAATTGAAATTCAGAAATCGTAATTGAAATTCAGAAAAGCCCAATTGAAATTCAGAAAAGCCCAATTGAAATTCAGAAAAGCACAATTGAAATTCAGAAAAGCCCAATTGAAATTCAGAAAAGACCAATTGAAATTCAGAAATCGTAATTGAAATTCAGAAAAGCCCAATTGAAATTCAGAAAATCACAATTGAAATTCAGAAAATCACAATTGAAATTCAGAAAAGCCCAATTGAAATTCAGAAAAGCACAATTGAAATTCAGAAAAGCACAATTGAAATTCAGAAAATCACAATTGAAATTCAGAAAATCACAATTGAAATTCAGAAAAGCCCAATTGAAATTCAGAAAATCACAATTGAAATTCAGAAAAGCCCAATTGAAATTCAGAAATCATAATTGAAATTCAGAAAAGACCAATTGAAATTCAGAAATCACAATTGAAATTCAGAAATCACAATTGAAATTCAGAAAATGTAAACAAACCAATTATGAGTCACCGCTACATAGACACATTAAACAAATGCTGTACAACAATGAGAGTATTTAACTTTATTCTTTTGCTACGTATTGTAGAGAGCAGACAGACAATAATACACTCATAGAATGTTGTAGGTAAAATTTAGTTTAACTGAATTTTTATTATTTTTTGTAAATTAATTAATATAGTGAACAAAAATATTTACTCTACCTTGACAAATGCATTAATGAAAAATTAGTTTTAAAGAAAAATAATAAAAAGTCAGTTTCACTTAATGTTACCTTAAGCATTTTATGAGTGTATTGTCTGTCTGCTCTCTACAATACGTAGCAAGAGAATAAAGTTAGATACTCTCATATACACATTTCTGTACTGCATTTGCATAATGTGTCTATGTTTGTAGTGGTGACTAATAATTGGTTTGTTTACGTTTTCTGAATTTCAATTGTGATTTCTGAATTTCAATTGTGATTTCTGAATTTCAATTGGGCTTTTCTGAATTTCAATTGTGATATTCTGAATTTCAATTGATCTTTTCTGAATTTCAATTGTGTTTTTCTGAATTTCAATTGGGCTTTTCTGAATATCAATTGTGATTTTCTGAATTTCAATTGTGCTTTTCTGAATTTCAATTGTGCTTTTCTGAATTTCAATTGGGCTTTTCTGAATTTCAATTGTGATTTTCTGAATTTCAATTGTGATTTTCTGAATTTCAATTGGGCTTTTCTGAATTTCAATTACGATTTCTGAATTTCAATTGGTCTTTTCTGAATTTCAATTGGGCTTTTCTGAATTTCAATTGTGCTTTTCTGAATTTCAATTGTGCTTTTCTGAATTTCAATTGGGCTTTTCTGAATTTCAATTACGATTTCTGAATTTCAATTGGGCTTTTCTGAATTTCAATTGTGATTTTCTGAATTTCAATTGGGCTTTTCTGAATTTCAATTGTGATTTTCTGAATTTCAATTGGGCTATTCTGAATTTCAATTGTGATTTTCTGAATTTCAATTGTGCTTTTCTGAATTTCAATTGTGATTTTCTGAATTTCAATTGTGATTTTCTGAATTTCAATTGAGCTTTTCTGAATTTCAATTGTGCTTTTCTGAATTTCAATTGGGCTTTTCTGAATTTCAATTGTGATTTTCTGAATTTCAATTGTGATTTTCTGAATTTCAATTGGGCTTTTCTGAATTTCAATTACGATTTCTGAATTTCAATTACGATTTCTGAATTTCAATTATGCTTTTCTGAATTTCAATTGGGCATTTCTGAATTTCAATTGTGTTTTTCTGAATTTCAATTGGGCTTTTCTGAATTTCAATTACGATTTCTGAATTTCAATTGTGATTTTCTGAATTTCAATTGTGCTTTTCTGAATTTCAATTGGGGTTTTCTGAATTTCAATTGTGCTTTTCTGAATTTCAATTGGGCTTTTCTGAATTTCAATTGTGCTTTTCTGAATTTCAATTGGGCTTTTCTGAATTTCAATTGATCTTTTCTGAATTTCAATTGTGCTTTTCTGAATTTCAATTGTGATTTCTGAATTTCAATTGGGCTTTTCTGAATTTCAATTGTGATTTCTGAATTTCAATTGGGCTTTTCTGAATTTCAATTGTGATTTCTGAATTTCAATTGGGCTTTTCTGAATTTCAATTACGATTTCTGAATTTCAATTGTGCTTTTCTGAATTTCAATTGAGATTTCTGAATTACAATTGATCTTTTCTGAATTTCAATTGGAAAAGGTGTAGAATTACGTTTTAAGTATATTTAAGCAAAAATTAAAAATAAACGTAAAATATGTTTGACGATTTTTTTGTTTTTATATGTTGTCGACAGTATTCACAAAAAATTTCTAAATCAATCAAATAATTTAATTATATCAATTAAAAAAATTATTAAAAACAAAATTGAACTTTTTAAAATGTTTAATTAAAATTTTTTTCCCTAAAATTTTTTGTGTGATATTTTTACACCCGTAGTTACCTACTTGTTGAAATTACGAGCATTATTCTTCCATGTTTACACTGGTATTTTTTACCAAGTTATGATTTTCAGTCAAAGAAATACGTGGGCGCATTTTTTACCAAGTAATAATTAAAAAACCGTGCTTTAACAAAAAAAAAACTAGGGGCCCCTAGCTGATGCGGGGCCCCTAGGCAGTTGCCTACTTTGCCTTAAGGGTAATCCGGGCCTGTGCATATCTTAAATAACTGATCCCTTGAGAGGGCTTCATATAGGGATTTCAAGGCTACCCAAGCATCAAAGCAGTGTCTCTATAGATAATCTTCTGATACACATCATCGGATACAGCACTAGTGATCACGGATTTGGCATAACTATTAGCCTTTCAAAAATGACCTACCATTAAGTATACCAATCGACTTAGAATTACTTTTTGAGTCGTTTTTGCAATGTTCGTCCGTCCGTCTATGTTAAATTCTGCGCACGATACAGGTCGCAATTTTGTCTGAAAATTGAAATTTAAGCTTCTTTTGATTCAAGTTAGATGCCTATTGAAATTGAAAAAAAAAAAATCAGTAAATGCTCAAGTAATAAACAATTTAACAATCCGCATAACAAAGCGGAATATAATTTAATATATGTATAATCAAAATGATTAGACGATAGTTGGTGTTTCTTAATATATATACAAAAATTGTAAACTTTAAGACCAGTCCGCAACATAAGTAAAATCATGGAAGAGCATTTGTTCCTCATCAGTCAAGACACGTGGTTCCTTTTGCGGTGTTAATTGCGGTTCTTCAGATGTAAATTCTTCATCAAAATTAGACACATCCTCCAGATAATTCTAAAAAACGTATCGAACACAGCAAAGAATTAAAATGATGTTTTTTTAATGATTTAAGTCTGTGGTTAAACTTACTATAGTAGGTACAAATGGTGGTTTTATTTTACGTAATAATAAATCATCCCAAACCATAGAGCGGAAGAACGCTTGTTTTTTCACATCATCAGCATCGCGTTCTGACGAGCCTAAACGTCGTTCTGGATTTTTGCGCAAAAGCTATAAGATTTGACAACAAAGATGGTTTAAATTAATAAAATATCGTATGATATCGATTAGGATAAGCTATAAATAAACATACTCTACGCATTATTGCTATGGCTTCTAACGATAAGAATCGTGGATAACGAACTTCATCATTAACAATTGAATCGAATACTTCTTCCTCGTCATCACCGGGGAAGGGCGACTAGAGAATGATTTGAATTATTATATTGCATCTGTAATGAAAATAAATGTCGTCTTACCTCGCCCACCAACATTTCAAATATCAACACCCCCAAGCCCCACCAGTCGACAGCTCTTGTATAAGACGTCTCAGTTAAAACTTCGGGAGCTAAGAATTCTGGTGTGCCACAAAAGGTTCCAGTGCGGTCACCGAATCCCATGCCTTCTTTGCATAAACCAAAATCGGCAATTTTTACGTAGCCTAAGAGGAAATAAATTTTAAGAAATATATGTAATGAATTTTTTGTATGAAAAATCGTCGAAAAAGATCTTTGTAACTAAATAACTTAATATTTTGGGGTAAAAAGGACCCAAAAATATGGTCGCATTAATTAGTTATTCCAATTATTGCATGACTGATTGTGAGTAGTAAGTGATTTAAATTTTTTCTTGCATGATTTTAACTAGTCGAAGTAACCTAATTTTAATAAATTAGTACACAGAAAAAAATAAGGAACATTTTTTAATTAAAAGTTTAATAGAATAGAATTAAATTTTTAATAGAATTAAAAATTTGATATAATTAAAATGTTTAATTGTTTTGTATGTAAACATCTCTGATTTTTTTGCATGCTTCTTCTTACACATGCAATACAAAACAGAAAAAGTGAAAATATATTTTTATAAGATTAAATTAATGAAAATGCGTTTTTATCAAATTTATAGTATTTGAATCGGTATTAATTTTGTTATTTAAAAAGAACGAGAACAATTGAAATTGAATAAATAAATGAAAAAAGTGAATATTAGAATAAAAATAAAATAAAGAAGCTCCACAAGAAGATCTTGGTAAACGGCAAACAACAACGGAGGAAAATGACACAAAAATCTAATCAAACATATTTATTTATTATATTTAATAAGTTTTTATTTTGTTAATAATAAACACATTTTTGTTTTTAATTCATATTTTTTAATTCATATTTGTTTTTTTTTTTAAGTGGGCGTAATTTTGTACTTATTTTGAGCAATAATTTTTATTAATTTGTTTAATACTATTAATTACTTTTTTAATTCTTTTCAGTTTTAAATTTTTATTAAATTTTTTAATTACTATTATCATTTTTTTAATTAGAGCAAATCTAATTAACATTTTAATCGATATGAGCAATTTTTAATCAAAACTAATTTTTTATTTTTTTTGTGTGTATCCTACACAGAAAATAATATCGTATATTTTATTTTAATTAAAATTTCAATTGTTTTTTAATTTTCAATTAATATAATTAATTGTTTAATTGAATTTTTAACTTTATTTTAATATACATTTTTATTCTTTTTTAATTTGAAATTACTTAATAAATTTAATTGTTTAATTAAAATTTTAGCTTTACTTATTTTTTTTGTTTTGTTTTCCGTGTGTGCGAGTATGTGGTTTTCGCTTGCATTGTTTTACGCACAAAGCCAAATACATAAGTATAAAAAGATTGTTGAAAGTTTTTTTTGTTTCTCGTATATTTATTTGAATTCCCATTTTGTTTATAGTTTTAAGTATATGTATATGAAAGGTTTATAACCTGAAAATTGTCTTATTGTTAGTGACTTTGTCTTTACGGCATAAATATATTTGGTAAATTTTGAAGAAACATTTTTTTATACTATATTATATAAAAAAAATGTTTTTTTAAATTATTTATTTTTAAAAGAGTTTGTTTTTAATTATTTTTTTTTAATTTATACAATTAAAAAATCTAATTGTTTTCCAAAATTTTTTGAATTAAATTTTTTAATTTATATAATTAAAACTTTATTTCGTTTGTTTATTTTTGGTATGTCCCAAGGACCATTTACTTTGTTTTGAGAAAAACGAAAAAGAAACTTCTCATCAACTTTATTAAAAATCTACACGATAAAAGAAAAAATATAAATTTGTATACGTTTTTGCACAAGATATCAAAAGTTATTATGATTTTAACGAAAAAAAGACTCGGTCGCGTTTTGCTCCACATCACGTTTAAATGAATATTTTCTTAAAAAATTTTAATTTTCTTTCACGTGGGTCAAAGTCAACCTAAGTTTACCTTATTAAATAATCTTTAATTTTTGGCTATAATTAGCAAAGTTGGTGCTGGATATCTTTTAATTCTTACGAAAAATGCATTCCGGATGAAAATAAAGTGCATACACTCAAAATAATAACTCTCTTAAATACTCTGTAAAATGACTGTAATTTCAATTCGACAGATATTTGACAAAGTTATCTGTCGAAATACTTTGTAAAATTGGAGTTACTCGTTAAAAACTCGTAGTTCACAAAAATAAAAAAGTTAATTAACAATTTGGAAGCATTAAAGCGGGCAAATTTAACAAAATTTTAATTTTAATTAATTTAATTTTAATTAATGTTTTTGAAGCATAGAAGTTTTACTCAAAAAATGGATTTAACTAAAACTTTGTAAATTTACAGTTTTTTTGTAAAAGTTTGAACTCATAAAATCCCAGTTGGAAAATGTAAGGACATTTTGAAAGATAGAGATGTCTTGTGGATGTCAGCAGTGACTCTGACATGTCACCGCTCTGTCACTGAGGATAGCTCGAGGACGTTGCCAACTGGGATGCATTTAACTAAAAACTTGTAAATTTACAGATTTTTTTTGGTAAAATTCTTTTCGGTTTTATCAATATTTTACAGATGATTCTGTAAATTTACAGTTTTTTTATCGAAACTCTGTAAGTTTTCTTCGTAAAATAACAAAAAATCTTGCTGGTTGGAAATCTATGGTATCAGCAGAGTATCTCTGTAATTTAACAGAGTGATTATTTTGAGTGTAACAATCATAAAGAATTGATTCCTAATTCCATTTGGCAAATGGTTAATGGGTCATCAAAACACTAAAATACTAAAATAATTATAAAAAATCGAATTTTGAAAAAATCTGCGAAAAAAAATCATTATTTTTTAAGTTTGAAGATGTTTTATCATATTTTTTTATTTAGGAACCGTACCATTTATGCATTTATTAATAAAGTATATTTATTTAAGAGTAAATTACAACGTTGGTTTTTAAAATCAGTTAAAAATTGACTGAGTTATTAAACTTTATATAAAAACAAAATTTTGGAATAAATGCCTGCACAATATTTTTTTTACCATCCAACCATAATATGCGGGGTATACTTACTTTGTCATTCTGTGTGAAACACATCGAAATATCGATCTAGGGTCCCATAAAGTATATATTTTTGATCAGTGATCGATTCTACGACATTCTAGCTTTGTCCGTCTGTCTGACCGTCCGTTTGTCCATCTGTGGAAGACACGAAACTGTCTAAAATAAAAGAGCTAGACTCCTGAAGTTTTGACACGAATATGTGTTATGTTTATAGGACAGTGAAGTTTGTAAATGGGCTAAACCGCTGTTGAACCAAGGGGATTAAACAATGCCATTTTTTTGGTCCGCTTTCCTTTTAGGTTAAACGAAAAATAAAAAAAAAAATATAAAATTTTATTAAGTATTTGAGTGTAAATATTATAATCGTGTCTGTCATGACTTTCACATCCACGTGAAAGTGAAACACTTCCGAATATTTTGGTGTCCTGGGTTTCACTTCCGAATTTTTTTTTTCGTTTTACTTTCGTGTGCAAAAAGCTTACTGAAAGTAATTAGAATGGACTTTTTCCCCTATAAATATTAACTTAAAAATAAAAAACCCATGTTTAATTTATAATTTGATATATATTCTTTTTATTTTCATTAAAAAATCAACATTTTGTTAAGACTAAATATATGTAAAAATTATTTTAAAAACACTCCATAATTTATCGAAATTTTGTTCGGAAGTTGTGCAAAAACAACAACAAAAGTATACAAATTAAAAAAATCACATATTTCAATAACTACACGTTTTCCCGGCTGTGAAATACTTTCAAAAGAAAGAGCACAAAATTTTATATTTTTTAATGCACAACACTTTTAGTTTAACTGACTTAAAATACTTAAAAATTGTAAAAATAAATTAATTATAAAATTTTACAAAATTCAACATGGCGTTGTTTATCTTCGAAAAATTTTCGATAAATGGTGATGCCAATCCATGGTGTTGCCAGTTATTATTACTATTGAAAAGTACTACATTTTACAACTGGGGTTTATTACCATATGTTCATAGAATTATCAAGATGCGAAACATTGTTGAGTTTAAGGTACATAAGAGTAATTTATTCAACTCATATTCGTGAATATATATTATTTAATGAGAAATTCAATGATAAATTGGTGTTAAATATATATTTTTGTTTAAAAATTGTGCAAAACTTTTTTATTGATTTATTTTATTTAATTTTATTTATTTTTAAACAAAAGCCCGTGTTTCGCATCTAGCATATCTTAGTAAAATTTTTCGAACATATAATTAAGAAATATGTGATTTGGAAACACCGAATCTTTTTTTATGTGATTCGAAAATTTTCCCTCTAATTGAAAACGTTCTGAAGTCATGACAGACACGAATATATGAATTTGTAAACATTAATCGCTAGGGGAAGGTGTTCCCAGACAGCATCACCCACAACCCCCCCCCCCCCCCCTTCAAACCCGCGAAACGTCCTTGTAGTTTTTTTATTTTCATTTATCGCAAGGGAAAGGTGTCTCAGGCAGGCCATACATCCGCGCCGCTGAGTTCCTCTTCTCAACAACAGTTTAGAACAAGAGCTTTCGTCAAACTTTAGAGTCCCATTGTCATTTATACGAGATTTGCATTCCACTAAATTATCATGTCTTCTACGAGCGGACGTCCGCACATGACGGACATCTCTTCAATGTCTTAGAATCACTAATCAAAAAAATATATTCTTTATGGGACTCTAGACCGATATTTCGCCATCTCTATAATGTCTTAGAATCGATCACTGATCAAAAAATTATATTCGTTGTGAGACTCTAGACCGATATTTTGATGCGTTTCGAACGGAATGACAAAGTGAATATACCTGTTTATGGAAATTCATACTTTTCACACATACCTTTATTTTTCTTATTTGTTATATATCCTCCATGGTACGCGAATATAAAATCCCACTTCTAAAGCATTTTTTTTTTCAAAGAAAATTAATTGTTTGACATTTATTTTCTACTAGCTGGCCCGGTCCGCGTTGCTGGCCCAAAGATAAGATCAGTGTTATATTTCGTCTCGCTTCAAATATATATCCCTGCACAAATTGTAATGCATTTCTTGGCTTAGAAAAATTTGTAGGCGTGGTTTTTAAGACCCGATAAGGCAGATAATCATCTTCAAATTATATTTTAGAAACTAAAAAAAGTATTACCATATCTACGACTTCGCGAACTGTACAAATTTAAAATTTATTTTGTACCATTAAGAACAACACAAAAATAAATTACGCATATCCTTTGTTTTCACCGTGAGCTATTGTCTTGAGTTCAAACAAACCTTTATAGTTTTCCCGAATTTTTAATTTTTCCGGGACACTTTTCTCATTTATATTTCCTTAAAACCCTAATTAGAACTACAATTATCATAAAAAAATCGGTCCGGTCATTAGTAGACGACATATTTTGACAAAAGTGGGCGTTATAATTTGTGTGGTAAGTTAAACTTGTACATATGTATGTTAACAATCCCCAAAGATTTAAGATCATTTGTACCAAGTTTTAGCGGAATCTATAAAGAATTATTTTTTTTTATTAGATCGAATGGGAGTAAAAATAAGTTTTAGGAATAGCGAAAAAAAAGTGCGCGAGGACAATTTTTCTTTCCAAAGAATTATATGGACTATTACGAACATTTAAAACCAAAAAAATTAGCCAAATCGGTCCTGGCGTTCTCAAGTGTTGCGAATTTTAAAGATATTGAAAAAAGTGGGCTTTAAAGTGGGGGTGGACAATATTTTTTTTTTGTAAAATCCTTAATTGGCCTATAATGATCATTGAGAAAAAATTTTTCCAAATCAGGCCAGTCGATGTATTGAAAAAAGTGGGAGTGGACAGTTTTTATTTTCGTAAAAACCTTAGTTGTACTATCGCGAACGTCAACAAATTCTACTAATAGCCAAATCGGCCCTGCCGTTCTACTATTTGAGATGTATAGAAATAAAAGTTTGCGTGAAAAATTTGTATTTCCGTTTAAACCTAAGTTAGACTATGACGAACATTAAAAAAATGTTTAGTCAAATCGAAGTTTAGAAAAGAAGGCGTAAAAGTGGGCGTGATTAACTTTTTTTTCCGAAAAAACCTAAGACGAACATTAAAAAAAGTAAGACGAACATTTAAAAAAAAAATCATTATCCAAATCGATCAGTTCTCAAGTGAAGCGATTACCAACGAACTACATTTGATTTTTATTAATATTTTATTGTTCGATATTTTATTTGTCTATAGAGCAAATTTTATGTATATCAAAAAAGAGTGGGTTTCACTTTTCTTACCGTAAAAACCTTATTTGAATTTAACCAACTCGGCCCATCCATTCAAAAGTGGGCGTAGAAATGGAAAATTGTTCTTTCAGAAAAACCTTAGTTGGACTATGACGAACATTAAAAACAAAATTAGACAAATTGATCCAGACATTCCATGATTTAAAATATATCGGGAAAAGTGAGCGTAAAAGTAGGCGTGGACAATTTGTCTTTCCTTAAAAATGTTCTGCGGACTATAACCAAATTGGTCTTGCCGTTACAGTTCTTTCAATACATAGAAAAAGGTGGGCGTGGAAAATTTTACTATCCGTAAAAACCTTAGTTGAATTATGAAGAAAATTTTCAGCAAAAATTTGCCAAATTAGGCGTAGTAAATTTCTTTTTTCGTTAAAACCAAAGTTAAAATATAATGAAAATTCATTTAAAAAACTTTAGTCAGATTTTAGATAAATTGAAAAAAGTAGGCGTAAAAGTGGGCGTGGTCAATTTTTCTTTCAGTAAAAACTTAAATTGGATTTTTACGAACATTTAAATAAAAAAACACCCACATCAGTGCAGCCATTTTCCGATTTTAGATAAATCAAGAAAAGTGGGCGTAAAAGTGGGCGGGGTCAATATTTCTTTACGTAAAAACCTAAGTTGGACTATGACAAACATTTCAAAAAAAAAAAATGTCCAAATCGGTCCAGCCGTTCTCAACTGATGCCGTTACCAACGAACGACAATTGATTTTTATTTATATAGATTTTTTAACTAAATAGTTTTTTGATTTTTTTTTTTAAATTGAAACAAAATAAAAAGATTTATAAAAAGTATAAATAAATTCATACATAGTATGAACTGAAATTAAAGAAAACAATTCATACTATTTATGTACAGAATTTTTTCTGTGTACATTATTTATAATGAGTACCCATTACCATTAACATTATTTTAAGCCCAAAAGTAACTACTTTTCAGTAATATGTTATAAAAGCACTTCTAAGTAATAATATCTCCTTACACTTGCAGTTTTAAACCTTTACAATTCAATTAACTTAAAAATTACTTAAAAACTTAATAAAAATTACGCAATTTTTAAGTTTTAATAAAAACAAGTAAAATTTAAAATGTTTTAATTAACTAATTATTTTACTGCTTATTGGTAATGGGTTTTTACTCCTTATTAGTAATCCGAGTCAGTAACTACTAATTTATCTCCATACTCTTCACTACTTATTTTTGTCTCACGCCCTTGTTAAAATAATCAGTGTTTCATTCAATAAGTAACTACTGATTAACATCTGATTCGGATTACAAAACCCATTACTAGTAATGCAAATTTTTGCTGGGATGTTATATGTATTTTATGTGGTCCTAGACCGATATTTCGTTGCGTTACACACGGAATGGCAAATTGAGTAGGGCATAATGATCGAAATTAATTCATAATTAAATTTTTATTTAATTTTAATTTGTGAGTTCGTCAACATTTTTGCATGCCATTTGTTTAAAGGCACGAAAAGGCAGCTAGTTTTGATATATCTTTTAGATAATAAGTTTAACTTTAATTCCATTTTATAACTAGATTGGCGGCAAACGGCGCTTACAGTTAAAATCCTAGTCAAAGTTGCGTAGGTTAGCAAAAAAATAATATTATATACTTCAAATGAATAAATTTGAAACCTGCTAACAATATACACAAAGCTCATAACAAAAATAGAATCTGGACAAGTTACCCTTTCCAACATGGTATTACAATCCTAAAAAAAAAAAATTAGAAGTATTAAAAATACGCACTTGAATATGGCATAATTTTATCTCCCCAAATCTTTAAAGTCGAAAGCAGTGTTTTCGGTCGCCATTTTCGAATACTTCTGTTGACATAATAACTATAGTTTCTGAAAATAATTATTGCTTGACATCTTAGCTTTACGATAGATCTTGTTTTATGGTTAATTTCAAACATTTGCAAAAATCATTTATGAGATAGATGCATTCGCCTTATATAATCCACTGTGCGACGCCCTGGTGCACCATCAAAAACCTGGAGAAGAACTATTGATGAAGAGTTGGGTACTGCAAATTACAGTTGGAATGACATATGCCGTGAAGATAATTATAGAGATAGATACATAGAAGTTGTTGAGGCCCTATGCTCCAACGGGAGAGAAGGATGACAGAAGAAGAAGATATTCAACAAGATGATAAAATTCAACATGATGGTAAAAGCAAGTATTTTATCAAAGGCCAATTTAGGGGCTAATTTCGCAAAAATGTCAAAAAATTAAGAAATTCGCTAATTTATGCTACATCCTCTTAATAGAAGTTTCAAATACTCTCTAGAAATATAAAAGAAAGCTCGGAACCGAGAGTTGTATTTTCTTTCGTAAACATTAATGGTTTTAAAATAAAACCAATTCATCCAGATAACGTATGTTTACTCGACAATGAAAATGTAATTAAAGTTACTGAAATTTTAAATAGAAAGCTGTCTTAATACAAATATGATGATATTTTTTTGAAAGGAAATATTTTCATTGAATGTAGCGATTTTTTTAAATTACCACTACCATCAAGAGAAATAGGACTCTACAATGTTAAACAAATTTGATAAAAATAACATTGAAATCAGTATCCACATAGTAGAATCAAAATGTATTCATACTAAATTTGATAATGACACCATTGTCATAACTTTATAACATAATTAAGTGTTAAAATTTAATTAAATTATTAAAAAAAATAAATATTTCAAATAAATAAACCGCCTTTAGTTTGGTAAAAAAAAAGTACTAGCAAAGTACTTAATTCGGTGAAACCAAGTACTTTACTAAAAAGAGCTTGCTATACAAAAAATAAATTGCTTTGCCAGTACTTTTTTTGGTACGGTTGGCAATTTCCGGCTGGGTATGTAAATAAAAATAATATTACGTAAATAAAATTAATTTTGAGAAATATAAAAGTGTAGTATGCGTTACCATCTGTATCTAATAAGAGATTGTCCAACTTCAAATCACGGTAAATTATATTATTTTCATGCAAATACTGTAAACCTAAAATTACACAAGCCGCATAGAAAACGGCACGTGGTTCTGTAAACACATCTGCATGGATGTGCATCATTAAATCTCCACCAGCGGCATATTCCATTACAAAACAAACATGTTGCTAAAAAAAAAACAAATATGTATGTATGTATCACCAGATAACAAAAAAAAATGGGATTTGTTCTGCCAACTGTTGATCAAGTCCCAACTTACCTCTGTTTGAAAACATGCAAACAAATTCACCAAAAATGGATGACGCATGGCGTTAGCCACCTCAAAAATACGTTTCTCACTCAATAGAGATTCAACTTCGTCCCTAGCAATGATTTCTCCTTTCTTTAGGGCTTTAATGGCATAATATTGGTTATTCGCCCTTGATTGACACAATAACACTTTGCCAAAATGACCGCGACCTAATACGCTTAACATATGAAAATTATCCATGGTAAGGATGTCAGAGGCTGGATCAAGATATTTTAGACCTGTGGAAACATTACTTCTTGAGTTTTGTTGATTACTAGAATTTTGCATTTCACATTGGTCGTTATATAATGGCTGTTGTTGGCTTTGAGTTGGTCGGGGAAACAGCGGGCCGGTTACCTCACTGGCTGACACATGGCCACCGTAAATAACAGGCGTTGGAGGTTCCTGTATTATAGGAGATGGTTGCGATTGTTGACTATGTCGTTGTGTTTGTAAATTGTTGCTTAAAGAAACGTTGCTGAATTGTGGTATAACCTGTGATATATAGTAAAAGTGTCATATGTTAGTATTCTACACTAAAAAAAACAAGTGAGAGTGTTAAATTCGGCTGTGCCGAATCTTTTATACCCTCCAAAATGTAAAAAAAAATTAAAACAAAAATTTGTCAGGGGCGTATCTTTTTTTTTTGGGGGGGGGGGTGGTTGATCAGGTCAGTGGGGGACGTTGAGAGCACATTCCCATCGCGATAAATTTACCAAATTTTTCATTTACTTAACAAAAATAAAAAAAAACATGTAAAAAAGTGTATTTTTTTAGAGGTTGGTTTAGTTCTTCAAGGGGGAACTTTTTTCCCCCTGGTCCGATTTGGCCAATTTCCGAACTTAACCTGCCTAGGAACACAAGACATATTTGTACCAAACTTGAGGGATCTAGCTCTTTTATTTTGGACTGCATCGTGTTAACTACAGACGGACGGACGGACAGACAGACGGACGGACGGACGGACGGACGGACGGACGGACGGACGGACGGACGGACATCGCTAGAATGTCTTAGAATCGAGCACTGATCAATAATATATATACTTTATGGTGTCCCCGACCGATATTTCGATGCGTTACATACGGAATGACAAAGTGAGTATACCCCCATACTGTAGTTGGAGGGTATAAAAAAATATTGTAAAACTACCCAGGCAGAAAAATGCAATCGGAATAACGTCAGAATAGAGTTGGCGGAGGGCATTCCAACACCAAAGTGAGATCCTATTTACAAAATTTATGGTGTTACTATAACATTGAAATGATAACGCCAAAAAACAATCGCCTGACTTTTGTTTCCGACGTCATCACAACACCAAAAAATCAAATTTACTGGATTAAAATTACATTGTAATAATAAGTTTATGACCTTAGGATGGTGTTCAAAGACAACACTGGATAACATTATTTCGACATATTTTTGGCGCTATTTTGGGGTTTTTATATTAGAAAATACAGTATATAAAAATAATTTTAAATAAATAGAAATTGTTCAAAATATTTTTTTTAATATCCGGGTTATACAGTCGCAACAAAAATTCTACTTTTCTAAAAATTCGACTGTCAATTTTCGAAAATTTAAAAAAAATAGTTTTTTTTAATCCTCTAGGTCCAAATGCAGAACTTTGAACTTCTTGTAGCATAAAAATGTTGCATTTGTTAAACAAAAACACAAAAAAATCATGTAAAAACATGGTATTTTTCAGAGGTTGGTTAAGTTCTTCAAGAGGGAACTTTTTTCCCCTGGTCTGATTTTACTGATTTACGAACTTAACCTGCCTAGAAACAAAATTTTGGGAGTCTAGCTCTTTTTTTTTTACTGCAGACAGACGGACGGACATCGCTAGAATGTCTTAGAATCGATCACTGATCATAAATATGTAACTTTATGTATCTTTCTAATACAAGAAAGACAATTTCAATCACAATTTTAAGTTGTAATTAAACTCGTTACTCCGCTGTCATTTGAGTCTTTTTGGTATTTTTTTTTTTTGAGAAGATTTTTTTTCATCTGCCACCAAGTGAAAAAACTAAAAAGTCGACATTAAAAGTCCATTTCGTTTTTTTTTATACAAAAAGTCAATTAATCGACTTTTCGACTATAGAACCCTTATTCACCTTGCATATTTCATAATAAAAAAAAATGCAGTGACATTTTTACACAAAAAAAAATATTTTCTATTGTTAAAAAAAAGGTATAAAGAAATAATTAAATAAAATAAAGTCAGAAATTTTGTAAAAGTTTACCATAGTAAACCTTTTCGGATAATTATTATAAACTCTTATGTAACGTTGGTTCTTTTTAAATTCCAATGTTGTAATGGTATTGAATTTTTTGTTTTCAAGGTATTAAATTTTTAAAGTCGTATTTTTGTATATCCAATGTTATAATGGTATTGTATTTTTAGAAGAGTCGTAATTTCTGCCTGGGTAGCTAAAACAAGTGAGAGTGTTAAATTCGGCTGTGCCAAATCTTTTATACCCTTTAACATGTTAAAAAAAAAACAGGAGCGTCTGTTTTTAACATGATAATGTTTTTAGGCTGGGGTCTAATTTTAAAAAAAGTTGCAGGCCGCCTCCTCAGTTTGGCTATATAAGCTAACGATTTAAAAAAAGAAACTGAGAATTACAGTTTTCATTATTTTACAACCAAAAATATTTATATCTTAGAAAATACCCTGCAAACAATAGGGCGATATATCGCCGAAAAGATATTGCGGCGATACGAAAATTTATCATTTCAATAAAAAATCACAGTTTTATTTTTATTATATCGCCGTTTTCTCATACGAACGATATTTTGGCGATAAACAAAAAATATTGAAAATTATTATTTCTTTGTCAATTTAAAATAATTTATTAATCACAACAAGAAATCTTTGAAAGAATATAAATTTGGCCGAAAAACACAAATGTGCTTTCAGAGATAAAAAAAGTTTTAAGTCCTGTTAAAATGACCAAAATATGAATGAAAAAATAATGTCTATTTTCAGCTTCAGGGAACCGATATAGCTGTATCGCCGATTTATCATTTTGGTGACATTCCGCCGATTTATCATTTTGGTGACATTTATCGTATCGGCAATACAACCGGCGAATCGATGTCGTATCGTTTTGTTTGCAGGGTAATTTGAAATTACCAGACACGCTACACCAGTGTTGCCAGTATATTTTTTTGAAAGTACCTACACTTATAAAAAAAAAATCCCTTTTTTCACTACATTCGAAAAAAATTTCCCCTTCAATTTATCCCTACACTAAAATTGGACAAATTTCATTAAAAAAGATTTTTTTTAAGTTTCAGTAATTTGTGATTTTATCTTTACATGTAATATATTAACAGATAGTTGCCCAGCTAAATATTTGGTTGCAAAGAACTGATGTGGAACAACTTGATCTTCCACAGAACCTGTTCTAATTCTGGTGCTACACCAATGTTATTGTATAGAGATTGTCCCGAAGGCAACAGGTGTTTGTATGCAAAAATAGAACATGTTTCTATTATTCGGAATCCTGTTCTAGAACAGATGTTGTCAGAACCGGTTATAAAAAATTTTCATCAAAATTTCAAATCACCACAAAAGCATCAAAATTTGTAAGAAAATACTTCAGTTGTTACTCGACAACATGAGATTTGCTCGAGTAAAAATTCCTACTATAAACAGGGAAAATTTTTTTTAATTTTGAGTAGATTACAGAGTTTATTAAATGAAATTTACCCAATTTATACCACTTGTGTACATCAGATTTTAAGAAAGCATATTCCATTCCCAGCAAAACTTTTCGGAGTCATTCAAAAATAACTAGTTCTAGAAGTACTTCAAAGCTTGTCACGATAGGTTCTCAAAGAGCATCCTGGAACTAGTGATGTCACAACTAGTTCTAGAAGTGATCCAAAAGGGTAATATTTTGATTCCAAAGAGCTTTTTTGGAGTAGTTTGGGAACTAGTGATTTGGAACTAGTCGTACATGACTTCTGCACCACTTCCATGAAACAAATACTGGTTCTCAAATAACATCTTAGAAGCTGTTTCAAAAACTTATAATTTTTTTCAAAAAAGAAAAAAATATATATTTGATTACGCATTTCTCTGTTGCATCTTCTATTTGGAAAAAGTCAAACCGTTTAAAATGTGTACAGAGGGGCTAAAAATATTATAAGTATTGGGTAATTTGTTTGGTATTATTTAGTATTGGGGCATTAGTGCAAATAGGTTTTTATAGATCCATTCAATTACCTTACTACAATCTGCAATAAACTTCTTTATTTACTACAGCTGGAATTTTTTATTACAAAAAGTAAACAAAACTTTCCAATTGTAGCAAAAATAGTAAGCAATTTGCGTAATCCAACTAAGCATATAATTGTATATTTTTTGGTCCCTACAATATTTTTTTTTTCAAAAATCCCTTATTCTCCTTCTAGATAATTTCCAATGGCATTAATGACTAAAAAAAAAAAATACTACTAATTTTGTTCAGTAAAGTGCTGATATTGCGTTATATTTTCAACAAAAAATATTTCAAAAATGTTTTTTTTTTTTGCAAAAAAAAATGTACAAAATGTTCCTAGACTGCTTCCCTAGAACTAGTTCTGATGGTGACAATTTCAAACAAAAATCATGGGTTAAAGAATGGGATAAAGAATTGGTTCTAGAATGACTTAAAGAACCGTTCCATACATGGGTTCCTAGACTACTTTCCTAGTTCTGATGGTGACAATTTCAAACAAAAATCATGACTCTGAGAACGAGATAGAGAACTAGTGCCACAATAGCTTCTTGGAAGTAGTTCCTGTCGTGACAATTTCAAAGAAAAATCATGGGTTAAAGAACTGGTTCTAGAAGTTGTGATGGAACCGTTCCATAGGAGGGGTGATTGTTCCTAGACTACTTCCCTAGAACTAGTTCTGAGGGTGACAATTTCAAACAAAAATCATGACTCTGAGAACGAGATAGAGAACTAGTCGAGCAAAAAAGAAGTACTCCAGCACTAGTTCTGGAAGTCATGCAAGTTTTGCTGGGTTTCGTCGAACTATATTCAATAAATGCCAACTCGAAAAAGCTTACTGTTCAGGAGAGCTAAAAAACTAGTTATTTCGCGTATTATTGCAAAAATAAACAATGTACCTTCCACAAGATGGTTTAAATATTCTAAACAATTTTTACCTATACAAAAATTTTCATATTTTGCACTTGTTTGCATATTTTTCAGAGATGGCATTTATTACTATATCAAAACACAAATATTTTTTAGAGTTGGCATATTTTGTCGGAAAATAAAAATACATTTTTTTTGGAAAAATTTTAAAAATTTTTTTTTTTTTTGGTTTTTGGTTATCCTTAGTACGGTAATTGCAAAAACTGAACAAAAAATTACAAATCTTTGCATATTTTTAAAAGTTACTAGCTCCGAAAGCCTTTTAATCTCAGGGTGGTCAACTTTGGCACTCTGTAACTCACGCTGTATTACAATAGGGTCACTCCAAACCAGCTATTTTGAAAGCTTATATCATTGACTTTATTTGCCCCATTCATAATGTTTCAATCTGATAAATTGATTGAAAGTTACATAAATATAAGCAATTTTTTTTTTGCAAACACTATTTACCGATATTTTTAAAATGGCAATATCTCGAGAACCAGTCATTAGATATCAAAATCTTTACAAGATTCGTGTTTAGCATGGCAAATGCAATAAGATGTGGGGTCTAATTTTTTTTAAAAAAATTTTTGAAAAATTTTTGGAAATTTACAATGGGAGTTGGCATTTATTTCCACCAAAAAAATATGTACTTTGAGTTAGCATAATAACAACAAGTAGAAAAGTTAAATTCGACTTTGCCGAATCTATGAATACCCTCCACAATGCATTTTTTTAAAGCGTAGTACATTTTTTAACGTGAAAAATTAACAATTTTGATTAGAAATATTTTATTTTGAGTAAAAAACTCTTTTTCTGTAATTTTTTTTTTTTTAAAGAAAAATTACTAATTTTTTTTTTGAGTGTAAAATTTTTTTCGAGTGTAATTTTTTTTACTATAAAAATATTTCTTAGTGAATGCACGTACGTACGTACACAAAATATTGTCATTTTTGTAAAAAAACAACTAAATTTTTTTTTGTGTAAATTTTTTTTTGAGTGTAAAATTTTTTTTGAGTGTAAAATTTTTTTTTGAGTGTAAAATTTTGTTCGAGTGTAATTTTTAAGTTACCAATGCTTTTAAAACTAAACCAGTTTAAAAAGCATTGCTTTAAAATTAAACAAGTTTGAAAAGCATTGTTTAGTTACCACCAATGCTTTTAAAACTTGTTAAAACACGTGGCATTTTAGATGAAACTAATCTGAAATTCAGGGTTTTGCATATAACTTTTGAACCACTGTACCGATTGAGCTGAAATTTAATACCAAACAGACCCGTGGAACGGCAAAGATACTTGCCAAGCTTCAGTAGTCTCATTATTGTCTTTCGAAAGTAATCGTGTTTTTTATCTCGTAAATTGGCGAAACACCCTTGCCGAAATTTACTCTTTTGCTCATAACTTTTGAACCACTGGACCGATTTGGCTGGATTGCAATACCAACCTGACCAGGTAAATGACAAACATATATGCCAAACTTCAGTAGCCTCTGTAAAGTCTTTCAAAAGTTAGCGTGTTTTCTACGGACAGACAGACAGACGGACGGACGGACGGACGGACATCGCTAGATCGACTTAAAATCGATCGAGGATCATAAATATATATACTTTATGGGGTCCTAGACCAATATTTCGAGGTGTTACAAACGGAATGACAAACTTATATATACCCTCTATCACTAGAGTGGAGGGTATAAAAATGGATGTAAAACGACAACAAATTATTTTTTTGCTCAGAAATTTTTATGGCAGATAGGTATTACATAGGGGAGCTATTTGCCATCGGAAACTCATTTCCGTCAAATGTGAGTTGGCATATTTTGAATATAGGTTCACGATTTGTTCTTAAACTGAAACTCTCTAAGAAAAATACTGTTTTTAACTAAAATTCAAGGTTTTGGACTACTTTTAGCTATATTCTGAAAAAGTACCTATATTTGATGAAATTTTAAAAATCTGTCCGTTTTCCCCTATGCTACCATTTTGAGAACAAAAATACCTACATTTAGGGATTTTTTTAAAATACACCTGAGCCCCAGTTGATTTGATTCAGTTATTGATAACTAACTTTCAGTTACTGGGAACAAAACTGGAAAACTCGTTAATATCAAGGTAGATTTATATAAGGTAATATTTAAGGGACGTAAATGAAAACAATTTTCTTTCAAAATCATTTTAGTCGGCAAAAACGACTTAAATGTTCAGTGCACACATTAACCAATTTAAAGCCTTTTTAAGACTTTAAAATTTTAGAAAACAACTTAATTATAAAAAAATATTGAAATTCAAACGAAATTCTTTTATTTTCCAAGATAAAAATTAAAAAAAATTATATATTTTTAAGCATAAAAAGTGTAGTGTAAACTCAAGTCATTTATGCCGAACAAAATATTTGTATTTCGTTTTGAAAATTCGTAAATATTATTGTTTTGAAATTAGTCAAAAAACTTACTATGGAGGAAAAGTGAGGTTATTAGATCTTACCTTGTATAAATCTACCTTGGTTAATATTAACTTTTTTTTATTTTTTATTAAATTTTAGAAAAACACAGATATTACTAAAGTCTCATTAGCAGGTGCCCTGCTCTCAGGGCATTGCTTATATGGCAATACCGGAAAAAAAGTTGTCTCAATGGCAGCACCTGCTACACTCAAAAAATTATGTAAGTAAAATTAACTGAAAATGTCAGTTAAAATAACTACTTTGTTAGTTGTTTTGTGGTCAACTACTTTTGTCAGTTAAATCAACTAACAATGTAAGTTATTTTAACTGACAAAAAAACAACTGACTTATGTAGTAAAAACTACTAACATTTGTAGTCAAAACGACTAATATGTAGTAAAAATAAAATAATCAATTTAATATTTTTTTTTTTTTTAATTTTCAAAAAAAGAAATTGAAGACCAAATTTTTTCAAGTTTTTTTTTTTAAGTTGTGAAAAATATAAAAAAACGAAAATTTATTTTTTGGATTTTTTTTTTTTAAATTTTCAGAAAAAAAATTGAGGACAAAATTTTTTCCAAGTTTTTTTTTTTTTTTTAAAGTTGTGAAAAATAAAAAAAACGAAAATTTATTATTATTTTTTGGAAAAAAACTTTGAAAATTTTTCAGAGATAAAAAAAAAATAAAATTAACTACTTTAAATAACTGTTACTACATCATAGTACTTTTTTGTTAGTTATTCAAAAAAACTACTTAAAATAACTAACAGAAATAGTTGTTTGATATTTTTCATACAAAAACAACTGACTTTGTAGTTGAAAACAACTAACTACTGTAAAATATACAAACAACTTACATGTAGTAACTTACATAATTTTCTGAGTGTAATGAGACTTTAGTAGCATACTTAATTTTAAAAACTCTGTAACTAACTTTTGCGGGCAAAATTTTCAAATTTTATTTTATATGTATGATATTGGATAGTTGCTACGAGTATATGGAAAATTACAAGGTTATCTGAGCAGTATTTTCTGATTTATTAGAGCCCTTACTAAGTTTTAGTACACTCAGAAAATTATGTAAGTTACTACATGTAAGTTGTTTGTATATTTTACAGTAGTTAGTAGTTTTCAACAACAAAGTCAGTTATTTTTGTATGAAAAATATCAAATAACTATTTTTGTTAGTTATTTTATGTCGTTTTTTTGAATAACTACCAAAAAAGTACTGTAATGTAGTAACAGTTATTTAATGTAGTTAATTTTATTTTTGATCTCTGAAAAATTTCAAAAGTTTTTTTTTTTTTTAAAAAAAATCGTTTTTTTATTTTTCAAAACTTTAAAAAAAAACTTGGAAAAAATTTGGTCTTCATTTTTTTTCTGAAAATTTTTTTAAAAAAAAAAAAATATATATTGTTTATTTTATTTTTACTACATTTTAGTTGTTTTGACTACAAATGTTAGTAATTTTTACTACACAAGTCAGTTGTTTTTTGTCAGTTAAAATAACTAACATTGTTAGTTGATTTAACTGAAAAAGTAGTTGACCCCAAAACAACTTACAAAGTAGTTATTTTAACTGACATTTTCAGTTGATTTTACTAACATAAATTTTTGAGTGTATTAGCTCAAGAATATTCTTGAGAACTATTAAGACATGCGCCCCCTAGGAGGTAGTAGAAGAAATAAATTTGTCTTATCTCTATAGCTGTGTTTTGCAATCATTTGGATTAGGATTTACCCAAAGGGTGTCCAGTCGTTCCAGGACTCAAATTTGCCCATTCACTAAAATACAAGTAAGCTAATGTGGTAATGCGAATGGTTGCTGTACTGTGTATTTATTAAAATACTTTGTAGTTTTATTTTATCAATTTACCTTATGTTAAATTTCATATTTCATTTTATAATTTTGTCAATTTTATTATTTTTGAATTCATTCGGTTTTCTGTTGCTAAAAGAATTGTTTTGTTTTTAAAATATTTTGAATTGTCGTAATAATTTGTATTTTACGGTTAATAAATTGAATTTTTATATAAAACTAACCGTTTGGCGTTGTAAATTAACATCAGATCCTACACTAACATTCAAGAACATTTGTCAATTATATTTGTTTCTACGCAATTCTAAATACGAAAAACGTGAAAGTATTAGTGATTTTGGTGGAAATACGAGTGTGTATTAGTGAAATTTTGGAAAGCGAATGAATTTATCAAAGCAAACGATGGCAAATGTTCTACCGTATTAGCTTATTTCCAGAGGGTTCATTTACTTTCCCGTGTGAAACGTCTTCTTTAATAGTCTTTGGATTTACCATACAATATGTGTACTTAATAAATATTATTATTATTAAAGATTAGCACACATTTGACTCTCCCTGTTATGGAATGTATTTTATGCAGAGCTTTTGTAATATTCTTATAGCATACTTTAAGGGCGCACAAAAAATATCTCCATCAAATCATGCAGGAAGAAAAAGCTCTTTTGTTTAAAAGTTTCATTATTTGACTTTTTTAGCATTTTTAAAGCATACTCTCCGAAAACGCTAAAAAATTCGGATTGAGAATCAACTTCAAAAAGACAAAACTTATGCGCATTGGTACTCATGTAACAACTCCATTAACAGTACACTCAAAATAATTCTATAGTAAAAGGTTTAGTAAGTGATATTGTACAAAAATCTACTAATTAGTTACTAATTTTAGTATCTTCAAAGTACTAAAATTAGTAATTTATACTGTTCTTGAATAATATTAGTAAAAAATTTTAGTATTGGTTACCAATTCCTGCACTAGGTCCTTTTGGACTAAAATTTAGTTAAATTTTTAGTATTGAATACCTACAGTGACGAGCAAAAGTGTAACAGGGTTCACATTGCTTAGATAATCTGCTCTATATTTTAAATTACACAAGATAAAGTATTGAAGTTTTTTGATAATTTTATTAGTTATTTGATCAGAATTTATAAACATTATCGAAATATGCTGTAAAATTTTTTATAAAAAAAATATAGTAAAAATTCCATAAAAAGGCAAGTGTTACATTATTGCACTCATGATTTTTCTACATAAATCTTTAGGACAACTTTTATATTTCGCGCATATAGACCCGGATTTTGCAATTTTTTTATAAAACTTAATAAATAACATAAAAATAATTCATTTGTTGAAAAGAAATTTTGGGTAAACATTATTTTTAACTCAAAAGTCCGTCCTTTTTACATTTTTTGGGGAACCACGCATATTTATCAAGCTAAGAATTTGCAGAAATTATTTTTTTTGAATGGTGTTTATATCAGGCGATAATAGAGACCATTTATAAAAAATTTCGTAAATGGATTGTTGCTTTTGCAATTAGCAACAAAAAAGTTATTGTGTACTGGGGTTGGGTTTCTGGAGGAATTTAAAATATTTTTGCCGAAATTCGACATTTTTCGGCTGAATAAAGGCCAATTTTGCCTCAAGAAGTGTTTTTTTAATTCAGCCGTAAATAAATCAACAAGTTATATCACCAGTTGATCATAAATTTTGGTAAGAATGGGTTTATGCCATTTAAAACCACTATCACATTTCGTGGTTTTGGACATTTTCCTCGGGGTAGTGCCATAGTGTCAAATTATCGAATCAGAACGCAATCTTTGGAGTTAATTTTTTCAGAAAGAACAAAAATAAATAATGTTTAATAAATAAAAGTCTTTTGCTGCTCTTATCATTGGACGAAATTCACTAATTCAATTTAGGTACCCCAAACAATAATTTTAAATAGGGATTTAATAATAACTACATTCTTTATAACAATATTGTCAATCTACTGATGATTTTAATTGACGATATATTTAAAACCGAATATAGAAAAAACATCATCGGCCAGAATTGGCTCGTATTCATCCGAAAAATGTTGAATATCTGCAAAAATATTTGAAATTCCGCCAAAAACCCAAATTGAGTACCCAATAAAAAAATTGTATTAATTGCAAAATAAACAAACCACTTATGAATTTGATTATAAATGGGCTCTACTATCGCCGGATATAAACGCCATTCCAAAAAAATAATGTCTGTATATTCTAAGCTTGAGTAATACGTGTTGCTCTCCTAAAATCGTTAAAAGGACGGACTTTTGAGTTAAAAAAAATGTTTAGCCAAAATTTCTTTTCAACAAATGAATTATTTTTATGTTATTTATTAAGTTTTATAAAAAAATTGCAAAATCCGGGTCTATATGCGCGAAATATAAAAGTTGTCCTAAAGATTTATGTAGAAAAATCATGAGTGCAATAATGTAACACTTGCCTTTTTATGGAATTTTTACTATATTTTTTTTATAAAAAATTTTACAGCATATTTCGATAATGTTTATAAATTCTGATCAATTAACTAATAAAATTATCAAAAAACTTCAATACTTTATCTTGTGTAGTTTAAAATATAGAGCAGATTATCTAAGCAATGTGAACCCTGTTACACTTTTGCTCGTCACTGTACGTTTTTTTTTGGGCACTGTAATCGAAGATGTAGACACCTTCAACTACCTCGGTTGTAAAATAACCAAAGATGGTGGATCGCAAGCTGATATTAATGATCGTATTAATAAAGCACGTACCGCTTTTCACAAACTACACAAAGTGTGGCGGGCTAGGAACATCTCAAAAAAGACTAAATTACGTATATTCAACTGTAGCGTAAAATCAGTTTTGTTATATGGATTTACTACATGGAGCTACACGAAGCTTACTCTAGGAAAGATCCAAACGTTCATAAATCGATGTTTAAGGCAAATATTAAATATCTTTTGGCCAAATTGGATATCCAATGAAGATCTTTGGCTGCAGGCTGGTTGTTGTCCAATCGAATTCGATATACGAAGACGAAAATGGACTTGGATTGGTCATATTCTTAGAAGACCACAAAACGATATTGCTAGAGAAGCTCTTGATTGGAATCCTCAAGGTCAACGCCGGCAAGGACGACCTCGCAACACATGGATACGTTGCACAAGAAAGGAACTTGAATCAGCACAAACAACTTGGAATCAAATCAAACTACTTGCAAGAGACAGAAATAGTTGGAGAGAATTCGTTAACGCCCTATGTTCCTCGTGAACATTATATTTAAGTATATACTTGTTATATTAAGGTATAAGTACTATACATATTTAAATAAATAAAGGACATATATAAATATGGGTGAAATCAAAAAATGTCAATCAAACCATGTAATCGTGTAATATCTCATACATGGGTTAAAGTATTCGCATATTTTTTAATGTACAACGTCGTATAGATTGGCGTTCTATATAACTAACAACAATCCGGATATTAGTTAGGGATTTTAAAAAAGTTATTTTCATTTTTGTAGGCCAAATGTAAACTCCGTCTCCAGTAACAAGTTCAATTTTTAAACTTTAACCGGTAATATCTTAAAAACCAATAACCCAAGAGCTTAATAATTGACTACATTTTTAAAGAGGGAATGTTGACGTTCTTGAAAAATATTTTATATAGTCATAACTATCTTTTACCCAAGAAAACACGGCTTCAATTGTGTAACAATTTTTCGACACTTTTTTTAGACATTATGGAACCTGACAATTTTGTTGTTTTTGACGTATTATATTTAGAAAAATAATAGGTTATTGCCCCATTTATTAAACGCGAGGCAATAAAGTATCATTTTACATCATTGGTTTCAAGTTTGCTCATTGCATATTAATTTCCTGGTATGAAAAGATAATTCATAAATAAAAAATCTAAAAATGCTGTAAACTCCGTCTCCACGTTTACAACAAATCTACTTAGTGTGAATCTGAAATATCGTCATATTTTGACGTAACTAGTTGGCATCTAATGATTTTTTTTCGGAAACCAATTTCCGACAAATAGTTTTCGAAAAAAAGGGCAAAAAGTGACGAAATGTAAACTCCGTCTCTGTAAACTCCGTCAACTTTTTTTTTTTTTTTTGCAGAAAGCATTAAAAAACCTTATGTAGTTGTTAAAACCGACGCAAATATTAACACTAGTCATTCATAAAAGTAAAAAAATAATTTTAACAGAAATAATAATAAATTTATTTTACATTTCCTTAGAAAAATCCTATTAAAATAAAAAATAATTGTAAAATCTTTAATAACAAAAACCAGAAAAAAATCCTAATTACAAAAATTGTTAGCAATTACATAAATAAGTGTTTTAAATTACAATAAAATGTTTTCAAAGAAAATTCAAAAAATTTAATGTATTTTTCTAAGGTGAATGTAAACTCCGTCACCAAAAAAATCATAAAATTGACGATAAAACTTGTTTGAAACAATTTGTAAAAGAGATCTTTTAAGGTTATATTAGTAGTGATCTAACATATCGATTTTAATAAAAAAATTTACCAAAAATTAAATTTTTATGTTTGTACAATTTTGGCTCAAAAACACTGACATTTTTTGATTTCACCCATATATATAACCAAAATATCTAATTTTCCAATTTTCAATATCCATTAACACAAAAGATTTCCTCTGAAACTCTAAAGTTATGTCATCAGATATGTTAATAAAATTTTTTTGCAATATTACATTTTCTTGCAAACTTTAACATTTTTAAAACTAATTTTTGCAGCAATTTCTTGTCTATACAAAGATACAACTTATCTCGTCCAGTACGACAAAGTTTACAAAAATTTTGAAATTGCTATATTTTTTGCTTTTTAACGCTTTAATAATGCTTTAACGAAGCGTTCTCAAATCACCATTATAAATGCCATTAAAAATGCTTTATATAAACCGTTTAACGGTGTTATCATTAGGATTATCTGAAAGCGCTCTGAGGATGGTTTTCCGTATGGTCTGAAAGCATTCGTACTACCATGCAGAGCGTTTTAAAAGCGTTTTTACGGTTGTATTTTTCTACCTGGGTGGTTATGACCAATTTTATTTTTTTTTAACTTCATATTCCCCGTGTTTGTTGTAAACACAATCATACCAATTCTCAAAATTTAAAATTATTTGTCAATTTTACGATCTTCTGGGCAGCAGGTCTTTATTTTTTTGGAATTTTCAAACAAAATTTTATTTTTTTATGATTGCTTACAACAACCACATGGGAAAAAATTACTTGTGATTTTCTATGAATCGGCCCCTAAATCTCTATGAATCAATTTACTTTGAATTAATTTTGTATGAGGTCATTACTTATGAAATAACTAATGTTGAAAATATTTAATTAAAAAATGTATTAAAAAAAATTAATTCAAAAACACGAATTAAACTAAATTTTAATTTAAAATTGAATTTAAACAAATTTAAGTTAAAAATGTATTTCAAAAATTAACTAATTAAAATTAGAGGCGAAGTGAATATGAATCTCTACAACTTTCATACCGGTGATTTAATCACCGTGATTCAAAAATCACTGTTAACTGCAGTTATCAAATATCTTAAATCACTGCTACTTGCAATATCGTTCTTTTCTGTTATAGACACATTAACTAACATTTTAACAGTTACTGTGGTTCGTTCAATCATATTTTTTCTTCTATTGTTATGGAATGTAAAAAAAAACAAACACACAAAGCAAACGCAACCCAGTTGGCCAAAACGTCGTAGACGACGCTGTCTTCAACGATTTCGTAAGTGATAGTTAAGAATTTGTCGTTCAAGACATGTGTCGATTGAATTTTCTCTAACGACAATGCAACGGAAATATTCGCTAACGACTAGCTGCATGACAAAATACTCAACTGGTCTTGTGTAACATCCAGTTGGAGACAAGTTAAGCGACAAAATCTAGTACTTGTCGTGTATAGAAAATATATTGAAGACAAGATGACCGAAAATGTCTTTAATTTGTCTTCGGCCCAATTTGGTTCACGACAAAACAAGCGACAATCTCTCTTATGTGCCGTGTATTTAAATTCCGTTAACGACAAGATGAGCGATTATGTCTTAAATATGTCGTCAGTTGAAGCCGATTGAAGACAATATGAGCGACAATATCTTAATGTTGTCGTCAGCCAAACTATGTTGATGACAATATGAACGACAACTTATTTTAGTTGTCATCTATTGCTCCTGGTTTACGACAGGCTGACCGACAATATATAAGGACTATCGTCAATCGCACTCTCCGTTGACGACAATATAGGCGACAATTTCGTTAAATTGTTATTTAATGCTCTTTGTTTACGACATACTGGTCGACGATATTTAATATTTGTCGTGTGCTTACTTGCCTTAACTCTGTTTTGCGAGAAACAACCCAAATAACGGGACCATAATAGCGGCAATAAAAAATATAAAATGTATATAAGTAAAATAGTTAGTTGTTCATAAAAATTAATCGAAAAAGGTGCATTTTGTGAGTCGTGATCTTAAAATAATATCTTAAAAAAGTTTTAAGTAGAACATACAAAATTTTACATGGATCATCAAATTGTAAATGGAATCTTCAACTTGTTTATTGCTTTTTTTAAAAATTAATATGGAAAATTATGTATTAACATATTTATGTATGTATTTTTTCATTATTTTAATAATAATATTTTCTTATTACTTTACGTCATTTTTAACATAAAAAAAGTTAAATTTAATTATAAAAAATAATGTTCTTAAAAATTAAATAAATGAATTTAAATAAAAATTAATAAAAAAATATGTATGTACTACTATAATCTTTTTTAGTTGAAGAAAATGTCTCTTATACGGTCGTGTACGACTGTATGGGCGCAAGTGTCGCTCAAGTAGTCGTCGATGACCCTATGAGGGAATGTTTCGCCTGGACGGTCGTCAACGATTATATAGAAGATAAGGTCACATATATGGTCGTCAACGATAAAGTGAAGGACACAGTCCATCAAAAGGTCGTACACGATAATTTGAGGGCATACTCGCTAACATCGTCGTCGTAAAAATTCATGACACTCTGAGCGACAGTGTCGCTCATCTCGTCTTGTATGATTTTTGGATCTTTTGTGTGAGCGTGTCGTTCACGACTTGTATGGACTGTCCTCCATCTGTCTTCAACGATTTACAAGGGTCGTGCACCCGTCGTCTAAGATGTCTTGAAGACAGAGCCAACTGGGAATGTTTTTAATACACTGAAAAAAATAACCTTCCTGATATTAATGAAACGGATTCATTATTTTGTTTTCATTACTTAAATGAAGGAATTCATAAGCTGATTGAAATTTCATGCATGTTATGAACAAATTTTATGAAACTTGTTTCATTAGATTTCATAATTTCATTAAAAAATATCATAAGATTTTTTAGAATACAACTCTGCGTTGCGAATAAGAGAAAGAAAACAGAACAAAAACATACGACGTTTTATTACACCACGCGTGTTTAGTCTAATTGTAATTTTTACATGTGTGTTAACTTTTTTCTAATAAAATAAAATAATTTTATATTTTTTTGCTTTGTTATTGAAACTTGTGTGTGTGTTATGCTGGTTTTATCTAATTGAAATTACAAGTGAAAAGTTCCGTATAAGAGTTTCTTTTCTTATAAAATATAATATAATTTGCAACAGAAAAATAGTTTTTTAAGTCATTAAAATTTTGTGATGAAATGTATGGTAATTTGTGTTGTTCCATTGCTACGTTGTTGCTACGTTTTGGCAGCACGTGTTTTTAAAGTCATCGCGTTTTTGTCTTTTATAGTTTACCTAATATGGCAATTCAGACCTATTTAAGTTTGGAGTAAAATTTTGTTGTGTGTAAAAACTAGGTGAAAACCATAAAAAGTGTGCAATTAAGGGTCATGTCACAGACTCAATTCCGTTCGGAAGTGGAATAAGTGGTTCACTCGTAAAACGCAAAGCAAATACTTTTTTTCGGAATGAAACCACTTTTAGCAATTCCGTTCCACTTTGATTTTTGAAAGTGATTTCATTTCGAAAAAAAAATTGTTTTGCGTTTGACGAGTAACAACTTTTTTTCAAATCCGATCGGAATTGAATCTGTGACATGCACCTAAATAAGATTTCAGTGACGGTTACAGTGATGGTTACATGTGACTTACCAAAATTGTTATTAATGCAAATTTTAACTTATGGGTGTATGATACGTGCTGTTTTTAGGTAACTTGTTCCTAACTTTATTAGGGGCTTTCTATGGAAATTTTGATAACTATAACCAACATGAATTTATCGTAATTCCCATATCAAAACCTTAATAAAGTTAGCAACTAGTTACTTGTAAAAAGCAATTATCATACGCTCATTACCAACTACTATTCCACATTTAATCAATGGATATTTTCATACATTTTATGAAAAACTTCATAAAACATTTCAAACAAGTTCTACGAATATTTTCATTATTTATATGCAAGTTTTCATTGAAAGGAACTTTAATGACACCAGTTTCATTAATCAAATGAAACCTGTCTTCGGTTGAAAACGTGAGTCATTTTTCATTAAGGTTAAGTCAATTTTCATTAATTTCACGAAGCTATTTTTTTCAGTGTACGCACACAAGCAACGAAATTGCCAAAAATATTATTTTCTTTAAAATGAAAACTGTTATTGAAAGAACTGTGATTTAAAAGAACTGTGATTTTAAATCACGTTTATATCTACATTTAAAAACGGTGATCACAGTAACTGTTTAAAATATTGGTTATTTGTAAAGAAAGACGTTCCTCAAAAATAACTAAATTGCTCATTTCTACTGTGGTTTTATAAATTTTTCCAGACTTTCTCTTAATTTTAAATAAATAATTTCTCAGAAATAACTTGAATGTACCTAAATTGAACTTAATACAAATTGAGTTATTAAATATGAAGTCCGGCAATACAAATAATATTTAATACATACTAATCTAAAGTAAAAGGAAAACATTAGAGGTATTCAGAGTCTTGTTGCCAGCCCTGGCAATGTACACTGTCTCAAACAATTGTCCGTACCCCACACAATCAAAAAAATATTTGCTTATATTTCGAAAAATACTTAACCGATTCGCATGAAATATTTTTTTTTAAAAAGATCAACAATTGTTTATAATAATTGCACACTAATAATAAATCAAACGTGATTCACTACTATTTTATACAAAAAAATATAAAAAAAATCCAAAAAATCAACTCAAAAAATTGTCCGTACGGGAAGGAAAAAATAAATTTTATGTTTATAAAATGATATTAATGGGCCAGTATGATATCCTTAACATCGAGTACGACATCCTTTGGCCGAAATTACTTCTCTGACTCGCTTGTTTATAGGTAGACCCATCAATTGTCTGGTTTCAGGTTCAATATTCCACCACTCCTCAAAGATAACATATTTAAGCAATAGTTGATGGGTTATTGTATGCTGCCGATTTTGTTTTCTCCAAAAAATCCTATAAATGTTCTATGGGGCCTAAATATCGCCTCTCGGACATGTGTGGAACCACTTCTTCTACCTTTTAATGCAGTCATTCTCTCACAACCAAGGGAGTGTGCTTTAGGCAATTGTCGTATTAGTATCCACAGTTGGTTCGAATGTCGAATTTAGTCGCACTAACCTTTTAATTTTCTTTTAAAATGTCTAAATAATGAAATTTCCTCATTTTGGGTACTAAAAATCCAAGCTTTACGACACCTCCAGGCTCTACTTCACCCCACACCATCACAGAGCCTCCACCGTGTTTCACTGTTGCATTGAAATGTTTTAGCAGCAACGCGAAGTGGAACACTCCGACACAAAAATCGTCTACCATCTGACTCAAAAATATTAAAATTACTTTTGAAAAACTGTTATATTTACGACAAAAGAATTTTTAATACTTCTGGGTCGAATGGCAGACGATTTGTATGTTGCAGCCAAAGAATTTCAAAGCAACAGTGAAACACGGTGGAGGCTCTGCGATGATGTGGGGTGCAATGGTGCCTGGAGGTGTCGGAAATCTTGGATTTTTAGTACCCAAAATGAGGAAATTTAATTATTTAGACATTTTAAAAGAAAATTAAAAGGTAAGTGCGACTAAATGGGACATTCGAACCAACTTTGGATACTAACACGACAATTGCCCAAAGCACACTCCCTTGGTTGTGTGAGAATGACTGCATTATAAGGTGGAAGAAGTGGTACCACACATGTCCGAGAGGCGATATTTAGGCCCCATAGAGCATTTATAGGGTTTTTTGGAGAAAACAAAACCGGCAGCATACAATAACCCATCAACTATTGCTTAAATATGTTATCACTAGCTTACCATCCCGGTACTTCGTTACCGGTTGTATCGAATTCCGAATAATAGAAAGATCAGGATTACTCTATCGATTTCAAAAAAAATCCCCTAGGTAGTCTTTGTTTTTTTTACTTGTGGACGTTTACGACTTTCATAAAATAATATTTCAATGAATAATTTAAACAATACAATTTGAATAACTTCGCTGGTACGTTATAATTCCGGTGAAAAACAGATATTGACAATTTTCGAGACCTTATATCAGGTTTTTTGGATTTTAAGTAAATAAATATTTTAGTGAAAAAAGAAATGGGAATAAAAAAATTTGAGTGAAAAAACATATAGGGAGAAAAAATATGGAATAAAAAAAGTTAAATACGATAAATTTGAGTAAAAAGTATCATTCCATATTGTTCCCTGCTCTATTCTATTTCGATCCCGTTCTACTCCATTTCATTTCCAATTCCATCTCAATTTTGTTCCAAGCAAGTTTCATTACTCTCCGTATAATATGTGTTAAAGAAATACAAATTTCTATTGTCGTTATTTTATAGATATGAAAAGTACCATTTTACACCATTTTACCAGGTACCCCTTTTTACCATAAAATTTTAAATTTCAAAATATGGCTGTTATTTCCGGGTCTTTTAGTTAAATAGTTAGATAGGTAAAAATAAGCATTTGCCACCTCTTCCCTTAAAATTAAATTTTCTAAAAACTTTTTTTTTTTTGTGCAAGGTGATCCTATATTTAAAATATCAAGTTTCTGAACCATTATTTCAAGAAATATAAGAATAACCAAATTTACACTTCTTTATCCCCTTTACGATCGGTCGCGACCCTTAGAAACAGAATTTCCAAAAAGAAAGTTATCCAGCATTATAAAAAGTATCAAAAAACACAATATAAAAAGTATCAAAAAACACTTTTTTATACCTCTAGAAACGGATTTTTTTAAAAAATACTTTAGCAGAATGTTTTTTTTTTCACCGAAGTACCCTACATTCAAAAATTCAAGCTTCTAAGGTCATTATTATAGGAACAAAAAAAGTACCAAAAGTGCACTTTCTTACCCCCGTTAGAAACGGAATTTCCAAAAAGTATCTCTTCCATAATGTTTTTTCTTCATCGAAAAATCCTACATTCCATATTTCAAGGATCATTTTCTAGGATCATTGTTTCAGCACTTTCGGTACTTTTAATAATAGGTACTTTATATTGAAGGTAATTTTTGTAAAAGGTACTATTTATAAAAAGTTCTTTTTATAAAGGGTACTTTTTATAAAAGGTAATTTTAATAAAAGCTACTTTTTAAAAAGGGTACTTTTTATAAAAGGTACTTTTTTTTATAAAAGGTACTTTTGATAAAAGGTACTTTTGATATAAGGTACTTTTTATAAAATGTACTTTTTATAAGAGGTACTTTTTATAAAAGGTACTTTTTACAAAAGGTACTTTTTTTAAAAGGTACTTTTTATAAAAGGTACTTTTTATAAAAGGTACTTTTTATAATAGGTACTTGTTATAAAAGGTACTTTTTATAAAAGGTACTTTTTATAAAAGGTACTTTTTAAAAAAGGTACTTTTTATAAAAGGTACTTTTTATAAAAGGTACTTTTTAAAAAAGGTACTTTTTATAAAAGGTACTTTTTATAAAAGGTACTTTTTATAAAAGGTACTTTTTAAAAAAGGTACTTATTATAAAAGGTACTTTTTATAAAAGGTACTTTTTATAAAAGGTACTTTTTATAAAAGGTACTCTTTATAAGAGTTACTTTTTATAAAAGGTATTTTTAATAAAAGGTACTTTTTATAAAAGGTACTTTTTATAAAAGGTACTTTTTATAAAAGGTACTTTTTATTAAAGGTACTTTTTATAAAAGGTCCTTTTTATAAAAGGTACTTTTTATAAAAGGTACTTTTTATAAAAGGTACTTTTTATAAAAGGTACTTTTTATAAAAGGTACTTTTTATAAAAGGTACTTTTTATAAAAGGTACTTTTTATAAAAGGTACTTTTTATAAAAGGTACTTTTTATAAAAGGTACTTTTTATAAAAGGTACTTTTTATAAAAGGACTTTTTATTAAAGGCACTTTTTATAAAAGGTACTTTTTATAAAAGGTACTTTTTATAAAAGGTACTTTTTATAAAAGGTACTTTTTATAAAAGGTACTTTTTATAAAAGGTACTTTTTATAAAAGGTACTTTTTATAAAAGGTACTTTTTATAAAAGGTACTTTTTATAAAAGGTACTTTTTATAAAAGGTACTTTTTATAAAAGGTACTTTTTATAAAAGGTACTTTTTATAATAGGTACTTTTTATAAAAGGTACTTTTTATGAAAGGTACTTTTTATAAAAGTTACTTTTTAAAAAGGTACTTTTTATAAAAGGTACTTTTTATAAACGGTACAGAATTTTCAGAAAGTAATTGTTCCAGAATTTTTTATTTCACTAAAGGATCCTACATTCCAAATTCCAAGTTTGAATGACCGTTATTTTAGTAAATAAAAAAAGTACCAAAAGTTCACTTTTTTACCCATTTTACCCCGTAGAATCTACATTGACAAAAACCCAGCCGTAGTGATTCTTTTTTCCGGGAAGTGAACCGAAATTGCAAATTTCAAGTTCATAGTACCATTATTTCAAGAGATATAAAAAGTACCAAAAGTACAGTTTTTTACCCCCTTAGAATCAACACTGGCAAAAATCCAGCCTTAGTGGATCTATGTTCCGGGAGGTGAACATGCAGTCCAAATTTCAAGTCTCTATGACCATTATTTCAGGAGATATAAAAAGTACCAAAAGTACAGATTTTTACCCTTTTTACCCCCTTAGAATCAACACTGGTAAAAATCCAGCCTTAGGGGATCTATATTCCGGGAGGTGAACATACAGTCCAAATTTCAAGTCTCTATGACCATTATTTCAGGAGATATAAAAAGTACCAAAAGTACAGATTTTTACCCTTTTTACCCCCTTAGAACCAACATTGGCAAAAATCCAGCCTTACTGCATCTGGATTCCATAATGTAAACATACAGTCCAAATTTCAAGTCTCTATGACCATTATTTCAGGAGATATAAAAAGTACCAAAAGTACAGTTTTTTACCCTTTTTACCCCCTTAGAATCAACACTGGTAAAAATCCAGCCTTGGGGGATCTATATTCCGGGAGGTGAACATACAGTCCAAATTTCAAGTCTCTACGACCATTATTTCCGGAGATATTAAAAGTACCAAAAGTACAGTTTTTTACCCTTTTTACCCCCTTAGAATCAACATTGGCAAAAATCCAGCCTTAGTGGATCTATATTCCGGGAGACGAACCTACAGTCCAAATTTCAAGTCTCTAGCTTCAGCGGTTTGGGCTGGGCGATGATGAATCAGTCAATAAGTCAGTCAGTCAGTCAGTCAGTCAGTCAGTCAGTCAGTCAGTCAGTCAGTCACATTACTCTTTTATATATATAGATTGAGGAGTGGTGGACTATTGGACCTGAAACCAGACAATTGATGGGTCTACCTATAAATAACCGATTCAGGGAAGTAATTTCGGCCAAAGGATATCGTACTCGATGTTAAGGATATCATACTGGCCCATTAATATCATTTTATAAACATAAAATTTATTTTTTCCTCCCCGTACGGACAATTTTTTGAGTTGATTTTTTGGACTTTTTTTATATTTTTTTGTATAAAATAATAATGAAGCACGTTTATTTTATTATTAGTGTGCAATTATTATAAACAATTAGTGCCCCCCATTTCCCGGTTCTCGGTATTCCCGGGAATACCGGTATTCCCGGTTCTGGTACCGGTTTCCCGGTTCTAGATATATTCCCGGGAATACCGGTATTCCCGGTTCTGATCCTGGTACCGGTTCTCAAAAACCAAAAAATTGCTATACCATAAAATATTTAAATTACACTATTTAATCAGTATTTCAGAAATATTTAGTTGTGTTTGTAAAATTATTTGAAAAACATGTAATTATTTTTTCTTAAATTCAAAAAATAAAATTGAAATGGTATTTTTCACAAGTTTTGTATTTTTTTGGTAAAAGTAAAGAAAAAATTTTAATTGTACCAAATATACATACCGGTAGTCCCGGGAATACCGTCAGAACCGGAACCGGGAATACCGGTATTCCCGGGAATACCGGGAATGAATTAAGAACCGGGAAACCGGTACCAATTCCCGGGAATACCGAGAACCGGGAATACCGGTATTCCCGGTACTACGGTACTGACCTGACCGTAGGCACTATAAACAATTGTTGATCTTTTAAAAAAAAAAATATTTCATGCGAATCGGTTAAGTATTTTTCGAAATATAAGCAAATATTTTTTTGATTGTGTGGGGTACGGACAATTGTTTGAGACAGTGTAGCAAAAGAGTACTTCTTTCACAAAATACATGTATTTTGAAAAGTAATTTTGAAAAGTGCTCTTTTACCACAAGTGCCAGGGCTGGCAAGCAAGACTCTGAATACCTCTATTGTATTGTTTTTTTTTTTTTGGTTCACATTGAAAAACGGTGATCACGGTAACTGTTTAAAAGAACGGTGATTTGTAAATCACGGTAACTGAGAACGGCGTGATTCAAAAATCACTACATTGCTCATCTCTACATCATACTCTTTGGATAAAAATAGCATTCCCGTGTCTCTCAGGTTTTTTAAATCAATTCGCGTTTTTCGCGAAAAATGCACACAAAATTACTGGAGATAACCGTTTTACATAATTGTTGCAATAAGTTTGTTGCTAACAAAAATGTAAATAAAAAGCAAAAATAATAAATAAATAAATAAATAAATAATTAATTAATTCCTAACCTCTATATGGAAACCATCGTCGAATCCTATACTACAGTGATGATAGTCTTTGTTATCCTCATCTTCAGGGTATTCAACAATGGGAGCTGGGGAGGGCGGCATTTCAATTATAGGACTATTTAAGTCTTGACACTCACCACACCCCATCAGTATAACGGGTGGCAATGCTAGCACTGGACGATGATATAAATCGTTGATAATATCAGAACCTCCTGCTGCTGTTTGCTGCTGAGCCTGTGCTTCTGACAGAGTCTGTTCAATATAAGAAGTAGGGTTGTTGCTGTTGTTAGCAGTGTTGGTTGATGGTGCTGCAGGTGAAACAGTTGTAGGGATTTCTGGTGTTGAGTCTTCGGATGATGATGGTGGTGGTGCCTGATATGCATACGTAGGTATTTGAGGTTGTGTAGGTAGCACATTTTGGTAATGAACTGCTTGATGTTTAGTAGAGGCAATATAGTGTTGCTGCAACAATTGGTGCTGAGGTTTTTTAATCGATTGATTTTGCAGTTTTGGCTGAGTTTCATTCTGTGGCTGATGTTCTTGTTGGGAACGCCGTAATGTATTGGGTTGTGAATCCAACTGATTTAAGAAATCAAACTCACTCAAGACACTCAGTAACTTTTGTTCTCAACGCAATTGAAAACGAGTGAAACATGTTCACATAGGCACATTTCAGCAAAAAGATGGAAGAGGGAGGAGAGTGCAAGCAAAACGATTAAAATACATGAAAATACAAAAAAATATATATGTATGTATGTTAGAGTGTTTCTTACTTTGAAAATGTTGGAAATGTTTAGACGGTACCATAGAGTAAAGAATATTTCAGAGATTTTGATAGGCCCCAAAACAATATGTCACTTTATATACATAAATTGGTTCTCTTAATGTTTAAGAGAGTTTTTACATGCAATAGCATAGGCAACACTAAGAGAACCAACTTTTTGAGAGAGGAAATTAAATGGTAGCCAACCAACCTGATACCCACTGGACGGTACCCGCTCATTTTTTCCTTTTGACTTAAAAATAACTGAGGAAAAATTTTACGCCCCTAAGACCAGTGGGTGTCAAATTATATGGAGTCGAAAAAAATGCACTCTTTTTTACATTGGAAAAAATGGTTCTCCTAATGTATGAAAATATCTGCAAATTTTTAAAAAAATGCGGCAAAATCAGGGGGAAAAGTAGAAAGAGTAGGCAAAAAGCTCCAAAATCAGGGGAAAAAGTAGGAAAATTAGTTAAGAGAGAATTTTAATAACGGAAATAGTGGTAATCCTCTCAATATAGATAGGTAATCCTCTCAATAATAGTGGTTAAATTTACTCATTTTCTAATTCTCTTTGATCTTTTTAAAAAATTTTTAAATTTCTGCAATACATTAAGTTTACCAATTTTCATAAACTTGCAGACTGATTTTGGGTCCTTTCAAAGGGAAAACTGATATAACGCGCCATAAGAAAAATAGATGCCAGATCGGTTTTTGTTGTTTCACTCCTAAGTCGTAGAAAGTGCTGCCATGTTAGCATAAAACGGACTAAAAGCCGCTGTTTTCTCCGAAAATCGCTTAGTTTTTCCCCATTTTTTCTTATAAAACTCTACTGTCGAGTCTGTATATAGTCTGTGACAACGCCTTCCCTATGCGACGGGGCCTTAAAGAGCGGGGCCTAAAAAATAATTTTTCCATACAAACCAAAAATTCTTTTTTTGATTTTTAATTTTTTTGTTATTAATTATTATATTACTTGGTTAGCTTATTCACGACAAAAAATTTGATTTTATTTTTGACAATTAACGGTTTTAGTTGCTTTGTTGCTTTAAAGGATATACATATATTCATAAAAAAATATTATTTGTATCTGTGACATTTTTATCGTGTTCTAAAAAAGGGTAAAAAATGTATTTATGATGTTTTTCGATACACGATAAAGATGTCACAGATATGAATAATATTTTTTTAATATATATCATTAAAAGCAACATAACAACTAAAACTGTTGCCTGTCAAAACTAAAAAAAAAATATTTTTTAAAAATCTTTTACCGTAGGACCACAAGGCTCTAAATTTTTTTTTTTCGAAAAAGATAAAAATGTCACACATATGGATAATATTTTTTTTTTGAATATATATCATTAAAAGCAACATAACAACTAAAACCGATGCTTGTCAAAACTAAAAAAAATATTTTTTAAAAACTTTTTACTGTAGGACCCCAACGGCTCCAATTTTTTTTTTCGAAAATTTTTTTAGAGCTGAAAGCCTTATTCCACCAATATCAAATTTTTTGTCGTGAACAAGCTAACCAAGTTTTATAATAGTTACCCAGCAAAAACTAGGTAATGTGTTGTGAAAAGTAATGACTGCCAATTACATTACTTATAACAACTACTCATTACCCACTGCATTACTTTAGTCCAAAAAGCAACTAGTGGCTTATATTGTAATATGTAAGTACTTATGTGCAATAATATAAATAATAAGTTATTGAGAATGTTAAAAATAAATACTTATTTGCAAGTTCACTTGGGAAATTAAGTCCAATCAGAAAAAAAACAATATTTGTTTCATATTTTTAGCTTAAAATTTCGCGAAAACGAATAATCTAATGATAAATAGTTACTTCAAACTCTGTTTGCAATTATTTATTTTATTCCTTATAAATAACTACTTATTTTACTCGTTATAGGTAATTAGTTATTTAACTCCCTATTCGTAAGCTTGTAGGCACTAATTATTTTTGTCTCACGGCCTTTATAGAATAAGTAGTGCTTCATGCAATGAGTAAGTACATACCAATAATTATTACTAATTACTATACTCATTACCAGTAATGCAAAAATTTGCTGGGTAATAACAAAAAAATTAAAAATCAAAAAAAATTTTTTTTTTTTGGTTTGTATGGAAAAATGATTTTTAAGGCCCGTCGCGTAGGGAAGGCGTGGTCGTAGGGGCGTAAAATTTTTCCTGAGTTATTTTTAAGTCAAATGGAAAAAATGAGCGGGTACCGTCTCAACATTTCCAAAATAAGGGACACTCTAATGTATGTATATTAGACAAAAATAGAGTAAATAAATATAATTGAGTACAAAACTCCGTGTGTGAGGTGGAGTTGCCTCTTTGCGAATTCCAGGATACGTCGCTGGGTAGTGCATAAAATGATGCAATCTCGTTTTAACGAGAATTCAGCTTACAAGGGATCTTCATGAAATTTGGATATGTTGTTAAGAACGAAAATTAATTCGACATGTATTTTTTTTAGCGGCCCAAACTTATTTTTAGGGTGGGTCGATTTGTATGGGGGGAAATTGACTTTTTCAGTTTTTTACGACTTACGCCTATTTAAACAAAATTAATATAGGCATGTGTGGTATCAGATTAAAGGTATTAAAAATACCTATCTCGTGGTGCTAACAACGGCCCAAAGAAGTTAATATTTTTTGACTTATTAACAAAAATGTCCCAAAATTTTGGTATTTTACTCAATATGACTAAAAGTTGTGCATGTTTGGACACATTCTTAGCACACGTAGATAGGTTTTCCAAAGACCTTTCATTTGGTATGTAACATGACTAGGTTTCTTTGCATAACATAGGAGATAAACGAAAAAAAAAAACTGAAAAATGGCCTTGTCTTCCCCCCTCCTTTTTACCACCTAAATATGAATTTGGGCCGCTAAAAAAAATACGTATCCCTTTATTTTTTCTGATCTACAAAATAAAACCAATTCCATAAAGATCCGCGGGTGACACTAGGGAGACTTCCCTTGTTAGTGTAAATGCTAAGTTTGTGAACTCAACAAAAAAGTAACTTACCTCTTGATCCAATTTAGGAGGCGAATTCTCCTCAGATCCAATTGCTAGCGGTTTTTGTACTGCATTAGGCTGCACAATGTCAGGTGATATATTCAAATGAGAATTATTGTTGTTGCCAGCTGCAATGTGCTGCTTAAGATGTTGAGAAGATAAAACTTCAGGAGGTAATGCAGCTTTGTCTTGCATAGACATAGGACGTTTAGCGATTATACCAGAAACAGCTGGAACAGGACATTCGTCGAGAGTCTTAACGTGATCTGTAGCTCTAGCCTCAGGATCGTATTGAATATTTTTCGCTAAGACTCTAGGTAAATATGGTTCCGGTTCTTGGTATACGGTTCCCGATGTAGACGTGTGTGACATTGGCGATTCTCTGTAACTTTCTTGAGCTGGAATCTTGTCACCAGAAAGATTTTTATTGGTCGGAACATTTCTCTTAAGCAATCGCCCCCATGTGGCTATATTAATGTTCATTTGTTTGGCACGCGGGATGTTTTTGACTTGTTGTTTGTTGAATATCATTCGCTGTCGCTGTAGCTTAGGCTTTTGTGAAATCATTGGATTTAAAAATTTTATCTCGGCAAATAAAAGACCCTGCGGTTCCAACTGCAAAGCCATGCCATGTCGCAAATTATCGATAAACTCGTCCAAACGTAAACATTTAACGGCGCACAATGAACGCCAATCGCGCCAATAAACACATATCTCCAATTCACGAGAACGATCTAAATCGATGCAGAAGCGCTGATCCCAGGCCTGTTGCGAGCACGGTTTCCACGAAGTTTGAGCAACTGTTATGTTGTCTAATTTCATAGCGGCCATTATTTCCAATGATGTCTCATCTTTGACAGAATAACTTTTTGAACTACTTCGGGACGTAACACCTTTCACAAAACTTCGTAAATCTCCGGGACTAGAGCTAATATCTTTATTACGACGTGATCTACCAGGCACATCTTCTAGTAAGCCTTGACATCCCATTAAACGCACTTCCAACTTGCCAGTAACACTAGCACATCGACCCAATGAAGATATTTGTTTATAAGGCCTGTCACCTAATAAACCACCAAAGAATGGTTGTAAAGAAGTGTGGTTAAACGGAACTGGCGATGCGGTTTGTTGTATCGATTGCAGTTCTGATTTTAACTGTTGAGCCACAACCGAGTCGGCTGGTAGCTCCAGACGTCGCAATTCCAAAGAATGCCTCAAGAGATCAAGTTTACGTGAAGATTCCGACAAACGATCATGAGCCTAAGATATTGATAAAAGAAAAACAATAAAATAATAGTATGTAGTGTTTTAGCGCTACCTTTTATATGCTATTTACCCTCGGTTTCTCTTTAAGCCATATCGGATTTACAATCCATTATAGGTTATCATTAATATTCGATGGCAACAGTTAACGATATTGCGCAAAATTCTAATTCGTTTGACAATAATAGATACATTTTTTTATTCACTGCAACGAAACGCATCGCCAAAATTAAAATATATTGGTTTAAGAAAACAAAGCACCCAAACAACCCTACCCCAATTGAATTACGTTGAAAAACTATTGAAACGCGTTCGTATTGTTATTCTTTTAATTTGGTCTATAAATATTTTTTATTTAAAGTAGTAAAGTTTTTTAGTATAAAATAAATAGTCGAGCAATATTAGCCTTAAATCTTATGAAATAAATAATAGTTTGGATTTGAATAAAACTTAGATGTGAATTCATTGACTAAGGGAGTTGTTATTGTTAGTTTTGTTGTATTTCTAAATAAAATTTTAAAAATGCAGTCAAACAATAAGTGTTGTCTGGATGTGTGGTAAATGCATCGAGAAAATGTGTTTTCAAACTAAACTTTAACTGGCAGCACTGTAGCTGATAACTACATATGTTTTACAAATATAGCTAGTTTCTAAGAAGGCCTCTTTAAGACTGGGGTTTCGCCTAGTGAAAAGGCCCTTGCACGGATTTGGAAACGTTCAGCCAACCATCTTTGGCAACTTTCGCAGGAACAACTGGGATTTTTAGTGGGACCTACATGATGACCAGGCTTACGAACAGATACAACTTTTCCAAACTTTCTAGCTTTGTCTAGATATTCCGACGAGTAACCCGGAGGAGGTGGCTGATTGGAGGCTTCACTAACAGCAGGACTGGGACGATGATACATATCGAAACGCCGTGCGGGTGTTGGAGTACTTATAGGAAAAGTGCAAGAACTAGTCGTATTGGGTGGAGCTTCACTACCGCTACGATTAAGTGAAGCAAACGGTTGTGGCGATGTTTGTCTACTTAAATCCGTAGGCGTTATAGCTGGGGTGCAAGAAGCCGAAAGGTTATCGCGAGTCTCGCTCTTCCAGCGTAGTAAGCCAACGTGGTAGTTGGGATAGAGTAAATCGGACTCTCTGTTTGACTGAATCGGAGCCGATAAGATCTGTTCGTTAGGACGAACAGTGTGTTGTGCATCTGAGTGAGGACCAAAGAATTGCAAAAATCCTGGTCTATTCCTAGGGAAGTGAGAATTTGAGGTGTCTAATGTATTCAGTTTCGGAGTGGAACTAAATGTTTGTTCTGCTGGACAACCATGATATTGGTCGGACTCGGAATATATTTCCGATTCAGACGGTAAAGTGTCATGGCGTTGTAATTGAGAAGTAAAGGATTTTTTTTGGGATGATGTAACCTCTGAAATTGTTTGCAAATAACAACCTCCAGGTTGTACATATGAGGTCTGTGACTTTGATTCATCTTCATGTGAACGACTGCGAGACCATAAACGTTCCATTTGCCGTATTCTAAGACGATCTAAAGCATTTTCATACTCAAAACTATCTGATTTAGCTAGAGAATACGAGCATTCCTCCGGTCCCTCAGTCTCTTTCCACGAGGAATCTACAACATCTTGGCCTGCTAAAACGCTGGAAACACTACTGCAAGTGTTATCCCGTATTGTTGATCTGGACGAGTTTGGATAACCCATACTTAGAGCATCATCTGATGACTGGCGCAGATATTTCTGTCTAAGATTTTGTAGTTTCACTGCTCTTTGATCGCCTACGTGTTTACGGAAAAGTATCTGCTTTGACTCATGAACCTCTTCCGCAGTACTTGACTTCGTTATGGCATGTCCCAGCTCTAAATCTCCTGATTCTTCAGAGGGTTGTGTTGGTAACATGGAGATACTATTCGGTGCCTTGACCGAATGCTGTTGATCGGCTAATCTACGGGGTAACCCCTGCCCAGTTATGCGTAAATGTCTTAAACGCATTTGTTCGTTTTCTAGAACAGTTTGGAAAGTAGAATTTGATTCTTGATCATGCTTTTTGTCCTCGTCATCAGATTCAGAACTCGATTCTCCATCTGCTTGATCGTCATCTTCAGAACCAGTACAATAAACATCAATATGAACAGTACGCGGTTTCTTTTGTGTATCAAGAGGTGATCCACTTGGTTTTTCTCCTGCCATATAGCCAGGTAAAGCATTTGGTCCAACTCCTGTTCCCGCTCCACTCAAAGAAGATATTCGAGGCATTGAAGATGATTTAAAAGTTTGTGTAGGTGAAGGTATATACGAAGGCTTATTAAAAAAAATAACGATTAAATAAAAAATACAATTTAATTGTTTTCAAAGACATACCATAAAAGAATTTCCCTCGTTAGCTCGGCCTCCATAACCTGGATGTTGTAAAAGTGCATCTGCGGTGGCTCTTCTATAATCGTAAGACCTTCGTGAATCTCGTCTATCGAAAGGACAACGTTTAAATTCTTCAAAATATTTAGTCTCTGTATCACTAGTTTGGCAAATAGCATCGCGTAGATTTACAACATTTTTAGATGAAGCCAATGTTACAGGACAAGAAACTTCATCGAGGGACTGTTTTTATAATATAAAAGGAAAATAAACCGCTAATAATATGAATTACAAAAATAATATATGTATGAACTTCCCGAACAAAAATTGGTAAAATCATTATTGACACTGAGATGATAAATTTAACATTCAAAATCATATTTGTATAGATTACTTAAAATTTTAGAAAACTCAGCTCAGGCATAAAAACACGTTTTTCAGATATTTATTATACTCATGCATAAAACGTATAACGAATATACATATGTATTAGACTGCCCAGAAAAAAAGCGAAGTTTTTATTTTCTTGGGGGATACCTGCAAATTTTGTTCCTTTTTGTGCAAAAAAATTTCGGTTTTTTTTTCGGATTTTTAAAATAATATCTAGAATATATTCGCGTTCGCGAATTCGTGGATTTTCGCGAAACTAAAAACGAATTTATTTTAATTGCTCCATAGTGTACCTGTGTGCGAAATTTCAAATAAATTAAAGAACATTTTATTAGATGCTGGGAGACATCTCATGGAATGAGCGATATTTAATTTTTAATTTATTTTTTTTTGTCTGAAATTATTAATATTTTATCATATTAATCATATTTAACAATTTAAAATAATAAAAAACTCAAAAAAAATAAATCGTTACAAAACGCGAGTTCGCGACCTCTAGATATTATTTTAAAAATCCCCAAAAAAAACCGAAATTTTTTTGCACAAAAAGGAACAAAATTCGCAGGTATCCCCCAAGAAAATAACAACTTTGTTTTTTTCTGGGCAGTCTAATATGTATATTAATTGAAATTTTTTCAAATTTAAATAATTTGTATTAATTTATGACACAAATTTATGACACCAAAAACTAATAATGCAAAATTTTTATATGGAGCCTATGTCCAAAAATTAAAAATCGGACTTGATTAGGTTACCAAAGTAAGCGTTTAACACGTACAAACAAAATTTTAATAAAATATTTCCTATTTTTATGAAATTTTAGAGTACAATTCGCTCATTTGCCTGAATGTTGTAATAACTCAACATTCTTAATTTTTCAGGAGACCCATTTTTAGTTTTTAAATAAGTATATACATTAGGGCGGGTCGATTTTTTTAGTCAAAAATCGTATAGCAAAAACATAATCTACAAGAAATTCTAAGAACATTTCCCAAAGAAACCATGTTTCTAAAATCAAACCCTATACCGCGCCTAACGACATGAAGATTTGTCCGTCCGTCCTTTTTTCATAAGCAAAACATAGAAATTGACTCTTTTTTGGTGTTTGTGTTAATTTTTGGGCTTTGGTGTGCTCTGAGGTATATAGTAAAATTTTATTGGCAACATTTTTGTAGAACATTTCATCTCCACCCTCCCCCTCTTTCGGGGTGTTTTTTGCGATTTGTTAGAATAGAGCCAAAAAATACCGTTATGAGAGGGAGTTAGAGGGTTAATATGTTCCACAAAAATATTTGCCATAATATTTTCTACAAAGTTGCTAAACATACCCTACACCTCAGATGTAAAGAAAACATAGTTTTATATACCGATATGCTGCTAGAACATATCCAGCGGCATTGTTTTACTAATTGATGCTGGATATAATTCGATATAATTATTGGAATTATGACCAGCGAGTATATTAGACATAATCCCTGAAATGGAGAAATAAATAATTAGATTGATTTGTAATGAAAACGCCACAGACGAAAAATAAGAAATTTTAACAATAAATCGCTGCTTTTATCGTTTATCCATGATAATTTTACTCCATTATATATTTTATATTGGGTTGCAGTATATTAACATGTAGCGAGAAACTTTGAAAGGAAGCGCTGGGGTTGTGGGTTCGATTCCTTCCAAAGCCTTTGTATGTTAATTACAAAGGGAAGCTGGTGCAGCGGATTTTTCTTAGTAAATAAAAGTATGTAATTGATGATCATAATGATATTTCGTAAAAAAAAAAACACATAGAAACTTTTGTGGGATGAAATTGGAGAGTTGCATTTCGGAGAGGAAAAAAGATGTGTTAGATAAAAATTTTTGATAACTGAATATTTTTTTTTACATCAGTATTTGTTTTATTTTGAGTAAATTTTTTTTTTTAATTTTTGCAAAAAAAAAATTTCGAGTGTAAATTTTTTTGAGTGTAATTTTTTTTTGAGTGTAATATTTTTTTTAGTTTTTTGATTGACAAAAATAGTTTCTAAAATATTTTTTTCTGGCTTACCATTTTTTTCAAAGCGTGTTTAGCGTTTTTTTTCAACATGGGAGTTCGGGTTAAAATCCATCTAAAATTCCCCATTTTGCTAATAACTTATGAACCACTGGACATATTTCGCTGAAATTTAGTATTAATCTGACCGGAAGTATAACAAGTATATTTGCTATGCTTCAGCAGCTTGCCGTATATATTTTTCAATCTTCCGCTAACATTTCAAAGTTAGCGTGTTTCACACAGACAGAAATACAGACAGACGGACGGATTTTCATGTCGTTAGGCGCGGTATAGGGTTTGATTTTAGACCAATGGTTTCTTTGGAAAACTTTCTTAGAATTTCTTGTAGATTTTGTTTTTGCTATACGATTTTTCAGTTTTTTTCGATCCATACAAATCGACCCGCCCTAATATACATACACTTTTGCGCGACGCAATTTGATTCTGGTTCGACCCTTATATAGATTCAAAAGTCATTCGACTTTGACTTATGATGTTCTTGCTGCAAAAATTTGTTCTATAAGCCAACTTAATATGCTATTTACATATACCCCGAAATCCGTATAAATTTGGATTTCAAATCCAATTAAAATCTATACCGTTACATATGCTTTTTTGACATTTAGCGGGATTTTGTTTATACTAATTCTGTATTTGCTTTTGATTTGTGTACAGGGTTGTTAGTTGGAAAATTACTCAATTTTATAAATATTTCTAAAAACAATGATTTTTCTTTGCCGGAGCCAATATTTTTAATCCCACTAGTGTATGTTAGGACCACAATATCAAAAAATGTTTTTTTATATAGAGCTGGTTCTTTACATGCAAGAAAATTAACATTTTTGCCAAGTTTGGGGCCGCCACCATTGAGTGTTTTTCTTTGTTATGAAGACCAAATTGGTCAACTAAATTGTGCGTTTACCATTTGCAATGGTAAAATTTAAATTAAACATTGCTAAACATTGTTTTTAATAGTTTTTAAAAAATAAATTTTGATTGTTTTTTTATTTCATAAAAAACAACAACAGCTGATAAAAAAATCGTGTGCAGCGTTGTAAAAAGCGTTGTAGGGATGATTATTTTGGGAAAAACCATAGTTGTACAATTAAGTAGTAGAAATTTTTTGGGATTTTGAATTTCAATTTTACGATTTTGCCAAAATTCAAGTTTTTTTTTGTATGGGATTTTTATTTATTTTTTATTTTATTTATTTATTTGCAATACAATAAGCCTTTAAGGCCAAAGACGCCTTTAAGCATTTAAGGATTTGACATTTGAAATCCAAAAAAGTAATGGGATTTACTTGGATTTTCATTGAAATCCCATTTTTTCTGGATTTCGAGGTATATGTAAATGGCATATAAGACAAATTTTGACATTACTGCTGATAAAATTTTTGTGTATTGTGTTTATTGTTCTAAAAATTTCAAAATTTTGACTTATGACTGTAATACACTATTAAATAGAGTTTGCAAAACGATTAAAATCGTAATCGAACCAAAAAAAAATCATGCGATCACGATTAATCCTTTCTATAAAAAAATGCTGTTTTTATAACAAATATAAAATATATAATATTGGCCAATGATTCATTCAACTTTTTCTTTAATTTTTTTCTGGCAGAAGTTATTCAAATTTAAAGAAAAATTAAAGGCCAATTATGTCTGTTCGTTTACCTTACTACAATCTACTCATTTTTACTACTTTTACTACAGCTGGCAAATTTCAATACAAAAAGTAAACAAAACTTTCCAGTTGTAGTAAAAATAGTAAGAAATTTGGGTAAACAAACAGACCTATTTATAGAACTCAATCATAAGTCAATTTTTTCCTGTGGTTTTTGTAGAAAAATCATAATAACTCAAATTTTATTTGAAAATTAAAAAAAAAAAAATATTTTTGTACTACCCAGACGGTCTTTAAATTGACAAATAATTGAGACTTTTTATGATTTACAACAAAAACAGGGAATATGACGTTTACAAATAATAAAATTGGCTTATCACATTCATAGCCGGTCATAACTGTAAATAGGCCAGTTCAATTCTTATTTTAGTAACTCCCTCAGTTTTGTTTTAAAAATACATATATTCAATATAGTTTTAGCTGGGTTGGTCAAAAAAAATTGAACATGAATTTTGCTTAAAAAATGCAAATTTTTTTAAATAAATTTTTCCACCATCAGCTTCTCACTGGCCATCGGCCGGTATATCTGACACGAAATTCGAAACTTTATAATATTAATTAATACATATAAACCATGCAAAAAATAGGGCGATATATCGACGAAAAGATATTGCGGCAATAAGTAAATTTACTAAAGACAACTTAATGATATGTCATAATTTTTGTCGGAGCTTCTTTGTTCTATAAATTTACTGACGTGTCATATAAGTTGTCTTATCGATTTAAAAAAATGATATCGTTAATGACTCTTTCTTTAAGAATGCTGACGATTATGTAGCAAATCAGACCCATCAAAAATATTTTTCCGATGTAAAATCGATGTAATTTTGTTTAATTCTTGAAAATGCTTTTAATTTTCTTTGTAATTAAAAAATTTGAAAAAAAAATTTAATTAGTCTTAAAACAATAAAAAAAATCCGCGACCGGGGATTGAACCAATGCCAAAAATCTACAACACATAAGCTGCCGAACCTGGTAGACAACTAGGCCAACAACAACTTAAAATTGTTTGTAATAAAATACATACATACATATATTTTGAAATCAAAATATTTTCAAATTTGTAGAAGTATGTCAAAAACAAAATAAATTGAATATATCGTCACCTTAATTGTAAAGAGATCTTACAATATTTTTTTTGTCAATGATTTTTAGTTGTGTTTAAATTAAATGTTTGTGTTTATGTTAGATGTTTTATGTACAATTATTGTGACTTAATGTGAATAATTTTTATATTATTACGAAACCCTTGTTAAAGTCAACAAAACATTGACGAAACGTTGGGTAAAAATGAAATAAAAGAATTTTATTTACATTAAAAACATTAGGCCTGATTAGCTTGAGGTAAAACCAAAACAAATTATAGAAAATAAACTTGGCCAAATTACAAATAAAATAAAAGATTTTTTTTTTGTTTATTATAAATAATATTAAAAAACAACTAACAATAAGATACGCTAAAATAAATCCAACAAAATCTTGTTAAATAGGATGAAGCCAAATTACAAATAAATTTTAAAAAAATGTATATTTAAGGAATAAAAATTTATATTGTAGCATTTTTCAGTTCAGGTGACGAAATATATAACAGAACAGTTCAAGTTATAATTTAATTTAAATTTGTTTTTAAATAAACACTAAGTTTGGCTAAAGAGTTAAGATGTAAGATGCAAAAGTCAGAAAAATACATCACGTTTAACGTGCTCTAACTTTTTAACTAGTAATCCGATTATCACAAGTAATGGCTAAATTCTTCCTCTTTAAAGAAAAATTTTCAAAAGCATACGGTGTTTTTTCGGAAGTGTGCCAAAAATTTAAAAACTTTTTTTTTTGCGAATATTTAAAAAAACACATCTTCGATTTTTAAAAAAATCAATTTGGTGATAAACAATACTGTTTTGTATAACATATCCAAAATTCAGAGTGGGATACTCATGGGATCAAAAATTCACTGGTTTAATACGAGTTTCTTATATTTTACCTTATAATATTAAAATTTTATATTTTTGCAATATAAAAATTCATATTTTCAATTTAAAATTTTAAAAAACATTCAAAATATTAGAAATTTAAATTTTCCAAGGGAAAAATGTGAGAACCTCGTACTTAAAACAGAATATTTTTTGATTCCATGCAGATCCCACTCTGAATTTTGAATATGTTATACAAATCATTGTTATTTTTCACCAGAATTTTTTTAAAAAAAATCGAAGATGTGTTTTTTTAAATATTCGAAAAGAAAAAATGTTTTTTAATTTTTACATCATTTCTGTAAAAAATCCGTGTTATTCTGAAAATATTTCCTAAAGGAAGAAGACCCCAGCTTTTTCATGAGCCAAATTTGTTTAAATTGGGTCATTGGTTAAAAAGTTACAGCTCTTAAAACATGATGTATTTTTCTCACTTTTGCTAAAAAATTCGAACTGTGACCTGCCATAATTCTGTAAATACACCAAATTAAAAAAAAAAAACGATATGTGGTACATATATCATATTTATGTTGGCTATCTATGTGTCAATGTTCAATTTAATCTCAAGACACCATTTCCAAAAATGACTAAAATTTGAGCTAAATTTTTTGGAATGGCCCTAATGTCAAATTTATTCAGTTGATAACACTGCAAGTAGGTGAAAATGACACATCAAAACGCTGAGACACGTCAACCTAATTTTGGGTCATAGAATCCAGTGGTGTACCCCGTTTTGAAAAGTTAGCTCAAAATCCCGAGATATTTCGATTTTTAATTTGTAGTGGATTAAAGGCGATTTTTCATTTTATTTGATTGAAAAAACTTGTTAAAAACTTGTTATATGTCAAAATTTATATCTAGAAATAATGGACGTCCATTTTCAAGCGGACTTGCTCCTATTTTGATGATTTCTATAATGTTTTTGTTTTGATTTATTCAATTTTTTCTCTACATTTGCAAATTTAAAATCGAAATATCTCGTTATTTTGAACTAACTTTTGTAATCAATCAAAAAAAAAAAAAAATTGGGGTGTAATATAGATCGCCTCCGTGAACAGTACTGTTTGCAGGTGCACCCTGGTTTCCGCTAAATGATCTATCGCGACTGGCTGCCAAACTATCAGAACTATATCTGGTCTCCTGGTAAATTTGAAAAACAAACAACTAGAAATACTAAGCAGATAAAACAACAACAAAATAATGCAGCCTAAAGTAAACCGAACTAGCTCTTCTAAGAGCTTTTTGACAAAAAATATCGGACCTTCGGTCTGAATTTTACAGCTTAATATTGAGGGAATGAGCAGAGCTAAATGCGATTATATCTCGCGTCTGCTGTCTGACGAATGTATTGATGTCGTCATCATACAAGAAACCTACATTTTAACTGAAGAAGAATTCAATATAGGTGGCACTATTGATGGATATGATGCTGTTGGTGTACTATACCATCGTTCAGATGGTTCCGCTACATATGTCAGAAATGGTCTGGACAATGTCACCGTTATTGGTATTTGCTTTGAGCAAGACGTGTATACTATTACGATTGAAATCTCTGGTGTGCATATTGTAAACGTTTATAAGCCCCCAAAGATTCTATGGCCTGACTCAGTCCTCCCCACATTTCCACACCCGTCGCTTTATACTGGTGATTTTAATAGCCAACATGCCTCTTGGAGGTACTCTACTGATGACATAAGTGGCAACATTTTAGTCGAATGGGCAGAGGTTAACAACTTACACCTTATTTTTGATGCGAAAGACGCTGCAGAGGCTATAATCCTGACCTCACATATGTCAGTCTTAAAGATGACCACACTCCCATCCCAGTCTACAGAAAACAGTTTTCCTAGAAATAGGAATTCAGATACCCTTAGTCGAATCATTTCCAAAACCAAGATGGAACTTCTGCAAAGCCTCTTGGAAATTCTTTTCTCGACTCTAACACAAGGTGGATAAATCCAACCCCAAATAATTATTCAAGAATGGTGAAAATGGTAATTGCTACTGCAATGAAACATATACCCAGAGGATACCGGAAACAATATGTTCCTGGCTGGTCAGAAGAGACTCTACACTCGGAATATCTAGCTACTCAAGATGAGACAATTGCAGACGAACTTCTAAAGTTTCTTGATAATGCTCGCAGGGAAAAATGGCACCATACTGTTGAAAATGTAAATTTTACACATTCCAGCCGAAAAGCTTGGAGCCTCCTTCGTAAATTGGGTAATATCACTCCTATAACAACATCGAAATCGAGAATACACCCAGACAGTATTGTTATAAACATCAAACGAACATCAAAAATTGTATCAGAGAAGAAGCACACCATTAATATTAAAAAGAAACTTAAAGAATTAAAAAATGAATCGTCTATCATACCACAGTTCTCAGGACCTTTCAGTGAGGAGGAAATTAACTTCGCAATATCGCAAGTTAAGTCAGGGAGATCCGCAGGAGCGGATCGCATATTTCCTGAGTTTTTTATACATAGTGGAAAAAATTTTTGAAAATGGCTTACACTTTTCTACTCAAATGTACTACTTACTGGTTTAATACATACGGATCTGAAGAGATCTAAAATACTCGCCCTTTTAAAATCAGGCAAGCCAAAGGAACAAGCTGAAAGTTACCGACCGATAGCACTATTAAGCGTTGTATACAAATTACTCGAGACACTAATTAACCCACGATTAATAACATTGTTCCGGTAGAGCAGGCGGGGTTTAGATCGGGACGTAGCTGCACTGATCAGGTACTATCCTTAACGACCTACATTGAGGCTGGTTTTCAATCAAAACTCAAGACATCCGTTGCATTTATAGATCTCAAAGCTGCGGACGACACGGTCTGGAAAGACGGGCTGATCTTTAAATCTCTAAAAGTTATCCCTTGCATTCGAACTGCTACTCTTCTCAACAATATGTTAAGTGATCGTCATTTTATAGTGTATCTTGGAAACAAACAAAGCAGAAAGTGTAAACTTAATAATGGACTCCCCCAAGGATCTGTACTTGCCCTGCTTCTATTTAATCTCTACACTCATGACCTCCCATCAACGTACTCAAAAAAGTTCTCCTACGCTGATGACATCGCTATAGCCACTCAACGCTACTTAGTAAAAGATGCTGAATCTGTCCTTACAAATGACCTTACAAATGACTTGGAAATTATTTTAAAAAATGGCGTCTGTGTCCTAGCCTTAACAAGACTGAAGTAACATGTTTTCACCTCAATAATAGTCAATCTGATCTAAAGCTTAACGTTCGTTTTTTCCTACCCTTCAATCCAACCTACCCTTCAATACCTAGGAGTTACCCTTGATAGAACACTCTCTTTTAAAAAGCACATAGAAAATACTGCTAACAAAGTTAAAACGCGTTACAATATTATCCAAAAACTTGCGTCAACTACTTGGGGAGCTTCTGCAAAAACACTGCGCTCAGCCTCACTCGGACTGGTTTATTCTTCTGCAGAATACTGCGCAACGGTCTGGCTTAATAGCCCCCACGTAAACAAATTAGATACCCAACTAAATGCATGTATGCGACTAATAACAGGTACAATGTCTTCAACTCCATTAAGATTTTTACCTGTTCTAAGTAATATTCTACCACCAAGTCTAAGACGTCAAAATTCACTACTCCGCGAACATCGAAAAATAATCGCCAATCCTAGCCTTAAAATACACCAATATAGCCGCTAATACGGCGTTCACACTTGCTGTTTTGAAGTGTTCAAGAGTGAGATGTTTAAAAAAGTCTTTGTTCTGTGTCCATTACGTTTTTATTCTGCTACTGGTGTTTTGTTGAACAACTTGTTTAAGGTCGCTAGTGTGAACTCCATATAATGACGACCGTCTCATATTTCGAAAACCTCCATTAAAACTAGCTGAAAGTCTCGCAAACAATAATTATGACCCATATAACATCTGGTTTAATAATTGAAACCAAGCTTCATGTGATGACTTAATGAAACTACAGGACTTGACCTGTATGCCTCCGGGATCAGAATTGCCAAGGCCTATATGGGTTAGGCTTAACCGTATACGGACGCCATTATGTGATTGCAGTGATGTTAATCAAACCATTTACCACATTATAAAAGACTGCCCCCATCGTAAATTTCTTGGCGAACTACACGAACTTAACAATACCGGCCCAGATGCCGTCCGGTGGCTGAAGAATATTGACATCAATATCTAATTATTATCTATACTATTTTTCCATCAAAATATTCTAAACTTTGTTGTATAATCTGTTAAACTCGTAATGATTTTATCTCTAAAATTATAATTGTTTGTATCAGTGCCATACGATAAATAATAATAATCTGTCAATACACAGTAAAAGCATAAAAAATTGCTAAAAATATTTTCTTAAAAACCGTTTTAGCTGTAATTGAGAACAGGGTTTAAGAGTGGAAAAAAACAGCCAATTCTCAACCGATTCTTATTTTTTTTTTTTTCTTTTTCCAAATTAACCCATTTTTTAGCATTTTTTGTGGAAATCAACACGTTTTTGGTAACCACTTTCTGGCAATACTGGTCAATATTTAAAAACTTAAAATGGCAATGAATGATTTTACCAAGAGTTGTTTGGATAGTGTTTGATACTCAAATAATTTAAAAATTCAAATACCTTTTCGGGTAGTACAGTGTAACTAGCTGTAGTATTGAATACAAATGGATCTGGTTCATCTTCTGGATTGCAGGACGCAAAGTTAAGATTTTCGTCTTTTTGCATGCATATTTCTGATGGCGATAGAAAGTCAGCTACAGCAGAAACTATTATATTACATGTACTGCGACATCTAGTACCGTAAAAATCGGCAGCAGACGAATCTTTGATGTTAGAATAATGCCGCGGACGTTTATTTGAGATATTTGACCCGCTAAAAGCCGAATCTCCGCCCCCAAAATCTCCACCATAAGTCGTTGATGAAGTTGTCGAACGAAAACTATCTTGTTGTTGGACGTCCTTTTGAGACTTGGGCTAAAAACTCGCTATAAATATTAACACGAAATTACTGTAAGCACAATGTTCAGCATCTTACCTTCAAGTGGCCTTGCGAGTATGCTGATGTTCTTGAAGAATTTCTTTTGAAAACATCTGACGTTTTATCATCATCCTGCTGTGCAGTTTCGTTTGCGGTATTATCATCTAAATTAGACCACTTATATACCACACGAACTGGATTGATTGGATCGTTTGTACTTAATTCTCTACGTACTGTTTCGCCAGCCCTGGAAAATTTTAACTGCGCCTTAACAGTCCACTCAGCTGTCAATTCATGAGGCATAGGTGGTTGTTGAACTGCATGATTTTGACGAAATTCGTGTGTATAAATGCCACCAGCCTTTGATTGTTTTTCATTATTGCCATGATTTGTAGGATCTTGAGGCAGGGGGGGTGCCCGATCACACATAATGTTTCGATTATAGAATATTTTTTTTTAATAACAACTTAATAGTTTAACATTTTCTGCTATTTTCTTTTTTTTATAATTTTGTTAAGCATTTTAAGATTTGTGTACGCTAAGATTTTTATAACAGCATCTCCCCACTATGCACCCACAGTATAACTAAGGCACTTGAATGTTTATAATTTAGATTTTCTATTATGTTTAAATGGTAAATTTAGAATATGTTTATAGTTGTGTTCGCGTACATTCACATTAAAAAACCAAAGCAATGGTGATACAAATTTTAGAGAATAAAGAAGAAATCACTCTCGAAAAATAAAAACATTTAAGAAAGTACGTGAAAGGAAATCAGCAAATATAAACATTGAAAAAGTCTGATTTTGGATTGATTCGAAATGCTTGTGTTGCGGCGATTTTGTTTCTGAAAAAATGTCCCACTATATCTGATCCTGCTTTACTAAATGGCACTTTCGCAGCAATGCGAAAAATAAATAAATGAGAATATTTTTTGGCACATCATGAAATTTTGTAGATTTTGTATAGATCTCATCTTTGTGCAAGTTTGAGCCTAATCGGATGACATCGGTTTCAAAAATGTTTTCACTTGAGATAACATGCCCCACGTATGACGGCGAGTTGCGTCTAAGACTTAAATTTCGGGGTAAAAAATATGTGACTTTTTTTACTTACACATCAATGAAAGTTGGCATAAGTATTTAGAGCTACCCGAGTAAAAATAATTTAATATGATCTTATGTACTTTTATATAGTCATATTATTTCATATATGATCATGTGAGACACAATGTATTGCAAGATAAATTTATATAATAAATTTTGATGTGGGATTTTTTTAAGATAATGCCATACCCCAGCAAAAACATGGTAATGAGTTGTGAAAAGTAATCATTACCAAGTACATTATTAATAATGAGTACCCATTACCATTAACATTATTTTAAGCCCAAAAGTAACTACTTCTCATTAATATGTTATAAAAGCACCTCTAAGTAATAATATCATCTTGCACTTGCAGTTTTTAACCTTTACAATTCAATTAACTTAAAAATTACTTAAAAACTTAATAAAAATTACGCAATTTTTAAGTTTTAGTAAAAACAAGTTAAATTTTAAAAGTTTTCATTAACTAATTATTTTACTTCTTATTGGTAATGGGTTTTTGCTCCTTATTTGTAATCCGAGGCAGTAACTACTTATTTATCTCCATACTCTTCACTAGTTATTTTTGTCTCACGCCCTTGTTAAAATAATTAGTGTTTCATTCAATAAGTAACTACTTATTAACATCTGTATCGGATTACAAAACTCATTACTAGTAATGCCAATTTTTGCTGGGACATAACTATATCCCAGCGAAAACATGGTAATGAGTTGTGAAAAGTAATCATTATCAAGTACATTATTTATAATGAGTACCCATTACCATTAACATTATTTTAAGCCCAAAAGTAACTACTTTTCAGTAATATATTATAAAAGTACTTCTAAGTAATAATATATCCTTGCACTTGCAGTTTTTAACCTTTACAATTCAATTACCTTAAAAAGTACTTAAAAACTTAATAAAAATTACGAAATTTTTAAGTTTTAGTAAAAAAAAAGTTAAATTTTAAATGTTTTAATTAACTAATTATTTTACTTCTTATTGGTAATGGGTTTTTATTCCTTATTTGTAATCCGAGGCAGTAACTACTTATTTATCTCCATACTCTTCACTAGTTATTTTTGTCTCACGCCCTTGTTAAAATAATTAGTGATTCATTCAATAAGTAACTACTGATTATCATCTGTTTCGGATTACAAAACCCATTACTAGTAATGCCAATTTTTGCTGGGATGTTGTAACATCTGGTCCCATGCATCATTCAAAATTTTTAAGTGTTTTATATAAAATTTTATATGCCTCCGTTATATTTTAATTTTTCTAAGTTTTTTCGAAGAACATATTTTTATCGCAAATATTTGCAACGTGTTTTATATAAAATTTCATATGACTTCATATTTTTTTAAGATTTTTCCAATCACCACTTTTTTATCACGAATATTTTCTGACAAGGGAAGTATCTCAACCCTTATGAACCGATTTACCTGAAAATATATATTAAAGAGACGATTTTAAGGTTGGGGTGTCTCGGCTTATCGGCCATATCGGTGTTTAAAAATTTCGTTGTCCCCTTATGAAACCATATGGACCTTCGGGAAAATTTTGATAACTTCCGAACTAACAGGAATATCGGCTAGGTCAAAAATACGGGTCGACTTAAATTTAATAAAGATTATTTCTTATCCATATGGATATCGTAGGTCTATGTCTTCACATAAGTACCCCCCAAAATTTACACATTTTCCTGAAAAAAATATTTAAAGAAGCCGATTTTTTACAAGGTTGTACCACCATTGGATAGGCATTAAAAAAACCTTTCTTCTCATATGAAAACATCATATAGTTTCTACAAAAGAAATGGCTGAAAAATACAAAAAACGATTTTTTCGCCATTTTTTTACCCATGTTTTGAACCCCTTAATCCCCGATATGGCCGATAAGCCGAGACACCCCAACCTTAGAATTATCTCTATTATATATATTTTAAGTTTCAGGCAAATCGGTTCATAAGGGTTGAGATACTTCCCTTGTGAGTGTTTTATATAAAATTTTATATGACTCCATCTTTTAAATTTTTTCTAAGTTTTTTTTTTCAAGGAACATTTTTTTTATCGCTAATATTTTCTATGTGTTTTAAATAAAATTTTATATGACTCCATTTTTGTAAATTTTTCTAAGTTTTTCCAAGGACAAATTTTTTTGAAAATATTTTCTAATTGTAAGTGTTTTATATAAAATTTAACATGACTCCATTTTTTTAAATTTTTCTAAGTTTTTTTCAAGAACAACTTATTTTTATTATTTTAATTTTTCAACTGTTTATTAAAAACTAAAAAACATCCGATTTATAAAGTTGTATAAATTTTAATATAATTGGATATAATTTTATATCATTGGATTAGACCAAAACTCGTATCAAAGTCGATATAAAGTTATATAAACTGATATTATTAGATATTATTCGACCAAATCTAATGAAACCATTTTTCGTATAAGATTATATCAAAATAGACACGAACCCATATTAAATTATACTTATATTGGGTCATATCAATTTTTTTACACGGGTATTTAATAGTGATGTCGCGAATAGTGTATTCGGCATTTTACCGAATATTTACTATTCGGTATTCGGTTTGAACCGAATATTGACGAATAGTTTAATTTTTCATACGCCTGTATTTTAACTATGTAAAAAATTAAGAAAAAATACCAGACTTAAAAAAATAACAACGCTGTTGTTGACACTATTTTTTCTGTTATCTAACAGTTCGAATTTTAATCAAGTGCTGAAGTTTTTTTTGTATTTTTTATACAAACTGAAATGACTACAAAGAAGAGTCAAATGTTAAAGTGTTTTTTTTACGAATTTAAATTTTGCCGAATATTCGGCCAACTGTTTACTAACATTTATTTAACCGAACATTCAAAAAACACGCCGAATACCGAATAGTGACGAATATTCGCGACATCCCTACTATTTAAGCATAAGAAACCCGTTCGCGTCAATTAAATTGGGATAAGGGGTCTAAAGTTATGACGGTTCAAAGATATCGCCGTTTAAAAATTGGCACCATGAAAAATGACCCCAATGCAAAATGGCCCCAAAACGAAAATGAAAAATGGTTCTAACAAGTAGAAAATTTTAAATTCGACTTGGTCGAATCTATGAATACCCTCCACAATGCCCTTTTTAAAGAATGGTAAATTTTCTAACGTGAACAAATTTAACAATTTTGATTAGAAATATTTTATTTTGAGCAAAAAAATTTTTTTACATTTTTGTAAAAAAAAATAAAAATTGCTAATTTTTTTTTAGTGTAAAAATATTTTTGAGTGACAAAAACAGCTTTTAAAGTAATTTTCTGGCTTTCCAATGTTTTCAAAAATTGTTTTTTTAAGGCTCAGTTTTTTCAGCACGTGAATTCAAGGTGAAGCGAATCTGAAATTTACGGTTTTGCTAATAACTTTAGAACCACTGGACCGATTTGGCTGAAATTCAATATGAACCATGCCAGGGGAACGATAAATATATATACAAAGCTTCAGCATCCTTTCGAAAGTTATCGTGTTTTTTATCGAGTAAATTCGCGAAAAACCCTTGCCAAAATTCATTCTTTTGCTCATAACTTTTGAACCACTGGACCAATTTTGCTAGAATGCAATACCAACCTGACCAGGTAAATACCCAACATATATGCCAAACTTTAGGAGCCTCCGTAAAGCTTTTCAAAAGTAAGCGTGTTTTCAACAGACAGACAGACAGACGGACGGACGGACATCGCTAGATCGTCTTAGAATCGATCGAGGATCATGAATATATATACTTTATGGGATCCTAGACCAATATTTCGAGGTGGACCCCATAATAGACCAATATTTCCACTAGAGTGGAGGGTATAAAAATAGGTGATGTTTTTTATAGCAAGAAAACTTAATATGGCACAAATAATCTATAACCACCAACATTTTAAGCCCGCCTGTGACTTTAAGATGACACATCAAGTGGGGGGTTAACTTTTTTTCAATTTTTTATTTTTAATGATTACTAGAGTGCCCCTTATTTTGGAAATGTATAGGAAAAATGTCTCAGAATTTGAGAGTTTTTCTAAAGAAAAAATATCTCAGAATCTGAGACTTTTTCTATAGGAAAAATGTCTCAGAATCTTAGACTTTTTCTATAGGAAAATGCCTCAGAAACTAAGACATTTTCTATAGGAAAGATCTATCAGAATTTGAGACTTTTTCTGTAGAAAAAATGTCTCAGATAAATGATACATTTTCTATAGGAAAAATGTCTCAGAATCTGAGACTTTTTCTGTAGAAAAATGTTTCACAATCTGAGATTTTCTATAAAAAAATGTTTCAGGATCTGACACTTTTTCAATAGAAAAATGTTTCAGAATCTGGGAGTTTTCTATAGAAAAAATATAGCAGAATCTGACAATTTTTCTATAGAAAAAATGTCTCAGAATCTGAGAATTTTTTATAGGAAAAATTTCTCAGAACTTGAGACTTTTTCTATAGGAAAATGTTTCAGATTCCGAGACTTTTTCTATATGAAAAATGTTTCAGATTCTAAGACTTTTCCTGCATGAAAAATGTCTCAGAATCTGAGACTTTTTCTGTATGAAAAATTTCTCAGAATCTGAGACTTTTTCTGTAGGAAAAATGCCTCAGAATCTAAGACTTTTTCTATAGAAAATATGTCTCAGAATTTCAGACTTTTTCTGTAGGAAAAATGTATCAGAATCTGAGGCTTTTTCTATAGAATTTTTTTTTTTTTTTTTCAAAAATTGTGAAACATTTTTTTTTAAACAATTTTACGAAATTCTTTACTCCAAAATAAAAAACGGAATTAAAAAAATATATGTTACATATGTGAACATATATGTCTATATGTTTACATAGGCTGCCAATTTTCGCATTTGCTTCATATATGTAATACATATGGGCTCGCCGAGCATATATGAATAATATATGAATAGCATCTGACATTTTTCACCGGGTAAGCTTAATAAAAAAAATAAATTTTAAATAATTTCATAAAATTATTTTTTTTTTTCAAATCATAGTCCTTTTTCCCAAAAACTCGAAATTTTGACCTCAAGGCGACACGCGTTAAAGTTATTCGAATTTCCTGAAATTTTTATACAATCATTTTTAAACGCAACTACACAATATTCCGACCCGCGCATTTTGAAATTCGAAAATTTAATTTTTAAGTGCCACTCCAATATACATATGTATACATATTGGTAATAATAAAATGCTACGAACGATTTTGGGGTCAACGTAGAAAAATTATATATGTATATTTTTTTTAATTATGTATTTGGAAAATACACGTTGTTTTATTTTAATAATTTATAGCAATTGGAAATTATTAATTTAATTTATATTATTATGCAATTAATAACTCTTGTAATAATTGCAATTTTTTCATTTTCACGATTTTTATTGAAAGAAAAGTCTATTTTTAGATTGTATTTTTAAGTTAGTTCACACAATTTTTTATTATTAATTGAAATTTTATTTTTTCTAAACACTTTAAACTGAAAAACAAGTTCTCACAAAAACAAAAAAAGATGTTTAGAACATCACCACGTCTCTTGTACGACTAATTTCGATGTGAATGAAGAAATAGTTGTGGAAACAAGTGTGTATTTTTTGCTTTTGCTCCCAAAAATTTAAAATTGAACATTTGGTGTTTTGAAACAAGTGTAAATGCCGGATAATTTTTTTTTCCGACACAAACAAATAAAAAAATATATATGTATGTTAGAGTGTCCCTTATTTTGGAAATGTTTGAAATTTTTTTCCATTTGACTAAAAATAACTCAGGAAAAATTTTACGCCTCTACGACCACGCCTTTCCTACGCGACGGGGCCTTAAAAATCATTTACATTACCATACAAATCAAAAATTTTTTTTTTTTTTTTTAATTTTTTTGTTATTAATTATCATATTACTTGGTTAGCTTATTCACGACAAAAAATTTGATTTTGGTAGGATAAGGCTTTCAGCTCTAAAAAATTGTTCGAAAAAAAAAAAAATTTAGAGCCGTTGGGGTCCTACGGTAAAAAAATTTTAAAAAAATATTTTTTGCCAGTTTTGACAAGCAACGGTTTTAGTTGGTATGCTGCTTTAAATGATATATATTCAAAAAAAAAAATTATTTATATATGTGACATTTTTATCTTTTTCGAAAAAAATAATTAGGGCCGTTGGGGTCCTACGGTAAATTTTTTTTAAAAAATATTTTTTTTTTAACAAGCTACGGTTTTAGTTGGTATGCTGCTTTTAATGATATATATTAAAAACTAATATTATTTATATCTGTGGCATCTTTATCGTGTATCGAAAAACATCAAAAATGAATTTTTTAACCTTTTTTAGAACACAATACAGATGTCACAGATACAAAAAATATTTTTTTTTTTATGAATATATATCATTTAAAGCAACATAGCAACTAAAACCGTTGCTTGTCAAAACTAAAAAATAAAATATTTTTTAAAAATTTTTCAACGTAGGATCCCTGCGACTCTAATTTTTTTTTTTCGAAAAATTTTTTAGAGCTGAAGAAAGCCTTATCCCACCAAAATCAAATTTTTTGTCGTGAATAAGCTAACCAAGTAATATAAAATGCCTGTTCGTTTACCTTACACCTACAATCTACTCATTTTTACTACTTTTACTACAGCTGGAAATTTTCAGTACAAAAAGTAAACAAAAATTTCCAGTTGTAGTAAAAATAGTAAGAAATTTAAGTAAACAAACAGACCTAATAATTAATAACAACAAAATTAAAAATCAAAAAAAAATTTTTTGGTTTGTATGGAAAAATGATTTTTTAGGCCCCGCTCTTTAAGGCCCCGTCGCGTAGGGAAGGCGTGGTCGTAGGGGCGTAAAATTTTTCCTCAGTTATTTTTAAGTCAAAAGGAAAAAAAATGAGCGGGTACCGTCTCAACATTTCCAAAATAAGGGACACTCTAATGTATGTATATTAGGGCGTTTCACCACAAAAATTTTATTTTGATTTTTGCAACTCTTGAAGCGGATAAAGAATTCTTATGGCCTAAAAGATTTTTTGAAGGTCGGGAAGAACTCGCCCAAATCGATTTCATTCAAAAAATTAGGTTATGAAACATATTTTTTTTTCTTTTAATAAATTTAAGGGGCACTAAGAGGACCTTTAAAATAAAAATTCAGAATTTTCCGAGTCCACACCTCAATAACTCGAAAAATAGACAATGTATGAACATTAGGGCTATAACCAAATTTTTGGCATAGCACCACGTGATGGACAATGTTGTTTTATTAAACAAAATCGCTTTCTCCGATCATTTTGCAAAAAAAACACACGCACCAAATCGTTTGCTTATTTTTGGTATGACCCAAAGACCATTTACTTTGTTTTGAGAAAAACGAAAAAGAAACTTCTCATCAACTTTATTAAAAATCTACACGATAGATTTGTTTTTTACTTTTGGTATCGATTGCTTAAAATGTTTTAAGAAAAAATATAAATTTTTATACGTTTTTGCACAAGATATCGAAAGTTATTATGATTTTAACAAAAAAAGACTTTGTCGCGTTTTGCTCCATATCCCGTTTAAATGAATATTTTCTTAAAAAAAATTAATTTTCTTTCACGTGGGTCAAAGTCAACCTGAGTTTACCTTATTAAATTATCGTTAATTTGGCTATAATTAGCAAAGTTGGGGCTGGATATCTTTAAATTCTTACAATAAATTCATTCCGGATGAAAATAAAGTGCACAACAATCATAAACAATTGATATCTAATTCCATTTGGCAAATGGTTTATGGGTCACACCAATAACCAAGCGTCAATTTTTAGTTTGTTTTGATATGCACCCTTTCAACGTTATATGCATCAAAACAAAAGTAGAGAAAAATATTTTAACTTTTAGGTGTAAAATTTGCTGCATGTGCAGAAAATTGACGTATGCAGCAAACCAATGTTAAGACAATGTTAATATTGGGGATATGAAGCAAAGTTAGGGCTGGATATCTTCTAATTTATACGATATATAAAAAAATAGATTACGGATTTGGAAAGAGGACATATTAATCATATACAATTGATTCCTAACTCCATTTTCCCAAAAATGGTCTTTGGGTCATACCAAAAATAAACAAACGAAATGCATTTTCTAAAAGTCCTCAAGATTTTTTTTATTAACACAAAATTTATGTATTTTTTATTTAACAACAAGTAAAAATGTTAAAAAAATTCTAATATCTATTTATTGAAGGAAATAAACTTTAGACTTAAAAGTTCGTGCTGATTTAAATAAAGGATAAATATCCTGGACCACCATAGTGGCACATTCCGTGCAAATATTACTTCTTTGCTGGTTTGGAATTATTGATTCTTCTTTTTCCCAATATCTTAAGAAGCATCTGAGAGTTTTTAAATCTACCTAGCGACTCCTCCAGAGATTTAAAGTCATCTTCCCTAAATCAGTGATTTGAGAACTATATGTCAAACTATTTTCCACAAATAAAGGCACATATTGGGTAAAGCTCAGTTTGGTAACTTGATATTAAAATGAACGTTAAAATGTTGTTGGGAAGGTACCCCATGGGTACCTTCCCCGCCTACCTTAGTTTTAGTTTCGGACTTGATTTAAGCGGAATCATAGTTAAAATAGCTACATTTTGCGATTAAAAAAAAATACAAAAATAGTAATTTAAAACTTCATCGCGTTTGGTGCGTGTACTTTTTTAACATCCGCGAAAAAGTGAAAACATTTTTCTTTATAGTTTTTCACGGTCTATATGACTGTGCTATGCCAATTTTGATATTTTCAAAAAATGTAAAAAACGTATAGCCCTAATGAACATGGTGTTAAAGCCGTTATATACACTCAAAAAAATACGTTAGTAGATTTAATATTTTTTTTTGCTCATGATACACTCAGAGAAAAAGCTTCATCATATTGATGAAATGTCACATCAATATGATGAAATGTTACATCATTTTTCGTCCAATGTAACTTGTCATCAATATGATGAAGCGGTGTCATCAATAAATTTTTTTATTTGAAAAATAAGAAAAAAAATATAAAAAAAATTTTTTTTGTTGTTATTTGATTTTATTTAATTTATTTTTATTAACTTACAATTGTTTGTTATTTTCTAATTTTTAAAAACTTACATCTTTTTTTCGTATCCACCAAGATTAGAACGCCGAACCTCCTGTTTGTTGGGCTTAGCCTCTAGCCACTGACCTACAGCATGACAATACATAATACCAATAAATAGCCGTTTTGTTTGTTGTGTGCTAATAATAACGCTTAAAGTTTTTGTGTAACTATGCTTTGCTAAAAGCAGTGAGGGGGAAAGAGAGGGATATTGTACATTCATAAAATGTTTCAGTCTTTACAAATTCCCATAAACAATCGTTTAAAAACATGTTTATATACATATTATACATTGTATATAACGAAAAATGTTGAGTCTTCACATTAACATTTTAGAAAACGTTATGTAACTAAGTAGTGGTGCGAGATTTTTATCTATAGTTGGCTGAACTGGCTAAGGCGTCGATAATAAACACTGCAACTTGGGGACCGTGGGTTTAAGTACCAGCCGGGGCAGGATTTTTTTAAAATTTTTTTTATTGTTTTTTTTTATTTTTTTATATTTTTTTAATATATTTATTTAATATTTTTATTTATTTTAATATTAATTTAATTATTTACAAAAAAACTTTTGAAAGGCATATTGATGACACTTTTTTAAGACATGATGAAATGTGTCATCACTTGTTTTTTTCAATTTGGATGACATGTTTCATCATATTGATGAAAACCCTCATCAATATGATGAAATTTGTCATCAAAATTGATGACAGCAAGTGATGAAACCGTATCATCAATATGATGAAGCATTTTTCTTTGAGTGTAGTTAACTTACGTTTAGCAAATTTTTAGTTGAGATTAGCATGTTAGCAAAAATATTTTGTAAACTTCATGCAGCGCATTAGCAATTTTAAACAAACTTAAAACTATTTTTTTTTTGCTAAATTTCAAATTGAGTAAGTTTTTAACAAGCTTCTTTGCTAATATTACCATAAATAAATTGTATTTTTTTTTCTCTTATTTTTTCTCTCCGTTATATTTTGTTCTTGTGTACACAGTAAAAAGTTTAGCGGAGCACATTTTAAGCTACTTTGGAATTAAACTGAAAGTAAAATCCGAAATGGGTTATGTGTTAAATTATTGTTGATTACACCGCTCAACAAATCGAAGGTTTTTGACTCCGGTTTGAAGTTTGATACAAAATTTTTAAAGATTTTGACTCGCTGATTCCAAATCTGTGCTTCAAATTTTTCCATCACGTTTAGAATTTTAATTATTCGCGGTTGAAAATGCGAAAAAAAGCGATTTTTGCATTTTTTGAAAGCCTGCACAGCAGCCACTGGGTGATATAAAAATCTGGTATAAAGCGTTAGAGTAGAATTGAACTATGATCTCAAATATATGATCAAAAAAATTTTAACTTGTTGCACTATTATTGGCCAAACATGTATTTTAAAAAAACACCGTGAAAAAAATTAGAAAAATCACCATTTTTAAAAGGCTTTAAAACAAAAACCAGATGATCAATCTTTACTGTGATGAGCTCAAAATTTAGGTAAAAGTTCATTCTTTTTTATAGACCCATTAAAGATATCTTCCGGTTTGTACGAAAAATAACACAGAAAATTTAAATTTGTAAAATATTTATTTTTTTAGTTTTTCTTTGAAAAATATCAAAAAAAAAAAAAAAATTTAAGAGAGTCATTATACATAAAACGCAATTGTAACCCAACCAAACTCAATAATTAGAAAAAAAATGTTTTCTATGTTGGAGACCAAAGGCAAATTATACTTTTGCGCTTTATACCAGATTTGTAATCAGCAAAAACATGGTAATGAGTTGTGAAAAGTAATCATTACCAAGTACATTATTTATAATGAGTATCCATTACCATTAACATTATTTTAAGTCCAAAAGTAACTACTTCTCAGTAATATGTTATAAAAGCACCTCTAAGTAATAATATTTTCTTGCACTTGCACTTTTTAACCTTTACAATTCAATTAACTTAAAAAGTACTTAAAAACTTAATAAAAATTACGGAATTTTTAAGTTTTAGTTAATACAATTTTAATTTTAAAAGTTTTAATTAACTAATTATTTACTTCTTATTGGTAAGGGGTGTTTACTCCTTATTTGTAATCCGAGGCAGTAACTCCTTATTTATCTCCATACTCTTCACTAGTTATTTTTGTCTCACGCCCTTGTTAAAATAATTAGTGTTTCATTCAATAAGTAACTACTTATTAACATCTGTTTCGGATTACAAAACCCATTACTAGTAATGCCAATTTTTGCTGGGTATTCTCCTCAATGGCTGCTGTGCAGGCTTTCAAATAATGCAAAAATCGTCATTTTCGCATTTTTAACCGTGAATAACTAAAAATCTGGACGTGATGGAAAAATTTGGAGTACAGATTTGGAATCACGAGATCAAAATCTACTAAAATTGATCACCAGAATTCAAACCTGAAAATGACTGTTGAGCGGTGTTATTAACGAGTGAGTTGGTAGCAATGTGAAATGTGTTTGTCTCTAATAAAATTATTTAATGTGTTTGTTTCATATAAAATTATTTAACACTTGCGTGCGCAGGGTATTTCGTTGCCCGTAAATACAGAAAAATTTCATAATGATAATAAATGACCCATTTTTGGTACATTTCTCTATGAAATCTTTATATATGTCTTAATCATTTAAAAAAACTGTGCTTATGATGATCACACCACTTACAATAAAATACCAAATACATCAGTTGATATAAAAAATACTACGTCAACTTTAAGACGGTCTTAAGTTATTAAAAAAAAACATTAGTGGTATTCAGAGTCTTACTTGCCAGCCCTTGCATTGGTGGTAAAAGAGCACTTTTTAAAATTACCTTTCAAAACACATGTATTTTTTGAAAGAAGTACTCTTTTGCTACATTGTCAGGCCTGGCAACAAGACTCTGAATACCTCTATTGATTTATAGTGTCCGACCGAACAGTTCGGCCAAAAAATGGTAGTGGCCAAAAGTTAATATTTGCAAGCATTTTTAACAGCTTTTTCTGAAGGCCGTTTGTTTGTTTAGGCGATAGAAGACTGTTCTGACTTTCAAAATTAATGGCGAGGACGAAGTTAAGCACCAATTTCGAAGTTCGGTAACCGAACTTTTTTCAATTTGGCCGAACGTTCGGTTACCGAACATCTAAATTGGTGCTTAACTTCGTCCTCGTTCTTAAATTTTACACTCAGAATCATCTTCCATCGCCTCAACAATTCTACCCCATATAAAAAAAGTTGTTAAAAGTACTTCCAAATACCAAATTTTTGATTAAATGACGTTTTTTGGCCGAACTGTTCGGTCGGACACTATTGATTTATTAATTTCAGCAAAAAAAAAAAAAAATTAAGTAAACGAAACTTTGAGTCAAAAATTTTATGAAAAAATTTTGTAAAAATATGAACAAATATGTATGAATGAAACAAAAAAACTACTGAAAAATTAATTGATAGTACAAAAAAATTTTAGTAAAAAAAAATATAAAAAAAAAATTGAAAACATTTTCATTTGAATTTGTTCCCAGTTTCATTCCATTTCGTTCCCTGTTTTATTCCATTTGGTTCCCTGCTCCATTCAATTTCGTTCAATGTGGTGTTCATTCCTTTTCGAATAGTATCCGTTAAATAACAAATGAGTTTCTAGGGATAAGATCATTAAATTAAAAAGAATCATTTTGTTTCAGAAAATATAAAAAGTACCCCTTTAACTCCTTAGGAATCAAAATTAAAAAAAAATCTTTTGGGAATGTTTTTTTTCGCTAGACGATCCTACATTCCAAATTTCAATTTTCCAGTACCATTATTTCATATAATATGAAAAGTACCAAAGTGATCGTTTTTACTCACTTAGAATCGAAATTTCGAAAAAAGTACTTTTTACAGATTTTTTTTTCTGTTGTTGGATACTACATTCCTAATTTTAAGTTTTTATGACCTCTATTTAAGAAAATATAAACAGTACCAAAAAGTTTTTTTTTTGTGGGATTTTTCCCGTTAGAGGATACTACATTCCAAATTTCAAGTTAATAGGCTCATTATTTAAGAATATATACACTCAGAAAATTATGTAAGTTACTACATGTTAGTTGTTTGTATATTTTACAGTAGTTAGTTGTTTTCAACTACAAAGTCAGTTGTTTTTGTATGAAAAATATCAAACAACTATTTCTGTTAGTTATTTTAAGTCGTTTTTTTGAACAACTAACAAAAAAGTACTGTGATGTGGTAACAGTCATTTAAAGTAGTTAATTTTACTTTTTTTATTTCTTAAAAATTTTCAAAGTTTTTTTTATTTTTCACAAATTTGTTTAAAAAAAAAAAATTGGAAAAAATTTGGTCTTCAATTTTTTTTCGAAAAATTTTTTGAAAAAAAAAAAAATTATATATTGATTATTTTATTTTTACTACATTTTAGTTGTTTTGACTACAAATGTAAGTAGTTTTTACTACATAAGACAGTTGTTTTTTGTCAGTTAAAATAACTAACATTGTTAGTTGATTTAACTGAAAAAGTAGTTGACCCCAAAACAACTTACAAAGTAGTTATTTTAACTGACATTTTCAGTTGATTTTACTAACATTATTTTTTGAGTGTAATTCCCTTTTTTAATTAATTTCCTTAGGAATCAGAATTTCCAAAAGTGCAAATTAGCCGAATTATTACAACTTCCCCCGGCAACTAACGTGTGGCAGACCACTTGATCAAGGAATTCGAGTCCCATTTTTGATATTAATTGAAATTATCTACTGTAAGAAAATTTTTTTTATTCTTCAAGCTCCAATGTACTAAGATGATGAGTATTTATAATATTGTGTTTTGCTAACTTGTTTTAATTATACCCTCCACTCTAGTGATAGAGGGTATATATAAGTTTGTCATTCCGTTTGTAACACCTCGAAATATTGGTCTAGGACCCCATAAAGTATATATATTTATGATCCTCGATCGATTTTAAGTCGATCTAGCGATGTCCGTCCGTCCGTCCGTCCGTCTGTCTGTCTGTCTGTCCGTCCGTAGAAAACACGCTAACTTTTGAAAGACTTTACAGAGGCTACTGAAGTTTGGCATATATGTTTGTCATTTACCTGGTCAGGTTGGTATTGCAATCCAGCCAAATGGGTCCAGTGGTTCAAAACTTATGAGCCAAAGAGTAAATTTCGGCAAGGGTGTTTTTCGAACTTACTAGATAAAAAACACGATAACTTTCGAAAGACAATAATGAGACTACTGAAGCTTGGCAAGTATCTTTGCCGTTCCACGGGTCTGCCTGGTGTTAAATTTCAGCTCAATCGGTCCAGTGGTTCAAAAGTTATAAGCAAAACCCTGAATTTCAGATTAGTTTCCTCTAAAATGCCACGTGTTTTAACAAGTTTTAAAAGCATTGGTGGTAACTAAACAATGCTTTTCAAACTTGTTTAATTTTAAAGCAATGCTTTTTAAACTGGTTTAGTTTTAAAAGCATTGGTAACTTAAAAATTACACTCGAAAAAAATTTTACACTCAAAAAAAATTTTACACTCAAAAAAATTTTACACTCCAAAAAAAATTTAGTTTTTTTTTACAAAAATTGCAATATTTTGTGTACATACGTACGTGCATTCATTAAGAAATATTTTTACAGTTTAAAAACATTACACTCGAAAAAAATTTTACACTCAAAAAAAAAAGTAATTTTTAAAAAAAAAAAAATACAAAAAAAAAGTTTTTTACTCAAAATAAAATATTTCTAATCAAAATTGTTAATTTTTTCACGTTAAAAAATGTACTACGTTTTAAAAAAATGCATTGTGGAGGGTATTCATAGATTCGGCAAAGTCGAATTTAACTTTTCTACTTGTTTTATGCTAAAAAGGTCTGAATTTTTAAGCACGGTTTTCAAATCTCCAACTTAAAATTTTTATTTTTTTTTGTTAAAGAAATTTAAAAAAATCGACAATTGGAGTTTAAGGATTTGTAAAGCACGTATAAAGGAATAAAAACCCCAAAAATTGTAGGCTTTGCTGTTTTCATTTTTCTATTACAGTGATGTAATTGCGGCGGATTTCGGGAAATTACAAGTGATTTTTGGCACTTTTTTAGCTGTGATTTATTTTTTTTGTTTTTTTTTTTACAAACTTCATATGTTTTGGACCGAATTATATCAACACGAGATAGAATACTTCAATTCTTAAATTTAGGACAAAATTGAGAAATTAAAAATTGCCCCAACTATAAAGGTCAAAGGTAAAATTTTAGAAGACATTAACAGATTTTCTGAGTGGAAATATACATATGAAACTATTGATGTCATTTTAAAAGATCTTAATATATGTCTTTTTATTTAAGTTCAGAATATTAACCCTTTAGTATTCGTTGGGCCTATTCGACCCTTTGAACGAAATACACTTACAGTATTTCGATTAAATGAAAAAAATTATAGGCCCCAACAGCACTTTAGGGTTAAATTTCTAAATTTTAATTATTTGCCATTAAGTTTAGACCAATTAAAATAACATCAAATAGATTCAGCAAAATCGGTCCAACAAATCTGTTAATGTTTAAAAATTCCAAATTTTCTAAAATTTGACCTTTGACCCTTAACAGGGGCAATTTTTTATATCTCAATTTCGCCCTAATTTTGCGAATTGAAGTATTCTATCTCGTGTTGATATAATTCGGTCCAAAACATATAAAGATTGTAAAAAAAAACAAAAAAAAAATAAATAACAGCTAAAAAAGTGCCAAAAATTACTAGTAATTTCCCGAAATCCGCCGAAATTACATTACTGCAATAGCCAAATGAAAACAGAAAAGCCTAAAATTTTTGGGGTTTTTATTCCTTTATATGTGCTTAACAAATCCTTAAACTTAAATAGTCGATTTTTTAAAATTTCTTTAACAAAAAAAATAAAAATTTAAAATTGAAGATTTGAAAATATTGTTGAAAAATTCAGACCACTTTAGCATTTATTTAAAACAAGTTAGCAAAAAGCAATATGAAAATATTTATCTTCTTAGCACATTGGGGCTTGAAGAATAAAAAAATGTTTTTACAGTAGATAATTTCAATAAATTTCAAAAATGGGGCTTGAATTCCTTGATTGAGTGGTCTGACACACGTTAGTTGCCTGGGGAAGTTGTAATAACTTGGCTGATTTTCAACCGATTTTAACTTATAATACCTTATTAGATAGGTAATTAGCTTTAAATCACAATTCAGTAATCAAAATACCTAAAAATTGAGAAAATGACAAAAAAGTTAATTTTCCCCATGTAATCCGTTTTTCAAATTTCAGGGCTGATGCACGCCTTACCCACATCGATTACCCAATAATTTTGTATAATTTTTGTATGTTTTGGAGCGAATTATATCAACACGGGATAGAATACTTCAATTCGCAAAATTAGGGCGAAATTGAGATATAAAAAATTGCCCCTGTTAAGGGTCAAAGGTCAAATTTTAAAAATTTTGAATTTTTAAACATTAACAGATTTGCTGGGCGGATTTTGCTGAATCTACTTGATGTTATTTTAATTGGTCTAAACTATATAGCAAATAATTAAAATTTAGAAATTTAACCCTCAAGTGGTGTTGGGGCCTATAATTTTTTTCATTTAATGGAGATAATGTAAGTGTATTTTGTTCAAAGGGTCGAATAGGCCCCAGCAGCACCAAAGGGTTAATATTCTGAATTTAAATAAAAAGACATATGTTAAGACCTTTTAAAATGATATCAAGTAGTTCCATATGTTACCACTTAGAAAATCTGTTAATGTTTAAAAATTCAAAATCTTTTAAAATTTGACCTTTGACCTTTAGTTGGGGCAATTTTTAATTTCTCAATTATGCCCTAAATTTGCGAATTGTAGTATTCTCTCTCGTGTTGATATAAATTGGTCCAAAACATATGAAGTTTGTAAAAAAAAAACAAAAAAAAAAATAAATAAAAGCTAAAAAAAGTGCCAAAAATCACCGCCGAAATTAGATCACTGTAATAGCCAAATGAAAACAGCAAATCCTACAATTTTTGGGGTTTTTATTCCTTAATATATTCTTAACAAATCCTTAAACTCCAATAGTCGATTTTTTTAAATTTCTTTAACAAAAGAAATAAAAATTTAAAATTGGAGATTTGAAAATAGTGTTGAAAAATTCAGACCACTTTAGCATTTATTTAAAACAAGTAAGCAAAACGCAATATGAAAAATATTTATCTTCTCAGTACATTGGGACTTAAAGAATAAAAAAATGTTGTTACAGAAGATAATTTCAATAAATTTCAAAAATTGGGCTCGAATCCCTTGACACACGTTAGTTGCCAGGGGAAGTTGTAATAACTTGGCTGATTTTCAACCGATTTTAGTTTTTAATACCTTATTCGATAGACATTTGACTCCAAATTACAATTCTGTAACCATTTGAACTCAAACTTACCTCAAAATATCGAAAAAATTGAGAAAATGGATAAAAAATCATATTTTCCCTTTGTAATTTGATTTTCAAACTTCAAAGCCGATGCGGCAGGTCTTACCCATATCCGATTTTCCTAAAATTTTGTGAGACATGTTTTTACCCCCAAATGCACATTTTTAGGGGGGCCCGGTCAATATCTAACAACTTCGTTTTTTTGGTGCACCCTAGAGATCATATATGTCAATATATTTACATATGCCGCCAATTTTCGCATTTGCTTCATATATGTAGTATATATGGACGAGCATATATGAATTATATATGAATAAATCTGACATTTTTCACCGGGAAGTTTTAATTTATGAATTTAGGAAGTACTTTACGGTGAGATCGAGAAAAAATATGAGTATTTTCGTACCTACTAACTCGACTTTTTATATGGGAATCCCATGTTCAGCAAAAAAAAAGTTGTGTCGTGTCAATATGAAATTATTTGCATCCCAGCAAAATTTTCTGTTCCAAATAATCGGTTCCAGAACGCATCAAATTACCCTGCAACCGGTTCTACTTAACATTCCAGAATCAATGATTTTTGTTTGAAATTGTCCCGAAAGCAATCGTTTTTTAGAGCAAGTAGTTTTTTTGAAAAAAAAATTTTACATAGAAAATGTTGTTGTGATTATAATCACACGTATACCGTAGAATATATTCAAGAATCTATTGAACCAGGAATTTGTTCCAAAAAATTTTCCTGGGATTCGCTCTTAGGGTACTATTAAATAACAAAAATAAAATTAAAGTTTTTTCAAAAAGTGGGCCTTGTAGGCGTGGTCAAATATTGAATCCAACTTTTTTGCCTGAGTATCTTTACTTCAATATTTATGCAAATTAAATGAAACACAGTAAAGTCTTTAAGACAAAAGTTTTTTTTATAGATTTTTGTATGGGCTATCGATTAAAAAAATAAAAATTGGAAAATTTTCAGAAGAAGTTCTGAATTTTTCAAATTTAAACTTAAACTTTATTTATCAAAAAACATGCCGCAATTTTATTTTTTTTTATTTTTTAAAAAAAAGTTTTATTGTTTAGGTGTTTTTATTACTCATACGCACACGTTTTATACACCATTATTGTATAAAATTAGCGTATTGCAATCTTTGACATTTGATTTCTAGAAAACAAGGCAAAACACATCTCTGAAAATTTCAGAACAGATAGAAAAACACTTTAACTTTTTTTAAAAAATTAAAAAAAAAAAAAATAAAATTGCGGCATGTTTTTTGATAAATAAAGTTTAAGTTTAAATTTGAAAAATTCAGAACTTCTTCTGAAAGTTTACAAATTTTTATTTTTTAATCGATGCCAATACAAAAATCTATAAAAAACTTTTGTCTTACAGACTTTACTGTGTTTCATTTAATTTCCATAAATATTGAAGTAAAGATACTCAGGCAAAAAAGTTTGATATTTTCAATATTTGACCACGCCTACAAGGCCCACTTTTTGAAAAAAACTTAAATTTTATTTTTGTTAATAGTACCCTAAGAGCGAATACTTTGCAAATGATATCCCATTGAAACTACTTTGGTTTTTTTGTAGTGGAACAGTTGGTGTGGAATGCCTCATATATTGTGCCGAATCGGGGGAAAAAAGTTTTCTAAGTCCCGAGAAATCTTTTTAAAATTTCCAGACACAAATAATTTTTTGCGTTTTGGAAATAAGAAGATCATTAAAAATGATTTAAAAAAAAATAAAAAATTTTTGAAAAATTTTACAAGTCCTGAAAAAGTTTTGTAGAGTTTTCTAAGTCCTGTAGCGGTGTTCTATAACTCTCGAATCGAAAGATTTCTCACATGAAACAGGAAAAACGAAATAGAAACATCGTGAATCAGCACAAAAACTGACTTTTCGCATTCGACTGTTTCTGTAATTTTGTTATGCGGAAACTTTCTGTCAAATATGATTTTTTTTTTCAAAATTATTGGAAAGATGCGAGAAAAACTGTTTCTGTAAACCAATTGATCGAAAACTTTTGAAGTTGAAGTGTCAAAATCACTCACATATAAAAATGGTGCGATATTTCGTAAATTAAACAACTTTTGAGTTATAATAAATAAAAAACAATATTTTTTTCAAGAAAATACTACCCTAGTAAAAATATTATGCTAATTTTACTGAATAGATCTAATTTGATCCGTAAAATGGTTGTATCAAATAATATCTAATTGTATTACTTTAGATCAAAAAATATAAAAATTGATACAATTTGATCCTGAATTTGGTCAAATCTAATTAGATCAAATTGATCTTATAATATCAATTTTTATATAATTTGATGAGCAAAACCAAAATACGAATCTAATCATATATGGAGCAACATCTAACCATATAAAGTGGATCAACCGTATCAAAGTGATAGATACAATTTTATATAAATTTAAACAGAAGCATATTAACTCATATAAGATTGTATCAAATTATATATGATTAGACCAGAAAATTTTTACTCGGGTATCAACTAATATTATTAATGATACACTACACATTATTTTCATAATTTAATTTATTATTTCATTTTTGTTTGACAATGTTATGTTGTGAAAAAAATGTGAAATTGCGTTTTTTTGTTGTGATTTTTATTATTTTCTCGCCTTATTTACCTTTTTGACAGCTGATTTGGAATATTCCAATAAAAATGCTGCCGTTTTCGCATTGATATACAGAAACAACTTTTTTTCCAGAATCGAGAAACGATGGAATTTTTTGTTTCATACTTTTCGATGCGAAAACTTTTCGCATAAATTACAGAACACTCCCACTGGATAAAAAATATTTTTAGTACGTTCTTTGCATTTTGAAGTAAAAAATTATTAACAAAGTTTTAAGAAAAAAATTCCCGGACACATTTTTTTTTTTTGCAATTTTTTTTTGCATTTCCCGAAAAAAAATTGGGATAAATTTGAAAATTATGAGATAAAAAAATATATATTATGCAAAATTCTACATATTTTATCTTATGATATAAAATTATATACAATTATATCAAATTAGATAAACCGAATATTCGGATCAAAAACGATCATATTTAATCCAATATAAAAAATTTTGAGCTATTTTGATCCACCAATTTCATCATCTTATTTTATCCAAATACGTGTTGGGACATATTAAATTATATGGGTGAAATAAAAAAATGTCAGTGTTTTTGAGCAAAAATTGTACAAACAAAAAATTTTAATTTTTGGTAAATTTTTGTATTAAAATCGATATGTTACATCACTACTAATATAACTACCCGAGTAAAAAAGATTATATATAATTATATATAATTTGATAAAATTTGATAAAATTTTATAAATTTATATGAAATTATATATAAATTTATTTTTACTGAAATATCATTATATATAATTAGATATAATTATATCTGCTTTATATCCCTATTAATATTATAAATCTGATTGTTGGTTTGTCTGTCTGTCTGTCTGTCTTTCTGTCTGTCTGTCTGTCTGTCTGTTCCGCAATAAGTACAGAACGGCTTAACCGATTTTCATGAAATTTTCACCACAGGTAGTACTAACCGAGGCGGGAACTATAGGCCATAAGCGAACGCGATCGGACAAAGGGGCGTAAAATGCCACGCCTCTTTGTACCATGCTAAAGCTATATATACCTTTCCAATAACGGAAAAACGGCTGAACCGATTTTCATGAAATTTTCACCACAGATAGTACTAACCAAGGCGGGAACTATAGGCCAAAAGCGACCGCGATCGGACAAAGGGGCGTAAAATGCCACGCCCCTTTGTACTATGCTATAGCTATATCTGCCTGTCCGGCAATAACGGAAAAACGGCTGAACCGATTGTCATGAAATTTTCACCACCGATAGTAATAACCGAGGCGGGAACTATAGGCCAGAAAAATCCGCGATCGGAAAAATGGACGTAAAATGCCACGCCCCTTTGTACTTTACAGAAACTATGTCAGCATGTTCCGCAATCACTGAAAAGTGATTTAACCGATTTCACTGAAATTTTTACCACAGATAGTACTAACCGAGGCGAAAACTATGAGCCACAATAGAGGGCGATCAAAAAAGGGGCGTAAAATGCCACGCCCCTTTTTGTTAGACTGAAAGCTAAATCTGCCTTTTCCGCAATTACGCTTAAACGGCTGAACTGATTTTCATGAAATTTTCACTACAGATTATTAAGCGAAGCGAAAGTATGCTCCACAATAGAAGGCGATCGAAGAAAGGGGTAAAATGCCACGCCCCTTTTATTACATCGAAAGTTATTTCTTCCTGTTTCTCAATCACGCATAAACGGCTGAACCGATTTTAATGAAGTTTTTACCAAAGATAGTACTAACCGAGCCGGAAACTAGAAATTATAATAGAGCGCGTTTGGACAAAGGGGCGGAAAATGTCACGCCCCTCTTTACTATACTGAAAGTTTTTTTCTGTATGTTCCGTAATCATGCTTAAACAACCATACCGATTTAAAAGAAATAAAATATCACGCCCTTTTTTATTTAATTGAACGCTATTTCTGTCTGTTCCGTAATTTAGCATAAACTGCTAAAGCGATTAGAATGAAATTTTTACCACAGACAGTAAGTACTTACCGAGGCGGGAACTATAGATTAAAATAGAGCGCTTTTGTACTATACTGAAAGTGCTTCTGCCTGTTCCTTAATAACGCTTAAACGACTAAACTGATTTTAACAAAAATTTTTCCATAGATAGTACTAACAGAGGCGGGCACTTTAGTATGTAGCAATTGCCACGCCTTTTGCAATGTACTGAAAGTTCATTCTGCCTTTCCGTAATCATTTTAAACGGTTATCATAATATTCACCACAGTTAGTACTTATTGAGGCGGAAACTATAGACACGACCATACAAAGGCGTGAATTGCCACGTCCCTTTGTAATACATTAAAATTTATTTCTGCCCGATCCGTACACACGCGCTAACGGTGAAAAAATTTTAATTAAATTTCATTACAGATGGTATCACTGTGGCGATCGGGAAAAGGGGCTTAAAATGCCGCACCTCTTTGTATTAAATTAAAAAATATTTTTTCCTGTTGAACGATATGCAACATTAGCCCGGGATTAGGCAAATGGGAGTAAAATGCCACGTCAATTTGTAATATACAGAACGCTATTTCTGGCTTATTTGCTATCATGCAAAAACGGCTTAACCAACTCCTTTAAACACTACTGTTAGAACTAACTGAACGCGAACAATTTGCTATATCATAACCTGAAAACAGTTGAGCCGATTTCAATGAAATTTCCAACACAAATAGTGATATAGCCAATATTTTTGATCAAAAGGCATATAATGGCACGCCCCTTTGTACTTTAGTGAGAGTTATGTCTGCTGAGCAAATTTAGTTGCAATTTTCTTCACGTGCTAACCAATAGAGGAACTATAGGTCACATGAGACCAAAATTGAACTAAATGCGTTAAATGCCACACCCACTTGAACTACAGTGAAAGTTATGTCTTTATTGATGTTTTCACTTCATAAAGTGCTAACCGAGGATGGAACTATAGGTTCCTTTGAAAAGCCATTAAATAAATACATTAGGCGTTTTTTGTTGGCATAATTATCAGTGTTCTACCATACAAAGTTCACATTAGTGTTAACGCTCAAAATTCAAGAAGTTAAAAATTAACTTGCATACATTGTGAATGATTCTCTTATTGTTAATGGCTCTCTTTGGTATTAATAAAAAAGATAAATGTTTTTGTGTTGCTTTCAAGGTAAATTGCATCTAATAACCTAATTTTATCAATATTTAATCGAAAATGTGTAATATTTTACAAAACTATTCCAAACGACGCTAAATTAAATTGAGAAATTTATGGAAGTTAATGTTTCGTTTTTTTTTTCGTTTTGATGCATGTTAACAATCTAAGTTTGGCAACAAAAAGGCCTATTAATATTAGGTTTGTTCCCATGACGGAGGAACACGTACACACCATGTTCCCGACGCTAAGAAAAATCGAAAAATAAAATCGACCATAGGTTTATATTCATTAGTGAAAAGCCACGAAGAAGTAGATAAAATGATAATAAAAAACTCATTCATTACATAACATTTTTTTTTAACCCGGGCAACGCCGGGTGCAAAACAGCTAGTAATAATATATAATTTTATACACATCTTTTTTGATGCGAAAAAATAAATTTGGTTGTGCAGATGTTAAATACTTTATACACTACTCCAACCATATTATGGGGGTATGGGTGAAATCAAAAAATGTCAGTGTTTTTGAGCCAAAATTGTACAAACAAAAAATTTGAATTTTTGGTAAATTTTTTTATTAAAATCGATACGTTGCATCACTACTAATATAACTATAAAAGGTCTCTTCTACAAATTGTTTCAAACAAGTTTTATCGACAATTTTATGATTTTTTTGGTGACGGAGTTTACATTCACCTTAGAAAAATACATTAAATTTTTTGAATTTTCTTTGAAAACATTTTATTGTAATTTTAAACACTTATTTATGTTATTGCAAACAATTTTTGTAATTAGGATTTTTTTCTGGTTTTTGTTATTAAAGATTTTACAATTATTTTTTATTTTAATAGGATTTTTCTAAGGAAATGTAAAATAAATTTATTATTATTTCTGTTAAAATAAGTTTTTTTACTTTTTTGAATGACTAGTGTTAATATTTGCGTCGGTTTTAACAACTTCATAAGGTTTTTTAATGCAATCTGCAAAAAAAAAAAAAAGTTGACGGAGTTTACAGAGACGGAGTTTACATTTCATCACTTTTTGCCCTTTTTTTCGAAAACTATTTGTCGGAAATTAGTTTCCGAAAAAAAATCATTAGATGTCAACTAGATACGTCAAAATATGACGATATTTCAGATGCACGCTAAGTAGTTTTGTTGTAAACGTGGAGACGGAGTTTACAGCATTTTTCGATTTTTCATTTATGATTTAGCTTTTCATACAGGGAAATTAATATGCAGGGAGCAAACTTGAAACCAATTATGCAAAATGATACTTTATAGCCTCGCGTTTAATAAATGGGGCAATAACCTATTATTTTTCTAAACACAATACGTCAAGAACAACAAAATTGTCAGGTTCCATAATGTCTAAAAAAAGTGTCGAAAAATCGTTACATAATTGAAGCCGTGTTTGTATGGGTAAAAATGATAGTTATGACTATACAAAAATATTTTTTAAGAACGTCAACATGCCCTCTTTAAAAATGTAGTCAATTATTAAGAGTTTGGGTTATTGGTTTTTAAGATATAACCGGTTAAAGTTTAAAAATTGAAAATATTACTGGCGACGGAGTTTACATTTGGCCTACAAAAATGAAAATAACTTGTTTAAAATAGCTTACTAAGTAGTATCCGGATTGTTGTTGGTTATGTAGAACGCCAATTTATACGACGTTGTACATTAAAAAATATGCGAATACTTTAACCCATGTATGAGATATTACACGATTACATGGTTTGGTTGACATTTTTTGATTTCACCCGTATACTTTATTGTTCATCCGTGTGTAACGCATCTAAAAATCGGTCTAGGACCCCATAAAGTGTATTTATATTATTGATCCATGATCGATTCTAAGACATTTTATGAATGTCCGTCCGTCGGCCTTCATAAGACACGATTCAGCCCAAAATAAATTCACGTGTGAATCTTGGTAAAATGTTATTAGTTTTCGCATAATATTCGCAAAAATCTTGTTAATGTGATTCCTTCTAAGCACTTGGCAACAATTTTTTTGAGTGCAAGTGCATTACGTGAGTATTTTTTTAAGCTGAAAACAAAATTCATGTCGTTCATAACTCGCGAATTTAGAACAATAAGGTTCTACTTATTTGAACCTATGTATTTCTTGGTGGTTCTAAGTTCGCGAACTATCCACATTTTTTTTTTAAGTTGCTACATTGCTAATTTAAGTCATTTATTTTTGTGTTTATGTTTATGATCGTTTTTATACCCTCCACTTAGTGATAGAGGGTATATATAAGTTTGTCATTCCGTTTGTAACTCATCGAAATATCGGTCTGGGACCCCATAAAGTATATATATTCATGATACCCGATCGATTTTAAGCAGGGTTGGCAACCGAAACGAATAACGGTATCGGTAACGGTATTGGTAGTACATATTTTTTATATCGGTAACGGTAAAGGTAACGGTATTTTCGATTATTTCGGTAACGGTGAACCGTTACCGAAACATCAATACCGGTACGTACCGGTATTATAAATAAAATGTTAACAAGTCATAAATTTGTTAAAAATGCGTAAAAAATAAAAAAAAAAAATAAAAAAACTGTTAAATTCTGTACCTTTTCTATACATAATTATATTTGCACTAGTATTAAATACTATCAATTAACTCAGAATTAAATTAAAACATTCACGCAATATTGTAAATCAACAAATACGAACTCATGTTCGTACACAGAAAAAAAAAAATTGTCAATACAATTAATTTCATTGTTAATACAATTAAACATTTAATTGAAACTGAGCCTACATTGGATTTTGTCAATACAACAATGGCATTTGTAACTTTTGAAAAAAAAATCAACATCATTCATTGTTACATTAACAATGAAATTAATTGAAAAATTTGTAAAATCTAAAAATAGAATAAAAAATAATCTGAAATCTAAAAATAGAATAAAAAATAATCTAAAAAAAAAAAATAAAAAAAAAAAAATGTCTACCGCCATCTGGCATCGAACCCGCAACCTTCGTGCTACGCGTCTAGCACACTACCACTGTGCTATCCTTATACATATTTGTATTTGACTAAACGTCATATTTATAACAGTCTACAATTAGAATGATAAAAAAAAAATAAAATTGGAAATTAAAAAAAAAAAAGTTCCGCCAACTGGCGGCGAACCCGCAACCTTCATGATTCGAAGCTAGCACACTACCACCGTGCTATTCCTTATGTATAATTAAAGCTGACTAAGTGCGTACATAAGGTGTCTGTGATTTCAATACGCACTTTTTGCGTTTTTAAAAATAAATAATAATCTCAAATAAAAAAAAAAAACAAAAATAAAAAACTGTTCCGCCAACTGGCAGCGAACCCGAAACCTTCATGATTCGAGTTTAGCACACTACCACCGTGCTATCGTCGCATATATTTGTGTTTGATTAAATGAGTTTATAAATTGTTTGTGTTATTAATGTGAATTTTGTGGAATCTTTAACAATGATTTTAATTCATGCGTTTAATTGGAAATAAAACCGGATTTTTGTCACATTAACAATACACATTGTTGATACAATTAAAAACGTTGTTGAACTAGTATTTCGTTGGTAACAATTTGTTTTGTTACTCTTGATTTTACGATATTTTTTTCTGTGTAGAGACACCTTTGTCCAATAAGCAAAAAAATCTGCATTTTACGCCATATATATGAGAAATCTGCATTTTAAGCCATTTGAGAAATATGCTGATTATAGCTGACGCGGTTTGCTAAATTTCTGTCTGGATAATCCAGGTAGAATCTGCTGAAAAATACGGTAAGACAGCAGAAAAATCTGCTGATTTTAATAGAGAAATCTTCTGATTTCAAATAAACAGCCTGAACTGTTTATTTGAAATCAGCATATTTCTCTGTTAAAATGATCAAAATTGTTTGTCCTGTTGTTAAAAAAAATCGGCAGGGATAAAAAACTTGGCAAGGATGTTACAAGGGATGTTTTTAAGGGGGAGGGTTGGCGGTATCCCTTCCTCTCGCTATAGATGTTAAGAAATTAATTTTATTTATATTTACGCATAAATAATACAATTTAGTTAATTGCGAATGTAATCATTAATTTGGATTGGCAATGAACAAAAATTTGTTTTTTTATTTTAAGGGCGGATTACTTAATGAAAAGTTAGCTGCTAACTGCCGATTTAACGGAGCCTTATGTCAAAATTTGTATGAAAAAGTTAAATTTAACGGAGAGTTATTTTTTAACGGAGCATTGAGTAACCCAACCTAAGTATATTAAAAATATTTTAATATGTTTTTAATCCACGAAAAAATTAAAATATGTAATATTAATACAACCGAAACAAAACCGATATAATACCGGTAAAAATTCGAATAAAGGTAACGGTTTTTTATCGGTAACGGTATTTAAAAATTTTTATTTCGGTATTGGTAACGGTAACGGTAGTCAATACCCTAGTAAAAATATTATGCTAATTTTACTAAATAGATCTAATTTGATCCGTAAAATGGTTGTATCAAATAATATCTAATTGTATTACTTTAGATCAAAAAATATAAAAATTGATACAATTTGATCCTGAATTTGGTCAAATCTAATTAGATCAAATTGATCTTATAATATCTATTTTTATATAATTTGATGAGCAAAACCAAAATACGAATCTAATCATATATGGAGCAATATCTAACCATATAAAGTGGATCAACCGTATCAAAGTGATAGATAAAATTTTATATAAATTTATACGGAAGCATATTAACTCATATAAGATTGTATCAAATTATATATGATTAGACCAGAAAATTTTTACTCGGGTATTAAAGGGTTTTTAATCGGTAACGGTATTGAAAGGGTAACGGTAGCCAACACTGATTTTAAGACATTCTAGCGATGTCCGTCTGTCCGTCTGTCTGTCTGTCTGTGGAAAATGCTCTCGCGGACAAAATATTGCACAGAGATGACTGAAACTTAACATATATATTGGAAGTTCTCCCGAGAAGTTTGGTATTGCATTTGAGCGATATCGGTTCAGCGGTTCAAAAGTTATGAACGCAAATGTAAGCACACCTCAAAAATTTCAGTACATTCAACATAACCTAAAGATACAAAATGCTTTTATTCGGCTTCTGGTTGACATATGTGAACATAATTAAACAACAAATGGTATTTAAACAAGTACGAACTTATTTTTTGACAAAAAAAATAAAAAAATCGCGTTTTTTTTTTTAGCAAAATTTTTTTCGCGGAAATTTTTTTTTTCAAAAGTAATTTCCTTTTAAATAAAGTTGTTTGCAATAACCTTTTTGAAATTGTGGAGGGTATTACTACATTCGGCAAGGCCGAATTTAACTTTTTTACTTGTTTTGTAATTGTTTTCAAAATTGCTTTTCACATCAAAAAAATAAAATTTTTAAACTTCAAAAAATTTTCATAATTTTAAAATTTTATTATTTGTTAAACGTTGTCATTTTATATTTAAAAGAAAGCGCTAATTAGAAGGTAAGTTGAATAAATCTAAAAAGGGGAATTGTAAGAATTGTAATTGAAGTAAATTTATTTTTATTACAGATCCATCAAAAATGTCTGTGAGAATAAGGAGTGAGATCATAAAAATGTTAACACACATTTTTGCCTACAACTTTGGTTTCCAAATTTTTTTTTTTTCGGCAGTTTACATTTTAAAAATATGTCAGTTAATAAATTAATTTACATCATGAGTTTTAATTTGCAATTTTTTACACAATGGACGATGAAAGAAAAGTGCGTTCAAAAATAATTAAATATTTTCAACAAAACCAAACATGGACATACAAAAAAATTGCCAAAGAAACTAATGTATGCCGCCAAACAGTTTCAAAAGTGGTAAAAAGGTATCTGGAACACCTAACAATTGAAAGGAAGCCGGGAACAGGAACAACGACTGGTTATCGTAACATTGGTAAGGCATATAAAGTTAAAAGCATCCTTAAGAGAGCTCCTAACACATCTGGCAGAAAAACAGCTCGGTTAGCCCAATGCTCAGACTTTTTTGTACGTAAAGTGAAACGTAAGGCGGGACTAAAGTCCTACAAAGTTCAAAAAGTTCCCGATAGAAACGCTTTTAAAAATTTGGAGGCCAAAACCAGAGCTAGAAAATTGAAATCAAATTTTATAAAAAAATACAACTGTTGTGTAATGGACGACGAAACTTATGTCCTGGCTGATTTTGCGCAGCTCCCTGGTCAAGAATTTTATGTTTCCGATGTTCGAGGAAATGTTGCGGAAAAATTTCGGTCAAAAAAGCAAACGAAATTCCCCAAAAAATTCCTAGTATGGCAAGCCATATGTAGCTGCGGCCAAAGAAGCCAGTCATTTGTGACATCTGGTTCTATAAACAGCGAAATTTATATCAAGGAGTGTTTGCAGAAGAGACTTCTTCCGTTCTTGAGTCAGCACAATGTATCCACTTACTTTTGGCCCGATTTAGCATCTCGTCACTACAGCAAGAAAGCGCTGGAGTGGTATAATAATAATAATGTGGTTTTTGTACCAAGAGAGGCAAATCCACCAAACTGCCCGGAGCTCAGGCCAGTGGAGAGATATTGGGCTCTTGTTAAAAAAGAATTAAAGGGCACAAAAAAGGTCTCCCAGGACATGCAAGATTTCAAACGTAGATGGACCACCTGCTCTAAAAAGGTGACAGAAACTACCATAAAAGCCTTAATGGGAGGGTTTCCGGAAAAAGTGGATAACTTTGTTCGTAGTGGTTAGAGTTCCATGCGGTTTTTTTGTTATGATTTTGTATTAAATTTTATTTAATAAAAATTTGGTTTGAAGTCTTAAAATTCAGTAGTCTGTTTTTTATTTAACTTTATGTGTGTTAACATTTTTATGATCTCACTCCTTATTCAAGAAGATGTCAGAAAATCTTTGGAAAAGAATTGGAAACAATTTGGGAATTTGGAATTAGAAGATCAACAAAAGGATGTTAAATAATTGCATATAGGAAAGTAATTCATATTTATATACACCTACATATTGATGCAATTCTAAACAAACATTTTAATTTTTCTTTTCATGTTTGGAAAATTACCATATCTATGGAATATACAATGTGAATGATCGAAACCTCTGACTATGGAATTAAATAACCACCATTTTCTCAAGTTGGTAACAGAAATCACCTCATCATGTTCAAAATTTCAAGGTATTATTGGGACATTGTTTAAACCAAACCCCTTGACGGCAGCGTGTGAATTGTGTGATTTTTTTACGGACGTGTGCAAAGTTTTTTAGATAATCAAAACTTATTTCATTCGTGTGTTCTATTGAAAGAAAGTGATGATTTTTGTTAGTAATTAAGTTATTGAATCTGTAAGCACAAGTTTTTTTAATAGTTTGCTTGCTCTTTTAAATAAATTATTGAAAAATTTAACTTCAACCCTTTTTACTTAAAAACAACATCAGGAGTAATTATGAACAATTTACAAAATTTAGGAAGGAATATCGCTAAAAAAAATATATCTTTTTATATAAAATTATATATTTTTTTATAAAATTATATCAAATTGTATAAAATTAGATAAAAAACTTTTTCGGATATAATTTTATAAAATTTTATATAATTTTATCAAATTATATATAATTTTATATAATTTGATCAAATTTTATAAAATTTTATCCACCAATTCCTGGATAGAATTATATATAATTTTATCAAATTATATATAATTTGATAAAAGTGGTTATATCAAATTATATATAATTATATATAAATTTTTTTACTCGGGTATAAAAGATCTCTTCTACAAATTGTTTCAAACAAGTTTTATCGACAATTTTATGATTTTTTTGGTGACGGAGTTTACATTCACCTTAGAAAAATACATAAAATTTTTTGAATTTTCTTTGAAAACATTTTATTGTAATTTAAAACACTTATTTATGTAATTGCTAACAATTTTTGGTATTAGGATTTTTTTCTGGTTTTTGTTATTAAAGATTTTACAATTATTTTTATTTTAGTAGGATTTTTCTAAGGAAATGTAAAAATGCTGTCTGCAAAAAAAAAACAAGTAAAAAAGTTAAATTCGGCCTTGCCGAATGTAGTGATACCCTCCACAATTTCAAAAAGATTATTGCAAAAAACTTTATTTAAAAGAAAATTACTTTTGAAAAAAAAAATTTTTGGAAAAAAAAATTTCCGCGAAAAAAAATTTTGGTAAAAAAAAATCCGCGATTTTTTTCTTTTTTTGTCAAAAAATATGTTCGTACTTGTTTAAATACCATTTGGTGTTCAATTATATTCACATATGCCAACCAGAAGCCGAATTAAAGCATTTTGTAGTTTTAGGTTATGTTGAATGTACTGAAATTTTTGAGGTGTGCTTACATTTTCGTTCATAACTTTTGAACTGCTGAACCGATATCGCTCAAATGCAATACCAAACTTCTCGGGAGAACTTTCAATAAATATGTTAAGTTTCAGTCATCTCTGTGCAATATTTTGTCCGCGACAGCATTTTCCACAGACAGACAGACGGACATCGCTAGAATGTCTTAAAATCGATCGGGCATCATGAATATATATACTTTATGGGGTCCCAGATCGATATTTCGATGAGTTACAAACGGAATGACAAACTTATATATACCCTCTATCACTAAGTGGAGGGTATAAAAAAAAAGTTGACGGAGTTTATAGAGACGGAGTTTACATTTCGTCACTTTTTGCCCTTTTTTTCGAAAGCTATTTATCGGAAATTGGTTTCCGAAAAAAAATCATTAGATGTCAACTAGATACGTCAAAATATGACGATATTTCAGATACACGCTAAGTAGTTTTGTTGTAAACGTGGAGACGGAGTTTACAGCATGTTTCGATTTTTCATTTATGAATTATCTTTTCATACCGGGAAATTAATATGCAATGAGCAAACTTGAAACCAATGATGCAAAATGATACTTTATAGCCTCGCGTTTAATAAATGGGGCAATAACCTATTATTTTTCTAAATTTAATACGTCAAAAACAACAAAATTGTCAGGTTCCATAATGTTTAAAAAAAGTGTCGAAAAATCGTTACACAATTGAAGCCGTCTTTGCATGGGTAAAAGAGATAGTTATGACCAGAGACTGGAACTTCATGCATCTAAAAACATTGTTTTAAGCGCTTAAAATATGCATTAAAAATCCTAAAATATGCAACAAAATTTTAAAAGATTTTTCTGCAGTAAATATGTATACTGCAGAAAAATCTAATAAAAATAAACCCATTTTGAGCCACATGAGAAAATCTGTCTTGACAGAAAAATCTGCTGGTTTTAGCTAAAAAATCTGCTGATTTTAGCTGAAAGATTTGCTAATTTTACCAGAAAAATCAGCTGAGTTCAGCAGAAAAATCTGCTGACTTCAGGTGAACAATCATGTGTATTGTATTTATGCAAAAAAGACTTACCCCCTAATTTGTTTTTGTTACAACAACAAACTTTATTGAAATTTTGACAACGCGGCGCGTTCCGTTTTACAACATTAGGCCATTAGCGATTGTATTTTTTTTAACAAAATATTTTTCAAAAATTTTTTGATTCTAATTTCTACGCCTAACTTTCTGACGCCTTAAAAAGCTGAAATTTGGAATCCAGCGCGGGACGCAGGAAACGTTGACATAAATCGGGATAATCCTGGCAAATGCGGGACATCAAAAAGCGTCAAAATGGCAACATTATTAAAAATAAAATTAAAAAAATGTACTTATTTATTGAATCTCAAAATTTAAAGGCAGATTTTATATAAAAATAACGAACAAAAAAGATTTTATTGATCACAATAAATTATGTATGTATAAAGAAAATTAATTTAAATAAATTTTCTAACAAAAATATCAATACGACCAATTGCTCAAAATAATTAAGTTGAAGTGAAAATTTCTGACAAAATTTTCCAAACAATATTTTCCAAATATTCTACTGATTGCTTTGTTTCTCAACATTATTTAAAAACAATTGCGAAAAAATTATAACAAAAATTTTTTACAAAACTTCAATTTTTACTAAATATTACAAAGTATCACTAAAAAATGCCATTATTGCAAAAATATGCAAATATCACTAGTAAAAATATTATGCTAATTTTACTAAATAGATCTAATTTGATCCGTAAAATGGTTGTATCAAATAATATCTAATTGTATTACTTTAGATCAAAAAATATAAAAATTGATACAATTTGATCCTGAATTTGATCAAATCTAATTAGATCAAATTGATCTTATAATATCTATTTTTATATAATTTGATGAGCAAAACCAAAATACGAAAATAACCATATAAAGTGGATCAACCGTATCAAAGTGATAGATAAAATTTTATTTAAATTTATACGGAAGCATATTAACTCATATAAGATTGTATCAAATTATATATGATTATATCAGAAAATTTTTACTCGGGATATGCATTTTTACCAAAATATGCAAAAATATGCACTAACAAATCAATGCCATTTCAATGTAAATTTGTTGATTCGAAAAGATATCTCATTAACAATGTTCTCAGACTAACGAGAAAAAACATGCATTTGCATGAACTTCCAGTCTCTGGTTATGACTATACAAAAATATTTTTTAAGAACATCAACATTTCCTCTTTAAAAATGTAGTCAATGTAGTCAATCTTGGGTTATTGGTTTTTAAGATATAACCGGTTAAAGTTTAAAAATTGAACTTGTTACTGGCGACGGAGTTTACATTTGGCCTACAAAAATGAAAATAACTTGTTTAAAATAGCTAACTAATATCCGGATTGTTGTTAGTTATGTGGAACGCCAATCTACACGACGCACATTGGGTTCAAATGGTACTAAAGTGGCGATTAATTGAAATTTATAAATGAAGTTTTTGTTATAAGTTTTGGTATGGGGTAAAAGTAGATAAAATTCTGCAACACTAGTTATCAAAATCAATCAACTAAATTGTTTACTTTTTTTTCGGTAAGCTGTCAAAGTTAGCAAATTATTGCAGTCTTTGAAAAAAGTAAAAAAATTCAAATTTTTTACAATTCAAGCGATTATTAGTAGTATTAAATCTTTTAAAAGAAAATCTTTTATAATGGAACCTTAAACAACAGGTATTAAACTAAATTGCAAAATTTTTTTTTGTTTATAAAAATTGGGTCTTAACATTTTTAATAATTTTTTTTAAAAGGACCCGAAATTGGGATATTTTCCCCATTTAATGGGCTACACATATTAAGTTAGTAATAGTTGGATTTAGTTTTGTGGATTTTAAAAAAGTATAGGATATCAGCTTTTATTTAAAAGAAAAAAAAGTACAGACAATGCCCGGCCCTTTTTTTTATTCCCGTTTTTGTGTAAAAAGTCTGGGTATCGTTTATTAAACAAGACCATAATATGTGTGTTTATACCCTTCAACTACGGCATGGGCATACACTCACTTTGTCATTCCGTATTAACGCATCGAAATATGGGTCTAGGACCCCATAAAGTGTATATTATTGATCACTGATCGATTCTAAAGCTGCCCATTCACTTGCAATATTATTGTTCAACTTTTCAAATTGTACAATAATATCGCTTGTGTGTATGTAATATTTACGGTTGTGCAATATATTGGAGAATATCAAAACACTTTTGATATTTATTGTACAAACAAGAATACTGCAATATATTTTATCAGTGTGTTGTCTATATTGTACAACTTTTATTATGTTATGTTTATGTTTATATCTTGTACAATATATTGGGTTTAAGTATTGAGCAATTTTATTTGCTGTGTAGGGTAAAACGACAATAATATTGTAAAATAATTTTTTTTTAAGTTGAGCAATTTTATTGCAAGTGAATGGGCAGCTTAAGACATTCTGTGACTAACAGTGTGTCCGTCCGTCCGTCTGTTGTTGAGCACACCATAAAGTACATAAAACAAGAGCTAGAATCCTGAAGTTTGTCACAAATATGTATAATGGTCATAGGCTGGTTAAGTTCTTGAACGAGCAAAATCGAACCAGGGGGGAAAAAGTTCCCCTTGAAGAACTAAAACTACCCCAGAAAAATATTTTTTTTACAAGTTTTATTTGTATATTTGTTCAATAAATGAAACATTTTAATGCCATATGAAGTTTATCGACCTGAATTTGAACCAAGGGGGATCAGGAAAGCGAATTTTTTCGGTCCGCCCCTTTTTGGGGGCGTGTACACTGAAAAAAAAATTTACCATTTTTAAAGCATATTGAACTTAATTTAAAAAAAGAAGGGTATGCGAGGGCTCCAAAGATATTAATTCTTCTTCCAAGTATATTTTTTCCTAAAACATAGTAATGCATTTACTTAAATATATCTTAAAAGTAAGTAAAATTGTACTTAATATAAGTTCAATTGTTTTTATCCAGAGGAAAAATATTTTTTTTAAATAAGTAAAAATTTCCTTAAACTTACGGATTCTGTAGACCCTATGGAGTCCCAATGTGAGGACCCTACGGGCCCCCAATATATGCGGTCCGCCCATGAGTATTTGCGTACACTATTATAGGGTCACTATTGATTTTGATCCAAAATTTTGGTCAAAATCGCTCTATCTTGCTTAGTTTTCGAGATCTGGGAATGGGGTCTTGAGAAATTTGATCATGAAATAACTCGAAAACTATAACTCGCAGGGCTTTCGGGTCTTCGGCGGTCTTATTCTACAAGTTAAGGACTACAAAAATGCTTTTAGAATTTTTTTCGTATCTGCAGTATTTGCAGAGTTATAGGCATTTGAAAATTCCGCGAAAATCGAAATTTGGATTTAAAGTTAGGGTCTCATGGGGTCTCCAGATGGGGCCCCCAGATGGGGTCCCCAAAATACCTAAAGTATTTTTTCCTTAAGTTAAGTAAATTCTTTCTTAAACTGATGAAGATATGGATTCAAATAAAGTCAATGAAATCAATAAAATAAAGATCACTTTTTTCTTAAATTAAAACAAAAATGAATTAAATTGAAGAAAATGCGTTTTGGAATTAAAGATTAGTACTTATTTGATTCAATGTCTTGAAAATGTCTATACTATTTTTAAGTAAGTTACGTACTTATTTATTTTTTTTGCTCACAATTTAAATTTTTTTCTTTTAAGTAATACAAAATTTTTTAATAAACCCTTTTTTTCTTAAATGCAATCAATTCGCCATAAATGTAAAGAATATTTAACTTAATTTAAAAAAACAAATTAAGGAAAACTTTTGTGTTTTTTTAAGTATTTGCATGTACTATCTTCAAGTTTATTTTCTTTGTTTTAAGTAAAACCACCTTATATTAAGATAAGTTGAAGTAAATTCCAAAAAAATTGTTTACTTAAATTAATAACAGTGTTTCTTTAATTTCAGTATAGTTATTTTTTTCAGTGTATAGAAAAAATAATTTAAATAATGATAAATTTTTATTAATTAGGTGCAAAAAATTCATATATTTTTTGGCAACGTTTATCGCGAGGGGAAGGTGTCCCCCATAGTCTCCCGGTAAACCCCCCCACACCCCCTACGCCAAAAAAAACGTCCCCTCCATTTGTTTTTTGTAGCTTTATTACATGTTCAAGGGTTTCGTGTTTTTTTCCAAAAACAAAAAAAAAACGACTAAAAGATTAAAAAAAAACATTTTGTTAAAATTTTTTTCTCAAATGCTGTGTTTTTATGTATTTTTGATAATTCGTTAATAAAAAAACTACAATATTCCCATAAATCACTTTTTTCAGATAAATTTGTACATTTATGAGATTTTGTGAAAAACAAAAATTGGATTTTAAATAAAATTTAAAATAATATAAATACATATTGTGCATTCTTTCTTCGATTACTTTGATAGCACATTATGTACACTTTAATTTCCATTTTTTTTTATTAATTTATCGCTTTTCATTCTAAAGTTACAGCAAAAATTGTGAACTATAACCCTTTTTTCCGAAAAACAAAAAAACCGCTAACAGGTTAAAAAATTTTTTTTTTTCAAATTTTTTTTTTCCAAAATGTGTATTTTTACGTGTTTATATTAGTTCATTAATAAAAAAATATAATATTCTAAATCTACTGCTTATCTGAATTAATCGCCATTTTGGGTACCATCGAACCCAATGTGCGACGTTGTAAATTAAAAAATATGCGAATACTTTAACCCATGTATGATATATTACACGATTACATGGTTTGGTTGACATTTTTTGATTTCACCCATATATAGTCGGGTTTTTATAAAAAAAAAAGCTAATGGGTTCTTTGTTGCTCTAAAAGTAGAGCAAAAAATGATGAACATAGGAACTGTTTTTTTGCCCTTAGTAAGTGTGTTCCAGAACTTTCCGGGTAAAGTTCGGTAAAATGAGAGAAAATCAAAAAACCTCTCACGATACCACAAAAATACACAAAAGTACGGGAACGCAAAAAACCACATTTCAAGCCCAAAATAATAGAAATGTAAACAAACCAATAACGCTAAAATATTTTCGTAAGAAAAATTACTTTAAACAAGAAAACAAATTGTAAAAGTTTATTTTAATAACAAATTATCTTTTTTTGTATTGAAATAACACATTTCCTTGGTTTAGTTCTTTTTTTTTTTAATTTCCAATTTAGCTTCACAAAAAAGAACAGCTGTTTTTTCAACATCTGACTGTTACCAATTTACCCGAAAAAAAAGTGCGGGTAAGTTCGGTAAAATGAGAAACTAATTTATTCTCCCAAAAACTCTCTCATTTACCCAATTTTTGCGTACGGGAACGCTTTTCGGGCTGGTTTGGGTACCCGCGGTAACGTTCTGGAACAAACCTAGTATGTTCTATTTTCGTGCAAATTATTTAATTTCCAAAAAAAAAGTTGGTTAAATTTGAGTAAAATGTTGATAAAGGTGTGTTTATATCAGTGGTGCGCACACACATACTATAACATTTATGCTTGTGTGGGTAGCAGACATGAGATCAAATGTATTCCCTTCTTCGCTTACACCAAATCATTCGCTTCAGAGTACACTACTTTTAGAGTACAGTGCTTGCGAATGAGAATGTTTACTATGATGCTAAACAACAAATTAAAAAATTTGCTCTGCTTGTTTAAACGAACACGACAAATGTCGTGTTTGAACGATTAGAATGAAACAAACGTTCGTTTTTAGAATAACAAACATAGTGGAGATTATAAAAATTACACCGTGTTCTAGAATATTTTTAACATACACTGATCGCTTAGAATGTTTTTGTAAAAAAATATTAAAAAAAAAATTGTTGGAAAACTTATTAAAAATATGGGGGTAGTAAAAAAACGTTTTGATGAAAAAAAATACGCTTTGTGAAAAAATGTATTAGGATGTATGTATAAAAAAATATGCAAATTATGCAGTTAGTTTTCTGTTCGTCATTTTACACTTGCTCGTACACGCACACGCACAATATTACGGTGTCATTGAAACAAATCATAAACATTGTGTTTTTTTATTTTTAGTTAAAAGTAAGAGAAACAACATTATTCCCAACCAGTGCTGCCAACTTTTTTTTGGAGAAATCGTCAATTTTTAAAAAAAAAATCGTCAAAATCGTCAAGTTGAAAAAAATATGTCGTCAAAAAATCGTCATGACAAAAATACGCTAATAAATACTAAAAATTTTAATACCCCAGACCACTCCATGGTCCAGAGTGTAATGAGTTTCCGTAGATGTTTGTACCTATCCAAAATATTGGTCCTCGACCTTTTTCAAGTCCCAATTATCAATTAATTGACCTGAAATTTAAAACTTAAGAAAAGCTTATGGCCCAAGTACGAAGATTATTGAAATTGATTTTTTGTGCATATCCCCCATATTAAAATTCATCCCGATATTGGAGCGTTGTAAATTTAACGCACCAATTAATTTATATTGACCACTTCTAAAACAAGTCTATTTTTCAACAAAAAAACTTTTTTTTTAATGTTTTTTCTGGTGAATTTTTGTTTTTTCCTGTCTTTTCCCGAAATTGTTAGGCTTTTTTCTTAAAAGTAACTATCTTTTAAAAAAAATATATAGGTTTTTCTCTTTTCTTTTCAAAAAATTAAGTGAACTTCAAAGAATTTGCTTACAAAATTTGAATTTTTTGACAAAAGTTTACCATTTTTTCCTCATTTAATAAAATCGTCATTTTTGTTTCTGGCGAAAATGAAAAATCGTCAATCGTCATTTTAGTAAAATTGACTTCAAAAATCGTCAAAATGACGATAAATCGTCTAAGTTGGCAGCGCTGTTCCCAACAACAATAAGTACCGCTTTAAATTTTTTTAAATTACAAATATGTTAGGGTGAAGAGAAATATAAAAAAGATTAAATAGTACCGTAGGGAAAAATGTTCATATATATACATTAGGGTGGAGCTAATTAGATCTATTTCGAAAACGTTGGGTCGGTAAAGTTGCCTTTTAGGGTTGATATTAACACATTAAAATATTGATCCTTTGATACAATGGCCTTGGCTTCAAAATCGGAAAGTTCCTAACAAAGTAAAAAAAAATATTTTTTTTTCTTAAATTATTTAATATTCGGACATTACTTAAAAAGTGTTTTTATGGTAAACAATTTTTTTTGTCCGTAAAAATTTGTTTTTGTCTGTAAATTTTTTTTCTTGTTTTGCAAAAAAATATTTTATTGTGCTCGATTCTGGAATACGATTTCACCATTCACCTAATTTTTAAAAATTTGATATTCTTTCGAATTTTAGATTTTTAAACTTGTTCTTAAGATATTAGGCTTGTTTTTTGCAGACCGGATTAAGATTAACTCCATTTAGTTAAAAAATGGGTCAAATCAAGTTCAGACATATTTTTTTAATTTTTTTTTTCTGAATCTACATACAATTAGTAAATATAAACAGGAAAAAAATTAAGCGTTGCTCAAAATGTAAAATGGTATAAATAAATCTGAGTTAATCCTAGGATTTAACTTATTTATTTTTCATTCTTAACATTTTGGTCAAAGCTTAATTTGTTTTCCTGTTTATATTTACTAATTGCGTATAATTTCAGAAAAAAAAATTACAAAAAAAAAAAATCTTGACCTGATTTGACCCATTTTTTAATAAAATAAAGTTAATCCTAATCTTAATCCGGTCTGCAAAAAACAAGGCTATTAACTAGATCTTTAATTTTTACAAGAAAAAAATTTTAAAATCCTTAAATTCGAAAGAATATCAAATTTTTAAAAATTTGGTGAATGTGAAATCGTATTTCAGAATCGAGCACATTATTTCTTGTTTTGCAAAAAATATTTTTAATTCGTTTTTTGCTGAAAATATAACGTCATTTTGGCTCAGTTTTGAGAAGATGTATATTTTTATTTGTCGTTTTATTTAATTTGGCCTTTAATGCAATTTGAAATTAATTTAAAAAAAAATAAGTTGTTTTAAAAGAACATTTTTTTTAAATTTCTTTACAGAAAAAAAAGTTTATCATAAAAACACATTTCAGTAATGTCCGAATATAGACTGACATTTTTCTGTATGGCCAAAAAAATTTTTCTTCAATTTTCAAAGTCCGGTCATTTTTTTATTCTACTAGGACTAAAACGGATATTGTACAAATTTGAGGTCAATCGGATTAAATTAACCCGTGGCGCCCGGCAGTCAAAGTTTTGGATTTTTGAAAAATTAAAAAAAAAATAAATAAAAAATGTAAATTTTTTTCGACACATCATATTTGTTAATTTTGATGCGGTGAGCACAAATATCAAAAAAAAAAAAATAAAATCGGTCGAACGGTTTTCGAGAAATCGCCATTTGAAATTTGAAAAAAATGGCAGTTTTTTCCTACATTCAAGAAATTTTTTAAAATTCATCAGAATTTTTTTTTCCTCGGCCATTTCATAGAGCTTAAGACAATCTTTCATTTAAATCTAATTTGAGCCAAATCCGATCATTTTATCCCGTGGCGCCCTTCGGTCAAAGTTTTGGATTTTTGAAAAATTTCCACCAAAAATCCAAAACTTTGACCGAAGGGCGCCACGGGATAAAATGATCGGATTTGGCTCAAATTAGATTTAAATGAAAGACTGTGTTAAGCTCTATGAAATGGCCGAGGAAAAAAAAATGTGATGTTTTTTAAAAAATTTCTTGAACGTAGGAAAAAACTACCATTTTGGGCATTTTTTTGAAAACTTCAAATGGGGATATCTCGAAAACCGTTTGACCGATTTAAGAAATTTTATGACATTCGTTTTCAGCATGCCTAAATTAATTAAAATAATGTATCAAAAACATTTTTTTTTTTTAATTTTTAAAAAATCTAATTTTTTGGTGGAAATTTTTCAAAAATCCAAAACTTTGACCGAAGGGCGCCACGGGATAAAATGATCGGATTTGGCTCAAATTAGATTTAAATGAAAGATTGTCTTAAGCTCTATGAAATGGCCGAGGGGAAAAAATTGTGATGTTTTTTAAAAAATTTCTTGAACGTAGGAAAAAACCGCCATTTTTTGCAAATTTCAAATGGCGATATCTCGAAAACCGTTCGACCGATTTTAATTTTTTTTTGATAGTCGTGCTCACCGCATCAAAATTAACAAATATGATGTGTCGAAAGAAATTTAAATTTTTTATTTATTTTTTTTAAATTTTTCAAAAATCCAAAACTTTGACCGCCGGGCGCACGGGTTAATTTAATCCGATTGACCTCAAATTTGTACCACATAAGTTTTAGACCTTGGACAATAAAAATTTGCCCGGACACTTGGGAAAATCGAAAGTTGAGAAAAAATGCCAGTCTACTACCCGTAACTGTCCCCTTACGTAGCGTAGTGATCAAAATCAAATAGAAAATCACGGTCTGAAAGAAGAATAATTGTACTCATTTGTTCTCATATAACGGAAATCTCTCTACGCTAGTTTACGGTTGAGGGTGCATAATATTTTATTCAGCCTTAATATTTTGAACAAAAAAAAGAAAATATTTTTTTTTCACCGACGTTTTCGAAATTCGAAAAAAGCATAATTTGCTCCACCCTAATGCACATACAAAAAAATAGACAAACTTTTGCTACATACAGTGACTCAAAGTAATAATGGAACAGAATATATTTGTTAGCTGTTCTTTAAAGGCAAAGTTATCAATACTACCCCTGATTATTATCAATCGACTATTTTTGAAAAAAGTGCAATATAGGAAATTTTCCAAGCTAGAATTTAAGCTTGATAGCGTCCAGATTGAGCAAATATTAAATGAGATATGAGGTTCGCAATGGAAAATGAAATTATTTGTAGATACTTTTTTGGAATTTTTTTAAAAATATTTCTAAGTCGATTTTTTTCAAGTTCAAACATTAAAAATTTAAAAAATTATCTAATAATTTTTATTTAGTCATCAGCTTGTTTTTCCAACAATCCAAACAAAAAATGAAATTTTTTAAATACAATAGAAGAAATCCGCATTTTTTGACCTCCAACTCTTTCGAACACCAATTTGTTGTAAACAAAGAAAATATTTTATTGTTTATTAATTTGAGTACATCTAAGTGTATAGTAATGAGATATAAGAATAATTAAAATTTTACTTTGTTTACAAAAAATTGGTGGTCATACGAGTTGGAGGTCAAAAAATGCGGATTTCTTCCATTGTATTTAAAAAATTTTATTTTGTGTTTGGGTTGTTGGAAAAACTAGCTGATAACTAAAAAAAAATTATTAGATAATTTTTTAAATTTCTACTATTTGAAGTTGGAAAAAATCGACTTAGAAATATTTAAAAAAAAAATCAAAAAAACATCTACAAATAATTTAATTCTCCAGTGCGACCCTCGTATCTTATTTAATATTTGCTCAATCTGGACGCTATTAAGCTTAAATTAATGCTTGGAAAATTTCCTATATAGCACTTTTTTCAAAAATAGTCGATTGATAATAATCAGGTTTAGTATTGATAACTTTTCCTTAAAAGAACTGCTAACAAATATATGCTGTTCCATTATTACTTTGAGTCAATGTAAATTTGTTTGGTTTCACAAAAAATCGAATTAAAAAAAAATCGTCTTCGGTATTAGCAGAATAGTTGAAAATTTTGTGAAAAAAAATTGTATTTGGTCACACTACATATTTCATCATTATAGGTATTAACATTTTCTGCCATAAAGCAAAACAATTTTTTTACCAAATTGAACATTATTTTTCGAAATAGAAAAATAATTTTTCAATCCACCCTAATATTTATTTTTATGTATAAAAATTTTTTTATCCACTCTTATTTATAAATTAATTTTCCCCATAATTATTTTTTATTTACCTCTTCATGTATTCTACATAACAAAATGTTTATTTTAATTAGCATACATTTATTTTTTTTATAAAAGAATTCCCCCAAAAAGCCAAACAATTTTTTTTTTTTTATAAAAATCTTTCTATTCACACGCTTCAGAGTATAGTATTTTCAAATTATTGGCTGTCTATGTACTCCCTAATTGGTTCATTCGTGTTACGAATGTCGTTACACTAGTGTGTGTAGCTTTGTCTTGCACTGTGAACATAGAATGAAAAACTCATTCGCTTTGAACGATAAGAATAGAATATTGTCCACATTCTAAATTTTTTAGAATGTCTCTAAACGCATTTTAACACCATCCGTGCACATGTCTGGTGGGTAGTAGCAAACGAAAAGTCAACAAATTTGCTTAAGCAAAAGAATTTTATAGTGAATGTGTGTCGACAGCGCACAAGCAGCATTTTTAGGATATTCCCGCGGGAATAGGTTAAAAAATGTCCATCACTGGTTTATATCATCCCACCGAGTCTTTGGATTTTAAAAAAGCAAAATATTACCAAAGTCTTAATACTGCCAAAAAATCATAAACAAAATCAAACAGACATTTTTAAAAACAGCTGTTTGTATGCAAATAACGCACAACAATTTTTTGAAATGAGTATTTCATAAAATCAAAAGTCTTATTGGACTGTCAACAAAATCAGATTACACACGATTTTTTGACAAGTCTTAATACTCAATGGTATGATATAACCACAGCAAGGTGGCTTAACAGCTATACTAAATTAGTCAAAAATGTTGTTAAAAACACATTTTCCTAAAATCCGATAAATTCAAATTGCTGCACACATAGGGTTGCCAGACGTCCCGCATTTGGCGGGATTGTCCCGCTTTGTGTCGACGTTTCCCGCGTCCCGCCCGGGATTCCAAATTCCCGCTTTTTTAGCGTCAAAAAGTTATTTGCCAAATAGACCATAGAACAGAGCTTCTCACTAAATTTTTCTTTGCGACCCCTTTTCAATATTTCAAATTTTTTGCGAACCCCACATAAAAAAAAAATATTAACGTGAACTTTGAGCTCGGTTTTTTCAAAAACCTAGAGTAATGGACAAATTTGGAATCCAAATTCCGAAGCAGCATTGAAAGATTATTCGAAACAGTGTGGTCAGATCACACACGCATACCAAAAATTTCAAGTAAAAAACATCTAAAAAATTAAATAAAACACAATTATTGTGAACTTTGACCTCAATTTTCTCAAAATGAAGAAACCCAAGCAGAAATTGACGACGGTTATAAAAAAAAAGCGTTCTGAAAGCACTGTAACAAAAAAAAGAACGTTCTCAAAACGTTATTTTCGAACGCTTTACGAGCGTTTTCGAAAAGCGTTCTGAAAGCACTGTAACAAAAAAAAATCATTCTCAAAACGCTTTATTCGAACGCCTTGAGAGCGTTTTCGAAAACCGTTTTGAAAGCACTTTATTAACAAAATACATGTTCGTTTCAAAATTAAATGGTTTTAAAGCAGTTTTTGCAAACGTTTTTAAATTTTTTTCGTAGTACATACAAGTATAGTATTTTTTAGATTATACTCAATTTTAAACAAATTGTTATAAAAACATTTTGTTAAATCAAATTAAATAATTTTTCCCTACCACCACATTGAAAACGCAAAATTTTGAAAACATAAATTTAACTTCTACAATATGCACACTGACTTCAATAACATCTTCACGTAAATTTTTAACGTTATAAAGTCCTATTTCTTTTGATTGGAATTAGATAGACAAAATAATCGTTTATTTCATTAAAGATGTTGCCTTTTAAATATATATTATCACATCCCAGCAAAACTTAGATTACCAAATAAGGTATAAAATAAGGTATATGATCTCTTATTTTATACATTGCAGCATTGATGATTTTAACAGGCGATGAGACTCAAAGTAATGCATCCACATTATCACATAGAATACCAGTAAGGTATAAAATAAGTCATAAATTTATAACGAAGAATACCAGTAAGGTGTAAAATATATGATATTTTATAGGTTACGAGTAAGGTATATAATATATCATACCAGAACGTAATATATAAGGTGTTACGAGTAGTGAAAAAGTAATTTTGTATTAAATTTACTCACGTGATTGTAAGTGAGTGTAAGTAGATATAATATGCTAGTGAGTGTGTGTCGTTAGAAATTTCTTGTCGTGAACCCATCTCTAGTTTAAACTTATGCATTTTTTTATAAAATAATTATTTTTTATGTTGTTGTAATGCATTATGCATTTAATTCTAAATAATGCATTATTTCAAACTTTTAAATAATACATAATGTAACCAAATATAAATCATCCATGATATAATTTTTAGTAATAATAAATATGAAATACATTTTTCCAATAATCATGCATTACGTAGCAAATTATTAGTAATGCATTATTTTTCACTTTAAAATAATACGTTGTGGAACAAGTGTTTGGTAAGACATCCTAAAATAATGCTACAAATAAGGTATATACATTACCTGGTAATGTGTTATATAATGACTACCCATTACCAAAGTTTTGCTGGGATGTGTGTTTAGATCGATTTGTACTAAAAATTTGGTTTACTATCATAATATTTCCATTACTAAGTAGAACTGCATTATCAGGATGGGATGCAGTAATTTTGAAACCATGAATATTAATAAAAGAAAACACAACTTTTGTTTCATTGGATTCCATTACTTTGCCAAGAGAATACTTTTTGTTTTTATAGAGAGGATATACCAATGGAGCTTTATTTGGAGAGTTAACGGTATGAAAAACATGCAATTTTCGTTGAATTTCAGCAATAGGATTGTTCCGAGAGTTAACAATCGATTTTAAGTAACCCAGTCTGTTTTCAAAATCAAAAGCAGAGAACTGTGATATAGGTGCCCCCATATTTACTACATCATCTGCGATATGAATGAGATTATGAATATTCATTGTTTGGCAATTAGGACCATAAAAATGTGGCATACATTCCACAAATCTTCTTAATATTTCCTTTGCATAATTTGCTTTTAGAGTAGCTAATTCATTTGATGATAGAATACGGCAAGCTGTCAATAGAATTAAAAAATGCCTGTACTGGTCATATTCCATTACATTTTTTAAAATTATAGCTCCACCATATAGCAAAAAAAACCTAAATTGAGTGGCTTTCCAATTTCCAATATCAAATAAATCAAAACTTTTTCTTTGAAACTCTGACGGTATGTCTCTTGATATATTTGTGAAGTTTTGTTGTAACTTCGCAACATTTTCATCAGAAATGAAGGAAAATGATTTCTTGATAATCATTTTTTGCAATAAATGTTTGCTTATACCAAGATACAACATATGCATTTCATCTAGTACGACAGATTTTACCACGTCAAAATTAACGATGTTGAGCAACGGGCTATTCTCTTTTTTTAAATGGTGTTCTATATTTGTTTGTTCTTTAAACGTCTGTAATGTCCTCTCCTCACAATTTATGTCTTTAAAAATGCGAGTATTGGAAACAGTTTCGTCCCTTACGATGCATCGCTCACATGAATAAAACCCAGTGTGACTTTTGGTACATTTAATGAAGGCACGGGCAGGCATGTCACAACAAAATGCTAACACTTTAAACAGAAAATGTTTTCAATGAATATTGAGACCTAAATTAATGAAAAAGATATGCTATTATTAAATTTGAATTAGTTTTATAAACAAATAAGTACCTTCATTTGTTAAAATGTTTGCTTCTTTAACGAATTCTTCGAGAAATTCATTTGCTGAAAAAGGTTTCGAGTTTCCAAAAAATAGCGCAATTAGAAATGGTTTCGACATGCAAAATGGTGAAAATACTTTGCCCATTACTGACCAAAAACCTTTTTTTGATTTGTTAAATATATCCATGCCATCCACATGAATAATAATTTCGATTTTTGGTTCAGTGAAATTATTGGGATGAATTATTTTATTTAGAGTTTCCTTTATTCCGAAAAATTTAAAAACTCCTAATGTGTCATCCATACTCCTCATTATTTTAGTGTCACTTCTAACGCCTGATGTTCCAAGTAAGGTTTTGCAACACTTCGGAAGTGATGTATAGCCTTCAGATCTAAATATTATTAGTATTTCATCAATACATTTTTTTATTTTATTTTTAGTTTTTTCATTATTAGAACAATAAGAATAAATTCTTTTATAGTTCAACGGGTATTACATAAAGATTGACATAATTAATTAGTACAATAAATAATTAAAAAAAAGCAGTAAAATAGCAATAATAATAAAACAGTAATTAAAATATAAAATGATTGCAATAACAATATATTAAGTCAAGACAAAATAAAGTAAAGAAGCTATAGTTTATAATATAGTTTTTTTTTTTAACATAATAGTTTATTTATCGAAACAAATATAAGTTTAAGTTTATGCATTTCTATTTGTATTTGTCAGATGATAAAAGAGTTCATTTTTAAACAAATTTTTTGATGAAATGAATTTAGTATCGTTGGGCAAATCATTCCAGAGTTTTATGGCGTTAATGAAAAAAAGTCTACTAGTATTTAAAAAATTATGTCTGGGCACAATTAGAGTCATGTTTCTTGTTGATTGACCAAAGGTAATTTTCTCATAAAGGTAGGGTGGGGTTTTTTGGTATATAAGTCTATGTAAGAATAGCAAATTTCTCATGTCAAGGTAATTAACAATGTCACAGCCAAGAATCATAGTTCTCCACGTAGTCATACTACTAAAACGGCGCAGACCATAGACATAGCGAGTTGCGTTATTAAAAGAGACCTCCAATTTATGAAGGGAGTGTGAATCAAGTTTACTGTAGACCTCCGCAGAGTAGGTTATTAGTGGAAGAATCAGTTGGACAACAAGACGCCTTTTTAACTCAATCGGTGTAAAGTTTGACGACATTCGTAGATTACGTAATGTCAGGTAGACTTTACGATTCACATTATTGATATGGTCACCACAGGATAACGAGGAGTTTATATAAAAGCCTAAATATTTAGCTTTCTTAACATAGTTAAGAGAAGTATTCCCCAGGCTTATTGTAGGAAAATGTATAAAATCATATTCATACTTACTGATAGGCAAAACTAAAGATTTACAGGGATTTAGTGTCAGATTATTTACCTCAGCCCATCTGCTAATCGATCTTAAGTCCTCGTTTAGTCTATAGCACGTATCTTCTAAAAGACCAATCCGATTTGATATATACAGTTGAATGTCATCTGCGTATGCATGCATCTTAACATAATTACATACACTGAACACATCATTTACAAAAATACTAAATAAAAGAGGACCAAGTACAGAACCTTGCGGAACACCAGAAGTTACTTCTTTAAGATAAGACTCTCTTCCATCAGCTATGACCTTCTGAAGACGCTCAGATAAGTAATCCCTAACAAGACCAACAGATGCTAGTTCAAACCCAAACAAATTTCTTAGTTTCCAACACAGTATCGAGTGATCCACCTTATCAAAGGCTTTTGAAAAATCCAATAAGCACATTAATGACAAGTTTCCCATGTCATACTCTGATCTAATGTCATCGAGCACCTTCAACGCTGCCGTTGAGCAGCTGTGACCCAATCGAAACCCTGATTGTAGCGGAGATAGTAAATTATTCTCACTAAGATAATCCGTTATTTGACGGGACATCAAACACTCAAATACTTTTGATAAAACAGAAAGAATACTAATCGGCCTAAAATCTTCAGGGACAGACGCATTAGTTATTTTGGCTATCGGTGTAATTCTCCCAACTTTCCATAGTTTCGGAAAGGTAGATGTAGTAATACAATGATTAAAAATATGGGTAAGAGGACCAATTAAATATGGCAATACTATTTTCAAAAATTTTATACAAACACCATCCTCACCTACAGCATTTGATCTAATGTTCATCACAGCCAAAGATACATCAACTTCAGAAACTGCACAAAACTGAAAGGTACTACGACAGACAGCCGAAGGCTGGAGGCTAGGTAAATCTGAGTTTGCCATCCCTTCTCCACAAAAAAATTCGATTAGCGCGTTAGGATCTAAACAGCAGTTAGATACTTGACGAGAATGAACACCTAAACTCCTAATATTCTTCCATAACTGCCCAGAAGTCAGGGACGTATTCAATTTCCGAGCAAAGTACGTTTTCTTGGCTTCTCGGGTTACTAGACTGGCACGATTTCTAGCTCTTGTATACAGGACCCGATTAAAAGTAGTACGCCGCTTTTTCCATACATTATAACACCTATTACGTTCCTGAATTGATTGCTTTACATGCGAAGTATACCATGGACATGAGCTGTTCCTAATTTGAAAGCTACGCACGGGAACATTCCGATTATAAACATCTTGCACTGAGGATAGAAAAACATTAAGTTTACCATCCACTGTAGGCTCATACCAACAATCAGATAAATTGAGATTGGAAATATCAAAAAACAGTGCAGAGTAGTCAATTGAATTATAATCTCGATAAGTTATTATCTGTGGAGTTTCATCTCTATTGAGGTTTACATTTACAGAGCAAAATAAAAGGTCATGATCAGATACAAATGACATTTGGTCAAATAAGAGAAGAGATCTCATATCTGACAATAAGAACAAATCTAGTAGACTAGGATTGTCGTTAGGGGAAAAACGAGTCGGCATTTGGCAATTAACAAATGATAATCCCACAGAACACACCAAATCATGCAATTCACTGCTATAGGAATCATTCAATAATAAATTGACATTAAAATCACCACAAGTTACATAAAAATCATAATCTATTATGTAGCTGTCAAATTTAGTAAAGAATGGTTCAAGGCTAAAATACCTGCTGGGGTTATACACACAAGATACTAACATCCTAGTCACGTTGTCATATATTTCAACATTAATGAATTCAACATCAGAGTTTTCTGATTTGGAAACAAGTTTTGACCTGAGATTTGATTTACAATATACGGCAACACCACCACCCTTCCTATCCGCTCCCCTACTATTGTGATATAGATTATACCCATTTATCCTGTAATGACATATAGAAACATCCTTGTTGAACCAAGTCTCAGTGACACAAATCACATCAACTCTTGAGTTTTCAAAGGTGTTTCTAACATCATCAAGTTTCAAACCATTTAAGCTTCTTGCGTTAAAATGCACAACGTTCAGTCCGCATCTCTGCTTACACAATATATTTAGTAAAGTGGAGTTTCTTAAATTAACACCATTACTCCTGTTAAAGCCTGCCATGATAATAATGAAAAAAAATATAATAAAATAAAAAGAAATAATTAGATAAAATAAATATCATAAAAAAAAAAAAAAATGTTGTTGCTAGCTCGTTTCTATTTATTTTGATATTAACTCCTCCAGATCCTTTTCATTGGCAACGTGAATAGCATCAGATTTGTTTTGGACTCTGACATAAACTTTTCCTCTTACTGAGAATACACTGCAGAGATTTGACTCGAGTTTATGTTTTAAAGCAATTTGAAGAATTTTTCTATTTTTAATGTCCAGACTTTCATATATACGGAAAGTAGTATCCCACTCAAAACCAGCTGAGCGCATGGATACTGTACTCTTGGTCCGTTTACGAAATTCAGAAAAAGCCTTTAGAGTGCGATTTTGTTTTTTGTTTTTTTATTTTCTAAAATACTTTTATAAAAAAAAATATCTACAATTAACGAATAAAAAAAATATCAGCTTTATATGAAGTCCTTTAAAATACTGTTTTTTCTTATTTCAATCGCTGGAAAATATCTTTAATTTTTGTATTTAAGCTCTTTATAAGTGCTTTACTTTTGGTTTTTAAAGCGCTTTCATGACTTTAAACAAAACGTTCTGAAAGCACTTTTTTAAAACGCTTTTAAAACGCTTTAAACCTAGCGTAGATCGATGTTATCATTCGGATCATCTGAAAGCGCTTTGAAGATGGTATATGGAACGCTTGTAGAACCGTCCACAGCGCTTTCACAGCGCTTTTGCGATTGTATTTTTCTGACTGGGAATGTTTACCAAGAAAGCATTTAAAGTCCAATTTGGAGTAATGATTGTTCTTTTTACAAAATTATGTACCAATGTTTGGTAGTGATTGAAATTTTATTCGATCACGAATCTAGATCCGTTATTTTGATCCTGATTTGGAATCAGCATTAAAAAGTAAATCAAAAAAATTGGTCATTCGAAATTTTCACACACAAAGCTCTTTAAAATGCACAAGAACACGGTTTTATAAACTTTGCCTTTAATTTTCTCAAAAACCACGTACTAGAAAAATTTGGAACCCAGATTCGGAATCAGCATCGAAAAGTCAATAGAAAACGAACTGTCAGATCCCAGACTCAGTCAAAACACTTCACAAATAAGTGTTGGTCATTCCGCGAAATTAACAACTGCACAGTGATTGCGGAGGGACCTCAAGTGATGGAAAAAAAATTTTTCTTTAGTAAAAGTATTGGTATTTTTTTAAAACACCGCAATAAAAAGAATGTGTCTTAAATTTACCAAAACTTAAGGTTGCAACAAATTTGTTCGCGACCCCCTGAAACTCTTCCGCGACCCCCTAGGGGTTCGCGACACACCGTTTGAGAACCATTGGCATAGAAACTGCTATCGCAAAAAGATTTATACAAGCCAGTTGTGCTTTTTTATGGATAAGGTTGCGCTAAGGATTTCTATTTGAGTAAAAATAAAAATGAATTGGTTTTTTATAGTGTTTGGTGAATTTAACTCAGTTCAGCTAAATTTTTTAAAAAGTAAACACCATAAATAATCAAATTTTTTGAAATTCACAAATATTTTCTATATATACTTAAACAACAATAATATGAAAGAATTGGCATATTTATCCATGGCATGTGTATAAGTGCGTCCCGAATTCGTTTTTTTCCGAATTTGAAAATGCTTGTTTCCAAAACGATGCACAATTGGAACCCCTTTACGGGAAAAAACCAAACATTTTTTGACAAAAGCCCAGTTCCCTACCAACTTCTAAAGCAATCTTAGTGGATTTCGATAAAAAAAAAATCTGATAAAAAAAATGTTTTTAAAAACCCTGATGCCAAAAGTTGCGCAATATAGAGTAAATTCCGGGAAAAAAATTACAAAAACTTCAACTTAAGGATTTTCCATCTCCGAAATTTAAACTGCATGTAAATCTATTATTGTTGTCCCGCCAAAATTTTTGAAATCCCGCCATTTTATCAATTTTTTTGCGTTTGTCCCGCTTTTTGGAAATAAATTTCTGGCAACCCTATGCACACACCAACTGGACGAAGGAATTTAACCAAGAATAAAATTTTTAAAATTGTAAAAAAGTAGTTTTGAGCTCCATGTAAAAAATGTGGGTTTTTTTTGCATCACATTTGGGTTGGTTATCGATATCCGAAAAAAAAACAAACAACATTTTTCTAAATATCTATGAACTAATGCGATACAAAAGGGTTTTTTTTAGAAATTTTTTTTAAATATTAAATTTTTTTAAATTATGTAAATTTTTCAAAAAACCCTAATTTTGACCCGCGATGCGCGAACGGACTGCTTGTATTTACTTGTACCAACTTTTACGCACTATAATTAGTTGATCTGAGCACTTTGTTGGAATACGACCCAGCCTAATTGTATCTCATAAACACGAGAACAAGAAGAAACCGAGGGTATTTAAATGATTCTTTATTTAAACAAATATATACAAATATAAATGGTTAACTGCTTACCTCCTGTAAAGCTTTTTTATCTGGGAATTTATTATTTTCCAACATGCGTATAACATTTTTGGCTCCCTCAACAACAGCTGTTTCAATATGCAAACGGTGTCTTAATTCTTCGATACGTTCTTCAAGTGAAGTCTCTAGACGTTGCGGCATAATACTTCCAGTTGTTAAACCAGCTTCATCTGCATTATCAGCAGCAATTTGTTGTGAAAGTTTATGAGCATGTTCCTCGTTTTGCTTAACTTTTAAAATACGCAATCTTAGAAACTCAATTTTTGCTTTTGAATCGGTTAGCATTTGTTGAGCCTCAGCTAGTAGCTTTTTATCTTTACCATAATGGCCACTTTGAAATGATTGTATCATATTTTCAGCGCCATTTTTTACTTTAACTTCTATGCTCAGTTGCATCTCCAATGATAAAAGAAATTTGTCATTGGTGGTAAGTTGCTCATGGTCCCCTGATATGCTACCGCCCCCGTTTCCTTTACTCGACTGTAAGCTGCCATGTCTCGTATTAGTGGATGTAGGTGAAGGTATATCTAATTAAAGAAAATATGATATTAATGTACACCCTAAAAACTTGAGTCCAGTTTGCTACTATAAATTGGGTAAATTTTAACAAATTCAAAAAATATATATTCCCGAGTAAAAATGTATAATCATATATAATTTGATACAATCTTGTATGAGTTAGTATGCTTCCGTATAAATTTATATAAAATTATATCTATCACCTTGATACCCCGAGTAAAAATTTTCTGGTCTAATCATATATAATTTGATACAATCTTATATGAGTTAATATGCTTCCGTATAAATTTATATAAAATTGTATCTATCACTTTGATACGGTTGATCCACTTTATATGGTTAGATATTGCTCCATATATGATTAGATTCGTATTTTGGTTTTGCTCATCAAATTATATAAAAATTGATATTATAAGATCAATTTGATCTAATTAGATTTGACCAAATTCAGGATCAAATTGTATCAATTTTTATATTTTTTGATCTAAAGTAATACAATTAGATATTATTTGATACAACCATTTTACGGATCAAATTAGATCTATTTAGTTAAATTCCCGAGTAAAAATTTTCTGGTCTAATCATATATAATTTGATATAATCTTATATGAGTTAATATGCTTCCGTATAAATTTATATAAAATTTTATCTATCACTTTGATTTGGTTGATCCACTTTATATGGTTAGATATTGCTCCATATATGATTAGATTCGTATTTTGGTTTTGCTCATCAAATTATATAAAAATAGATATTATAAGATCAATTTGATCTAATTAGATTTGACCAAATTCAGGATCAAGTTGTATCAATTTTTATATTTTTTGGTCTAAAGTAATACAATTTGATATTATTTGATACAACCATTTTACGGATCAAATTAGATCTATTTAGTAAAATTAGCATAATATTTTTACTAGGGTTAGCATAATATTTTTACTAGGGACGGTTGATCCACTTTATATGGTTAGATATTGCTCCATATATGATTAGATTCGCATTTTGGTTTTGCTCATCAAATTATATAAAAATAGATATTATAAGATCAATTTGATCTAATTAGATTTGACCAAATTCCGGATCAAATTACATCAATTTTTTTTTTTTTTGATCTACCCGAGTAAAAAAGAGTTATATATATCTGTGACAAATTAGATCCCAAATATGGTTGACACAATTGTTTCAAATATTATCTTCGGTTATCCTACAAGATCTGAACAGATAGTCATATACCCTAGTAAAAATATTATGCTAATTTTACTAAATAGATCTAATTTGATACGTAAAATGGTTGTATCAAATAATATCTAATTGTATTACTTTAGATCAAAAAATATAAAAATTGATACAATTTGATCCTGAATTTGGTCAAATCTAATTAGATCAAATTGATCTTATAATATCTATTTTTATATAATTTGATGAGCAAAACCAAAATACGAATCTAATCATATATGGAGCAATATCTAACCATATAAGGTGGATCAACCGTATCAAAGTGATAGATAAAATTTTATATAAATTTATACGGAAGCATATTAACTCATATAAGATTGTATCAAATTATATATGATTAGACCAGAAAATTTTTACTCGGGTATACATAATATGATACGTAAAATGGGTCTATCCCCGAGTAAAAAAAAGTTATATGACGCAATATTTAATTATATATGAGCAGATATGCTTTTATATAAATCCATACTAGCCCTAGTAAAAAAAAGAAAAAAAGTTCATGACTAATTGTATCCCAAATATGGCGGATACAATTACTTTTATAATTATCTGCGGGTATATTTTATGATCTAGCGGGATAACCTTTTATATAATGTGATACGCGAATTGGGTCTATATAATTATATCAGCTGGAGAAAACTGATACAACTAAATATAATTTAAAACAATTATAACTGATCATATATTGCTCCTAATAACATCATATAAGTTGGATAACATTATATATAATCATATGCACTTTATGTAATGTTTTATACAAAAATATGTTCTTTATGTAGCCCGAGTAAAAAAGATTTGATATAACCATATATCGTCGGTGCGCCGACCAGAACACCTATGTGTAATTTTTTTATTTTTTTTTTATTGTCCCATTAGGAAGCCTATCAGGTAATGCATTTATCCCCCAGAGCGTTTCCCGTTATCTCAAATGGTTTCAAAGTTAGCTTAAACTCCTATGTGTTACCTATAATAGAAATTCTCCGGCAAAAACACTTATGTGTTATTAGTACACATAACTGTTTTTGATTTAAACGTAAAAACATTGCGTCTGCCTTTGGTTTTTTTATAAATTGATATTTTAAAAGTTTTCTGAACATTTTTTTTGTAATATTCCGAAACTTTATTGCATAACACTGTGCAACACGATTTAAAAAAAAAAAATTTTTTTTAAATGCGTTTTGAACAAGCTAAAAAAAGTATAAAGTATAATTCTGAGGTAAATAATATCAAAAGATGTCCTTAGTGAAATTTTAATGCGGTTCGTTTCTAAGAACATACATTTACATACATTAACCCTGTGTGTCCCATTTTTACGTGTCGTTTTAGTACTTTTTTTAAATATCCTCGTTGAACGCCATTAAAACGTGCGGTTAAAGGATTAAAATGTTCTACAAAAAAATTAGTTTTACATCAAATTTTACTAGGGGTTGTCACAGGTCAAAATTTTGTGCGAAAAGTGCAAAATGCTTAAATAAATTTAATTGTAAATTATCACAAACTGTTAAATTGTTTTTCACCAAAGTCGTGTAAAATAAGTAAAAAAAAAATATAAATCTTTGTCTGAGCTAAATGATGATGTCTTCAGTGAAATTTGATGGCGGTTATTTTTTTGGAACACATTATCTTCCATTTTTGGGAGTAATCTTGGTCCTTTTGCCAAATACCCTCATAGAACTTCACTTAAACGTGCGTTAAAAGGGTTAAAATGTTCTACAAAAAAGTTTTGCAGCAAATTTTACTAGGGGTTCTCAAAGGCCAAAAGTTCGTGCGAAAAGTGCTTAAAAAAGTAAAATTGTAAAGTATCTTGGTAAGACACAATTTAACAAATTATGATAATTTAAAATTTTCCTTTTTTAAACCTTTTGCTTACATCGCACGAACTTTCGGTCTTTGACAACCCCTAGTAAAATTTGATGCAGAAAATGTTTGTAAAATTGTTTAACTCTTTATACGTATGCCTTAGTGAGGATAAAGGGTTAACATGTTCTAAGAAAAGAACCGCCATCAATTTTCACTGAATTATCTCTTAACTTAATTTAGCTCAAAAGCAGATTTATATTTTTTTTCGACTTATTTCACTCGACTTTTGCAAAAAAAAAGATTAACAGTATTTGATAATTTACAATTTTACTTTTTTAACCATTTTGCACTTTGCAGGAACTTTTGGACTTTGACAACCCCTAGTAAAATTTGATGCAGAAAATCTTTGTAGAAGATTTTAACCCGTTAATGTACGTTTTTGTGGTGTAGGTGGTGTTGTATGAGGATATTTAAAAAAAGGACAAAAATGACCCCTAAAAATGGCAGATAGAGGGTTAATATGTTCTACGAAAAGATTCGCCATTTCATTTCACTGAAGATACATTTTGCCATTTTTTGCATCAGAATTATATTTAATACTTTTTTTGACTTATTACTTATTATTATTTTGGTTTTCCTGATAATCACTTTCTGCATTGGTAAAGTTTTTCCGTTCTGATAACAAAATTCACATCAGAAGTTTTCAGCCTTGCAAAGTACGAAATGAAAAACTTTTTACAACAAACACATGGGATGAAAAAAAACACCAAAATAATTTTACGTGTGTTTTTTGTAGTAAATGTTGCATTTCGCACATTGCAAGGATAAAAATTCTAACGTGAATACCATCAATATTTCGCTACAAGTCCATGCGGATATATAACTTGCAAAATTTTTACTTTTGAACAACAAATAAAAATTTATTTAAAATAAATTTAAGAACAAAAACACCTATGTGTATTATATATTTTTTATAAACATGTAAAAAGTCCGAAACAAAATCACCCATGTGTAGTTTTTTGTTAAAATCTTGTACCACTTCAGATTAAAAAAAGATTTTGTATGTTTTTCAACGCGTAATATTTTTAAATGGGTTTAGGAAAAATAAAAAAAATTTACTTTAAAAAAATGTTGCGAATTGGCAAAATAAAACGGTTTTTTTGCTCTCCTGAACAATTCATAAAAAACACATAGGTGTTCTGGTCGGCGCACCGACGATATGCTAATATATAATTATTTATATTTATATATGGTTATGCATGAACATTGATATGGACATAACAATTATAACTGATCATATATTGCTCCTAATAACATCATATAAGTTGGATAACATTATATATAATCATATATATAATGACATATAAGTTTATGTATAGCATTGTATTTTTCCTTATTTTTTAATATGATAACATACATATTTATATCTATTTATATACCGATCTATATGAAATTAGATATGACATATAAGTTCGGAAATTTTTAGATATGGCAGATAAAAAGATATATGATTTTATTTATAATTATATCTCGAAAAAAAATTTAAAATTTTCTAAGTCCCGTACAATTAAAAAAAATTAAAAATGTTCAAGTCTTAAAAATTTTATAAAAATTTTCTAAAGTCCCGGACATAAAATTTTTTTGGCAATTTTTTTTTTTGGAGTAAAAAAATCATTGAAAATGTTTTAAGGAGAAATTTTATTCATTTGAAAAATTTTTAAGTTCCCGAGTAAAAATTTTCTGGTCTAATCATATATAATTTGATACAATCTTATATGAGTTAATATGCTTCCGTATAAATTTATATAAAATTGTATCTATCACTTTGATACGGTTGATCCACTTTCCCGAGTAAAAAAGATTTGATATAACCATATATGCTAGTATATAATTATTTATATTTATATATGGTTATGCATGAACTTTGATATGGACATATAAGTTTATATATAGCATTGTATTTTTCCTTATTTTTTAATATGATAACATACATATTTATATATATTTATATACCGATCTATATGAAATTAGATATGACATATAAGTTCTGAAATTTTTAGATATGGCAGATAAAAAGATATATGATTTTATTTATAATTATATCCCGCAAAAAAATTTAAAATTTTCTAAGCCCATACAATTAAAAAAAAAATTAAAAATGTTCAAGTCTTAAAAATTTTATAAAAATTTTCTAAAGTCCCGGACATAAAATTTTTTTGGCAATTTTTTTTTTGGACTAAAAAAATCATTGAAAATGTTTTTAGGAGTTATTTTATTTATTTGAAAAATTTTTAAGTTTCGAAAAAATGTTTTTAAATTTTCTAAGACACAAACATTTTTTGGAATTTTTAAATCCCTTAAAAATTGTTTTAGAAAAAAATTTTACAAATTTTTAATAAATTGCTAAGTCGCGAAAAAAATTCCGAAGAATGTAATAAAAAATCTTCTAATTGATAATGTATCCAATCTGATAAAATAATTTCTAATTTAACGTTTAAAATTTCAAAAAATTTTACCAGATTTCATCTAATTATATAAAAATTTATCTAATTTTAACATATAAGATATGATTTAATACAATTAGATAGACCCATTTTTGGGATCAAACTTAATCAAATTTGATATTATTTTATCAAAAATAATAGAATTTGATATAATCGTATAATATTCGATCCGCCAATTTTCGGATCAAAATTAATATGGATTTACATAAAAGCATATCTGTTCATATATAATTAAATATTGCGTCATATAACTTTTTTTTTACTCGGGTTATATGGTTAGATATTGCTCCATATATGATTAGATTCGTATTTTGGTTTTGCTCATCAAATTATATAAAAATAGATATTATAAGATCAATTTGATCTAATTAGATTTGACAAAATTCAGGATCAAATTGTATCAATTTTTATATTTTTTGATATAAAGTAATACAATTAGATATTATTTGATACAACCATTTTACGGATCAAATTAGATCTATTTAGTTAAATTAGCATAATATTTTTACTAGGGTTCCGAAAAAATGTTTTTAAATTTTCTAAGACACAAAAATTTTTTGGAATTTTTAAATCCCTTAAAAATTGTTTTATACTATGTTCAGATTGGCCTCGAAACCCCGTTGAAACCCCGTATTTTCATTTTAAAAACTCACCTGTTCATACACAACAATTTTGACATTTATGTAGGTTTCGGAAACCATCACATAAAAAATATTTTTGTTAACTAATTTTTAACTAATTTAATTATGCTGAAATTATTTTTTAACACTGTTTAATTTTATTTTTATTTCAAATAAATAAATATTTCACAGAAATTTTGTAAATAAATTGATTTCTTTATATTTTTATATTCCCTCCCTAGTAAAAATATTATGCTAATTTTACTGAATAGATCTAATTTGATCCGTAAAATGGTTGTATCAAATAATATCTAATTGTATTACTTTAGATCAAAAAATATAAAAATTGATACAATTTGATCCTGAATTTGGTCAAATCTAATTAGATCAAATTGATCTTATAATATCAATTTTTATATAATTTGATGAGCAAAACCAAAATACGAATCTAATCATATATGGAGCAATATCTAACCATATAAAGTGGATCAACCGTATCAAAGTGATAGATACAATTTTATATACATTAATACGGAAGCATATTAACTCATATAAGATTGTATCAAATTATATATGATTAGACCAGAAAATTTTTACTCGGGCTAGTAAAAATATTATGCTAATTTTACTAAATAGATCTAAGTTGATCCGTAAAATGGTTGTATCAAATAATATCAAATTGTATTACTTTAGACCAAAAAATATAAAAATTGATACAACTTGATCCTGAATTTGGTCAAATCTAATTAGATCAAATTGATCTTATAATATCTATTTTTATATAATTTGATGAGCAAAACCAAAATACGAATCTAATCATATATGGAGCAATATCTAACCATATAAAGTGGATCAACCGAATCAAAGTGATAGATAAAATTTTATATAAATTTATACGGAAGCATATTAACTCATATAAAATTATATCAAATTATATATGATTAGACCAGAAAATTTTTACTCGGGTTTGGCATTTTCCCATTTTCTCTATTTCTCATTGTCGCACAGTGGTAAAAATACGTAAAAATATGAAAATTATAAGGTTTCGATCGTACTTTCGTTGAAACCTCACTACAAAAAGGTTTAAATTTGTGAGGGAAAATACGTATTTTCAAATGAGGTTTGGCACGAAACCTCGTTGAACGGGGTTTCGAGGCCAATCTGAACGTACTATTAGAAAAAAATTTTACAAATTTTTAATAAATTGCTAAGTCGAGAAAAAAATTCCGAAGAATGTAATAAAAAATCTTCTAGTTGATAATGTATCCAATCTGATAAAATAATTTCTAATTTCACGTTTAAAATTTCAAAAAATTTTACCAGATTTCATCTAATTATATAAAAATTTATCTAATTTTAACAGATAAGATATGATTTAATACAATTAGATAGACCCATTTTTGGGATCAAACTTAATCAAATTTGATATTATTTTATCAAAAATAATAGAATTTGATATAATCGTATAATATTCGATCCGCCAATTTTCGGATCAAAATTAATATGGATTTACATAAAAGCATATCTGTTCATATATAATTAAATATTGCGTCATATAACTTTTTTTTACTCGGGAGAGCAAAATCTAACCATATATATTTATGTCTTATAGTCTCAATTTATTTTATATTGTATCAGTCCGGATCAAACTGATAAAACCAGATAGACCCATTTTACGTATCATATTATATATAAGACTATCTGTTCAGATCTTCTAGGATAACCGAAGATAATATTTCCCTAGTAAAAATATTATGCTAATTTTACTAAATAGATCTAATTTGATCCGTAAAATGGTTGTATCAAATAATATCTAATTGTATTACTTTAGATAAAAAAATATAAAAATTGATACAATTTGATCCTGAATTTGGTCAAAGGGTGATTCCATGTCAAACCGCACAGAAAACTGTGATTTTCGGATTTGTCACCTCCGATTTTAATGAAATTCGCAAAAAATATTTCACATGCGTTGTTTTCATAAAATGATTACCTTACAAGCTCCAAAAATTTTTAGTTTTCGAAATATGGCGTCTTGAAAATTGGCAAAAACGTCAAATTTTCAAAAAGGTGCACATACAAAGTCACCCATAACTTTAAAACTATAAAACCCACAATTACCAAATAGGTACCATTTGAAAGCTGAAAGGATTGCCTTATAAGTGGCATGCACAATTTTTTCTTGTAACGAAAGGTCAAAGGTCATATTTCAAGGTCTAATGTTCAAAGACCTACATCTCAAAATCCGATATTTTTAAAATTCTCAAAAAAATATATGATAACAATCAAGTCTTTCTCTACATTTGTATCAAAATTTCAGGGTGGACACTCATATGGTTCCAAAGTTACAGAAGAAAACGTGCTCGAAGGCAAGGTTTTTTCTACGAGTTCATATAAAAAATATTGCACAAACAAAACAATATAAGTACATAGTCGTAAACAAAGGTGCGGGTCTAGAACAAGGCTTAATACTTTTTATGTATTTTGGGTTATATTGTAGGGGTTTTCTTGTTCTTTTACAAGGAAAGTCCTTGATTTCTTTTAAATTTATACACAAGCTAGAAAAAATAAATCTAAAATCAACCAGTCTGAGCTTGTCGGACTAAATTCAGGTTAAACGCGGTTAAAAATTACCCATTTTCAGTTATTTTAAAGTTTAGGTACTTTATATTGATGCCACATATAACAGATCGGTTTCATTCGAAACCTATATTCTTCCATAGTAGGGAAATAGGAATGGGGTGGGAGAACCGTATGTTCAAAGCGGAATAAAGCTCATAAACAAGAATATAATCAAGCATAAAAATGGTTTAGAAATGAAAACACTAATGTTTCGAACTTCTTTGAATTTTTGCCTTATTTTATTTTGGACACACTAATAAAGATATTTTTTTTTTTAAATTCGGATGAAACCCGACCTGTAAGAAAAACTGCCAACCCGGCTAAAAATAAATGTGTATGTTCATATATGGCTATGTATTGATCTTTATATGATCATATATGACATATAAGGAAACAAATATGTGGCCATATATGCAAAAATCGATCCCATATATGAGGTCGTATTTAAAATATGTACCATATATGATATCATATATGGAACCATATATGTATGCAAATTTGAATCAGAATAACAAAAAAAAATTTTTACGAATAAAATTATATTTTATTACCATCGATTAACAACTATTGTTCTACTTGCAAAATATTCTGCTTAAAAAATTACTTTTACATAGAAAAATGTTGGAAAAGGTAAGTTTTCATTAATATATATAAAGAATTCTAAAATCATATTTTCATTTTTTTCCAGTTCATCGTCATAACAAGTATAAGCGTGGACATTTTATTCCAAAACAAGATGAACTGGAAATTTTCGTATTCAAAATGTCGAAAAATATATTATTGAGTTCTTTGATGTTGAAGAAAATTAAACTACGCAGCTACGTTAAGCTCTCGCAACTTGGAGGAGAGTGCATATGCACCACCATAATGTTATCACTACGATTTCAATATTACAAACTTTTTACAAATCCCTTAATGTCGCCATATCAAATTGGAAATAAAAAGATCGTATAAGCAGTTTTGATACCGAGTTACGAGTTGAAGAAAGCTCTTCTACTTGGAAGAGAGAACATATGCGCCACCATAACGTTATCACTACGATTTCAACACTACAAACTATTTTGAAATCCCTTACTGTCGCAATAACAAATTGGAAATGGAAAGAACATATATGCAGTTTGAAGGTCGAGTTACGAGTTACAGCAACGTTCAGCTCACTCAACTTGGGGGAAAAATCATATGCACCACCATAACGTTATCACTACGATTTCAACACTACAAACTTTTGACATCCCTTACTGTCGGAAATGAAAAGAATGTATAATCAGTTTTGATGTTAAGTTACGATTTGGGAAGGACAACGTTTTTACTAACAATCACAAGAAGACTGTCACCTTACCTACATGGAAAATATTGTCGGCATGATATAAGTATTAATAGTTTATTTATCCCTCTCCTTCAAATATCCTAACAAAGATAACCCACTAAGTTAATATACATACTACTAAATATATTGCTTTTAATAAAAGTTTTAAGTACTCATTTGCTTATTATGAGTAAAAAATGTTTTTAGTAGTAGAAAGTTATTTTTTGCTGGAATAAAAAAAGAATGTGGAATTATTTTTAATATTTTTATAGTTGAAATTCCGTAAAAAGTATTCGATGGTCTTAAGCATCCCATGGTCTTAAAAAAATAAACTCTATTAACATGTATGTACCTAAGAAGTGAATATTTAAAGGCACATGGATGTTTCTTTAAATGATATCAGTGTTATCATTAAAACCCATCAGCACCAAATGCTATTGTTAGTAATACTTAAGGGCCTGTCACAGAGTCAATTCCGTTCCGAAGTGGTTTGAAAGTTTTCCTCTAGAAACGTAAAACAAAATATTTTTTCGAAATAAAATCCACTCCTATGCAATTCAATCCCACTTTGAATTTTGAAAGTGACTTCATTCCGAAAAAAATAAACGTTTTGCGTTTTACGAGTAAACCACTTATTACAATTCCAAACGGAATTAAGCCTGTGACATGCCATTTAATACAATAAAATGTCTAGAAATACCTTATATAATAATATTTTATATCTTTTTTTATAGATTTTGACTGTAAATATGCTAAAATCTGAAGAAAATCTGAATTAACAATAAAACAAGAAAACAACAAGGAAATCATCCTTCCTTTAATAAGCCCTTTGCTCTCTTCTTGATATTTTTAATCCTTTATGTTAAATTTTTTTTACTATCAAAATGTGTTTTAATATCTATGTATAAGTTAAATTATAGTATATATTTTATATTGAAATATATGAAAAACACCATAATGAATAAAAAAATATTTTTTATTTTTAAATTTACTTATGTACACCGTTTGCAATTCTGGTGAATATATACATAATAATCTATTACATATAGTTTAAGATGAAAAAATAATTAAAAAATAAGAAAAAGAATGTAAAACAAATTGAAAACAAGATCATATATGATCCAATATATGATCCAATATATGACACAATATATGACCCAATATATGATACAATATATGATCACATATATTGGATCATATATGATCGTGTCTTATATAAGCGCCAATTTTGGAATATGTTCATATATGAGACCATATTTGATACTATATATGATACTGTATATGGTCTCATATATGATATCATATATGATAATATTCAACATTTTTAGCCGGGAATAAAAAATTCATGTGATTGCTTAATTTAAATAGAAAATAGTACCAACAATGAATTTGTTTTACAAAAACTATAAAGTTTACCAAAAACTATACATTTTTAACAAAAACAATTATGCAACAAATAAAATGTCTCAAACAGACGCCAACATTTTTTTTTTTTCAAATGAAACGGATCTGATATAAGTGGCATCAATGTACCTAAAAGTTAAAATTACTAAAAATCTGTCATTTTTGACTCCCGTTTAACCCTTTAAAACTAAATTAAGACCAATAAGCTCAGACAGGTCGATGTTAGATATTTGTTGTCTTTCATGGGCATAAATTTCAAAGAAATTATCGTCGCTGCGCCTAAAAATGGAGTCATGTGTTAAAAATATTTTTTTGAAGAGGCCCAAGAAAAAGCCAAATTTGGTTCTTTCGTGGTACTTTTATGAAAAAGACTTGACATAAATATTTAACCAATATTATAAATAGCATGTTGATTAAAAGTTGACTTCTAAAAAGTATTCCGAAAGGACCAAATGAGGCTGTTTCTTGGGCCTCTTTGAAAAAAATTAAAAACACATGACTCCATTTTTAGGCGCAGCGACGTTATGTATGTTCACTTTGAAGATTTTCCTTGTAAGAAAACAAGAAAACCCTACGATAAAATTCAGTTTTGATTGTGAAATCAAATTCAGGAGGTCGAAATATTAATAAATAATGGGTTCAGTTTTTAGGTCCGTCCTTTTGTTTGTTTACTGCTAGCAGCATGCTAACATGCTATGCTGCTTTGTGTGTGTAAGCTTTTGCATATGAACTCGTAGAGAAAATCTTGACTTCAAGCACGTTTTCCACTGTAACTTTGGAACCATATGAGTGTCCACCCTGAAATTTTGATACAAATGTAGGGAAAGACTTGATTGTTATCATATATTTTTTTTGAGAATTTTAAAAACATCGGATTTTAAGATATAGGTCTTTGAACATTAGACCTTGAAATATGACCTTTGACCTTTCGTTACAAGAAAAAATTGTGCATGCCACTTATAAGGTAATCCTTTCAGCTTTCAAATGGTACCTATTTGGTAATTGTAGGTTTTATAGTTTTAAAGTTATGGGTGACTTTGTATGCGCACCTTATTGAAAATTTGACGTTTTTGCCAATTTTCAAGACGCCATATTTCGAAAACCGAAAGGTTTTGGAGCCAGAAATGTAGTGATTTTAGGAACACTATTCATTTGCAATATATTTGGCAAATTTTATTTAAATCGAAGGTGACAAATCCGAATGCTGTGTGGTTTGAGCTGGATTTGCCCCAAATCTAATTATATCAAATTGATCTTATAATATCTATTTTTATATAATTTGATGAGCAAAACCAAAATACGAATCTAATCATATATGGAGCAATATCTAACCATATTAAGTGGATCAACCGTATCAAAGTGATAGATAAAATTTTATATAAATTTATACGGAAGCATATTAACTCATATAAGATTGTATCAAATTATATATGATTAGACCAGAAAATTTTTACTCGGGTTGAAACAATTGTGTCCACCATATTTGGGATCTAATTTGTCACTGCGATATATAACTCTTTTTACACAGAAAAAAAAATATTTAAGAAAATTTTAATAAACACGTTTATTAAAAATAAAAATATTTTTAATAAAATTTTTTATTGTATCAATAAAAAAATTTATTGAAATTAAAAAAAAAACTATGTTCAACTCATTCCGTCGGCAAGTTTTGTTGTGTTTCTTTTTTTCACACATAGTAATTTCAAATAAAGAAATAACAAAAAAAAAACAAAAAATATTAAAAAAAAAAAAAAAAAAGTTGGGTCTGATGGGGATTCGAACCAACGACCCCCAAAAAAAGTAATAAGTTTATCCACCGCTTAACGCATAACGCCAAAACAGTGTTATAGTTTTAACGGCTAAATTCTGTCATGTGCTTACAAGCAAGAACAAAAAAGAAATAAAAGCACAATTTGTTTGTGAATGCGTGTGGGTGTGTATAGTTGTGTGTTAAATATCAACTAAATTTGTCAGTATTTTTTTTTTTGTTTTAATTTCAACTGATAATTTCTTCTGTTACCATTACTGACAAAATTAAGTGAGTGTTCCAGAATTCTTGTTTACTTTTATTTAAGAACAAAATGATTTTATGCGTAGTAACTTGTTGACATGTTGTAGCTCAGTTGGATAAACGGCAAGCATTGTAAGCAGGAGGTATGCTGTTCAAAGCTTGTTGGAAACAATGACAATTAAGAAGAGTATAATAAATAAAAGAATTAAATAATAAAATAAAAATAAATAAAACAAAAAATATTTTTTTTCTTTAGTTCTAAAAATATAAAAAAAAATATATAAATCCCCGAGTAAAAAAATTGATATGACACAATATATAATTTAATATGGGTTCGTGTCTATTTTGATATAATCTTATACGAAAAATGGTTTCATAAGATTTGATCGAATAATATCTAATAATATCAGTTTATATAACTTTATATCGACTTTGATACGAGTTTTGGTCTAATCCAATGATATAAAATTATATCCAATTATATTAAAATTTATACAATTTTATAAACCGGATGTTTTGTTTTTAGTTTTTAATAAAAAGTTGAAAAATTAAAATAATAAAAATAAGTTGTTCTTGAAAAAAACTTAGAAAAATTTCAAAAAAGGGAGTCATGTTAAATTTTATATAAAACACTTAGAAAATATTTTCAAAAAAATTTGTGTTTGGAAAAACTTAGAAAAATTTTAAAAAATTGAGTCATATAAAATTTTATATAAAACACTTAGAAAATATTTGCGATAAAAAAAATGTTTCTTGAAAAAAACTTAGAAAAAATTTAAAAAATGGAGTCATATAAAATTTTATATAAAACACTTAGAAAATATTCGTGATAAAAAAGTGGTGCTTCGAAAAATCTTAGAAAAATAAAAAAATATGAAGTCATATGAAATTTGATATAAAACACGTTGCAAATATTTTCGATAAAAATATGTTCTTGGAAAAAACTTAGAAAAACCGGATGTTTTGTTTTTAGTTTTTAATAAAAAGTTGAAAAATTAAAATAATAAAAATAAGTTGTTCTTGAAAAAAACTTAGAAAAATTTCAAAAAAGGGAGTCATGTTAAATTTTATATAAAACACTTAGAAAATATTTTCAAAAAAATTTGTGTTTGGAAAAACTTAGAAAAATTTTAAAAAATTGAGTCATATAAAATTTTATATAAAACACTTAGAAAATATTTGCGATAAAAAAAATGTTTCTTGAAAAAAACTTAGAAAAAATTTAAAAAATGGAGTCATATAAAATTTTATATAAAACACTTAGAAAATATTCGTGATAAAAAAGTGGTGCTTCGAAAAATCTTAGAAAAATAAAAAAATATGAAGTCATATGAAATTTGATATAAAACACGTTGCAAATATTTTCGATAAAAATATGTTCTTGGAAAAAACTTAGAAAAATTAAAAATAATGGAGGCATATAAAATTTTATATAAAACACTTACAAGGGAAGTATCTCAACCCTTATGAACCGATTTGCCTGAAACTTAAAATATATATAAATGAGACGATTTTAAGGTTGGGGTGTCTCGGCTTTTCGGCCATATTAGTGTTTTTAAATTTCGTTGTCCCCTTATGAAACAACGTGGACCTCCGAGAAAATTTCGATAGCTCCCGAACTAACAGGATTATCCTCTAGAGAAAAAATACGTGTCGAATTAAATTTAATAAAGATTATTTCGTATTCATATGGGCATCGTAGGTCTAGGTCTTCATATAAATATCACCCAAAATTTACACATTTTCATGAAAAAAGTATTTAACGAAGCGAAACTTTTACAAGGTTATGCCACCGTTGGATAGGCATTAAAAAAACCTTTCTCCTCATATGTAAACATCATATAGTTTCTTGGATAGAAATGGCTGAAAAATCCAAAAAACGATTTTTTCGCCATTTTTTGACCCATATTTTGAACCCCTAAATCCCCGATATGGCCGATAAGCCGAGACACCCCAACCTTAGAATTATCTCTTTTATATATATTTTACGTTTCATGCAAATCGGTTCATAAGGGTTGAAATACTTCCCTTGTTAGAAATTTGGAATGATGCATGGGACCAGATGTTGCAACATATAATTATGTATGGCGATATCTTAAAAAAATCGCACATCAAAATTTATTATATAAATTTATCTCGCAAGACATAGTGTCACACATGATCATATATGAAATAATATGAATATATAAAAGTATATAAGATCATATTAAATTATTTTTACTCGGGTCAATAAACTTTTTTATTGAATCTTGAAATCCCTTCATTGAAATTATTTTCAGCAAACGACTTACAAATGCGTTTATTGAATTCGTGAAAATCTTCACCACGGCTTTTTTAGTTAATTTATTTATTGAATTCGTGAATTTTTTTATTGAAATTGAATTTTTTTTTTTGTGTGTACTCAGGAGGGTAAAGTAAAACAGTTTGATCTTATTTGATACAACCATTTTACGGATCAAATTAGATCTATTTAGTAAAATTCCCGAGTAAAAATTTTCTGATATAATCATATATAATTTGATACAATCTTATATGAGTTAATATGCTTCCGTGTAAATTTATATAAAATTTTATCTATCACTTTGATACGGTTGATCCACTTTATATGGTTAGATATTGCTCCATATATGATTAGATTCGTATTTTGGTTTTGCTCATCAAATTATGTAAAAATAGATATTACAAGATCAATTTGATCTAATTAGATTTGACCAAATTCAGGACCAAATTGTATCAATTTTTATATTTTTTGATCTAAAGTAATACAAATAGATATTATTTGATACAACCATTTTACGGATCAAATTAGATCTATTTAGTAAAATTAGCATAATATTTTTACTTGGGTTAGCATAATATTTTTACTAGGGTTTTATAAATTTAGCAAATTTCCAATATTTTTAAGTAAAATTACGCAATTTGTGTAAATTTACCCAATTTATAGTAGAAACTGAAATCATTTTAATTAGAGTGTAAATACCCGAGTAAAAAAAAAACTTTTAAGATCTAATTTGATCTCAAAATTGGCTGTATCAAGTTGTATCAAATAATTATCTAATTGTATTATTTTAGATACACAAATATAAAAAATGATACAATTAGATCCGAATTTTGGTCACATCCAAATAAATCCAGTTGATCTTATTTTATATAAATAAATGTAGATTTATATAATTATATAAAGTCATATATATTTATGTATAACCTCAGATAAGAAAATGGAGCCATATAAAATCTTTCATATAATTAGATCTGAGCATATAAAAACTCATATATATTTTAATATTATTGTATCAAATTATATATTATTATATCAAAACTTTTTTACTAGGGTAAAATAGTATCCCGACTAAAAAAGTTTAGATATAGTAACATATTATTTAATATATTTATATATGGCCATACACAGTACTTTACATAATTATATGTGAATGTATCTTGTATCAAGTTTTACACACAACATTTAATATGGTGCCATATAAAAGGTAATCGAATCATGTGTTGCTCCACATACAATATATAAAGCTTTATGAAATTAGATATTGCATATAATATTTTATATGACTCCATGAATGATCTCATACGAGATTAGATAAATAAATATATGATATACAACTCCATGTCTGACCTCATACAAGATGAGATATACATATACATATATATGGTGCCGAATCGGGGGGAAAAAGTTTTCTAAGTCCCGAGAAATTTTTTTTTTTAATTTCCAGACACAAATAATTTTTGCGTTTTGGAGTTAAGAATTTCATTAAAAATGATTAAAAAAATTTAGCCAAATTTTGAAAAATTTTACAAATCCTGAAAAAGTTTTGTAGAATTTTCTAAGTCCTGAATAAAAAATATTTTTGGTACATTTTTTTCGTTTTGAAGTAAAAATTTATTAACAAAGTTTAAAGAAAATTTTTTTTAAATATCGAATTTAAAAATTTAAATTTCGGACACAATTTTTTTTTTTGGCAATTTTTTTGCATTTCCCGAAAAAATATAATAATAAATTTGAAAATTATGAGAAAAAAAAAATATTTTATGCAAAATTATACATATTTTATCTTATGATATAAAATTATATACAATTATATCAAATTAGATAAACCCAATATTCGGATCAAAAACGATCATATTTAATCTTATATAACAAATTTTGAGCTATTTTGATCCACCAATTTCATCATCTTATTTTATCCAAATACGTGTTGGGCCATATTAAAGTATATATGGCTCAATTTCAAATTATATATGGACCTGTATATTTATTTTTAGTCGGGATCCCAAGTAAAATTTTTGATATTGCACCATATCATTTTAGATCGAGGGCAAATATATAATAAGATCTTATTAGATCCGGAACTTGACCAGATCTAATTATATCAGATTTGATATAACAGTGTGCAACAAGAACAAGTAGAAACAAGTAAGAGTGTTAAATTCGGCTGTGCCGAATCTTTTATACCCTCCAACATGTAAAAAAAAATCAGGGGCGTATTTTGTTGGGAGGGGCTTTGGCGGGGGCAGTGGGGTACACTTCCCCTCTCGAAAAATGTTTACTTTCCCCCTGGTCCGATTTTGCCCATTTACGAACTTAACCTGCCTAGGACCATAAGACATATTCGTACCAAATTTCAGGAGGTTAGCTGTTTTATTTTGGACTGCATCGTGCCATCTACAGACAGACAGACGGACGGACATTCACAGAATGTCTTAGAATCAGACAAGGAAAAACAATAAAAATTAAAATTCGTTATTGATAAAATTCAATATTGAATTTTTCAAAAAATTCAATTTGGAATTTTATATAAAATTCTAAAGAATTTTATTTTGAATTCTTAAAAGAAATAAAATTCTAAAAAATTTTATTTAAAATTCTTAAAAGAATTTTATTAATAAAAAAAAGAATTTTATTTTCATACAAACCCAGCAAAACTTTTCGGAGTCATTCAAAAATAACTAGTTCTAGAAGTACTTCAAAGCTTGTCATGATAGGTTCTCAAAGAGCATCCTGGAACTAGTGATGTCACAACTAGTTCTAGAAGTGATCCAAAAGGGTAATATTTTGATTCCAAAGAGCTTTTTTGGGGTAGTTTGGGAACTAGTGATTTGGAAGTAGTCGTACATGACTTTTGCACCACTTCCATGAAACAAATACTGGTTCTCAAATAACATCTTAGAAGCTGTTTCAAAAACTTATAATTTTTTTCAAAAAAGAAAAAAATATATATTTGATTACGTATTTTTTTGTTGCATCGTCCATTTGGAAAAAGTCAAACCTTTTGAAATATGTACAGAGGGGCTAAAAATATTATTAAGTATTGGGTAATTTGTTTGGTATTATTAAGTATTGGGCCATTAGTGCAAATAGGTTTTTATAGATCCATTCAATTACCTTACTACAATCTGGAATAAACTTCTTTATTTACTACAGCTGGAATTTTTTATTACAAAAAGTAAACAAAACATTACAATTGTAGCAAAAATAGTAAGCAATTTGAGTAATCCAACTAACAATAAGTATATAATCGTATATTTTTTGGTCCCTACAATATTTTTTTTTTGTTTCAAAAATCCCTTATTCTCCTTCTAGATAATTTCTAATTGCATTAATGACTAAAAAACAAAAAAATACTACTAATTTGGTTCAGTAAAGTGCTGATATTGCGTTATATTTTCAACAAAAAATAATTCAAAAATGTTTTTTTTTTGCAAAAAAAAAATGTACAAAATGTTCCTAGACTGCTTCCCAAGAACTAGTTCTGATGGTGACAATTTCAAACAAAAATCATGGGTTAAAGAATGGGATAAAGAATTGGTTCTAGAATGACTCAAAGAACCGTTCCATACATGGGTTCCTAGACTACTTTCCTAGAACCAGTTCTGATGGTGACAATTTCAAACAAAAAGCATGACTCTGAGAACGAGATAGAGAACTAGTGCCACAATAGCTTCTTGGAAGTAGTTCCTGTCGTGACAATTTCAAAGAAAAATCATGGGTTAAAGAATGGGATAAAGAACTGGTTCTAGAAGTAGTGATGGAACCGTTCCATAGGAGGGGTGGTTGTTCCTAGACTACTTGCCTAGAACTAGTTCTGAGGGTGACAATTTCAAACAAAAATCATGACTCTGAGAACGAGATAGAGAACTAGTCGAGCAAAAAAGAAGTACTCCAGCACTAGTTCTGGAAGTCATGCAAGTTTTGCTGGGAATAAATAGATTTCAAACAAGTAAATATTTTAATAATGTTCAAGTTTTTATATATATTAAGGTAACTTAATTAGCTAAATACATCCTCATATGATAGTAAATTGCCACTATCTTCTAATTTAATGTAATTTAATAATTTACTTAGTTTATACTTATAATGCAATAGTATTTTTTTTTTAGTAATTTCCAAATTCTGATCCACTTATTTATAGAAAACCTCTTAAAAAATTCTCATATTTTAATGTAATTCTCTGATTCTGAAAGCTTTTTCGAACAGAAACTTTATAAAGAAATTTTGTACACTTTTCTAAAAATAGAATCGTTAATTTTATAGCAATTTTCTATAAAAAAAGTGTTTTCTGAGGCAGTTTTCAGATTCTGAAACATTTATCATATAGAAAATTATTACGGTCTTTTCTAAAGAAACATTTTAAGACACTATTTCAACAGAAAATTTAAAGATTTAGAGATAAATTTTCTATAGAAAATTCTTACAAACAGAAAAATGTTTAGATTCAGAGTAATTTTTTTCGTACCAAAAAATCTCACATCTAATATAGTTTCTATAGAAAAGTTTTGATCAATGATTTTTATAAAATTTTCCTATATAAAAATTCTCAGATTCTAATTCTCAGATTCTAAAAGATTAAAAAAAAATCATATTCTTAAAAATATTTCCATAACAAAAATTCTTAGATTTGAAAATACATTTCTCATAGAAAAGCTCAGATTCTTAAACGTTTTTCCTATTGAAAAGTTATCCGATCCTGAGAAATCTTTTTTGCAGAAAGATTCTTGGGATTCTGAAACAGTATTTTTTAGGAAAAATTCCAAGTTTCTGAGGGATTATTTTTTATAGATTTTTTTCTATAGAAATTATAACCTTTAATGTATTTTTCCTACAGAAAAATTTTTAAAATTGTGGAAAATGTTTCAATAAAAAAACTCTTTTATTCAGAGTCAAATAAGCATTTAAATATTTTGTAAAGGTAATGTCTGGAATTCTGAGACATTTTTCTATAAAATATATTTAAGATATTTGTTTTCCCTTAGAAAATGATGAGAAAAGGTGTTAGATTCAGTTAGAAAATGTCCACGACTATAATGACATTTGAGTTTTTTATATACAATTTTTTTAATTCTGAAATATTTTATCTTAAGTATGTAAAAAAATTATTATGTAGAGACTAACTTTTGCATTCTATCTATGTTAACATTCATTGCAATATGGATTTATTAACTTCTTTTTAATCAAAATTTACCATTAATTAACATACATAGTATTAAAAAATTCTAGTTTACCACATTAGTATAAACTAACAGTTATTACTTTGTTTTATTATTATTTGTTTTACAAAATGAAATTCAAACCAAAAATAAAAATCTTTAATTTTTTAGAATTTTATTTATAGGAAAATAAAATTCTATTTTTTTTTTTTTTGGAAATAATAACCCAGCAAAACTTTTCGGAGTCATTCAAAAATAACTAGTTCTATAAGTACTTCAAAGCTTGTCACGATAGGTTCTCAAAGAGCATCCTGGAACTAGTGATGTCACAACTACTTCTAGAAGTGATCCAAAAGGGTAATATTGTGATTCCAAAGAGCTTTTTTGGAGTAGTTTGGGAACTAGTGATTTGGAACTAGTCGTACATGACTTCTGCACCACTTCCATGAAGCAAATACTGGTTCTCAAATAACATCTTGGAAGCTGTTTCAAAAACTTATAATTTTTTTCAAAAAAGAAAAAAATATATATTTGATTACGCATTTGAAATATGTACAGAGGGACTAAAAATATTATTAAGTATTGGGTAATTTGTTTGGTATTATTAAGTATTAAGGCATTAGTGCAAATAGGTTTTTATAGATCCATTCAATTACTTTACTACAATCTGCAATATACTACTTTATTTTATACAGCTGGATTTTTTTATTACAAAAAGTAAACAAAACTTTCCAATTGTAGCAAAATTAATAAGCAATTTGAGTAATCCAACTAAGCATATAATAATATTTTTTTTCTTCAAAAATCGCTTATTTTCCTTCTAGATAATTTCCAATTGCATTAATGAAATAATAAAAATAATACGGAAACAAAAAATACTACTAAAGGTGGCTTCAGACCATAATATTTGTAATAATAGCTGTCAAAATTTTGTGTAAAACCTATAAAATAGTATGGTGTAAACACAAATCGGTATAAAACCAAGAGAAATACGGATTGAAAAATGACAAGCGGATACGTATTCTCATTTTTAGAAATTTCTCTAAAAATGAGAAAACGTATACGCTTTTCATAAGATCAGGGTTGTATTTATTTTGATAATATTTTAAATGTGGTAGTGTAAATACGCAAAGGATTTTTTAAAAGATTTTTTGACAAGCGGAGAAAATTTCGTATTATTTAATATACGTATTTTCTTACGACTCAGTATTATGGTCTGAAGTGGGCTTAAAAGGGCCTTAACATTGTTATACTTTGTGTGTTGAAATGTTTTATTCAAACAAAAATTTTGTTTAAATTTTAAATAAACATAATAAAATTGAAAAGTCGAAAGCAAAATATTATTTTTTGAAAAATTTCAAAATATTTTCTGATACGTTATACATTTAAAAAAAAAAGAGTAAATTATACAAAATCCATTATACAAAGTGTGATAATGTTAAACCTGCTCAATTTTGCTCACTAAAGTGCTGATGTTTTTTTGCAAAAAAAAATTTACAAAATGTTCCTAGACTGCTTCTCTAGAACTAGTTCTGATGGTGACAATTTCAAACAAAAATCATGGGTTAAAGAATAGGATAAAGAATTTGTTCTAGAATGACTTAAAGAACCGTTCCATACATGGGTTCCTAGACTACTTCCCTAGAACTAGTTCTGATGGTGACAATTTCAAACAAAAATCATCACTCTGAGAACGAGATAGAGAACTAGTGACTAAGAAGTACTCGTACATGACTTCTACACCACTTCTATAAAACTAAAAAAAAAAAATTGTGTCTGGGACTTAGTAAATTTTATAATTTTTTTTCGGGACTTATAAGGAGTTCACAATTACTACCTTATACCCTGTTCTCACGTACAGCTAAAACCCGTTTTAAACAACAATATTTTTAGGATTTTTTTGCCATCTTTAATTTGGAAAAATATGTATTGTTCATTATTAATATGTTACGACTATACCCTAAAATTTTACATTTCTCGTCAGTTAGTGGTTATCTTGTTTCTTGATTATACTAATTTGTTTCCGTTTTTTGTGACAACTTTTTTAAACTTAATTTGTTGTTTTTTAGTTTGCTATTTTAAAATTATTTGAATTGAATTAAAACTATTTTAATGAATTTGTTGAGAAAAAATTTAATGATTTTTTAGTATTTAAACTGGTTACACATTTATTCCCGAACTAGTTTTATATAGTAAAATTGAATTAGTGAATACACAACTTTTAGAAGGCATTCCTGAAGTACTTCCACATTCATGCCACAATAGCTTCTTGGAAGTAGTTCCTGTCGTGACCATTTCAAAGAAAAATCATGGGTTAAAGAATGGGATAAAGAACTGGTTCTAGAACTAGTTCTGGTGGTGACAATTTTAAACAAAAATCATGGGTTACAGAATGGGATAAACAATTGGTTCTAGAATGACTTATGGAACCGTTCCATAGAAGGTGTGATTGTTCCTAGACTACTTCCCAAGAACTAGTTCTGAGGGTGACAATTTCAAACAAAAATCATGACTCTGAGAACGAGATAGAGAACTAGTCGAGCTAAAAAGAAGGACTCTAGCACTAGTTCTGGAAGTCTTCCAAGTTTTGCTGGGAAAATTCAAATGTTTTTGAGAAATTTATTCAAACAAAAATTTTATTTCAAATACCTTATGAATTTTAAATAAAATTCTAATTTTTCCCTTGTCTGCTTAGAATAGATCATGGATCAATAATATATATACTTTATGGGGTCCCCGACCGATATTTCGATGCGTTACAAACGGAATGACAAAGTGAGCATACCCCCATACTGTGGTTGGAGGGTATAAAAATAAATTGGACTTGGTCGAATCTATGAACACCCTCCACAATGCCCTTGTTATCTGATAGTAATTCTCTAACGTAACAAAAAAATGCATTAACAATTTTTTATTAGAAACTAGCTGGCCCGGTCTGCGTTGTTGGCACAAATATAAGATCAGTGTTATATTTCGTCTCGCTTCAAATACATAGCCCTGCAAAAAATGTAATGAATTTCTTGGCTTAGAAAAATTTGTGGGCGTGATTTTAAAGACCCGATTAGGCAGATTTCATCTTCAAAATATATTTTAGGAACAAAAATAAAAAAAACAATCCCATGTCGTCGACTTTGCGAACTGTACAAATTTAAAAATTCTTTAGTATCATTACGAACAACACAAAAATAAATTACAAATATCCTTCATTCTTATCGTCAGCTTTTGTCTTGAGCTCAAACAAACCTTTATAGTTTTCCCGAATTTTCTATTTTTCCGGGACACTTTTCTTATTTATATTTCCTTAAAAACCTTTTTAGAACTATAATTAACATAAAAAATCGGTCAGCTAGATGCCTGGGGAAGTTGTAATAACTTGGCTGATTTTCAACCGATTTTAGTTTTTAGATCACTTGAATTAAAACTTAACTTAAAATACCAAAAAATTGCGAAAACAGAAAAAAAATCATATTTTTCCTTGTAATCCGTTTTTTAAACTTAAAAAAAAAAAAAATTATCTACCAATTTATTTGTTTTGGAGCACCATGTAAAATAAATCAGAGCCAAAAAAATAAAAGGTGCAATTTTAAAAATTTAAATTGATTTGGCTTGGAATGCCCATATACTTTTTTAAAAAGTTGAAAATTTTAAAAGTTAGCAATATCTTGAAAACTGTTGTACTTTTGAACCTTTGGACTTCGTTTTTGTATTCAGCCCAAGATTTTACGTGGAAAGTTTTGAATTTGTTAACTAGTGTTATTGTTATAAACTAGTGTTATTTATGAATCCGTGTGGGATAAGGGATCAGGGGGGGGGGGGGAAGCTCCCCCTTGAAGAACTAAGCCAACCTCAGAAAAACGACGCTGTTTTACCGCTTTTTTTTTGTCAAACAAATGTAAAATTTTTATGTTAGAAGAAGTACAAAGTCCTAGGGGATTAAAATTTTTTATTTTTTGACCCGCCCCCTTTTTTGGGCGTGCATATTACAATTTATTTAAGAAATAATAAAATAATTATATGGGTTCAAGTTGAAAAAATGCAGAAGAAAAATTGAATTTCTAAAAATTATAGACATTTCTGGTATTTCCCATACCGGTTTCAAACACCCCAGTTAGTGTCATCATCAGTAGGATTTTAAATGTCGGTTTGTCTTGTTAATGAAAACTGTTTTTTATATATGTGAATATTTATAGTTTCTACAGAATAAATTTTGACAGTTTCCAACACTACAATTCTATTTCTAGTAATCTCAACCTCACTTCATACTTTCTTTCAACTTTTTTGTCTCTTACATTATTTCGCAAGGGTTACCAACATGATCTGGAATTGCAGACACAAATGAAGGAATTTGCATTTTCAATTTCGGAGACGTGCCTAATGGCGACATATTTTGTCAGTAATTTTATTTGATTTTTTCTGTAAGTACAGATCGAGCACGGGCTCTAATTGTATTTGTTATATGGGTTCAAGTTGAAAAAATGCAGAAGAAAAATTGAATTTCTAAAAATTATAGACATTTCTGGTATTTCCCATACCGGTTTCAAACACCCCAGTTAGTGTCATCATCAGTAGGATTTTAAATGTCGGTTTGTCTTGTTAATGAAAACTGTTTTTTATATATGTGAATATTTATAGTTTCTACAGAATAAATTTTGACAGTTTCCAACACTACAATTCTATTTCTAGTAATCTCAACCTCACTTCATACTTTCTTTCAACTTTTTTGTCTCTTACATTATTTCGCAAGGGTTACCAACATGATCTGGAATTGCAGACACAAATGAAGGAATTTGCATTTTCAATTTCGGAGACGTGCCTAATGGCGACATATTTTGTCAGTAATTTTATTTGATTTTTTAGTTTGTTAGCTTTTGGCAGCCCAATTCAGTAAGAGCTTACCTCCGTCGTTATACGTCACTGTATTACCTTGCGCTAGCATTATTTGTGATTCCAATTCCTGTAGCTCGTTTTTTAGCTCGGATATTTTAATATTGCTGTTTTTAACAATAGCAGCAACATCTATCAATGTACGGCGATCTTTGGCAACTTCTCTTAGCTTTTCGGCTCCTTCCTTAATTTTTAACTCTTTACGTATTTCTCGTCGTATTGCATCTTTTATGTCTTCCAGGCGGCTGGGTAAGGCGTTTTCGGGTAAATTATCTGTAAAACCATATTTATAGCTTAGTTCATACAGAACAGGGTGCTTTATGTAGTCTCCCTAAAAATAAAATAATAAATACATAAGTCAGTTTGTGGGATTTTTTAGAGGTTGTTTTAGTTTATCGACGTGTCGATACGAAAAATTGAGCAATATCTAACCATATAAAGTAGATAAACCCAGAGCTTCGTTCGAATTAATTCTATTGATTCTGTTTTAAAAAGTTTTGAGCTATCATTCCTTACTAGCATTCAGTTCTCAAAGCTTAAATCAAATTGAATTCCCAAGAGAATTAATTCCTTGCTAGCTAACCATTCGGTTGAATGATCAATATTTTTCATCATTCAAATCTATTACAAATTGAATGATGATTTTTTTATTTCATTCCCTTTATATTTTCAAAAATGTGTTGCCTGCAGTGTTGCCAGAATTGTTGGGTCCAAAATCGTCAAAAATTTACGACTTTTAAAAAAATAATTATTTCAATACATATCTCCTTTGATAAAAACATATATGGATCATACATATGAAGGTTTTTATTTCAAACGTACCACGAAAAAAAAATGTTGTTGGATCAAAGTCAAACTTTGGGAGCTTATTGCCCTATATGAAAGTAATAAATCGTGGAACAAAAGATTTCGTTTTTCGGAAAAATGGGCGAGATAGGCGTGGTCAAACATGGTAAAATTGAGCAATTTTTGCATGACGTCGCTTTATATTTAATTTTTTCTACAGTAACTCAACGATTCTGAAATTTTCGAAACACATCTAATTTATAGTGTTTTGTATGGGCTATCGATTGGCATTATTAGTTTTTGGGAAAAATTCAGAACTATGTCTAAAAATCGATGTAGCAAAAATCGCGCAATTTTTAAGTTTTTAAAAAAAAAAATTAAATTAAAGTTCATTTCATTCTCTACATCATATCAAATTTTCAGAGAGCATTAATTTTTGGTTTTCGAGAAAATTCGCTTTAAAGTTTGAATGTCTTATTTTATTTTCCATATCACTCATACGCCACGATACATTTATTTTTGCACTTACCAAAAACTTGTTTAATTCTGTTTAGATAATTGCCCAGGCAGCAAAATACGAACGGGAAAGCGCTGGCAAAGTACCTTTTATGGTCGCTTGTGTGCTGGGAAAGCATTACAGTTTAGTACTCCCCCAGCGTCCAAAAGGATATCCACGGTAAACGGTATGCCGTTGCTATTTTAAAGCGCTTTGAAAGTGCTTTAAAAACAAAAAATATTATACTATTATAGCACTTTTAAAACAAAAAAAAAATGGGACGTATCAAAATTGTATAAGTCCATAAGACACAACTTTTTTGGTGTTTATTTGAATAAAGAAATGTATTAAATAAGGATAAAAAATTTATTGACTAATTTATTAGGATAAAAAAATTTCGGACAAACTTTGAAATATTTTCTAAGTCCCGAAAAAAAATTTGTTTGCTGTTTTCTTTGCGTTTTGGAATAAAAAAATTAATAAAAATGCTTCTGGTAAAATTTTTGGAAAAGTCCCAAAAAAAGTGGTGTATTGAACCGAATCGGGTAGTGTTCCAAAGGGATAGGCCCAGTGACATTTCACATGTGATGTATCCGGAGCTTAAGACACTTCCTCACGAAAGAAACAGGTGATTTTATATAAAAGGTGTCAATTTTGTAATATGTAGGTCATTGTGTCTAAGTGACATATCACGAGAACTATCAAGGACCGGCCACTTATCCTGCAGGGAAATAAAAAATATTCCAATTGTTACGAAAATTAATAAATTTTAATAAAAAATGTATACTTTGAACGCATTTAAATAGAAAAACATTGGCAAAGCGCTTGCAAAGCACTTTTTCGAATTCATACTACCTTCTACACAAAAAATAAAGTGCTTTGCCGAGACTTTTTCTTTGGAACGGTTGGCAGTTTCTGCCTGGGTGATTTAGAGCTGATTTGTCTTATTTATAGGAATTTGACTGTTTTTTTTTTTTTGTTGACCAGAGACATACAGTGTCATCGCTTACTCGTTTTCTGTGTAATAAGAATGACAATTTTTTTGAACTTTAAAATCTTCGAAATGATGAAGAAGGTTTGTAAAATTTTTGAAGTGCAGACTTTAAAATATTTTTTGGAACTTGTCTACTTCTGATATATGTATTTTAAATTTTTAGATGTAGACAATGTGTTTAATATCAGATAATATATTCTTAAAAAATAACAACGACTGTGAATATTGTTGCCTGGATTTATTCCAGTAAATGGCTAAGCGGCTTCCCAGAATTTCAACAATCATAAGGCAAAGATCACTTCTGAAATATTGTCATTTTATTGATGTATTTTTTGTAAATCCGACTTTGGCACTGCACAGTATTACTGAAAAATATGACACTGGTGATGTACAGTATTTTTTGTTTTGCCAACAGTCAGCCAACATCAGATAAATAATTGGCCCGAGCCCCATCTGGCGTTATCAATCCAACAATGCCACTGTACAGTATTAGTAGCAAACCGGGTTTTCAGCCAACGTTGGTAGTACTGGCACCAACGCTTTGCCAACCTTGGCCTGTTTCAATTTTTCTGACTGGGGAGTTTATAAAGTGTCTGTGTTATTAATAAAATAAAAATGAATTGTTGTCACATTAACAATATACATTGTTGATACAATTAAAAACGTTGTTGAACTAGTATTTCGGGTTACTTTTGATTTTACGATATTCTTTAAGGTCAAAGGATTTCCCTGAATTTTCTCAAGTCTTTATAAAAAGGATATTTATTTGCTAAGAATATCTTAAGGATAGGTTAAGGAAAATCCTTGCTTCAACTATACTAAAATAAGGTATTTTCAACATTATCAGAACAGAATTTCATAAAGTACGAAGGATTTTTTAAACTTTTTTTAAATTTTTTTAAGAACATTTTAATTTATGTATATAAAACATCGTTGCTTCAATTTTTTTCATTTGATTAAGATTTTAGGTATATTCTAAGTGTTGCGGATGCAAAAATTCATGAATTAATTTGAAGTTTACACCTTTTCTTGATTTTTTTAAAAAGGGACATTTTCGAGGAGGGCGTATCCTTGTTCCGATTTGCACACATTTTGGTTAATACATTGGGTATATTATAACAGTTGGATTTTCAAAATTTCATGAAATAAAAATTCGATAATTGCCGCAATAAAATTTATCGTCTTGGCAATAACCGGCGAATCGATGTCGTATCGTTTGCAGGGTTGAAAAAACACACCTTTCGTCTATCTAACGAGTATTTAGACATCAATGTATTAGACAAGCAAGTATCACGACACTCACACCTAGGTCATTATGGACCAATCCAGTCGAGGCAGCTCGCTTCCTCGAACTGGAAGGGTAGCCTGTTTTATGTCTCCTATCCCAATCCCCTTCCCATCCCCATCCCAGAATATTTTTAATAATATATTTAAAAATAATTTAATTAATTACTAACATTTCTTTGTATCTGCATGTGAACCTCCAGTGGACGCTACAACAACAACAACAAGCAAGTATCACAGATTAATACAGACTTGACATAAGTGACAGGTGTCAAAAAAGTAGTCTTGAACCATATGGTTAATTTTTTCAAATTATTCTATGAATTAGAAAGAGAAAGCTATTATAACGCGCAGTGTTGCCACATTCTAGATAATTATACAAAAGAGGGACAATTTTAAAATCCTTGGATAATTTTTGGATAATGATATTTTTTGTGTAATTTTACCTCAGTAAAGTTCCAATTTTTTTTTTTTATCATTTTATCGACATTTTTGGCTTAAAAAATCATTGACAACATCGACTTTAAAAATTTGTATTACCAAATACAAGATAATAAATGAGAACATGCATATTTGGACCATTAAAGACTTAATTTTTTTCATCACTTACAATTAGATGTCGAAAACCACGCTCTAAATTTTTTTAAATTAAAATTGTTCTGAAGAATCCCTATACCCAAATCTAAAAATTGTTATTCAATATCTTTTAATGTCCCCATATTGGGGGACACTTTTCCCCACGCGATTATTAAAATTATTTTTTTTATCCACGCCTACAAAAGAAGGCAGACTGAAAATTGTATTATATAATGTAAATAATGTAAATATACTTTAAGGGCTCTCTGACCAATATTTCGATATTTTAGTGTCCACAACTGATATAACGTCAAAATTTTTATAGCAATAATTACTTGGCAATTTTTCTGAGCAACTATTGATGGCAATTAAACATCAAAATAGAACGCCATGTTTGTTAGAAATTCTTCAAAATAGACGCAAAGCGGTTTTTTTTTGTTCATTTTGCATACGTTATTGCTATTGCTACCAATAAAAACCAGGTGTAGACCAGGGGTTACAAACGGAATGACAAAATAATTTTTTATGTGTAATTTGTGAGATTTTGGATAATTTTTTGTGTAATTTCTAATTCCACTGGTGGCAACACTGATAACGCGCCATAAGAAAAATGGATGCCAGATCTGTTTTTATTGTTTCACACACTCCTAAGTCGTAGAAAGTGTTGCCATGTTAGCTTAAAACTAGCTAAAACCCGCTCTGTTTTCTCCTAAAATCGCTTAGTTTTTTTTCCATTTTTTGTTATTAAACTCTACTGTCGAGTCTGTATATATGTAGTCTGTGCAAGTAAGCTGACAAATACAATGTGACAGAACTACACTCTACATTTTGCACAGTTAGCATTTTAATCTGTGATCGAGAGTGGAGTGACTCCAACATTGTGAACGTAGCTTTAAGGTCTATTTTGAAAAAAAGGACTCACCTGATAATAGAAATCTGCCATGAAGAGATGATGATTTATTGAAAACTTTAGAGTTTTAAATATGTTCACATAAAAAACGTATAAAAATTTATATATTGATTATCTTTTACTTGGTCCTAGTCTTTATTCAATATCAAATTAATTTAAAAATTTCACTGAGAGACAACGCGAAGTTTTTTTTTTACAACGATGGATGCAAATTAGAAAATATAAAGAAAGAGAATTTGTTTGAAATAATACAATTGCGATCAATATTAAAATATTTTTTTTTATAAAAAATAACAACACTCAGACAATATTGCCTATCAATTTCCTCTTTTACTTCTTTCAGAAAGGGACCGATGAATCCGATTCTGGCCAAAAATATTTTTTTTAATGTTGATTTTTATCTCAAATTATTAGAGTCCGACCGAAACCAGTTTTCAAGGCCGAACCGAAACCGAACCGAATATTCGGCCGAAACCGAACCGAAACTTAAAAAAAAAAATACCGCCTGTCATGAATAAAATTTTTAAAAAGTTGTTAAAGATAAATATAGCTGGATTTTTTTGCTAACGTGTATAAATTATCCCATACAAATTTGACGTTTTTTAACTATATACGGCAAATTTATGTCAAATTTGTATGGGATAATTTATACACGTTAGCAAAAAAATCCACCTTATACAGCATATGCTGTATATCAACAAACAAAATATACAATTTTTTTGTAAGTTTTTAAAAAAAAAATTTTTTTTTTCAAAAATACAACAATTCCTATGGTTTAAAAGCATTATATATATAATGCTTTTAAACCATAGGAATATATATAATGCTTTTAAACCATAGGAATTGTTGTATTTTTGAAAAAAAATGTGTTTTTTTAAAAAACTTACAAAAAAATTGTATATTTTGTTTGTTGATTAGGAGAAAAATTTTTTTGAACTGAAACAGTTTTATATTTACCCAGCAAAAACATGGTAATGAGTTGTGAAAAGTAATCATTACCAAGTACATTATTTATAATGCGTACCCATTACCATTAACATTATTTTAAGCCCAAAAGTAACTACTTCTCAGTAATATGTTATAAAAGCACCTCTAAGTAATAATATCTTCTTGCACTTGCAGTTTTTAACCTTTACAATTCAATTAACTTAAAAAATACTTAAAAACTTAATAAAAATTACGCAATTTTTAAGTTTTAATAAAAACAAGTTAAATTTTAAAAGTTTTAATTAACTAGTTATTTTACTTCTTATTGGTAATGGGTTTTTACTCCTTATTTGTAATCCAAGGCAGTAACTACTTATTTATCTCCATACTCTTCACTAGTTATTTTTGTCTCACGCCCTTGTTAAAATAATTAGTGTTTCATTCAATAAGTAACTACTTATTAACATCTGTTTCGGATTACAAAACCCATTACTAGTAATGCCAATTTTTGCTGGGTATTGCATAAACTTGTAACATTTTCTTCAATTGAACTGAAACAAGTGTAATGAAATACAAAATCAAAAAATTCAGCGACTTTTTTAAATATTTTTTAAAATACCAAAAAGTTTCGGTTTCGGCTAATATTCGGCCAAAATTTTGCCGAATACCGAATAGAGGCCGAAACCCCATTATTCGGCCGAAACCGAGACCGAAACCAAATATTCGGTCGGACTCTACAAATTATAGCAAATACTTCAAAACATACAACTTAAATATTTTTTTGGGCCTTGCAACAATATATTATTTTCCAAAGTGGTGAAAAGTTAAGTATTTTTTGCTTTTCATTTCAGCTTTTTTTTTAATTACTAGCGAACCCCCTGCACACTTGTAGCACAAATGCTTAGGTACCCCCTTTTCCCCAAAAATTTTAAATTTAAAAATATGGCTTTCTCTTGGATGTTAATTGTGCTGGAGGATCCCACATGTTAAATTTTTCAATTTGGGATTTTTAGTTCAATAGTAACTTAAATAATACTAATTTTCCCTGTTTAGCCCCTTTTTTGACCCCTTAGAATCAAAATTTCAAATTCAAAAATCGAGCTTCGGAAAGTACTAAAGTACAATTGTTTACTCTATTTCAACCATTTAGAAAACCGTTCCAAATATTTCCCAATATACGCCATTTACGCCAATGTACAGGTATGTGAACTCAAATGCATGTAACTCATGAACCAATGCATATACAAAAACCGTATACACATAAAAACCTTGGCATTGATGTCACCTTTCATGGGAAATTTGCAGAAAACTTTGGTATTGACATACCCTTTTGTGGGAAATTTACAGAAACAACGCAGAAAAAACGCATTACACAGGTATTGCACTAAAATGCATACAACTTTTGAACCAATACATATACCAAGACCTTATACATATAAAAACCATGGTAGTGACGAAACCTATCGTTGGAAGTTTGCAGAAACAAAATCGGTCCACTCATTCCAGAGAAAACGCATTACAACTTATTTTTATATATAGATAGAAGATAGAAGAAGATTTTCTTAGTTCTTAGCCACAGACCATATAGACATGCAACACGAGTGCTTTTTTTTTTTTTTTTTTGGATATTTATTCACTTATTTTGGTACTTTCAATATGGACGCATACAAAATACTACTAAATTTACTTCTCTGCCGAGAATACGTGTGCCTGTACTAGCGAGCTTTTGCATCTGTATTTTCGTTGTTTGTTTACGTTTTGTATGAAACGTCAAAAGTTACATGCGCGTGCCGTCACTAATACATACACATATGCGAAACTTGTTCGTTTCACCCCTATGTTCTTAGCACATACCATATAGACATGCAACACGAGTGCTTATTTTGGTACTTTCAATATGGACGCATACAAAATACTACCAAATTTACTTCTCTGCCTAGAATACGTGTGCCTGTACGTGTGAGCTTTTGCATCTGTATTTTCGTTGTTTGTTTACGTTTTGTATGAAACGTCAAAAGTTACACGCGCGTGCCGTCACTAATACATACACATACGCGAAACTTGTTCGTTTCACCCCTATGGTTCTTAGAAAAGCCTGGGGCCTAATCACGTAAAACAAAAACGATTGACGATAGATAAACGACATCAAAATACATATCGTTCTGAAGGGAAATTTAAAAGTTTTCCTTTAAGATGATATTATTAATCCAGAAACATTAAAAAATATAAAAACATTTTGTTTAGTTTAGGAGAAACAAGATTCCAAAAATTGACGATAGTTAACTATCGTTTTACGTGATCACAGTCGTGTTCTTCAACATTTTATGCAATTTTATTTTTTTCTTTTTTTTTTTTGCTTTTTTATTAATTTATTTCATTATTTTCAAAACAAAATCTTTCAAAATGATTCAAATTAGTGGAATTTAATAATAAATTAAATCTAAAAAAAATTAAAATTAATTTAACAAGTAGAAAAGTTAAATTCGACTTTTTAACATGAAAAAAAATTACAATTTTATGAAATATTTTAATTTGAATAAAAAACTCTTTTTTTGTCATTTTTAAAAATAAAAAAAAAAAATACTAATTTTTTTTGAATGTAAAACTTTTTTTCGAGTGTAGTATTTTTTTACTCTAAAAATATTTCTGAGTGAATGCACGTACGTATGTACACAAAATATTGTAATTTTTGTAAAAAAAAACTAATTTTTTTTTTTTTGAGTGTAAATTTTTTTTTGGGTAAAAATTTTTTTTAGTGTAATTTTTAAGTTACCAATGCTTTAAAAACTAAACAAGATTAAAAAGCATTGCTTTAAAATTAAAAAAAGTTTGAAAAGCATTGTTAAGTTACCACCAATGCTTTTAAAACTTGTTTAACACGTGGCATTTAAGATGAAACCAATCTAAAATTCAGGGTTTTGCTTATAACTTTTGAACCACTGGACCGATTGAGCTGAAATTCAATAACAAACAGACCTGGGGAACGGCAAAGATACATGCTAAGCCCAAGCAGTATCATTGTTGTCTTTCGAAAGTTATCGTGTTTTGTATCTCGTAAATTCGCGAAATACCCTTGCCGAAATTTACTCTTTTGCTTATAACTTTTGAACCACAGGATCGATTTGGCTGGATTGCAATACCAACCTGACCAGGTACATGACCGACATATATGCCAAACCCCAGTAGCCTCTGTAAAGTCTTTCAAAAGTTAGCGTGTTTTCTTCGGACGGACGGACGGACGGACATCGCTAGATCGACTTAAAATCGATCGAGGATCATGAATATATACTTTATGGGGTCCTAGACCAATATTTCGATGCATTACAAACGGAATGACAAACTTATATATACCCTCTACCAGGCACGTACGCAGGGGCGGGGCCCGCCCCCCCCCCCCAAAATGATTTGGTCATATACAAATTTTAAGACATTGCACTACAAAAAATATGGCTGTTAGCAAAAAAAGGCTCAGTATTATTTTTTTTCTTTTCATCTCTAATCTAACAAAGGTTTTTTTTCTTAAAATTTCAAAATATTCAAAAAATACAAAAAAAAAATTTATTAAAAAAATGTTGTGCAAACTCTTACGGTAGTGAATAAAACATCTCTAAAAGATAATTGCGACTGACCAAGCAAGTTATGCATTATGAATAGGGATGGGATTCTCATGCATTAAAAAATCGAAAATATGCGCTAAAAAATTCAAAATATGCACATATATGCCAAACCTCAATAGCGTCTGTAAAGTCTTTCAAAAGTTAGCGTGTTTTCTTCGGACGGACGGGCGGACATCGCTAGATCGACTTAAAATCGATCGAGGATCATGAATATAAATACTTTATGGGGTCCTTGACCAATATTTCGATGCATTACAAACGGAATGACAAACTTATATATACCCTCTACCAGGCACGTACGCAAAATGATTTGGTCATATACAAATTTTAAGATATTGCACTACAAAAAATATGGTTGTTAACAAAAAAAGGCTCAGTATTATTTTTTTTCTTTTCATCTCTAATCTAACAAAGGTTTTTTTTTTTTCTTAAAATTTCAAAATATTCAAAAAATACAAAAAAAAAATTTTAATTAAAAAAATGTTGTGGAAACTATTACGGTAGTGAATAAAACATCTCTAAAAGGTAATTGCGACTGACCAAGCAAGTAATGCATTATGAATAGGGATGGGATTTTCATGCATTAAAAAATCGAAAATATGCGCTTAAAATATGCGCTAAAAAATTCAAAATATGCACTAAAAAATAAAATGTGTGCAATAAAAATCTTGTTTTCATACGAAAAACTTCTTAAAAAGCAAAAAATATGCAAATATGTAAGCAAAATTAGTTGGAAATATGCACAAAACATGCATTTAAAACCAAAATATGTAAAAATATGCATTTTTACAAAAATATCCAAAAAAAAGTCGATGCCATTTTAACGCAAATTTCTTGATTCCGAAAGATAATTGGTCGATATCGTTTTTAGACTAGTGAAAAAAACATGCATTTGCATGGAAATCACATCCCTAATCATGAATATTATTTTTTTAATATTAATATTATTTTTTTAATATTAATATTATTTTTTTAATATTAATATTATTTTTTTGGCAAATAATTTTTCGGAACATATTCATTGCAAATTGTGTCGTCTACACTAATTTGAATCTACTTTTGTAATTCCAAGTTTAACCAAATTCAACAATTTTTAAATCGAAAAATCTTCTTTGAATCTTAAACTTTTTTACACAAAAAATTAATCAAAGTGTTAGTTTTTTTTTTCAAAATATCTAAATTAAATTGTATAATTTTTATCTGTAAATTTTCTCATTTATAAAATGGATAAGAGATTTTTTAAGAGCATAATATTTTTTTTTCAGACCTTTTAAATACGAAATATATTTTAAAATCAAAGAATTTATCTCAAAAACATCTTTATAATCTGAGTATTTACGAAAAATGCCTCAGAATCGGAAAAATCAATATGAAAAATGTATCAGAATCGGAGAATTTTTTTGTACCAATTTGAGACATTTTTCTTACAAGAAATTTTTATGTACGAAAAATGTGTTAGAATCTGTAAATTTTTCTATACGGAAAATGTCTCAGGATCTAAGAATTGTTCTACACAAATCTGAAATTTTTCGTATAAAAAAAATTGACTATACGAAAAATGTTTCAGAATCTGAGAATCTCAGACTTTTTCAATACGAAAAATATCTGAAATTTTTCTTTAAACGAATAGTGTCTCAAAAGCTGAGAACTTTTTCAGTACTATAAATGTCTTAGAATCTGATAATTTTTCTCTACGAAAAATGACTCAGAATCTAAGAACTTTTCTGTACAAAAAATGTTTCAGAAATTGAGAATTTTTTTAATAAGCAAAATGTCTCAAAATCAAAAAACTTTTTCTTAGAAAAATGTAATATAATCTGAGAATTTTTCTACACGAAAAATTTCACAGAGTTTTTCTGTACAAAAAATGTCTTAAAATTTGAGAATTTTCTATACGAAAAATGTTTTAAATAATTAGTATAGTAAAAATCTTAAAATGTCTTGAAATTTTTTTTTTTTTTTTTGTTCAAAACATGTAAAACTAAAAAAATTTCCCGCAATTTAAGGAGTTTTTCTTTCAAAAATGTGTCAAACTCATTGATTTTATTAAGATAATATGTATCTTAGAATCGGAGAATTTTCTATACCAAAAAATTCCCCTTAGAAGTTTTATGCAAAAATATGGTTTATAATCCAAAAACTTTGAAAAAGTATATGAACAAATCAAAAAGCTGTCCCAGAGTTTTGAGTTTTTAAGCGTAAAGTATATTTGAGAATTTTTAATGAAAAGTTGCATAAATTTTCAAATGAAAAGTTGCATAAATTTTCAAATGAAAAGTTGCATAAATTTTCAAATGAAAAGTTGCATAAATTTTCAAATGAAAAGTTGCATAAATTTTCAAAGAATTTTTAATGAAATGTTGCATAAATTTTCAGTCTTTTTTTTTTTAAATAATTCGACTCCTTTTTTATCTTAAATTTAAAACAAATGTTTTGTTTTCTAAAAATGAAAAATAATGTATGCACAAAAACATTGAGGCACAAAAACGAAATTAAAAAAAAAAAAAAAAAATTTGGGCCCCCCCCCAAAATAAATTCCTGCGTACGTGCCTGTTGCGCATTATTCTTTAGCAAATGCTTTTAGAATCAGAATTTAAGAAAACAATTTTTTAAAAAAAAATTCCTATAATCTACGAGTTTTCTATCGAAAAATGTCTCAGAATCTGTAGATTTTTCAAAAAAATGTCTGTATTTTTCTATTGCAAAATATTTTTGAATCTTAATCTGTTCCAGATCTGACAATTTCCTTAGACTCTGACAATTTCCTTAGAAAAAATTTCTCAGAATTTACGAATTTTCTATCGAAAAATATCTCAGAATCTTAAAATTTTTGTTTCTAAATTAGAAGAAAAAAAAAAATAAATAAAACCTGAGTAAATGTACTACTTTATAGAAAAACTATGAAATTTCAAGACATTTTTTCTGTAAGAAAATTCTCAAGATCGGAAATATTTCTAGAAATTTTTGTATCGAAAAAATTTTAGATTCTGAAAAATTTTTCCAATAAAAAAGGGGCCCAGATGCCGGGCAAGCATGTATACAGCCATACATTTCTAAATCCTTGCGACAAAATTTTCATTCGAAAAAAAAATATATAAAACACACTTAGATCGTGGGCCCCTAGGCAGTTGCCTACTTTTCCTTAAGAGTAATCCGGGCCTGTTTCTGCCTATTCCATAATCACGCTTAAACCTCGAGTACTAGCCCAGGCGGTAACAATGGACCATATCAGCGAGCGATAAAACGGAGGAGTTGTAAATTGATGCGAAATTGAAATTTTCACCAGATGTAGTGCTAACCGAGAATGGAACCATAGGGCATTACAAACTGTCATTCATTATACAGTGTATCACAAAAGTATTTTGCATATGCAAAATATAACGAAATTTAATAAAAAAACGCTTTAAAAAAATATTTATTTTTAAAAATAAATATATGTTTTATTGCATATTAAATAAGAGAATAATAAACTTTAATTCTGTATTTTTAAACACTTCATTTTAATTTTTCATCCATGAGATTTTTAAGAAAATATCAAATTGTCACTGATTTTTCAGCTCACAAAAGTATTTTGCTTTTTTAATTTTACTATATAATTTTTTTAATTTAATAAAAAAAAATTACAATTTTAATATTTTGAATGGTATTTATTGTTAGCCAGAACTAATTCCAGACATCTGGGCATTGATTCCATTAAATTCAAAAAATTTTGAATATGTATTTTGTACCATTCTATTTCCGATGCTTGTTAAAAAGTATTTTTTATTGAAATGATGTGTTACATAATTTTTTCGTCCAAATGAGCCCTAAGATTTTCGAAAGGATTCATGTCCGGACTTAGTGGTGGTGTTGCCAGATGTTTGGTGTTGTATAAACACCACTCTTTAATGTCAAAAGCTGTGTGTTTTGGCTCATTATCACGTTGAAAGTAAAACCCACTTCGCAATAGCCCCATTTGTTCAGCACTGGCATATTAATTTTTCCTTAAAAAGGATAAATCTCTACATTACTATTCATAGTTTCATCAATAAAGACCAACTGGCCCATTTCAAGGCCGACATACAGCTCTACACCACCAGAGAACCACCTTCATGTTGTACAGTTAATTTAATATTTTTTATATTTAAGGATTTATTTGGCTTTCGCAAGACCCTACGTCGTCCATCTGACCCAACAAAGTTTTGGAAAACTCAAATGTGCAGTGACAAAACCAAATTCAAAATTTTTGGGTGTAAAGAAGGACGTATGGTCTTCCGAAAGTCAAATTAATCGTTAAATATAAAAAATATAAAATCAACGGTAAAATATGGTGGTGGTTCTCTGATGGTTTAGGAATTTATGTCGGCCTTGAAATGGGCCAGTTGGTGTTTATTGATAAAACCGTGGATAGTCAAGTAGAGATTTACCCTTTTTGAGGAAAAATTAACATGCCAGTGCTGAATAAATGGGGCTATCGCGAAATGGGCTTTACTTCCTAAGTGATAATGAGCCAAAATACACTGCTTTTGACTTTAATAAAAGGTTTTTATACAATACGAACCATCTGGCAACACCACCCCAAAGTCCCGACATGAATCCTTTCGAAAATCTTTGGGTTCATTTGGACGAAAAAATTCTGTAGCACAACATTTCAAAAAAACTACTTTAAAACAAGCATCGGTACTAGAATGGTACAAAATACCTATTCAAAAATTTTTGAATTTATTGGAATCAATGCCCAGACGTCTGGAATTAGTTCTGGCTAACAATAAATACCATTCAAAAAATTAAAATTGTATTTTTTTTTTATTAAATTAAAAAAATTATATAGTAAAATTAAAAAAGCAAAATACTTTTGTGAGCTAAAAAATCAGTGACAATTTGATATTTTCTTAAAAATCTCATGAATGAAAAATTAAAATGAAGTGTTTAAAAATACAGAATTAAAATTTAATATTCTCTTATTTAATATGCAATAAAACATATATTTATTTTTAAAAATAAATATTTTTTTACAGCGTTTTTTTATGAAATTTCATTATATTTTGCATACGCAAAATACTTTTGTGATACACTGTATAATACTTTTTCAACCCGGGCAACACCGGGTGCAAAACAGCTAGTACTATATAATACACTCTTTGGTGGAGGTATCAATACCCCAGTAAAAACTTAGTAATAAGTCCCCATTACCGCCTGCATTCTATGTAATGAGGGCTCGTAACCTGCTCGATTACTTCTTGTTAACAAATAATGAGTTACCGATAGCCTAATACAAAACCGGTTACATCTTGTTAATAAATATTGAGTTACCAATAACCTGATACAGAACAGGTTACTGGTAAATACGATTTAAAATATCTGATAAGTTGTCCAAATAATTTTTTTTTTAATGAAAATTAAAAAAATGCTAAAGAAAATTTAGAAAGAACTTGCACATTTAGCTTAAAAAATATTAACATTTATCTACTTTTTCTAATAAAACTCTGTTAACAGAAATTTCAATTCAGGAATTCTGATTAAAATTGGGACAAGGCAAAAAAAAGTTTAGAAAACCAAATTGATATTCAGAAAACTGGATCTAGCTGACACTTGATCGTGATTTATGAGCCTTAATTAGTCTTTACATAACTTCTATTGAAGTTTTCTGGATTTTAATTGGCTTTTTCTAAATTGTTATTGTTTTTTCTAGAAATTTTGTGTTCTGAAAATTTTAATTTAATTTTTTTTGCCTTGTTTAAAGTATGTTAAAGACGGTAAAAAGGTAAAAAACCATCACAGACAGTATTTCCCTTAAAACCTAACTCACTCTTATATAGACATAAGATGGTGTTTAATGCGGTTTCCATTGGCTGAGCAGCAGTCGCTTCTGTATATTTGTTATTGGTAATGTCCTAAGTAGCCAAATGTCCCTTTCTACGAGGTTCCAAGATATATTTTCGGTCCTGTAATTAGACTTGCCACCTTTTGAAATTTCCAAAACGGGACACCACTAAAAAACATAAAAAAAATTCCAAAAAAAAACGACGTCTCAAAATTGAGAAACTTTTGGTAAAGGACTTAGATTCAGGACATCAACCTTTATTTATCATATGTTACACTTTAACACAAGTTGCACCGTTTTTCTGTAGCATCCAATAACATGAAAATCTTATTATCTCAAAAACCCCACTAATGATTTTTTCAAATTGGGCTTAAAATGTTTGTACGGGTGCCAACTAACATAATCTGCAATAAAATTTCATATGCAGCGAACTTTTAGTTAAACTTGTTCTACCACACCGTGATCTGGTTGAAATTTGCAATACCTTTTTGTTCTATTTTTCCGATGCTCTTTTTCTGTTCATTTTCCTATGAAAAATTTAACAGTTTTAACATTTGTGCAATTTTATTGGAAAGAATATTAACTAAAATAATAAAAAAATACCTCTACAAAAAATAACGCTCTGTTAAAATTTTAATTCATTTGAAAACAGACAAATAAAATAAAAAATTCAAAATTTTCTCAAAACGGGTCAAATGGCGTCCCGTTCAGGGTATCGCCGGGACACGGGACACTCCACTCTAAAACTGGTCTGTCCCGACGAAAACTGGACGGTTGGCAAGTCTACCTGTAATATTTGAATTTTACAATCAAACATTTGGAGGGAAGGATATCAACGTAAACATTGGTTCCGTTGGCACATTAGATCTTTTCCATTTCCACATTTGCCCGCTTGGTTGCTCTTGAAATAAACGCGTTCAACATAAAATTGTTCAATTTTATATTAGCGGAAGTTCCCCCCAAGTTAAAAATTTATTAAAAGAATCAAAACCTGTTATTTGGTAGCATTTTTGTAAGGAGTGGGAAACGAGTTATTTTTGAACAACTGGTAGCTACTTATTTTTGGGGCTAATGTATGCTGTTATTTGGTAGCATTTTTGTAAGGAGTGGGTAACGAGTTATTTTTGGGCTACTAGTAGGTTATTATTTGTGGTACTAATGTATGTAGTTTTTCAGTAGCATTCTCGTAAGCGAGTGGGTATGCGGTCATTACTCCAATGACATCGCCATGTTAAAATAATGAGTGTTTCACCAACATAGTAGCTAGCTACCAACATCTATTTAAAGGCGAAAACCTCATTACTTGGTAATAGAAGTTTTTACTGGGACATTCGGCAACGCCGAATTTAACTTTTTACTTTTTAATTCTTGATTGGGTGGCGTTTTTAGTTTTTTTAATTTTCATTTGGTATATGTACATACTAGCGTGCGCAGGGTATTTTGTTGCCCGTAAATTCAGAAAAATTTCGTAATGCTAATAAATGACCCATTTTTGGAACTTTGCGCTATGGAATTTTTATATATATGTGTCTTAATCCTTTACGTTTACTTTAAGATGGTCTTATGTTTAAAAAATAAAAAACTGATTTATTAATTTGAGCAAAAAAAAAAAAAACTTTGAGTCAAAAATTGAATGAAAAAATTTTGTAAAAATATGAACAAATATGTATGAATGAAACAAAAAAATTACTGAAAAATTAATTTATAAACAAATTTTAGTACAAAAAAAATTTCACTTGAATTCGTCCCAGTTTCATCCCATTTCGTTCCATGTTCTATTCCATTTGGTTCCCTGCTCCATTCAATTTCGTTCAATGTGGTGTTCATTCCTTTTCGAATAGTGTCCGTTAAAGAACAAAAGAGTTTCTAGGGATAAGATCATTAAAAATAATTATTTTGCCCCTTATTTTGTTTCAGAAAATATAAAAAGTACCCCTTTAACTCCTTAGGAATCAGAATTTAAAAAAAAATCTTTCGGAAATGTTTTTTTTTTTCGCTAGACGATCCTACATTCCAAATTTCAAGTTTCCAGTACCATTATTTCAGATAATATGAAAAGTACTAAAGTGCTCGTTTTTACTCCCTTAGAATCGAAATTTCGAAAAAGGTACTTTTTACATATTTTTTTTCTGTTGTTGGATCCTACATTCCTAATTTTAAGTTTTTATGACCTGTATTTAAGAAAATATAAACAGTACCAAAAAGTAATTTTTGGGTGATTTTTTTCCCGTTAGAGGATGCTACATTCCAAATTTCAGGTTAATAGGCTCATTATTTAATAATATGTAATTCTTTTTTTTGATTAATTTCCTTAGGAATCAGAATTTTCAAAAGTTATTCTTTTGGGAATATTTTATTTCGCTAGACAATCTTACATTCCAAATTTCCATCATAATTATTTCAGAAAATATAAAAGGTACTCGTTTTTATCCCCTTAGATCGGAATCGGAATTTCCAAAAAGTACATTTTTCATAGTTTTTTTCTGTTATTGGATCCTACATTCCTAATTTTAATTTTTTATGGCCTTTATTTAAGCATGGGATGCTACATTCCAAATTTCAAGCTAATAAAACCATTATTTAAGTATATATAAAAAGTACCAAAATACCTTTTTTACCAGTTTTATCCCCATAGGTATATTCCAAATTTAAAGTCTCTAGCTTCAGTGGTTTGTGGAAATATAAAAAGTACCAAAATACCTTTTTTACCCATATTTCCTAGAATCAACATTTCCAAAAACTCAGCCTTAAACGAATCTATATTTCGGGATGCGAACCTACATTCCAAATTTCAATTCCCCATTTCGGTCCTTGTTTTATTTCATTTTATTTCCTGTTCCATTCCGATTAGTCCTATGTGGCTTTCATTCCGTTTCGAATATGCGCTTACATGCGCTAAAAACCAAAAATTGTTTGCCTTCTTTAGAAATCTTTTTTCGCTAAATGATCCTGCATTCCAAATTTAAAGTTTCCAGGACCATTATTTCAGGAATTATAATAAGTACCAAAATACACTTTTTTACCCCCCTTACAATCGGAATTTTGAAAAAGTACTTTTTTAGAATTTTTTTGTAACTAACATTGTAACATTTTTTTGTAGGACCTTAATTTCAAAAATTTAGAAAGTACCAAAGTACATTTTTTACCACTTTTTACCTTTAGGAGTCCGAATTTTCTGAAAGTTCTTTTTTTGGGAATGTTTTTCCGTTAGAGGATCCTACATTCCAATTTTTTTAAATTAATAGGATTTTTTTTCAGAAAAATTAAAAAGTACCACAGTGATCGCTTTTTATCCCCTTAGAATCGGTATTTCGAAAAAATAATTTTTCAGAATTATTTTGTTGTTGGAAACTACATTGCAAATTTAAATTTTTTTGTAGGACTTTAATTTCAAAAAATATAAAAAGTACCAAAGTATAGTTTTTTACCCCTTTTTACCCTTAGGAGTCCGAATTTTCAGAAAGTACTTTTTTGCGAATGTTTTCCCGTTAGAGGATCCTACATTCCAATTTTTGAATTAATAGGATTTTTTTTTTCAGAAAAAATAAAAAGTACCAAAGTACTCGCCTTTTACCCCCCTTAGAATGGGAATTTCGGAAAAGTACGTTTTCAGAATTTTTTCCGTTGTTGGAACCACCATTGCAAATTTTAATATTTTTGTATGACCTTAATTTCAAAAAATAAAAAAGTACCAAAGTACCATTTTTTACCATTTTTTACCCTTAGGAATTCGAATTTCCAGAAAGTCCTTTTTTTGGGAATGTTTTTCCGCTACAGGATCCTACATTTCAAATTTCAAATTAATTGGATTTTTTTTTTTTCAGAAAAAAAATTACCAAAGTACTGGCTTTTTCCCCTTTTTCAACCCTTCGTTTTTACCCCTTAAAATCAACATTTCCAAAAACCCAGCCTTAGTGGATATGTATTCCGGGAGGTGAAACTACAATCCAAATTTCAAGACTCTAGCTTCAGTGGTTTGGGCTGTGGGATGATGCGTGATTAGTATGTCAGTCAGTCATCAGTCAGTCACGGAGCTACTTTATATATATAGATAAACTGCAATTCACCAAAAACAGGTAACTCTTATTTTTCTCCCCTCATTCCCATATGCAAGTTTCAGGACAATCGGTGGGTGCCCTCTAAAAGACCTCCCTAGTAAGTTTTATCAAATTAGGAGTCAGGGCGTAAACTTTACATATGCCGCACTAACTGTATGTACCTTATTGGGTCCTAGACCGATATTTCGAAACTTTGCACACAGAATGACAATATCAGCCGCCGCTGACATTTTTTGCTTAGCCGCCGACTTTGGACCCGACTTGTTATTCTGGCCACTGTAGTGCAAATTTCGCACATCTCTACTTCCAACCAGCAATTGGTGTCTAATATATTGCTGCTTTGTTCTACATCATATGCATACCAGCACCAGATAATATAAAAAAATTCACACTTTTAAACTCGATTCGATTGGACTTTTTGGAAACTGTTTAAATTAATTAATTAGTCTATTTTGGCAAAGCAAATTAAAGTCTCTTTTATTATAGCTCTCGTTTCTTGCTAATTTCACTTTTCCATTTCTTTGGTTTTCTTTATTTGCAAAACACTTTAATTAAACATTTTTATACTTTGTTAAACATAAGATTCATCGACGATTTTATAGAATTGTATAGAATTTATTATTTGATAGTATTTAATTAAATAGAAATAAATATTTATAAAACACATCAAACTAAAGAACAAACAAAATTGACATAAAATCCAGCGAGAAAACTCGTTACTTATTTAACGAGAAATAATGCCAATTTTGTGTGTTTTCCACGAAATCTTGCGTTTTATGATGCTCTCGTCAGTGATGCCATTTTAGCACCTTTAGTGCTAGATCTAGCACTTTAATTTTGACTTAGCACCAAAAACAATAAATCTCCCCTAAGAGGATATTCAGACTTCTAACGCCAAAATAAGTTTGTCATTTCTTACTTAGGCCAAAAAAAACGGGTGTCAGGTGTTTTTGCGTTTTGCATCAATTACCTACCCGTTGAAAAATGTGCATATATGATCATATATGCTTCATATATGATTGTCCATATATGACCATATACGTAATTTGAGGGCATATGTTCATATATGACATATATGGACATTAAGGGTGTTCTTAACAGTAAGGGAAAAATTTAAAATGTTTTAATTGCTTGGCACTGGGCAGAATTTTGTTCCTTTGTACTAAAAACTTAATAATAAAAAATTTGGAGTTAATCCGATAACTTTAAGTGGACGCGGAAACGACCTGAAGTTTGAATAACGGATTACAAGGGGAAAAAATTACTTTTTACTAATTTTCTCAATTTTTTCGATATTTTAAGTTAAGTTTGAATTCAAATGGTTACAGAATTGTGATGTGGAGTACATTACCTTTGTAATAAGGCAATAAAAACTAAAATCGGTTAAAAATCAGCCAAGTTATTACAACTGCCCCAGGCAACTAGCGTGTGGCAGACCACTTGATCAAAGATTTCGAGTTCAATTTTTGAAATTGATTGAAATTATCTACAAAGCAACATTTTTTTATTCTTTATTTGCCAATGTACTAAGGTGATAGGTATTTTTCATATTGTGTTATGCTAACTTGTTTTTAATTAATTTTAAAAAGGTCTAAATTTTTCAACCCTGTTTTCAAATCTCCAATTTTAAATTTTATTTTTTTTTGGCAAATAAAATTTAAAAAATCGACCATTGGACCATAGGATTTTGTTAAGCACATATAAGGGAATAAAAATTACAAAAATTGTAGACATTCCATTTTTCATTCGGCATTCATTTTTTTCTACTTTCGTATCGGTTTTGTTTCGGTTTTTTGTATTCTTATTTTCGTTTGTTTTAATTGTGACGTCAAACATTTTCTTTCCATCACATTATTAGGTTTTACCTGGCTAACGAATTGCAAAAGATGTTACATCGATAAGTAATCATTTGCATGCAATGTCACATAACAAAAAGGAGTTAGCTACTTGAATTTTAAAAGCCATAAAAACATAAAAGAAATATTTTTTGTCACGGTTTTTATGACCCCTAATAAAAGTAGATCTTAAAAAATTTAGACCTTTACTGTGATGAAATTTTTTCTTTTGCAAACATTGTTAATATTTGATATACATATGTACTAGACTGCCCAGAAAAAAAGCGAAGTTTTTATTTTCTTGGGGGATACCTGCAAATTTTGTTCCTTTTTGTGCAAAAAAATTTCGGTTTTTTTTTGGGATTTTTAAAATAATATCTAGAGGTCGCGATCTCGCGTTTTATAACGATTTATTTTTTTTGAGTTTTTTATTATTTTAAATTGTTAAATATGATTAATATGATAAAATATTAATAATTTCAGACAAAAAAAAAATTAAATTAAAAATTAAATATCGCTCATTCCATGAGATGTCTCCCAGCATCTAATCAAATGTTCCTTAATTTATTTGAAATTTTGCACACATGAACACTATGAAGCCATTAAAATAAATCAGTTGTTAGTTCCGAGAAAATCCGTGAATTCGCGAATATATTCGCGTTCGCGAATTCGTGGATTTTCGCGAAACTAAAAACGAATTTATTTTAATTGCTCCATAGTGTACCTGTGTGCGAAATTTCAAATAAATTAAAGAACATTTGATTAGATGCTGGGAGACATCTCATGGAATGAGCGATATTTAATTTTTAATTTAATTTTTTTTTGTCTGAAATTATTAATATTTTATCATATTAATCATATTTAACAATTTAAAATAATAAAAAACTCAAAAAAAATAAATCGTTATAAAACGCGAGATCGCGACCTCTAGATATTATTTTAAAAATCCCAAAAAAAAACCGAAATTTTTTTGCACTAAAAGGAACAAAATTCGCAGGTATCCCCCAAGAAAATAACAACTTGGTTTTTTTCTGGGCAGTCTAATATGTACATTGAATGTCACTGCACTCTTCTTTGCGTTGTAAAAAATATACTAATGTCCTTTTTTGGAAATTCCAAAATTTTAATCAAGCAGACGTTACAAAATTTTATGTCACAGGCTGTGACTCACAGCACCAGAATCCAGAAAAAAAATTTATTGTTTTATTAGAGGCACAGTCATATTATCATAGAAAAAAATAGAAATGAAATAGAGTCGTATTTCGCTTGAATAAGTATTAGTGACAGCACATTATGTAACTTTTGACGTTTAATAAAAACAATGCAACATAAATGACAACAACAACAAAGCAAACAACAAAAGAGAAAAAAAGTTTTTAAACTATCAATAGTGCGTAATATCTTAAAAAAAAAACGATGAATAAAGCAAAATAAATAATAAATTTAATCAAATGAAAGACAAATTCCATTTTTTATAAACACAGAATCTAATTTGATATTAAATACGTGTGAGATGAGGAAGAACAAGCATTTTGCCACCATATTGGAAAATACATCAAATACAACACTGCGTACCTTCACTCAGAAAATTATGTAAGTTACTACATGTTAGTTGTTTGTATATTTTACAGTAGTTAGTTGTTTTCAACTACAAAGTCAGTTGTTTTTATATGAAACATATCAAACAACTATTTCTGTTAGTTAGTTTAAGTAGTTTTTTTGAATTACTAACAAAAAAGTACTGTGATGTAGTAACAGTTATTTAAAGTAGTTAATTGTTGTTTTTTTTGTTTCTGAAAAATTTTCAGTTTTTTTTTCCAAAAAATAAAAATAAATTTTCGTTTTTTTTTTTTATTTTTAACAACTTTTTTAAAAAAAAAAAAGCTTTGAAAAATTTGGTCTTCAAATTTTTTTTCTGAAAAATTTTTGGAAAAAAAAAATATTTATTGATTATGTTTTTTTACTACATTTTAGTTGTTTTGACTACAAATGTAAGTAGTTTTTACTACATAAGTCAGTTGTTTTTTGTCAGTTAAAATAACTAACATTGTTAGTTGATTTAACTGAAAAAGTAGTTGACCCCAAAACAACTTACAAAGTAGTTATTTTAACTGACATTTTCAGTTGATTTTACTAACATAATTTTTTGAGTGTTCTAATCTTTTCTATGCATATTATATAAGAATTTAAGAACGCATAATGCGCAGTTCACACTTGCTATTTTTAAGAGTTTAAGGGCTACGTGTTTAAAAAATTCTTTTTTCTGTATCCATTACGTTTTTATTCTGTTACTAGTGTTTTGTTAAACAACTTGTTTAAGGTCGTAAGTGTGAACCCCATATAAGAAAAAAATTGACCCGTGTAATCGCAATTGGCAAAAGATCTAAAATCGAAAAAGGGGCCCCTGCATTATAACCCATTTCGATCACCTTTTTCAAAAAAAATATTTATGTACGAAAAGGATGAAGTTCAGGTATATTTTGTTACAAATGTTAAGTCTCATCTTTCTGCAATAAAAAACATCTCCCCTTGACCACCGGAATTTATATGTGCATTAAATGTGCATCAGCACAGAAATTGTTTCAAGCAAAAACGAAAAATTTGCATTTTTTTTAGTTTAGGCTTTTAATTTTTTTATTAATTAATATTAATTTTTTTAGATTTAATTTATTATCAAATTCCACTAATTGAAACATTTTAAAACTATTTATTTTGAAAATAACGAAATAAATGAATAAAATAGCAAATTAATCCAAATATTAAAATTGCATAAAAAGTTGAAATATGTACAGGCTTTTCAGGAATAACGGAACATTTAATTTTTTTTTTACAAGAGTTTTGAGATTAGCCGGTGCTAATTTTACTAAATATGTACCTTATTCCAAAAAAAAAATATTCTTTGTCCAAAATGGGTTAAGCATGTACTATTTAGTTTAAAGTTTGACTTAATTCTGAATGCAAATACAGCTAAAAAATATATTTTTTTTTTTAAAGGGGTTTTTCAAAAAAAAAAAAAACATCCCTCACGCAAAAATTCGACTCACTCTCTAGACACTCACTCAGAATTTTTCAACTCACAATCACGTGATTAAAATGAAAATCACTTTTCTGAGTCACGCAAATCACGGGACCAGCGACCATCTCCAATTCAAATACATAAACAAGAGACAAGTGTCTTTTCATTTGTTTAATCTATAACATCTGTAAATTTTATTTAAAATGAAGTGTCCACCCTTGAAAAAGTTTCCTTGTAGGTCTGAATCCAAAAAGTTTCAAGGCACTTATTTATTACCTTAATATAGTCACTTGACTTAAATCACTCTATAACCAAATGATTTAAATGAAAATCACTCATGCTCACGCGTGAATCACGGGAACAAAGACCATCTCCAATTCAAATACTTAAACAAAAGGCAAGTGTCTCTTTATTTGATTCATCTATAACATCTGTAAATTTTGTTAAAAATGCAGTGTCCACCCTGAAATAGTTTCCTTGTAGGTCCGATTTCAAAAAGTTTCAAGTCACTTATTTGTTACCCTAATATAGTACTTAATTTAAACGAAAATCACTCTATAATCGCGTGATTTAAATAAAAATCGCTCACGCCTGAATCACGTGGTTTTTTGAGTCACGCAAATTACGGGACCACAGACCATCTCTAATTCAAATACATAAACAAAAGACAAGTTTCTGTTCATTTGTTTTATCTATAACATCTGTAAATTTTATTAAAAATGAAGTGTCCACCCTGAAATAGTTTCCTTGTAGGTCCGATTTCAAAAACTTTCAAGGCACTTATTTATTACCTTAATATAGGCTTATATTCTAAATTTCAAAAAAATCGGTTAACATTTACGACCTGTAGAGACTTTTGGCCAAAAAACCTACCATCTCGCCCCAGTGTGCACTGTGGGGCGGACAGAAGGACGACTTACGTTAAATTAATTAATATTAACGACAAAACCTTTTGCATACAAATACCAAAACCGATATAAGATAAATACCAATACTTATTAAAAACCGATACCGACTCGAGGCTAAAACCAATACCAATACCCAATACCTAAATAATTCAAAACCAATACCGAAACCTATACCAATTCAACAAAAAATTAAAACCAATACCTATACCAATACTTATATAATTTTAAAAACCAATACCAATACCAATACTTTTATCGAATTGGTACCCATCCTTGCTAAAAAAGTTACCAAAATTACTATTATCTCGAAATCCGCCGAATTAAAATCGCTTAACTAGACGAATGAAAAAAGGAATGTCTACAATTTTTATTCCCTTATATATGCTTAACAAAATCCTATGGTCCAATGGTCGATTTTTTTTAAATTTTATATGCCTAAAAAAAATAAAATTTAAAATTGGAGATTTGAAAACAGGGCTGGAAAATTTAGACCTTTTTACCATTAATTAAAAACAAGTTAGCATAACACAATATGAAAACTACTTATCACCTTAGTACATTGGCAAGTAAAGAATAAAAAAATGTTGCTATAGTAGATATTTTCAATCAATTTCAATCAATTTCAAAAATTGAACTCGAAATCTTTTATCAAGTGGTCTGCCACACGTTAGTTGCCTGGGGCAGTTGTAATAACTTGGCTAATTTTTAACCGATTTTAGTTTTTATTGCCTTATTACAAAGGTAATGTACTCCACATCACAATTCTGTAACCATTTGAATTCAAACTTAACTTAATATATCGAAAAAATTGAGAAAATGAGTAATAAGTCCTTTTTTCCCCTTGTAATCCGTTATTCAAACTTCGGGTCGTTTCCGCGTCCACTTAAAGTTATCGGATTAACTCCAAATTTTTTATTATTAAGTTTTTTAGCATAACACAATATGAAAACTACTTATCACCTTAGTACAATGGCAAGTAAAGAATAAAAAAATGTTGCTATAGTAGATATTTTCAATCAATTTCAATCAATTTCAAAAATTGAACTCGAAATCTTTTATCAAGTGGTCTGCCACACGTTAGTTGCCTGGGGCAGTTGTAATAACTTGGCTAATTTTTAACCGATTTTAGTTTTTATTGCCTTATTACAAAGGTAATGTACTCCACATCACAATTCTGTAACCATTTGAATTCAAACTTAACTTAATATATCGAAAAAATTTATGTTTTATATTTATAAAAAAAAATGCAACACATTTTTTCAAAATTGCATTTTTCGTGAATTAATATGGAAAAACTAGAACAATATTTTATTTTAAGCCCTATTTTCGGAATGCAGTAAATTTATTCAAGTGTGTAAAAAAATGCATTTTCGCGAAAACGCGAATTGATATAGAAAAACCGGGAAACACAAGAATGTTATTTTCAGCCCCACTTTCAGAAAAGCGAACATTTTTTTTACATGTAAATTTTTTTTTTTTTTTGCGTTTTTCGCGAAAACGCGAATTGATCTAGAAAAACTGGGAGACACGTGTATTTTTATTTTGGCCCTACTTTCAGAATTTTCGGGTCCGGTCCATGTGTACAAAAGTGTGTCGGACGGTGTAATATATGAGGGGGTTAGAGCACAAGGGGTTCAAGTGCCTTTTATTTAATAATGAGAAAAAAGAGGTTACAGTTAAATTGCAATAAAAAATGTTAGATGTTATCTAGCATATTATTTTTTAGTTAATAGAGATCCTGGGATATATTTTAATCTAACAAGTTAAAAAAATACCATCTTTTACATATACAAGCAACCAAAAATTGCCTTTGAAGCCAGTTAGTCGCACTTATACCCCTTGTGCTCTAACTTTTTTTATGAATTTCTAAATATAGGTTTTTAGTCTCAAATTAACGCTTTTTCGATTCAAATTCAATTTTTTTCAAATCAAACTCAATTTTTTTCAAAGTAATTTCAATTTTATTCAAAACAAATTAAATTATTTTCAACACAGATTAAACTTTTTACAAATCATATTAAATATTTTTCATTTCAAATTATTTTTTTTTCATTTTAAATTAAATTTTTTTAACTTCAAATTAATTTTTTTTTAATTAAACGCAAAATACTTTAAAAATAAGTTTTATTTATAGAATATTAAATTTAGAATAAGCTTCTATTACTTGCTATATAAAATTTTCAATTTAACGGTAATAATTGTTGCAATCTGAAGGTGTTACGGATTCTACTGATCGGTACTTAGTTTTAATATAAGTTACAAAATAAGAATTTCTTTAAAATTGTAACAACTTTAATTTCACTTGATCTACCAACTAATTTACTCACAAGGAAAGTATTTCAACCCTTATGAACCGATTTGCCTAAAACTTAAAATATATATAAAAGAGGCGATTTTAAGGTTGGAGTGTCTCGGCTTATCGGCCATATCAGTGTTAAAAAATTTCGTTGTCCCCTTATGAAACAATGTGGACCTTTGGGAAAATTTCGATAACTCCCGAACTAACAGGAATATCGTCTAGAGCAAAAATATGTGTCGACTTAAATTTAATAAAGACTATTTCGTATTCATATGTATATCGTAGGTCTATGTCTTCATATAAATCCCCCAAAATTTAAACATAAAAAAATCTTTCTTCTCATATGTAAACATCATATAGTTTCTTAAAATGAAATAGCTGACAAATCGAAAAAACTAATTTTCCGCCATTTTTTGACCCATGTTTTGAACCCCTAAATCCCCGATATAGCCGATAATCCGAGACACCCCAACCTTAGAATTGTCTCTTTTATATATATTTTAAGTTTCACGCAAATCGGTTTATAAGGGTTGAGATACTTCCCTTGTTAGTAGTCTAACACTTGTTACCCAATAAGCACATTTAAAATTCAAGTGCAAATCAAGTATAAATCAAGTGTAAATCAAGCCCTTATTTCCAGTCTATGCTTGATTTATACTTGAATTACACTTGAATTCAATAGCATTCTCCAGCAAAACGGATACTTGAATTCAAGCGCTGTTTTTACGCTTGAAAACCAGGGAAAAGGCTGTAAAAGCAGGGCTTGAATTCCAGTGTCCGTTTTGCTGGAGTATGCTATTGAATTCAAGTGTAATTCAAGTATAAATCAAGCAGGGGCTGGAATTTAGGGCTTGATTGTAGTGGACGCCTTTTCAACGACAAAATGTAGTCAAAACAACTGTTTTTTGTAGTAGATTTTACCGACATACTTTTTTGAGTGTATGGTAAAAAATTCCAAAATAGCGATTTTGGTCCAGAGATGCTGATTTTCAAACATAAAAATATATTTTTTAACTAAATTGGTCTTGAAAGTCGGAAAATGTTTAGTATTTTATATGAAAAATATTAAAAAAAAATAAAAACACAATCTTGGTCTAAAAATTCTGTCTAGCATCTGTGGACCAAAATCTCTGATTAGCATTTTTAACCCAAAATCGTGTTTTTATATTTTTTTTCTATATTTTTTTCTATATTTTTTAGATAACATGCTTTACATTTTCCAACTTTTGGGACCAATTTGGATAAAAAAATAGTTTTAATGTTTAAAAATCAGCATCTGTGGACCAACATTTTTTTTTGTATTCTTTTTTTTCTATTAAGTGCGCAACAATTCCTAATTTTTGAGCCGAATTTGATAAAAAAGTTCTCACATAAATTTTGATCGAAAAACGCTATTTTTCACACTTTTACCGCTGGTTACCAACAGAAGATGCTTTTGCAAAATTTTAAAACTATTACTTCACGATCTTCTTGGAATTAAACCACTTTGAATAATTGCTTGGAGCACAAGGGGTTTAAGTACTCATATAAGGGTCATTATTAGTGAAATCAATCATGAATATTCTTGACCCCCTCCGATATTGATGAAATTAGGTTAAGTTCTTACACTACGTAAAAAACTAACAAATGCAAATTTTCAGCCCTCTAAGTCAACAGGGGCCGAAAATACGGAGGGTCAAAATTTCCCCCAAAATCTCCCAGTCGCGACACTTTACACCGTAAAAACTTAATATCGTTGGTTCTATTATAGCTAGAAAGCCCATTTTTGGTTTGTTTTGAAGCTCATAATATGCTCTATAAGACCTACCATAACCAAAAAATTTTCGAAAAAAATAAGGGTTACCTCCCTTATTTTAAAGTCATGATAAAGGGAGGAGAAAATGGGGAGGATGGTATCCCCCGATTTTTTTTTTACTTGATAATCTTATAGAGAAAGTCCTAAAGAATATATTCTAAAATTTTTAAGTTGGGACAACAATGGGATCACTCAAAATCTAAATTTTTCACAATTTCCCCTAAAATCTCCAAATCGCAACACTCTTGAACCTTAAAAATTTAATATCATATGTGCTATTGTAGCTACAGAGTCCATTTTTGTTTGTTTTAAAGCTTATAGTACGCTCTACAATACCTACCTTAACCAAAAAATTTTAGAAAAAAAGGAAGGGTGCTCCCCTTATTTAAAGGTCGTGGCAAAGGGTGGAGGAAATGGGGGAAAGTATCCCCCGATTTTTTTTTACTTGGTATTCTCAAAGTGCAAGTCCTAATGAACATATCCTAAAATTTTTATGTTGGGACAACAATCAGATCGACCAAAATCAAAATTTTTCACAATTTCCCCCAAAATCTCCAAATCGCGACACTCTTGCCCATTACAAATTTAATATCGTGGACTGTATTGTAGCTACAGAGTCCATTTTTGGTTTGTTTTGAAGCTCTTAATATGCCCTACAATATTACTATTACAAAAAAAAAATAAAAAAAATTTGGGGTGCTTCTTGTATTATAAGATCGTGGCAAGGGGTGGGGGAAATCGGGGGATAGTATCCCCCAATTTTTTTTTACCTTGTTTTTTTTTTAAAGAGTAAGTTCTAGAGAGCATATCCTGAAATTTTTATCTTGGGACTCCAATGGGAGGCGCAAGAATGTCGCGATTTGATGATTTTGGGGGAAAATTTTTTCTTTTTTTGGAAAAATTTTTGGTTTTAGTATATCTTGTAGAGCGTATTATAAGCTTTAAAACAAAAAAAATTGGCTCTGTAGCTACAAAAGCACTTATGATATTAAATTTTTAAGGTTAAAGAGTGTTGCGATTTGGAGATTTTGGGGAAAATTGTGAAAAATTTTGATTTTGAGCGATCCCATTGTTGTCCCAACTTAAAAATTTTAGAATATATTCTTTGGGACTTTCTCTATAAGATTGTCAAGTAAAAAAAAAATCGGGGGATACCATCCTCCCCATTTTCTCCTCCGTATATCTCGACCTTAAAATAAGGGAGGTAACCCTTATTTTTTTTCGAAAATTTTTTGGTTATGGTTGGTCTTGTAGAGCATATTATGAGCTTCAAAACAAACTAAAAATGGGCTTTCTAGCTATAATAGAACCAACGATATTAAGTTTTTACGGTGCAAAGTGTCGCGACTGGGAGATTTTGGGGGAAATTTTGACCCACTGTTTACTTAGAGGGCTGAAAATAAGTGTGCATTAGTTTATCACTTAGTGTTACAACTAAACCAAATTTCATCAAAATCGGAGGGGGTCACGAAAATTTTTAGCTATTTTTGATTGATTTCACTAAGACTGACCCATAAGCACTTAAACCCCTTGTGCTCCAAGCAAAACAGGTATTTTAGTAACAAGTTCTAGAAATGGTCGCTATATCTCGCTACTGGATGAGAATTCCACAATCACCTCTTGTGCTCTGAACTTCTGTGAACTTCACCTACTAATTGCATATGTTAACTCAATTTTTTAAAAAAAGTCACTTGAACCCCTTGTGCTTTGAGCCCCTCACATGACTTCTTTTTAGGCGAAGCGACAAAACGTATGTTACTTAATACATTATTTATGCCAACTCTCAATTATATTGTAAAAAGTTGATTGTTATGAAATTACAATTTCAAAAAATTCATTGAATCCTATTAAAATCAATTAGAATTCAAAAAAATTTAGTTGAAATTCAAAAATATCAACTGAAATTAAAAAAAGATTACTTAAAATTCCCAAAAATCCATTGAAATTTAAAAAACTCAATCGGAATTCAAAAAAATAAAGTGGAATACAAAACAAAATCACTTCACATTCTAAATAAATCCATTTAAATAAAAAGAATAAAATCGAATTCAAAAAAGTTTAATTAAAATTAAAAAAAAAAAATCACTAAAATTTCAAAAATTCAATTAGACTTAAAAAAAAATCAAATAAAATTGATAAATATCAAATTAAATTCAAAAAAGGAAACTACAAAAAAAAAAAATTGGGAGTTTAATTAAATTTTTGGAATTCTTTTTATTTTTTGTTCAGCTTTAAGTTATTTTATTTATTTTTTCAAGTTTAAGGCTGGATTACTCAATGCTCCGTTATAAAATAACTCTCGGTTAAATTTAACTTTTTCATACAAATTTTGACATAAGGCTCCGTTAAATCGGCAGTTAGCAGCTAACTTTTCATTGAGTAATCCGCACTAAGTCATAGTCAATTAATTTAAAGTTACGTGTATTTTTTTAAATTTCGATGGATTTTGTGATCTTTTTTGAATTTCAATTGATATTTTTTAAAAATAATTGGAGTAATATACAAATCACAATTGGTATTTTCGAATTTCAATATTTTTCTTAGTCGATATATTTGAAAAATAACATACGTGGATACATATATGTTTTCATATAAATTATATATGTCCATATATGTCATACTAGCTAACTCACCCGGTACTTCGTTACCGGTTAGCTGTAAAAAAAAAAAAACTTTATTACTTCAAATTCTTATTAATTTTTAATTAAACATAAAAATTGTTAGTATCGACCATTAAACGATCTCATAGTTCAAACTTTAAGTTTCAAGGAACATTAGTGCATAAGGAACAATATGTGCCAAATTGAAGCGAAAATTCAAAAATTTATTTTCCCAGAATGTAATTTCCGCGAGTGGATCGTAAGTACCAATTTTAAGTATCTCTACTTTCTCCCTTATTCCCCATTAGAAGCAGAATTTTCATAAAAGTACTTATTTTAGAATGTTATTTCCGCGAAAGGATCGTACAGTCCAAATTTCAATTATCTAGGACCATTAATTCAGCAGATACAAAATTGCCCTACATTCCCCATTTTCCCCCTTAGAAGCAGAATTTTCTAAAAAAGTGCTTCTTCCAGAATGTTATTTCCTCGAGAGGATAGTACAGTCCAAACTTCAAGTATCTAGGACCATTATTTGAGCAGATACAAAACAGTTCAAAATTCAAGTATTCAAGTTCAGCAGATACAAAATTGCCCTACTTTCCCCCTTTTCCACCTATAAGACAAAATTTTCCAAAAAGTACTTCTTTCAGAATGTTTTTTCCGCGAGAGAATCGTACACACCAAATTTCAAGTATCTAGGATCGTTAGTTCAGCAGATACAAAATTGCCCTAATTTTCGCCTTTTCCCCCTTAGAAGCGGAACTTTCCACAAAAAGTACTTATTTTAGAATGTTATTTCCGCAAGAGGATCGTACAGTTCAAATTTCAAGTATCTAGGAGCATTAGTTCAGCAGATACAGAATTTCCCTACTTTCCACCTTTTTCCCCTTTAGAAGGAGAACTTTCAACATTTTTTTTAAAAAAATACTTCCATTAGAATGTTGTTTCCGCAAGAAGATTCAAATTTACCCTACTTTCCCTCTTTTCCCCCCATAGAAGCAGATTTTTCCAAGAAAGTACTTCTTCCAGAATGTTATTTCCGCGAGAGGATCGTACAGTCCAAACTTCAATATCTAGGACCATTAGTTCAGCAGATACAAAATTGCCCTTCTTTCCCCCTTTAAAAAGTAATTTTCAAAAAAGTATTTCTTTCAATATGTTATTTCCGCGAGATGATCCTATATTGCAAATGTCATGATTTTAAGATCATTAGTTTAAAATTTACCAAATTGCCCAATTTTCCCCCTCTTGGCCCTCCTTAAAACCAAAATTTTCAAAAAGTGTATTTTTAAAAAAATTATTTCCGCGAGAGGATCAAAACTTAAAGTTTTAGTTCAGAAGACACAAAATTGCCCTATTTTTCCCCTTCTACTTTTTTCAAGATGTTTTTTTTGCGAGATGATTCTAGAGTTCAAATTTCAAGTTTCTGGAACCATTTGTTTAAAAGATAAATAATGTACCGATTTTCCCTATTTCCCCCCCTTTCCCACCGTGGAGGAGGAATTTTTCTAACAATATTTTTTTCGGAATGTTGTTTCCGCGAGAGGATCCTAAAGACCAAAATTCACGTTTTAGGGACCATTTGTTCAGAAGATAAAAAATTTACTGATTTTCCCTATTTTCCCCTTTACCCACCTTTGGAGGCGGAATTTTCAAAAAATTTTGTTTTCCGCATGTTAATTCCGCGAGAGGATCCTAGAGTCCAAATTTCAAGTTTCTGGGACCATTTGTCCAGAAGATAAAAAATGTACCAATTTGCTCTATTTTCCCCACCTTGGAGGCTGAATTTTCAAAAAAATATTTTTTTAGTTTTTTTTTCGCGAGAGGATCATAGAGTCCAAATTTCAAGTTTCTAAAACTACACTCAAAAAAAAAAAACTGTAAAGTTAAAAAATTTTTTTTTGTTAACCCAAGTTTACTGGCTTTTTAGGAAATTTTTAGTTAAAATCAGCATTTTAACTACTTTTTTTAGTTAAGTTCAATTTACGAAAATACTAGTTTTGAACAAATTTTGAATTAATTTTTTTTTGTTGACTTCAAAACTGAGTTTACGAATTTTTACTAATTCATTTTCTGATTTTTCGTAACAAATTTGTTAAGTGAAATTTCTTATGTAGCCTCCTATGCAAATCTCATAAGTTCTACTTAAGCTGATGAAAAACAGAAAAAATAAACTTACAATTTTTTACAAAATATTTTGTAAATTTCAGTTTACGAAAAGTAGCAAAAAGTTTAGCTGAATTCAACTAATTTTTTTGTTAATATATGTACATAAAAACGTTACGAAATTTCAGCTAAATTTTTAGTTAAAGTTACGGTTTTTTTTGCTACATTCATTCTACGAAAAGTTAGCTAAATATTTTTAGTTAAATTAACTTAAAAATTTAGTAGGCCCAAAATCAGGTGCTTTTTTAGTTAAATTTAACTAAATTTTTTGCTAACTTTACAGTTTTTTTTTTTTGAGTGTATTAGTTCAAAAGATACAAAATCCCCAAAGGGCCCTACTTTCCCCTTTTTCCCCTTTAGAAGTGGAATTTTTAAAAAAGTTCTTTAAGTATGTTATTTTCGCGAAAGGATCGTTCAGTTCAAATTTCAAGAATCTAGGACCATTAGTTCAGCAGATTCAAAATTGCCTTTCTTTCCCCATTTTTCCCCCAGAATTTTGAAAAGTACTTTCTTAAGAATGTTATTTCCGCAAGAGGATCGTTCAGCCAAATTTCAAGTATCTAGAACCATTAGTTCAGCAGATACAAAATTGCCCTAACTTCCCCGTTTTCCCCCTTGAAATCGGAATTTTCAAAAAAAGTACTTCTTTCAGAATGTTAATTCCAAGAGAGAGGATCGTGCAGTCTAAATTTCAAGTATCTAAGACCATTAGTTGAGCAGATAAAAAATTGCCCTACTTTCCGCCTTTTCCCCCTTAGAAGCGGAACTTTCCACAAAAAGTACTTATTTTAGAATGTTATTTCCGCAAGAGGATCGTACAGTTCAAATTTCAAGTATCTAGGAGCATTAGTTCAGCAGATACAGAATTGCCCTACTTTCCACCTTTTTCCCCTTTAGAAGGAGAACTTTCAAAAAAGTACTTTTTCTAGAATGTTCTTTCCGCGAGAGGATCGAGAGGATCCAAACTTCAAGTATGTAGGACTATTAGTTCAGCAGATTCAAAATTGCCTTACTTTCTCCCTTTTCTCCCCTTAGAAGCAAAATTAAAAAAAGTACTTCTTTTAGAATGTTATATCCGCGAGAGGATCGTACAGTTAAATTTTAAGTATCGAGGACCATTAGTTCAGCAGATACAAAATTGCCCTACCTTCCCCTTCCCCCCCCCCCTTAAAAGTAGAGTTTTCAAAAAAGTACTTCCTTGAGAATGTTATTTCCGCGAGAGGATCGTACAGTCCAAATTTCAAGTATAGAGGACCATTATTTCAGCAAATACAAAATTGCCATACTTTTTCCCTTTTTCCCACTCAAAATCGGAATATTTAAAAAAGTACTTCTTTCAGAATGTTATTCTCTCGAAAAGATCGTACAGTCCAAATTTCAAGTCTCCAGGACCATTAGTTCAGCAGATACAAAATTGCCTACTTTCCCCCTTTTCCCTCTTAGAGGCGGAATTTTCCAAAAAGGCCGCCATTCGAATTTTATTTCCGCGAGAGGATCGTGCAGTCCAATTTTCAAGTATCTAGGACTATTTGTTCAGCAGATACAAAATTGGCCTACTTTCCCCTTTTTCCCCCTTAAAAGAAGAATTTTTAAAAAAGTATTTCTTTCCGAATGTTATTTCCGCGGGAGGATCGTACAGTCCAATTTTCAATTATCTAGGGCCATTAGTTTAGCAGATTCAAAATTGCTCTATTTCCCCTCTTTTCCCCCTTAAAAGAGGAATTTTTAAAAAAGTATTCCTTTCCGAATGTTATTTCCGCGGGAGGATCGTACAGTCCAATTTTCAAGTATCTAGGACCATTACTTTAGCATATACAAAATTGCACTACTTTCCCCCTTTCTCCCCTTAAAAGCGAAATTTTCAAAAAAGTACTTCTTTTAGAATGTTATTGCCGCGATATGATCCCATATTCCAAATGTCATGTTTCTAAGACCATTAGTTTAAAGTTTAGCAAATTGCCATATTTTCCCCCTTTTGGGCCTCCTTAAAACCAAAATTCTCAAAAAAGTATATTTCTCAAAAAATAATTTTCAAAATTTCAAGTTTGTTCAGAAGATACAAAATTGCCCTATTAAACCCCTTCTACAGTTCAAATTTTAAGTATCAAGGACCATTAGTCCAGCAGATAGAAAATTGCCCTAGTTTCCCCCTTTTTTTGCCGTAGAAGCGGAATTTTTAAAAAAGTTTTTTTTAACAATGTTAGTTCAGCAGATACAAAATTGCCCTACTTTCCCCCTTTTTCCCCGTAGAAGCGTAATTTTTAAAAAAGTTTTTCCGCGAGAGGATCGTTCAGTTAAAATTTTAAGTATCTAGGACCATGAGTTCAGCAGATTCAAAATTACCCCACTTACCCCCTTTTTCCCACGGAATTTTCAAAAAGTACTTCATTTAGAATATTATTTCCGCTAGAGGATTGGACAGTTCAAATTTCAAGTATCTAGGACCATTAGTTCAGCAGATACAAAATTGACCTACTTTCCCCCTTTTTCCCAGTAGAAGCGGAATTTTTGAAAAAGTTCTTCTTTAAGAATGTTATTTTCGCGAAAGGATCGTACTGTTCAAATTTCAAGTTTTAAGGACCATTAGTTCAGTAGATTCAAAATTGCCCTACTTTCCCCATTTTCTCCCAGAATTTTGAAAAAGTACTTCCTTTAGAATGTTATTTCCGCGAGAGGATCGTTCACTCCAAATTTCAAGTATCTAGGACCATATTTTCAGCAGATACAAAATTGCCCTACCTTCCCCTTTTTCCCCCTTTAAAGCGGAATTTTCAAAAAAGTACTTTTTTCAGAATGTTATTTCCGCGAGAGGATCGTGCAGTCCACGCGAGAGGATCGTGCAGTCCTATTTGTTCAGCAGATACAAACCGGAATTTTCAAAAAGTACTTCTTTCAGAAAGTTATTTCCGCGAGAGGATCGTACAGTCCAAATTTCAAGGATCTACGACCATTAGTTTAGCAGACACAAAATTACCCTACTTTCCCCCTTTTTCCCCTTAGAAGCGAAATTTTCCAAATATAACTTTCTTTACAATGTTGTTTTCGCGAAGGATCCCATAGTCAAAATTTTTAGGTTTCTGGGAAAATTAGTTCAGAACATACAAAGTCTACCAAATTGTCCTATTTTTCCCTTTTTACCACCCTAGAAGCGGAATTGAAAAAAAAAATTGTTTCGGAATGTTTTTTTCCGCGAGAGGATCTTATAGTCCAAACTTTAAGTTTCTAGGACCATTAGGTCAGAAAAAAGAATATGTACCAAAGAAGTGCCTTTTTAAAATAGTACTTTCTTCAGAATATTATTTCCGCGAGAGGGTCCTATAGTCCAAATTTCAGGTTTCTGGGACCATTAGTTCACAATATAGAAAATGTTCAAAATCGTCCTATTTCCCCCCCTCCCCCCAATTTGAATGAAAATTTTTCAAAAAATACTTTCTTCAGAACATAATTTTCGCGAGAGGATCATATAGTCCAAATTTTTAAGTTTCTAAGACCATTAGTTCAGAAGATACAAAATGTACCAAATTATCCTACTTTCCCCCTTTCAACCCCCTAGAATCAGAATTAAAAAAAAAACTTTGTTTCAGAATGTTTTTTCCGTTGGAGGATCTTATAGTCCAAACTTTAAGTTTCTAGGACCATTAGGTCAAAAGATAGAACATGTATTAAAATGGCCCTTTTTCCCCTATTTCCCCTTCTTATTTAAAAAAAAAAATACTTTCTTTAGAGCAGCGGTTACCAACCTATGGTACGCGTGCCACTAGGGGGTACGCGAAACTGCCCGCTGGGGTACGCGAAATTTTTTTTGAAAGATATGGTTGCTAATCACGTAAAACAAAAACGATAGACGATGCATAAACGACATCAAAATACATATCGTTTTGAAGGGAAATTTGAAAGTTTTTCTTGATTAAATTATTAAAGAGTCTTGTCTAATCCAGAAACATTAAAAAATTTGGAAACATTTTGATTAGTTTAGAAGCAACAAGGCTCCAAAAATCGACGATAGTCAACTATCGTTTTACGTGATCACAGTCATGACTCATGAGTTTTACCTATTAAACAAAACAATAAGATTGAGAATCGGTTTAAGATTGGTTGACAAGGGAAGTCTCCCTAGTGTCACCCGCGGATCTTTATGGAATTGGTTTTATTTTGTAGATCAGAAAAAATAAAGTGATACATATTTTTTTTTAGCGGCCCAAATTAATATTTAGGGGGTAAAAAGGAGGGGGGAAGACAAGGACATTTTTTAGTTTTTTTTTGTTTATCTCCTATATTATGCAAACATCATATGCAATCATAGTCATGTTACATATCAAATGAAAGGTCTTTGGAAAACCTATCTACGTGTGCTAAACTTTTCGTCATATTGAGTAAAATACCAAAATTTTAAGACATTTTTGTTAATAAGTCGAAAAATATTAACTTCTTTAGCCCGTTGTTAGCACCACGAGATAGGTATTTTTAATACCTTTAGTCTGATATCACACATGCCAATATTTATTTTTTTTAAATAGGCGTAAATCGTAAAAAACTGAAAAATACCAATTTCCCCCCATACAAATCGACCCCCCTAAAAATGAGTTTGGGCCGCTAAAAAAATACGTGTCGAATTAATTTTCGTTCTTAACAACATATCCAAATTTCATGAAGATCGGATGGTGACACCAGAGAGACTTCCCTTGTGAGTCCTATAATTAAAAAAAACACACTTTTTCAAAAAATTTTCACTTTCTTTTTACTTAAAGTTAATCGGGAGTCATTAAAAAAATATTTTTAAAAATTTAAATTCCTTAAAATCCTTGAAACTCAATAAGCTACAAAAATAAATTGAGACTGGGGACTAGGGCGGAGCGAGAAATGCTCTTTCGCTTGGGCGATATGCGGGATTGGTGAAAATAGATGCCAAAAAGATGTGGTTAACATTTCAGGAAGATCGCAATTCATCTTGGGGTAACCCTTAAGCGCTGAAAAAATTGTCAAAAATTCAAATTTGATTAGATCTTCTTAATTACGGATTTTATGAGGTCTAGTTAATCACATCTATTTAGATTTTAAATATCAGCTTTGTAGGATACCGCTTACCTTCAAAACCCAGAGGTGGAAAAATATGGATACATTTTGGAGAAACCCGAAAATCAACTTTTTGCTGTAATATAAAAAAATTACATTAAAATTGCAAAATATGATTTTTTTCTTCCAGGCCTGGAAAAAAGGGTACCCTAGGATTCCAAAACCATCACTGCAAATTAAAAAAAAATATATATTTGAAACTAATTTGTTAAAAATTCAGATCGGTCCACACGCCGTTTAAGAATTTAGTATTTTTTGTTTTTAACGGTTTTGGAATCCTTGGTTTTTAGCAAAATCAAAAAACTTGTTAGGGGGTACGCGGCTGATAAAATTTGAAATTAGGGGTACGCAAACCAAAAAGGTTGGTAACCGCTGCTTTAGAGTATTATTTCCGCGAGAGGATCCTATAGTCCAAATTTTAGGTTACTGGGCCATTAGTTCAGAAGATCGAAATGTTCAAAATTGTCCTACTTATTTCCCCCTAAATTTAAGTGATTAAATCAATAAATTAAAAAAAATAATGAGAAAAAAAAAATTGAGTAAAAAATTTGAGTCAAAATATTAAGCGAAAAAAATTTTGAGTAAAAAAAATTTAGTAAAAAAAATTTGGGTGAAAACGCCTTCTAAGTAAAAAATTTAAGTAAAAAAAATTGAGTAAAAAAACTGAAGAATACAATACAATTTTTAGTAAAAAAAAATTGAGTGAAAAAAAAAATTTGAGAAAAAAAAAATTTTGAGTAAAAAAAAAATTGTAAAAAAAAATTTTTGAGTGAAAAAAAATTTTGAGTGAAAAAAAATTTTGAGTGAAAAAAAAAATTTGTAAAAAAAAATTTTGAGTGAAAAAAAATTTTGAGTGAAAAAAAATTTTGAGTAAAAAAAAATTTTGAGTGAAAAAAAATTTGTAAAAAAAAAATTGTAAAAAAAAAATTTGGAGTGAAAAAAAATTTGAGTGAAAAAATTTTGAGTGAAAAAAAATTTTGAGTGAAAAAATTTTGAGTGAAACTATTTTAGTAAAAAAATGTTTTTTCCCCGAGAGGATACTATAGTCCAAATATCTAGTTTCTAGGACCATTAGTTCAAAATTCACCAAATTGCCCTATTTTCCCCCTTTTTGTCCCCCTTAAAACCGGAATTTTCAAAAAAGTACTTTTTTCAAAATGTTATTTCCGCGAGAGTATCCTATATTAAAAATTTCAAGATGGTAGGACCATTAGTTCAGAAGATACAAAATGTACCAACTTGCCCTATTTTCCCCCTCCCCCCACCTTAGAAACGGAATTTTCAAAATATTACTTTTTCCAAAATGTTATTTACGCGAGAGGATCCTAGACTTCAAATTTCAAGTTTCTGGGACCATTTGTTTAGAATATAAAAAATGTACAAATTTGCCCTATTTTCCCCTTTTTCCCCCCTGGGAGGCGGAATTTTCCAAAAATATTTTTTTCGAAATTTTATTTCCGCGAGAGGATCCTAGAGTTCAAATTTGAAGTTTCTAGGAGTATTAGTTCAAAAGATACAAAATCCCCCAAAGGGCCCTACTTTCCCCCTTTTGCCCCCCTTAGAATCGGAATTTCCAAAAATCCCTTCTTAGTGGGTGGTTTTGTCGGGAGCCGAACCTACATTCAAAATTTCAAGTTTCTAGCTTCAGCGGTTTGGGCTGGGCGATCAGTCAGTCAGTCAGTCAGTCACCCACCGCACTCTTTTATATATATGGGGGTTTTCGTGTCAACTGACACAACTTTTGAAACCGATGTCTTCCGATCGGGATGAAATTTGCACCAAGGTTAGTCCTATTGAATAGTAGTTCAGACACAATTTTTCAGCGAGATCGGCCAAGGGCTCTCTGAGTTAGAGGGGGTCGAAATTTGACATTTTGGCCAAAGAGGTGTTTATTCTCATCCATGTAACTTCTTACCTATTGATTTTAGCAAAATGTGTCCCAAAGAGTTTAGTTAGCCATTTGCTCAGTCTTTTGAAAAAAAATTATAAAAAAAATAAAAAAAAATTTTTGATTTTTTTTCTTAAAAATCTAAAACTTTTTTGACTTTTTCCTCAAATTGGGCTCTTTTTTTTTTTTTTTTGATTCAAAAGAAAGCTTAGGTGATTTCCTTTAAGAGCTATGGGGTCGCTTGGTGGGATACGAGTGGGATATCATGAAAACAATTTTTTTTTAACTTTGGAACACAAAAGACGGTTCTTCAATTTGCACTATTAGGCGTGGAATAGCTCACCAGTTTTAGATTTCGATCCGGGACACCCTATAATTTTTATAGGTTCGAAAAAGAAAATTTTTATACGAGCCAAAAAAGAGGGCTGTGGGGTTGGGCCATATGGCCCCTCATTGGGGTCAAAGCTGGGCGTAAAGAGGTAAAAATCCTCAAAAAGCCCTAAAAACTCCCCTAGAAACGCCCCTGGAGGGGCGCAATGTGAGACTGACCTCCAATAATTTTCTGTCCCCAACATTTTTCTTGAACATACCTTACCCCTATTTCCACTTCCTAAGGGGGCTCCCATACAAAACATTTTTAAAAAATTTGATCCTACCATTCTAACTTACCCTAAAGTGCCCCTAGTGGGGCCAAATGTATGACCGACCTCCATTATTTTATTAATTCCAACATTTTTCGCAAACATACCTACAATGTATCTTTAACCCTTAAGGTGGTCTCCATACATTTCTTTAATTTTTTATAAATTTGTTTTATTAAACCAGCTCCTACCGCCCCTACCGTGCCTCCTAGAGAGGCAAAAATTACGACCAACCCCCATTATTTTTTAGTTACCAACATTTTGTCCGAACATAATAACACCCTATCTCCACTCCTTAAGGGGCTCCCATACATTTTAAAAACATGTATTTTTAAAAACTAACAAAAAAATAAAAAAAATGTATGGGGACCCCCTTAAGAGTTGAAAATAAAGGGTAGGTATATTCTGAGAAAATGTTGGAGTTGAAAAAATATTGGGGGTCGGTCATACATTTTACTTCTCTAGGGGCACCCTATGGACAATTAGAGCGGTAGGAGCAAATTTTATAAAAATGTCATTTTGTATGGGAGCCCCCTTAGGAATTGGAAATAGAGGTTAGGTATATTCAAGAAAAATGTTGGGGGCGGAAAATTAATAGAGGTCGGTCTCACATTGCACCCCACCGTGGGCAGTTCTAGGGCAGTTGTGGGGCTTTTTGAGGATTTTAACCCCTTTACGCCCAATTTTGACCCCGATGAGGAGCCATATGGCCCCTCCCCACCGCCCTCTTTTTTTGGGTTATGCTTTCTTTTTTGAACCTATCAAAATTAGAGGGTGTCCCGGATCGAAATCTAAAACTGGTGAGCTATCCCACGCCTAATAGTGCAAATTGAAGAACCGTTTTTTGTGTTCCAAAGTTAAAAAAAAAATTGTTTTCATAGATATCCCACTCGCATCCCACTAAGCGACCCCATAGCTCTTAAAGGAAATCACCTAAGCTTTCTTTTGAATCAAAAAAAAAAAAAAGGGCCCAATTTGAGGAAAAAGTCAAAAAAGTTTTAGATTTTTAAGAAAAAAAATCAAAAATTTTTTTTTTATTTTTTTTATAATTTTTTTTCGAAAGACTGAACAAACAGCTAACTAAACTCTTTGGGACACATTTTGCTAAAAACAATAGGTAAGAAGTTACATGGATGAGAATAAACACCTCTTTTGCCAAAATGTCAAATTTCGACCCCCTCTAACTTAGAGAGTCCTTGGCCGATCTCGCTGAAAAATTGTGTCTAAACTACTATCCAATAGGACTAACCTTGGTGCAAATTTCATCCCGATCGGAAGACATCGGTTTCAAAAGTTGTGTCAGTTGACACGAAAACCCCCATATAGATATGGACATATGCCCTCAAATTACGTATATGGTCATATATGGACAATCATATATGAAGCATATATGATCATATATGCACATTTTTCACCGGGTAGTTAAGAAAAATATGAATTTTTGGAAAAATCGGTGCAAGGACACGCCTACCTCAAATGTGTCCTGAAACTGAAAAATGAAATTTTAGCTTCAATAATGTACAAAAAATTACAAAAAGTGGTCATGCTGATACACATTTAACTTGCAACGTGTGTATAAATTTTCACTTAAATCGGAGCAAGGACTCAAGGTCCTGCCATATATCATTTTTCTTTAAAACGCTATAACACCTACGAAAATTGTTCGATCGTAAAAAAGCTTTGTAAGCAAATTAATATTCCTTAGATATATATTAATGCCAAATTTCGGCAAAATCGGATTAGTAGTATGGGAAATATAAAAACATCCTTTTTTGAAAAATAAGTTATTTTTATTTTTAAAGTCGTCTAAAAAAGGTCAAAGAGATGTATTAAATCAACTTCTGAGCTACAAAATGTTTATACATGTCTATAGTAAAATTTGATGGTGGTTCTTTTTTTAGAATACATTAACCCCCTAGCTCCCATTTTTAGGGGTAATTTTTGTCCTTTTTTAACATATCCTCATAGAACAACACTAAAATGTGCGTTTTAATAGTTAAAATGTTCTACAAAAATGTTAAGCATCAAATTTCACTAGGGGTTGACAAATACCAAAACATCGTGCGATATAATCAAAATGCTTTAAAAAGCTTTTACCAAAGTAGACTGAAATAGGTCGAAAAAATGTACTAAAAATACTACTGAGATAAAAAATGTCTTAAGATGTCTTCAGTGAAATTTAATGGCGGTTCTTTTGTTAGAATATATTAATCCTCCATCTCCCATTTTAAGGGGTCATTTTAGTCCTTATTTCAAATATTTTTATAAAATTTAATAAAACGAGCTTTTAAAGGTTAAAGCGTAATACTAAATTACTTTTTTAATGCTTCTTGAATATAATTTAAGAATTATTTAACATAACTTAAAGCTTCAATAGAGTGTATCTTAAATTGGACAAAATAAAAATGAAGGTATACCATTTGTAAACCAAAAACGAATTGTTTTGAAAATTTAGCTCGAGTTTTTTTTATGGCCCCATGAAGTCTTTAATTTTTTTTAAATGGGTTTGGAATGATTAAAATTATCTATTAAATGTTTGTAGAACGTTTAAACACTTTAAACGCACGTTTAAGTGTTTTTTATAAGAATATTTTAAAAAGGGACTGAAATGACCCCTTACAATGGGAGATAGAGGGTTAATATGTTTTAAGAAAAAAGAAACATTAAATTTTACCGAAGACTTCTATTAACAATATTAAGCTCAGAAGTAAATTTGTTATATTTTGTCGAATTATTTCACACGACTTTGGTAAATCACAATTTAACAATATATGATAATTACAAATTTTACTTTTTTAAGCATTTTGCTTATATCTCACGAATTTTTGGTCTTTTACAACTAACAATGAAATTCTATGCAGAAAAAAATTTGTAGAACATGTTAACCCTTTAAATATTTTAGTTAAGAAGTGTAAGTGGTGTTCTACTAAGATATTTGTAAAAGGGACTAAAGTGACCCCTAAAAATGGGAGATAGAGAGTTAATATGTTGTAAGAAAAGAACCGTCATCAAATTTCGTTGCACATCAAAATTAAATTTAATATTTTTTTTTTTGACTTATTCTGAACTCCTTTGAAAAAAATTAAAAACTTCAGTGGGCCATAAAAAAAAACTCGAGCTAAATTTTCAAAATTCTGCGGGGGCTTCGATCTACTATTAATATACATTTACTTTGCTTTTTACCCTTTCAAAACATAAAATCGTGTTGCACAATGATATTAAACACTCCTAAATGACTGATATTTGAGTAAAAATCATAAATTTAGGCATTTAAAAAAAAAAGCTACTTTTTTTCTAATTTGTGGTAAAAAATAGGCGCTAATTTTTGAATACGCTGTTAGATAAGAGTTTAAACTTACAAAAAAAAAGAAAAAAATATATATTTTTTTATATTTTTTTTTAAACTCCATAAAACTTTAGTTATTTTTGAATTTTCAACAAAAAAAAAACTTGTTTTTCAGCGCAATAAAAAATATTTTTTTTGTAAATATATACAAAATTCTATATTTTAGCTTCACTACAAATATATCATAGTACTTTAAAACAAAATTTCGAACGATTTTATTAAAAAATGGATTTTTGAGAATTATTTTTGTGAAACAGCTAAAAAATATTTTCCTGTTAAGTCATTTTTGCATAAAATTCTCTGAGTTTAGCGCCCTCTCGTGGTGGCGAAAGCAATCAGAAAAAATATTTTTGTTAATATTTATTTGAGATACCTTATTATCTTTCAAAAAATCTGTATTTAAACACAATTTGAGACCAAAAATTTTTTTTTTGACTTTTGTCCATGGGTCGAAGCATAGTGCGGGGACCTCTGATTTTCGTGCTAACCCTCTACCCACTAGACTAAAGGTAAGGACGAAATTTAAGTTTCTTAAATTAAAATATATTTAATTTTATATTTTGATGTTTATTATGGCTCGAGGTCATTATTTTCTTTACTAATTAAAACCATGATATTCTCATAGCATAATTTTCAAGAAAATTATTTTTTTGTTTTAAATTTATTTATGTTGGTCATTTTTGCAAGTCTTAATCGACACGTGTTTCGGAATTTGTCAGATTCCATTGTCAAGATTATTTAGCAAAAATAGAAACGATTTACTACAAAGTAGCAAACGAGTCTAATGACAAATCATTTGTGCACAAACTAAAGTATTAATACATATTCGACTCTATCCACAATGTGAATTAGAAAGACGAACAAATTGTACTATACTAGTAAGGCAACGATTGTCAATAACCAACAAAAATATTTAAAATACTTTTACATATGATAGTCCATTGGACTACAACAATATGTTTATTTGTTGTTGTGAGTGTAATAATACCACATTAGGGTTATTCATCACTATGGCGTGTCAACCATTATGTTCAAATTCTGATTAATTTTTATTAAAAAATAAAAATTGTTTTATTCGATCTTTAAAATATTATATTTTGAAGATGTTTATTCTGGCTCGAGGTCATTATTTTCTTTACTAATTAATAGCATAATTTTCAAGAAAATAATTTTTTTGTTTTAAATTTATTTATGTTGGTTATTTTTGCAAAACTTAATCGACACGTGTTTCGGAATTTGTCAGATTCCATTGTCAAGATTATTAAACAAAAATAGAAACGATTTATAATAAAATAATTTTCTTGAAAATTATGCTATGAGAATATCATGGTTTTAATTAGTAAAGAAAATAATGACCTCGAGCCATAATAAACATCCTCAAAATTTAATATTTTAAAGGTCGAATAAAACAATTTTTATTGTTTAATAAAAATTAATCAGAATTTGAACATAATGCCCCCCCCCCCCCCCTGAATACGTCCATGTCCAGAATAAAAAAGTTTTTTATTAAAAATTTATGATTGTTTTATAAATACAATATTTGATGGAGACCCTTAAACTTTTTTAATAAAAAATGTCCCAAAACCTGTGACTTATGCCCAAGATTTATTAGAATCGGAGAAAGTTCTCCCAAAATAAAAGGTGCGGATTCAAAGCATTTTTGCTACAGGAAAGTCTGAGATTCTGCCATATTTTTCTCACAGAAAGTCCCACATTTTAAAAAATGTTTCCTACAGAAAAGACATTTAGAAAAACCCGTGTAAAAAAGAAATGATATAGTCATATACAATATTGTATAGGAATATAGATTTGTATATGTTTATATCTGACACTATATGTTTCTAGATAAAATTATGTATTGGAAAAAATATTTCAATAATTTCCAATATAGTCTCAGATAATGTTATATATTATTACTAGCTTACCATCCCGGTACTTCGTTACCGGTTGTATTGAATACCGGATAATATACACGCAGAGAAAAAATATTGTTGCGACATGATCACGGCAACTATACTATGATCTCTAAACCCAGTTATCGACCTTTAAAATATTATATTTTGAAGATGTTTATTCTGGCTCGATGTCATTATTTTCTTTACTAATTAATAGCATAATTTTCAAGAAAATTATTTTTTTGTTTTAAATTTATTTATGTTGGTCATTTTTGCAAAACTTAATCGACACGTGTTTCGGAATTTGTCAGATTCCATTGTCAAGATTATTACACAAAAATAGAAACGATTTATAATAAAATAATTTGCTTGAAAATTATGCTATGAGAATATCATGGTTTTAATTAGTAAAGAAAATAATGACCTCGAGCCATAATAAACATCCTCAAAATTTAAAAAATGATTGTGTAAAAATTTCAGGAAATTCGAATAACTTTAACCCGTGTCGCATTGAGGAAAAGGACTATGATTTGAAAAAAAAAATAAAAAAAAAAATAATTTTATGAAATTAATTAAAATATATTTTTTTTATTAAGCTTATACACAAAACTACTTGGAAAAAATTATGTCAACTTTCTATGACCTTATTAACCCGCTCAACATTTTAAGCTGAAAATTTCAATGAATTTATGAGGGTACTTCAAATGAGTATTTTCGATTTTTTAAAAATTTTATTAAACAAAATTATTTAATTCAACATTTCTATACAAGTCACTTTTAAAAAACAACATAAAGATTAAATATTCAAAAAATTGGGGATATACATCGACTCAATCTTTTTTTGGAGCCGTTTGATTTTTGGGGATTTCAAGGAAATTAGAATTTTTGGAATACTTTTTTCCTGAAAATTGATTTTCGAATAAACTGACCAAATTTATATTGATTGGTGCTTCGTTTGATCAAAGTTATTCAGTTATGAACTTTTAACTTTATTGGACATCGTTAACCCATATTGGCAGGGGGGCAAATATGACCCAAGCAGCAAATTTGAAGATTGTTTCTAGAATTTTAAGAAATTTATGGCTTTGAAATCATTTTGTTGTTTTATTACCTACTAATTTATTTATTGCCAAAAAGAAGTATTCGGCCAGTATTCGGCTTTGAACACATTTTTGGCCAAATACCGAATAATTATAAAAATGTGTACTCACGTGTTAAAAAGTGTTTTTGTGGCAAAAGTATTTTACAAAGTGTTTTTGTGAATAAAAAATAATTTGACTTAAAAAAAAATAGTTAACACTAAAAAAATTACACTCGAAAAAAACTTACACTCAATTTTTATTATTTTTTACAAAAATGAGAAAAAAGCATTAATAGATTTGGCAAAGACGAATAAAATTTCTTTTTTTTGGGTGTTAACATTTTTTGTTTAAGCTAGTACTTCTTTCAAAAAATACATGTATTTTGAAAAGTATTTTTGAAAAGTGCTCTTTTGTCACCAGTGCTGAAAAATTTTTATTGATAAAAAATATTGTGAATTTAATTAAAAACTTTTCTTTACAAAAATGTCTCAAAATCTATTAATTTTCTCATTCAATAAATGAATAAGAGATTTTTTAAGATCATAGTAATTGTTTTCAGACTATTTCTGTACGAAAAATATTTTAGAATCAAAGAATTTCTGTATAAAAAAAAAACGTCTTATAGTCTGTGTATTTTCTTTACGAATAATCATTCAGAATCGGAAAAATCTATACGAAAAATGTATCAGAATCTGGGAATTTTTCTAAAATGAAATTTTTCTGTACGAAAAATGTGTTAGAATCTGAGAATTCATCTATGCAAAAATGTATCAGGATCTCAGAACTTTTCTATACAAATCTGAGATTTTTCGTATGGAAAAATTCACTATACGAAAAATATCTCAGAATTTAAGAATTTTTCAATACGAAAAATGTTTCAGAATCTAAAATTTTTTCAATACAAAAAATGTCTCAGATAATCTCAAAATTTTTCAATACGAAAAATGTCTCAGAGTCTAAAATTTTTTTTAATGAAAAGTGTCTCAAAAGCAGAGAACTTTTTCTATACGATAATTAATTAGAATCTGAGAGTTTTTCTGTACTAAAAATGACTCAGAATCTAAGAGTTTTTCTTCACGAAAAATGTTTCAGAAATTAAGAACTTTTCTATAAGTAAAATGTCTCAAAATGAAGCAACTTTTTCTTAAAACCTGAGAGGTTTTCTAAATAAAAAATGTATTTTCTTTACGAAAAATGTCTTATAATCTAAAAATTTTTGTACACGAAAAATTTCTCAGAGTGTTAGAGTTTTCTTGTACAAACAACTGCCTCAAAATTTTAAAATTTTCTATGCGAAAAATATTTTAATTCGTAAGTATAGTAAAAATTTGTCTATGGTTAAAATTTCTTGGGATTATATTTTTTTTGTTTAAAAACTGCAAATCTAAAAATATTTCCTGCAATTTAAGGAGTCTTTCGTTCCAAAAATGTTTCAAAATCTTTGATTTGTATGTATCTTAGAATTGGAGAATTTTGTGTACCAAAAATGCTCTTAGAAGTTTTCTGCATAAATATGGTTTAATCAAAAAACTATAATAATCAAAAAACTATAAAAAAATTTATGAACAATTTAAAAAGGGCTCCCATAGTTTTGAGTTTTTACTCGTAACCCAGTCGGCAAAAAAATCACACCTGACATACTGCTCACTCTCCCTTTATAAAATTGCTGACATCTTCATACAATTTTACAAAATGTCATCGATGACATGTCAGCAGTTGGTCAGCGGTTGTTTAAACGAATTGTTAGTGGCCAACGATACTGGTGGACACTGCTGACCAACTGCTGACATGTCATTGATGACATTTTGAAAAATTGTATGAAGATGTCAGCGATTTCATAAAGGGAGAGTCAGCAGTATGTCAGGTGTGATCTTATTTTGCCAACTGGGAAGGTATATATTTGAGAATTTTTAAAGAAAAGTTGGATACATTTTCGAATTTTTTTTTTAAAAATAATTTAACTCCTTTTTTATCTAAAATTAAAAATAAATGTTTTATTTTCTAAAAATGTAAAAAAATGTATAGGTGGAAAAATATTCGGGCTAAAAAACAAAATTTTGAAAAAAAAATTTTGGGCCCCCCCCAAAATAAATTCCTGCGTACGTGCCTGCATTGGGGGTCTTAAAATTAATTAAAATATTAAAAAACACAATTTTGCCACGCCCCATTTTTCTCTTAATTCTCCTTCCACAGTCTAAAAATTTAAATCCGATTACTTCAGGATATGCTTTATTGTTAGAACTAAATGCTATGAAATTTTTCGCTTCCTAAGTCATTTTGGGGCTTCAAAAAAAGTTAAAGTGTTAAAAAATCCCAATTTTGTCACGCCACTTTTCCCCTCAATTCTCCGCCCACATTGCGAAAATTTTAAATCCTAAAAATTAAAATCTAAATCCTAAGTCATTTGGGGACTTTAAATTAAGCAAAAATGTCAAAAAATTTAATTTTTCCACGCCCACTTTTCCGCTTATTTCTCCGCCCACAGGCAAAAAATCGAAAATCCGGCTACGTTAGGATCTGCCCCAGGTGTTTTACTATATGCATGCCAATTTTCAGCTTTGTAGCTCATCAGTGGGCTTCAAAAAGCTCTGGATAGACAAAAAAAGAGGAACACACAAATAGGGAAATTATATAAGTATATAGATAATTTTTTTGATAAAAAATTGTTTCCATAGAAAATTTTCGATAGTAATTTTTTCTATAGAAAATTTTCGATAGTAAGTTTTTCTCTAGAAAATTTTCGAAATTTTTTCTATTTTTCTATTAAAAATTTTCGATTTCTAATTTTTCTATACAAAATTTTGGATTCCTTATTTTCATGTAGAAAATTTTGGATAATACATTTTTTTATGGTAAATTTTTTGATAGAAAATGTTGGATAATAAATTTTTCTTTAACTTATTTTTCTATAGAAAAATTTATCATCGAAAATTCTTCCATTTAAAATTATTCCATAGAAAATTTTCGATATTAAATTTTCTATAGTAAATTTTTGTTTAATTAACCCATTTTTTACCAAGATTCAATTTTATTTTTCTTTTTTGGAAAAAGGTACTTTTTTAGGGTAATTAGTACCCGCTGATCTCAAAAATCTATAGTAAATTTTTGTTTAATTAATTTTTGATTCTTAATTTTCATTCAGAAAATTTTCGATACCACATTTTTCTATGGCAAGTTTTCGATACCAAATTTTTCTACTATATGACACTAAATTTTTCTTTACAAAATTGTCGCATAGAAAATTTTCGATACTAAATTTTCTATATAAAATTTTCGATACTACATTTTTCAGTAGAAAATTTTCGATACTAATAAGGGAAGTATCTCAACCCTTATGAACCGATTTGCATGATACGTAAAATATACATAAAAGAGACAGTTCTAAGGTTGGGGTGTCTCAGCTTATCGGCCATTTCAGGGATTTAGGGTTTCAAAACATGTGTCAAAAAATGGCGAAAAAATCGTTTTTTGGATTTTTAAGCCATTTCTTTCTAAGAAACTATATAATGTTTATATGTGAGAAGAAAGGTTTTTTTAATGCCTATCCAACGGTGGCATAACCTTGTAAAAGTTTGGCTTCCTTAAATACTTTTTTCATGAAAATGTGTAAATTTTGGGGGGTATTTATATGAAGACATAGACCTACGATGTCCATATGAATACGAAATAATATTTTTTAAATTTAAGTCGACACGTATTTTTTCTCTAGAGGATATTCCTGTTAGTTCGGGAGTTATCGAAATTTTCCCGGAGGTCCACATTGTTTCATAAGGGGACAACAAAATTTTGAAACACTGATATTGCCGATAAGCCGAGACACCCTAACCTTAAAATCGTCTCTTTTATATAAATTTCAAGTTTCAGTCAAATCGGTTCATAAGGGTTGAGATACTTCTCTTGTAAGTTTTTCTATACAAAGTTTTCGTTAATAAATTTAACCCATAGAAAATTTTTGCTAATACATTTTTATGTATAAAATTTTCGACGTAATATTTATTATTATTAAAATTAAAATTATACGTTTTCTATACAAAATTTTCGATGGTAAATTTGTGATAGAAAATATTGAATAATAAGTTTTTCTTTAACTTATTTTTCTATAAAAAATTTTCGATGATTAATTTTCCTATATACAATTTTTGATAATACATTTTTCTATACAAAACTTTCGAAGGTAAACTTTTCGATAGAAAATGTTTGATAATAAATTTTTCTTTAACAATTTTTTCTATAGAAAATTTTTGATAGTAACATTTTCGATAGTAAATTCTATCGAAAAAATTTTCTATATTAAAATTTATCGAAAATTCTTTATATAAAAATTTATTATTGAACTTTTTCTATAGAAAAACTTAGTATCGAAAACTTTCTATAGAAAAATTAAGTATCGAAAATTTTCTATAGAAAAAGTTATTGTTAGTATCAAAATTTTGTGTAGAAAAATTTAGTGCCGCAAATTTTCTGTAAAAATTTTTGAATCAAAAATTTTCTATGGAAAAATATTGCTATCGAAATTTTTCTATTGAAAATTTTCGAGACTTAATTTTTCTAAAAAACCTTTTTAATGTATTAAACTTTTCTATAAAAAGTTTTTGATAGATAATTTTTTATAGAAAATTTTCGATTCTTTATTTTTCTATAGAAATTTTTGGATAGTTAATTTTTATACCCTCCACTTAACGAGGTTTTACATTATCACATTTTGTATAATGGATAATATCCTAATATCCAATAAGATTTAAATTATAAAAGGTTGGTGTATTTAAGAACATAATTGGGGTTTTCACAGTGACGATTAAATTTGCCTTTTTAGTTTGGTATTTGGCAAATGTGCCAAAAGTCAAGAAAAATACCAAATGAATGTAGCATGTTTTTCTTAAAATGCCCAACTCAAACCTTGTCTAAAAACAGAATACCAGTGTGCTATACAAAAATAGAAAAATATATTTTCGAAAATTTTCTACAGAAAAATGTATTTTCGAAAATTTTCTATAGAAAAATTTATTACCGAAAATTGTCTATAGAAAAATTTAGTATCGAAAACTTTCTGCAGAAAAATTAAGTATCGAAAATTTTCTGTAGAAAAATTTAGTATCAAAAATTTTGTATAGAAAAATTTAGTGTCAAAAGTTTTCAATACCAAATTTTTCTATAGAAAATTTTCAATACAAAATTTTTCTATAGAAAATTTTGGATACTAAATTTTTCTATAGAAAATTTTTGATACTAAATTTTTCTATAGGAAATTTTTAATACAAAATTTTTCTATAGAAAATTTTCGGTAATAAACTTTTCTATAGAAAATTTTCGAAAATGTTCGATGATAAATTTTTCTATAGAACATTTAGTATCAATTTAAGGTGTGTTTTTTTCGAGTTTGTTATAAACTTCCCATACAAATTTAAGTAGGTATACACTTGATAAGTAGGGATATTTATATATTCTTAAAAGTTAAGTATTTAAAAAAAGTGGTGCCAAATCTAGAAATTTTTGTTTTTATCACTTACCAACACTTTTTTTATTTTGAAAAGTCAACAAAAAAATTAATATTTAAATTTTTTTATAAATTCTATTAATTTAATAAAACTAACTTCAATAAAAAAATAAAAAATAATAAAGTGATACCAAGTATATTCAACAAATATTGTATAGAAATATTTAGAGTCGAAAATTTTCTGTAAAAAAACTTTTTAATCAAAAATTTTCTAGGGAAAAATGTTGCTATTCAAATTTTTCTATTTTTTTTTAGGTATTAAATTTTTCTATAGAAAGTGTTCGAAACTAAATTTTCTTATATAAAATTTTCTATAGGAAAGTTTTTTATCAAAAAGTTCCGTAAGAAAAACTTACAAGGGAAGTATCTCAACCCTTATGAACCGATTTGCATGAAACGTAAAATATACATATATAAATGAGACAATTCTAAGGTTGGCGTGTCTCGGCTTATCGGCCATATCGGGGATTTAGGGGTTCAAAAAATAGGTAAAAAAATGGCGAAAAAATCGTTTTTTGGATTTTTCAGCCATTTCTTTCTTAGAAACTATATGATGTATGCATATGAGATGAAAGATTTTTTTTAATGCCTATCCAACAGTGGCATATCCTTGTAAAAATTCGGGGGGTATTTTGTAAATTGTAAATTTTGGGGGGTATTTATATGAAGACATACCCCTACGATATCCATATGAATACGAAATAATCTTTATTAAATTAAAGTCGACACGTATTTTTGCTCTAGACGATATTCCTATTAGTGTGGGAGTTATCGAAATTTTCCCGAAGGTCTTCATTGTTTTATAAGTTGACAACGAAATTTTTAAACACGGATATGGCCGATAAGCCAAAACACCCCAACCTTAAAATTGTCTCTTTTATATGGACAATTGTCATTAACTTTTAACACTTATGATATTCTGTTAATTTTGGAATAACTTTTTTATTTGTAAATTAGGTGGTACCTATAAATGATGATAAATTAAGGGAACCTTAAAGAGTAATTGTGCAAAGGCACAGCGCAAAAGGTCTCATTAGTTCATGGTAAGGAATGTTTAAAGTTGAAAAATGTTAAAAAACCGCTTGATACACTCACGATTTTTCGTCCAATGTTTCATATTGTTGGGTGCGTTAAAGCTATTACTCCAAAATTAATATCGCTTAATCAGTAGACTTGGGCAATTATTTGGTGTAGGTTTAGTGGATGTGCCATCAATAAGAAAAAAGTTACATGGACTCAAATCTTTGATACCAATTTTTTTCAATTTTCAATTTTTCGAGGTTTTTTGACTGTAGCTTTTGGTGCAAACTGTAATTTCAAAATTTAAATACACATAGTTAAAGCCCTTGTAAATACGCACAATTTGAGCTTGATTCGAGTGATGTGCTCGCAATGGTTACGAATCTGCAGCTCTCCAAACATAGGATTTTTTCTTCCCATGTTTGGAGAGTGAATTTTTTAAAAAGTCTGTTTTTTGCGAGGCACACTCCCAGTTTTATTCCGAATGGTTCCGAATGCTTTGTGAACTTTATAATCCACCTTTTCCCACTTAATTTACAAACGCACCCCAAAAATATTCAATTGCAAAAATTTTGTGAGCTTTTTAAATTTTTTGCAAAATTTTGATATTTTAGTTTTGCATTAATGGACAGCCCAATGTGCATGGCTGAAAGTTGAACATGCAGAAACAATGGTATGTGCAAATATAATAAAACATGGAAAGCAACATTGATCAAAAGTTAATATTGGCGAATTCCGCGGTGTTTTTCAGTTTTCACTTTTTTGTAAGGCACATCCAGGCCGCTTATAGAAATTGGTCGGTGGTAGTCTTTTTAATGCTATATCTTCAGTTAATTCGCACCCGAAAAAATTTAACGTTTTAGCGGTTTTTCGGTGGTTTTAAATTTTTGATACTTTTGAATTTAATGCTTATATAAAATCTTACATTACTTAAAAAAAGTAGAAAAGAAATGTATTTTGATAGATTTTTACATGTCTTATTCGAATAATATTTCAAAATTAGTCCATTGATTTTTGCAGTTCGAAAAATCGCTAAAATTTGTTATAACCTTAATAAAATTAGTAATAACGTTAAAATATTTTGTAACAACGTTAATATTATCATTATTAATCATACTTTGAATAGTTTCAATATTTAGTGAAGGCAGTGGCGGGTACAGGTTTTGGGTGTGGGGGGGGGGGGAAAAATTTTTTTTACTTCGAAAAAAAATCATAAATTAACCTTTGTTGACGAGCAAAAAAAAAGGATACGTTATTTTTACAAAAAAAAGTGATGGGAAAGCTATAAAATCATCAAATTTATTAGTTTTTGCCGAAGGAGGTTTGTTTTTCATGACCATATTTCGTTTAGGTCAATTTTTTTTTAATTTGTTTTAAAAGAAAATTGTATATTTTTCGTATACATAAGAATAGAATTTTTTAATAGAAGAAATTCTTCCTACATAGAAACATCAGATGTTAAAACATTTTTCGTGAAAAAAATATTTTTTATAGGGAAAATGTCTCAGAATATAAGACTTTTCTTAACGAAAAATGTCTCAGAATCTAAGACTATTTTCGTATAGAAAAATTTTCAGATTTTTAAAAGAAATTTAAAAGAAAATTGTATATTTTTTGTATACATAAGAAGAGTCTAAATCTGAGAATTTTTTAATAGAAAAAATGCTTCCTGCATATAACATATCAGATTTTGAGACATTTTTCGTGTCAGAAATTTTTTTTTTTGTATAGAAAAATTTTCAGATTCTAAGAATTTTTTCCACAGAAAAAGTCTCAGATTCTGAGACATTTTACTATAGAAAAAGTCTCATATTTTAAAGTGTTATTGAGACATTTTTCCTATAGCGAGGTCTCTGATTATTGGATGTGTTTCATACTGAAAAATTTTAGATTTTGCAACCTTTTTTCTATAGAAAAAGTCTTAGTTTCTTGACCTTTTTTCAATAAAAAAAGTCTCAGATTCTAAGAACTTTTCCTAAAGAAAAAGTTTCAAGTTCTGAGATCTTATTCCTAAAGAAAAAAGCTCAGATTCTCAGACCTTTTTCCTAAAGAAAAAGTCTCAGACTCTGAGAGCTTTTTCTGAAACAGAAAAAGTTTAAATTCTGGCACTTTTTCTTTAAAGAAGAAGTGACAGATTCTGAGACCATTTTCTGATTCTGAAATCTTTTCCGATTCTAAGACACTTTTTCTATAGACCCTTTCCTAAAGAAAAAGTCCCATATTCGGAAATGTTTTTCCTATAGAAAACGTCTCAGACTTTAAGACCTTTTTCCTATAGAAAGGTCATAGATTCTGAGACCTGTTTCCTATAGAAAAAGTCTGAGATTCTGAGACATTTTTCTGAGACTCGGAGACCTTATTCCTATAAAAAGTCTTAGATTCTAAGACCTTTTTCCCGTTGAAAAAGTCTCAGATTCTGCGACCTTCTACCAATTCAGTAAGTTTCAAATTCTGAGACTATTTTTCAACAATAAAAAGTCTCAGACTTTAAGACCTTTTTCTTTTTAAAACAGACTCAAATTCTCAAAGTCTCAAATTCAGAAATTCTGAGACTTTTTTTCCAAAGAAAAATTCTTCTGCGACCTTTTTCCTATAAATAAATTTTAAACCTTTTTCACATATAAAGGTCTCAGATTGTGAGTTTTTTTTCTTAAGAAAAAGTTTTTTCTTTAGAAAAAAAAAAATTAAAATAGTTTTACATATGTAAGTTCGACTATCAACATTGCTATGTAGAAGACAAAATTTTTTTATATAAACCAAATTTAGATCCTGTAAGATTTTTCTATACAAAATTCATAATAAGATTGACAGATATTTTTCACAGAAAATGTTCAGATTAATTCACTTTTCCCTTAAAAAATTAAAAAAATTTTCCTATTAAAATTTTTTAGATTTTCTTCTATGAAAAATTTTTGGACTTCAAGATTTTTTTAGAAATTTTCCTTCTTTCTTTTTTTCTTCTTTTTCTTTTCTTTCCTTTCCTTTTTCTCTTTTTTTCTTTTTTTTCCTTTTTTTTTCTTTTCGAAATTTGGCCTGGGGGGGGAAATTTCCCCTTTTCCCCGCCCCCCTTGTACCCGCGCATGGTGAAGGAGAACACTGTAAAATCAGACATTAAATATTAAAAAAAAAAAAATTCAAAAATTATTATTTTTTTTTTCAAAAGTGTTCCCTTTAAACCACTGCTGTTTCTTACCTATTAGAGATAGAATAATAGTGTCAACTAAGAATTTGTTGAGATTTTTTTAATGCATTTGGTAAAATTTTTCTAAAAAAAATTAAACCTCTGGGAACATTTTTATTTTCAAAAATTGGAAAATGTGCCGAAAAAAATTGGTTTAATGCAAATATCTCGATATTTAGCAAAGATTTTATTCATTTTGATTGCGTTTTTTAGCTCTAGGTAAGCATAATAAAAAATGGTTAGTTTGATAAACTTCGGATAAAAAATGTAATTTTGACAATTTTTTTAAAAAAATTTAACTTTAAACCGCCATAGTTTTGGGTGCGATCGCTCAAATTAATGCACGAGAACGGATTTAAATTACTTAATTATAATGTTATTAACCTACAAAGACTTATCAATGTGCCACAAAAAAAAATCGACATTTTTTTTTTTGTAAATATTAAAAGTTAATGACAATTGGAAAATTTAGTATCGAAAACTTGCTATAGAAAAATATAGTATCGAAAATGTTCTACATGAAAATTAAGAATCGAAAGTTTTGTATAGAAAAATTTAGTATCAAAAATTTTGTATAGAAAATTTTAGTATCGAAAATTTTGTATAGAAAATTTTAGTATCGAAAATTTTGTATTGAAAACTTTAGTGTCGAAAATTTTATATAGAAAAATTTCACATATCGAAAATTTTAATAGAAAAATTCAGTATCAAAAAATTCCTATCGAAAAACTGGTATCGAAAATTTCCCATACCCGGCTAAAAATAATGTATACAAGCTCATGTTCGATCATATATGATAATTTATGTTAAGGGTGGGCCAATATATGATCGCATATTATCATATGTTTTACCATATATGGTCATATATTGAATAAGCGCCAATTTTAATATATGTTCATATCTGATCATATATGTTTTCGAATTAATGATGTATGGTCAGATGTTTTCATATATGCTCATATCGTGGAACTATATTCAATTTGAGCTATCTGCTTGGTTTACGAAAATGAGTTTTTGATGGCAAAATGTTCGCTGGCATAAGTGCCATCTATGGTATTAATTTCAGAACAAAAAAAATATTTTAAGACTACTTTATTGCAAAAATAGCATGAGCTATGTGAAACCATGTTTTTTTATAAATAAAAATATGAGCTATCTACAGTATAGTTTACTAGGGTAAACTTTTAAATTTAAATTTTTTTATATTATCACTTTTTATACGGTGTTTCCATCAATAAAAATAATGTCAGTTTTTTTTGGTACCAAATTCACATTTTTATCCGCGGTTATAAAGGCGGTTTTTGACCCATATTTCGATGCGGAGCAAAACCGGTTAAACTTTTTGCATATTTTATTTGCCCATTCGATTGTACAGCAAACACAAGTGTTATGACATTTTTCGCAAGCTTGATGAAGATTCCAAATAATGGCGATAAAGCGCGAAAAAATCGATGATTTAAAAAAAAATTAAAAAGTATTTTTTTAACACCTGCAATGGAAGGGCTTTAAAAACTGAGAAATATGGTACCAAATTCACATTTTTATCATAGTCCGTTAAAAAGTTATAAAGCTTTAAAGTCTATATTTAATGAGCTATCTGCTAAGGTTGATTAATTTCAAATAAAAAAGGTTGAGCTATCTGCTGTAACTCAGCGAATAATACGAATTTTTACAAACAAAGCGCTTGTAAAATTTAGTAGTAATTATTCATTAATATTGTAAAAGATCGGTCGACAAAAAGTTTAAAAATACGCGAATGCGACGGCTTTTTTGCTCTCCTGAAAAGTTATGTTTTTTTAGATAGCTCAAATTGAATATAGTTTAACGATATACAATTCATTTTTAGCCGGGTAGAAAAACTTAGCATCGAAAATTTTGCATAGAAAAATTTTGTGTCAAAAATTTTCTGTAGAAAAATTTAAAATAGAAAAATCTATAAACAACTTTAAATTAACTAATTTTTTTTAAATTTTTTTTGCTAAAATTAGAAACTATCTTTATAAAGAAAAAACGACTTAGACTATTTCTGTATAGAAAAAATTACTAAGGATCTGAGACTATTTCTATATAGGAAAAATGTCTTAGAATATGAGACTTTTTCTACTATAAAGGAAAAATGTTTCAAAATCTAAAATTTTCCAACAGAAAACGTTTCAGCTTTTAACACATTTTCAATAGAAAAAGTCTGAGAATCTGGGAATTGCGCTCAGAATCTGAGAATTGTTCTATATAGGAAAAATGTATCTTATTACGAGATTTTTTCTATTTGAGAAAAATGTCTCAGATACTGAGACTAATTCTATATAGAAAAAATGTCTTAAACCTTAGACTTTTTCTTTATAGGAAAAATATCACAAAATCTGACACTTTTCAACAAAGAAAAATGTTTCAGAATAGAGATGGGCGCGTGAGTGGATTTTGACTCACACTCACGCGTGAATCACGCAAATCACGTGACCAGCGCCCATCTCTTTATCAGAATCTAAAAATTTCTACAGGTAATATGACTCAGAATCTGAGACTTTTTCTATATAAGAAAAAATGTCACGGAATCTGAAATTTTTGCTATATAGAAAATATATATCAAAATCTAAGACTTCTTCTTTATAGGAAAAGTGTCTCTGAGACTTTTTGTATGGGAAATATGTCTAAAAATGTCAACCTTTTGCTATACATAAGATCTAGCTTTTTTGCACCCGGCGTTGCCCGGGTGGAACAACTATTATGTAATGAATGAGTTTTTTATCAGCCAGATGATATACCGCGTCAGAAAAATTTAGTATCAACAACTTGTATAGCAAACTTTGGTATAGAAAATTTTCTGTAGAAAAATCTCTTTTCAAAAATTTTCTGTCGAAAAATTAATTTTCGAAAATTTTATATCGAGAAATTTACTATGGAATTAAGTTTCAAAAATTGTGTGTAAAAAAATTTGGTGTCGAAAATTTTCTGTAGAAAAATCTCTCATTGAAAATTTTCTAGAAAAATTTATTTTCGTAAATTTTATATCGAAAAATTTATTTTCGTAAATTTTATATCGAAATTTTCCATCGAAAATTTTGAATTAAAAAATGTACTATCGAAAATTTTCTATTGGAAAATTTATTATCGAAAATTTTCTGTAGAAAAATTTAGTGTCGAAAATTTTCTGTAGAAAAATCGCTCTTCGAAAATTTTCTATAGAATAATTCATTTTCGAAAATTTTTAATCAAGAAATTTACTATAGAAAATTTTCTATAGAAAAATTTAGTGTCGAAAAATTTAGCATCGAAAATTTTTTATATACAAAATTTTCGACTCTTAAATTTCATTAAGAAAATTTTTGATAATACATTTCTATAGGAAGTTTTAATTTTTAATTTTTCTACAGAAGATTTCGACACTAAATTTTTCTACACAAAATTTTTGATACTAAATTTTTCTATAGAAAGTTTTCGGTAAAAAATTGTTCTAAAGAAAATTTTTGAAAATAAATTTTTCTATAGAAAATTTTCGAAAATAAATTTTTCTGTTTTTTTATAGCAAATTTTCGATACTAAATTTTCCTATAGAAAATTTTCGATACTAAATTTTCCTAAAAAAATTATTGATTCTTAATTTTTCTACATAAAATTTTTTAAACTAAATTTTTCAATACAAAATTTTTAATACTAAATTTTTTTATAGGAAACTTTTGATGCTAAGTTTTTTTATAGGAAATTTTTGATAAAAAACTTTCCTATAGAAAATTTTTAATAAAAACTTTTTCTAAAGGAACAATAACGTCTAAAGGAAATTTTAAATAGCAAATTTTTCTATAGAACATTTTCGATAGTACATTTTTCTATAAAAAATTTTCGATAAAATTTACTATCGAAAATGTTATAATCAAAAATTTTCTATAGAAAAAATAATTAAAGAAAAATTTATTATCAAACATTTTATATCGAAAAATTTACCAAAATTTACATTTTTTCTATAGAAAAATGCTCAGATTCTGAGACATTTGTTGTATAGAAAAATTCTCAGTTTCTAAAACATTTTTTCTATTAAAAAATTCTCTGCTTCTGAGAAATTTTTTCTATAGAAAAATTCTCAGATTCTGAGGCATTTTTTCTTTAAAATAACGCTTAGAATCTGATACATTTTTTCTATAGAAAAATTCTTAGATCCTGAGACATTTTTTCTATAGAAAATGAAAATAACACTAGTTTTATTGATTTTTACTACCTATATGAGTTTAATCCAAGGATGGGTACCAATTCGATAAAAGTATTGGTATTGGTATTGGTTTTTAAAATTATATTAGTATTGGTATAGGTATTGGTTTTCATTTTTTGTTGAATTGGTATAGGTTTCGGTATTGGTTTTGAATTATTTAGGTATTGGGTATTGGTATTGGTTTTAGCCTCGAATCGGTATCGGTTTTTAATAAGTATTGGTATTTATCTTATATCGGTTTTGGTATTTGTATGCAAAAGGTTTTGTCGTTAATATTAATTAATTTAACGTAAGTCGCCCTTCTGTCCCCCCCACAGTGCACACTGGGGCGAGATGGTAGGTTTTTTGGCCAAAAGTCTCTACAGGTCGTAAATGTTAACCGATTTTTTTGAAATTCAGAATATAAGCCTATATTAAGGTAATAAATAAGTGCCTTGAAAGTTTTTGAAATCGGACCTACAAGGAACTATTTCAGGGTGGACACTTCATTTTAAATAAAATTTACAGATGTTATAGATCAATGGTTCCCAACCTTTTTTACGTCACGCCCCACTTTTAAGTTAAAAAAAATGCCTTGTCCCCCCTACACTAAAGAAAAATTTAATAATTTTTCTAATTTTTGTTTCTAATGAAAAATTACTACTGGTTTAGCAAAGTTTTTGTAAAATAAGCATTTAAACTGAGTTTTTAGTAAAAACTTTTAACAATTTACAAAATTTCTGTAGTTAATTTTGCTAAAAAAAGAGTTTTTGTGGTTAATTTGACTAAAAAAAATCTTGAAAATTTGCTCGTTGCCCCCCTGGAACCTTCAAATTGCCCCCCAGTGGGGCGAGAATCAAAGGTTAGGAACCATTGTTATAGATGAAACAAATGAAGAGAAACTTGTCTTTTGTTTATGTATCTGAATTAGAGGTGGTCTGTGGTCCCGTAATTTGCGTGACTCAAAAAACCACGTGATTCAGGCGAGAGCGATTTTTATTTAAATCACGTGGTTATAGAGTTATTTTCATTTAAATTAAGTACTATATTAGGGTAGTAAATAAGTGACTTGAAACTTTTTGAAATCGAACCTACAAGGAAACTGTTTCAGGGTGGACACTTCATTTTTAACAAAATTTACAGATGTTATAGATGAATCAAATGAAGAGGCACTTGCCTTTTGTTTAAGTATTTGAATTGGAGATGGTCTCTGGTCCCGTGATTCACGCGTGAGCGTGAGTGATTTTCATTTAAATCATTTGGTTATAGAGTGATTTTCATTTAAGTCAAGTAACTATATTAAGGTAATTAATAAGTGCCTTGAAACTTTTTAGATTCAGACCTACAAGGAAACTTTTTCAAGGGTGGACACTTCATTTTAAATAAAATTTACAGATGTTATAGATTAAACAAATGAAAAGACACTTGTCTCTTGTTTATGTATTTGAATTGGAGATGGTCGCTGGTCCCGTGATTTGCGTGACTCAAAAAAGTGATTTTCATTTAAATCACGTGATTGTGAGTTGAAAAATTCTGATTGAGTGTCCAGAGAGTGAGTCGAATTTTTGCGTGAGGGATGTTTTTTTTTTTTGAAAAGCCTCTAAAAAAAATATATATTTTTTAGCAGTATTTGCATTCAGAATGAAGTCAAACTTTAAACTAAATAGTACATGCTTAACCAATTTTTGACAAAGATTCATTTTTTTTTTTTTTTTTTGGAAAAAGGTACCTATTTAGTAAAATTAGCACCGGCTGATCTCAAAACTCTTGTAAAAAAATTTTAATGTTCCGTTATTCCAGAAAAGCCTGTATTTCAACTTTTTATGCAATTTTAATATTTGGATTTATTTGCTATTTTATTAATTTATTTCGTTATTTTCAAAATAAATAGTTTCAAATGTTTCAATTAGTGGAATTTGATAATAAATTAAATCTAAAAAAAGTAATATTAATTAATAAAAAAATTAAAAGCCTAAACTAAAAAAATGCAAATTTTTCGTTTTTGCTTGAAACAATTTCTGTGCTGATGCACATTGCATTTAATGCACATATAAATTCCGGTGGTCAAGGGGAGATATTTTTTAATTGCAGAAAGATGAGACTTAACATTTGTAACAAAATATACCTGAACTTCATCCTTTTCATACATAAATATTTTTTTGAAAAAGGTGATCGAAATGGGCTATCATGCAGGGGGCCCCTTTTTCGATTTTAGATCTTTTGCCAATTGCGATTACACTGTTAATTTTTTTTGCTTATATGGGGTTCACACTTACGACCTTAAACAAGTTGTTTAACAAAACACCAGTAACAGAATAAAAACGTAATGAATACAGAAAAAATAATTTTTGAAACACGTAGCCCTTAAACTCTCAAAAATAGCAGGTGTGAACTGCACATTATGTGTTCTTAAATTCTTATATAATATGACTGTGCCTCTAATAAAACAATAAATTTTTTTTTTCTGGATTCTGGTGTTGTGACATAAAATTTTGTAACGTCTGCTTGATTAAAATTTTGGAATTTCCAAAAAAGGACATTAGTATTTTTTTTACAACGCAAAGAAGAGTGCAGTGACATTCAATGTGCATATATCAAATATTAACAATGTTTGCAAAAGAAAAAATTTCATCACAGAAAAGGTCTACATTTTTTAAGATATACTTTTATTAGGGGTCATAAAAACCGTGACAAAAAATATTTATTTTATGTTTTTATGGCTTTTAAAATTCAAGTAGCTAACTCCTTTTTGTTATGTGACATTGCATGCAAAGGATTACTGATCGATGTAACATCTTTTGCAATTCGTTAGTCAGGTAAAACCTAATAATGTGATGGAAAGAAAATTTTTGACGTCACAATTAAACAAACGAAAATAAGAATACAAAAAACCGAAACAAAACCGATACAAAAGTAGAAAAAAATGAATTGGTATTGGTTTTTTATTGGTATTGGTATTGGTTTTGAAGAATAAAAGTATTGGTTTTTAATTGGTATTGGTAGTGGGGAATCAGTTTTGGTTTTTTATCGGTATTGGTATCGCACAAATAAAGGTATTGGTTTTTAATTGGTATTGGTTTTCAATTTGAATTGGTATTAACGGGTATTGGTATCGAAAAGGTATTGGTACCCATCATTGGTTTAATCTATGGTTAAATACACAGTCTTGTCAAATCTGCCTTTTTCTACTTACCATCATATTATGTTAACTGAAATAGGATCTCACTAGAGATTTATTTAAATAATATCAAAAGCTCCAGTATACATATTAACACATGTTTTTTATAAACAAAAATTGCTTCTACGCACACATGTTTGCTTGCAATAAAAACAAGTAGAAAAGTTAAATTCGACTAGGCCGAATCTATGAATACCTTCCACAATGCCCATTTTAAGTGATAGTAAATTTTTTAACGTGAAAAAAATAACAGTTATGATTAGAAATATTTTATTTTGTGTAAAAGAATTTTTGTTTAGTAATTTTTGAAAAAAAATACTAATTTTTTTTTTTTGAGTGTAAAATTTTTTTTGAGTGTAAAATTTTTTCGAATTTTACATTAAAAAAAAAATTACTAATTTTTTATTTGAGTGTAAAATTTTTTCGAATTTTACATTCAAAAAAAAAATTTACTAATTTTTTTTTGAGTGTAAAATTTTTTTTGAGTGTAAAATTTTTTTCGAGTGTATTTTTTTTTGTTTTGGTAAAAAAATATTTTTGAGTGACAAAAATACGTTTTAAAATATTTTTGTGACTTACCAATGGTTTTAAAACAGGTTTAACGGGTTTTCACCACGTGAATTTAAGGTGAAGCTAATCTGATATTCACGGTTTTGCTAATAACTTTTGAACCACTGGACCGATTTGGGTGAAATTCAATACGAACTAGGCTGGAGGAACGAAAAATATATATGCCAAGCTTCAGCACCCTCAGAATTGATTTTCGAAAGTTATAGTGCTTTTTATCTCATAAATTCACGAAAAACCCTTGCCGAAATTCAGTCTTTTGCTCATAACTTTTGAACCACTAGACCGATTTCGCTGGATTGCAATACCAACCTGACCAGGTAAATGCCCAACATATATGCCAAACTTCAGGAGCCTCCGTAAAGTCTTTCAAAAGTTAGCGTGTTTTCAACAGACAGACAGACAGACAGACGGACGGACGGACGGACATCGCTAGATCGTCTTAAAATCGATCGAGGATCATGAATATATATACTTTATGGGGTCCTAGACCATTATTTCGAGGTGTTACAAACGGAATGACAAACTTATATATACCCTCTATCACTAGAGTGGAGGGTATAAAAATAACAACGCACGGAACCCCATTAACAATTTGAATTAACTACGAAAGTAACACAACGCGAACAATGGTATTCAAAAATAAAAAATTAACTAAAGGTGGGTCAGTTGCTGGGTTTCACGTGAAAATCTGTCAAACTCCATATAAAAAAACATAAATTTCACACTAGCTTTACAAAAGCGTAAAAATTTCGCTGAAGAGGTATTCTGTTCAATGGTGAAAAACCGGCAAAATAACCCGGTATATGTTGCATCAATAGCTTTGAGAATTAAGCCTTTGAATTAATTCGTGTTGAATGCTAGTAAGGAATGATAATTCAAAACTTTTTAAAACAGAATTGAACTTTTTGGGAATTAATTCTCAATAGAATTAATTCGTTCGAAACTCTGATTGAAATTTTATGGCGGTTCTTTTCTTAGAACATTTTAACCCTCTAACTGCCATTTTAAGGGGTCATTTTAGTCCTTTTTCAAAAACTAAACACAAAAGTCTAATAAAACGTCCATTTAGAGGGTTAAGATGTTCTACAAATATTTTTCTCATAAAATTTCACTAGGGGTTGCCAAATGGTCAAAGTTTGTGCGACATGCGCAAAGTGCTTAAAAAGGGTCAAGTATAAATAATCAATGTTTGTTATTTTTTTTTACCAAAGCAGTGTTAAAAAATATCGACAAAAAACAGTGCAAATATACTTTTGAGCTAAAAATTATGTTCTGATGTGTTTTATAAAATTTTATGATGATTCTTTTCTTTGACCAAATTAACCCTCCAGCTCCCGTTTTAAAGGGTAATTTTTGTCCTTTTTTAAAAGAAATACAAAAAAGTCTATAAAAAAAGGCAGTTAGAGGGTTAAAATGTTTCACAAATATTTTCTGCATCAAATTTTACTAGGGCACGTCAAAGACAGAAAGTTCGTCCTGCATATAGAAAATGCTTAAAAATTTAAAAGTGTTCAATTTTTTTTTTTTGGGCCGAAATAAAAGAAAACAAATAAAAAATTTAAATTCGACTTTGTCGAATGTATTGATACCCTCCACAATGTAAAAAAGTTTCCTTGCTAAAAACAAAACAAACATTTAAAAAAAAATCGACAAAAAAAATTTTTTGGTAAAAAAAATTCGACGAAAATATTTTTTTTGTAAAAAAATATGTTTGTACTTGTTTAAATACCATTCGGTGATCAATTCTGTTCACATGTGTCAACCAGCATTCGAATGAAAGCATTTTGTGTTTTTAAGTTATGTTGAATGTACCACAATTTTCGAGGTGTTCTTACATTACATTTTAGTGTCATTACATTTTAGTTCATAACTTTTGAACCACTGAACCGATTTCGCTCAAATGCAATACCAAACTGCTTAGTTTGTTTTGATATTGGTATACTTTGGCCATGATCATCATATCAGATATCTTGGGAAAAAGTCGCGTGATGCCGTTCTAGCGGAAATTTGTTGGTGGAGCAAAAATATATTTGAGGCGAAGAAGAATTAGGTGGGGAAAACACCTAAGCTTTATTTTGAGTCAAAAAAAGGGCCCGATTTGACAAAAAAGTCAAACAAGTTTTGGATTTAAAAAAAAAAAATTAAACAATTTTTTTTTATTTTTTTATAATTTTTTTTGCAAGATTGAAGAAATAGCTATCTAAACTGTTCGGGACACATTTTGCTAAAAACAATTGGTCAGAAGTTATATGGATGAGAATAAACACCTCTTTGGCCAAAATGTCAAATTTCGACTCCCTCTAACTCAGAGAGTACTTGACAGATCTCGTTGAAAAATTGTGTCTGCACTGCTATCCAACAGGACAGTAGATCGGGATCAAAAATTGTGTCAGTTGACACGAAAACCCCCATATATATTATTGATAAGTGATCGATTTTAAGACATTCAAGCGATGCCTGTCCGTCTGTGGAAATGGTGATCATGGCCAAAGTATTAAACAGATACAACTAAGACTTAGCATATTTACTTGTTCTTGCCCTAAGTACTTTAGTATTGCATTTGAGCGAAATCGGTTCAGCGGTTCAAAAGTTATGAACGAAAATATAAAAACACCGAATGGTATTTAAACAAGTACAAACATATTTAAAAAAAAACATTTTCGTCGAATTTTTTTTTATCAAAAAATTTTTTTCGCGAATTTTTTTTTTTATTTTTTTTTTATTTTTTTTTTGTTTTTTTTTTTTTGCAAATAAACTTTTTTACATCGTGGAGGGTATTAATATATTCGACAAAGTCGAATTTAACTTTGTTACTTGTTTTTTTTTATATTTCGGCCCAAAAAAAAAAAAAAATAAAAAATTTGAACACTTTAAAATTTTTAAGCATTGTAGCGTGATACTCTGAAAGTAAGTGCAGGGGTTGTGGTTTCGATTCCCTCCAAAGCCTCTGTGTGTTAATTACAAGGGAAGCTGGTGCAGTGGATTTTTCTTACAAGGGAAGTATCTCAACCCTTATGAACCAATTTGCCTGAAACTTAAAATATATATAAAAGAGACGATTTTAAGGTTGGGGTGTCTCGGCTTATCGGCCATATCAGTGTTTCAAAATTTCGATGTCCCCTTATGAAACAATGTGGATCTCCGGAAAAATTTCGATAACTCCCGAACTAACAGGAATATCCTCTAGAGAAAAAATACGTGTCGACTTAAATTTAATAGAGATTTTTTCATATTCATATGGACTTCGTAGGTCTATGTCTTCATATAAATACCCTCAAAATTTACACATTTTTATCAAAAAAATATTTAACGAAGCCAAGCTTTTACAAGGTTATGCCACCGTTGCATAGGCATTAAAAAAACCTTTGTTCTCATATGTAGTTTCTAAGAAAGAAATGAGTAAAAAATTCAAAAAAAACATTTTTTAACCATTTTTTGACCCATGTTTAGAACCCTTTAATCCCCGATATGGCCGATAAGCCGAGACACCCCAACCTTAGAATTGTCTCTTTTATATATATTTTACGTTTCATGCAAATCGGTTCATAAGGGTTGAGATACTTCCCTTGTTAGTAAATAAAAGTATGTAATTGAGGATCATACAGATATTTCGTCAAAAAAAAACACATAAATGCTTTTGTGGGATGAAATTGGAGAGTTGCATATCGGAGAGGAAAAAAGCTGTGTTCGATAAAAATTTTTGATAACTGAATATTTTTTACATCAGTATTTGATTTATTTTGAGAATTTTTTTTTTTAATTTTTGTAAAAAAAAAAAAAAAAATCAAGTGTAAATTTTTTTGAGTGTAATTTTTTTTTTGAGTGTAATATTTTTTTTTAGTTTTTTTGAATAACAAAAACAGTTTCTAAAATATTTTTTTTTGGCTTACCATTCCTTTTCAAAGCGTGTTTAGCGTTTTTTCAACACGGGAGTTCGGGTTAAAACCCATTTGAAATTCCCCATTTTGCTAATTACTTATGAACCACTGGACAGATTTCGCTGAAATTTAGTATTAATCTGACCGGAAGTATAACAAATATATACGCCACGCTTCAGCAGCTTGCCGTATATATTTTATATTCTTCCGCTAACATTTGAAAGTTAGCGTGTTTCACACAGACAGAAAGACAGACGGACGGATTGATTTTCATGTCGTTAGGCGCGGTATAGGGTTTGATTTTAGACCAATGGTTTCTTTGGAAAAGTTTCTTAGAATTTCTTGTAGATATTGTTTTTGCTATACGATTTTTCAGGTTTTTTCGTTCCATACAAATCGACCCGCCCTATTATTTATACTTGACCCTTTTTTTAACACTGCTTTGGTAAAAAAAATAACAAACATTGATTATTTATACTTGACCCTTTTTAAGCACTTTGCACATGTCGCGCAAACTTTGAACATTTGACAACCCCTAGTGAAATTTTATGAGGAAAATATTTGTAGAACATTTTAACCCTCTAAATGGACGTTTTATTAGACTTCTGTGATTAGTTTTTGAAAAAGGACAAAAAGACCCCTTAAAATGGCAGTTAGAGGGTTAAAATGTTCTAAGAAAAGAACCGCTATAAAATTTCACTGAAGACATCAAAACATATTTTGAAGCTCAGATGTGTTTTTATTGTAGTATTTTTGGCATTTTCCAAACACCTTTGACAAAAAAATTAAAACTTCAGTGGGCTATAAAAAAGAAATCCGAACTGACTTTGCAAAATTCTTTGGTGATTTTGTTCACTTGATGGTCTACTTTCATATGGCGTTGAAGCCATTGAGGCTCATTTTTCTTGTTGCACTGTGTAATTAGTAACTTATTAGTAGTACTGAATCACTTACTAAAACTTTTAATGTAGAATTATTTTGAGTGTAGGGCAAGTACTTTCATGCATCTAAAAATCGAAAATATGTGCCTATAAAATGCTTCTAAAAATCAAATATTTTCACTTAAAATTCAAAATTATGCATTTAATTTCATTGGATTTTACTAAAAAAATTTCTTTGTTAACATAAATCATATTTTTTCGAATACTTTAATCTCCTGTTCAGTATTTAGCACAGATAAAAACATTATTGACACGTTTTTTATAGGAAAGTTTACCATCGAAAATTTTCTATAGAAAAATTTACTATAGCAAATTTATTATCGAAAATTTTCCATGGAAAAATTTTTTATCAAAAAATTTATTATCCAACATTTTCGATCAGAAAATTTATCATCGAAAGTGTAATTATCCAAAATTTTCTAAAGGACAATTAGTAAAATTTTCTATAGCAAAATTTAGTAATATCGAAAATTTCTACATGAAAATGAGGAACCGAAAATATTGTATACCCGGTGAAAAATGTTCATATATGCACATACATGTTTCATATGTGATCACATATGAAAAATATGTGATCATACATGCTCCATATGAATACATGTATGAAGCAATATTTCTTGATTTTTTTTCATATAAGCTGATGTATGCAAACACATATGCACACATATGCACACATACAGTGCCGGTCAAAAAAATAGCACCAATGACAAAATCTCTATTCATTCAATTAAAACAAAATATTATGTGCGTATTCGTTTAAAGTAAACATGCAATACTCTTATACTAAGTCTAAACCCCTTAAATGTTTTTACTTTTTCCAAAAATTGTGGACGGTTCTTTTTTAATGATCGATATTTTAAAAAAACTTCGAATCAGTGCAGTCAATAAAATAGCACCGAATTACAAAATTTCTTTAAAAAAATTAATAATATTTTAATTATTAAAATAAAAGTGTTAAATACTAAAGGAAGATAGTTTTTATTTATGAAAAAATTTAATTCATTACAAAATTTCATATTTATTTTCATAAAAATATAACGTGGAAAGAATTACACTCCTCAAAAACGTTCTTTTGTAAAAAATATGATTTCTGAACATAAACCATATTTTGAAAATGGAAAATTGGTTGGATGCGCTTATAAAATGATTGAAAATTCAACGAAATTAACTTTAGAGCTTGAAAAACTTAGTCACAAGCGACGTTTGTCACCATTAGTGGTTAGGTGTTTGTAAAGACATTGGAAGAAAGACCCATTTACGGCAGCTCCAGAGCTAAAAAAGGACAGCAAATGGCGAAAATGTTCGTCAAAGATTACAAAACAACAACATTAACGCTTGTAGATTCGGAAAAGTGCGCCTACTCTCACTTAAGCATGCTGCAAGTCCTTTGAAGTTTGCTTACAGTTACTGAGAATGACCAGCTTAAAAGTGGATCAATGATCTATGGGCAAATGAATCCAATGTTGTTTTATTTGGAGACATGGGATCACATACCTATGTCAGAAGACCCTTAAACGCGGAATTCAATCCAAAATTCGAAATAAAAATAACTTTAAATGATGTTTATGGTGTGGGGGATATTTTCCTACTGTGGAGTGGGGTTCATATATTGGACCATGGCTCACATATTGGACTAGGACAACCGTGGATATACACTTAACGTTTATATCCTCCAGAAAGTAATGTTGCAATAAGTTTCTAAGCAAATGCCACTAATTTAGATCTTTTAGCACGTCAATTACCCAAAGCATGACGGGAAATTGGCAAAAAATTGGGTCTGGACAATAAAGTAAACTTGATGGAATGGCCTGGTCAGTCCCCAGATCTAGACCAAATCGATAGTTGATGGCCAGATATAAAGAAGGGAGTGTCTCGAATATAACCAACTTGTAATTAAGCTCTTTGGGTGGCTGTTCAGCAACTCTGGAACCGAATTTCGAATTAAAGATCCAAAAATCTCGCGAATTCGGTACAAAAACGTTGTACAGAGGTAATTGTCATCAATGAGCACTCGACAATTTTTTTTTTAATATTTAATGATATTACAACATTGCTGAATTCATAATCCATTCGTTTTTTAAATTTAAGAATTTAATTTTAATACAAAAAGTAATGTGGTGCTATTTTTTTGACTGAGTCTTTTTTAAGTTTTTTTAAAAACTCTGAAAATTTTTAATAAAATAAAAAACCAAATTAGCCTTTTCTTATGTACTATTGTTTCACACTCTTGAAGGTATCTTATGACACGTTATCAGTGACATAAGTTGAAATTGTTAAAAAGAAACCAACGAAGAAAATTCTGTTTTATCCTGGTGCTATTTTTTTGACCGCAGCTGTATGCACACATCCCCACATACATATGTCTGGGACTTATAAAATTTTCCAAAATGATTTGAACTGAAATTTTGAACTGAATTATTTACTCCAAAACAAAAAAAAAAATTCCAAAAAAAAAAACTTTGAAAATTTTCAAAAAAATTTTTAGATAGGTACACATTTGCACACATTTGCACATATATGATTTGTACTTCGATGTTTGAATTTTTCATAGGACTTAGAAAATTTTTCAACATTTTTTTTCTAAAATCATTTTTAAATGATTTTTTACTACAAACACTTGGTACTTCAAAAATAACAAGTAAAAAAAGTTAAATTCGGCCTTGCCGAATGTAGTGATACCCTCCACAATTTCAAAAAGATTATTGCAAAAAACTTTATTTAAAAGGAAATTACTTTTAAAAAAAAAATTTTTTTTTGAAAAAAAAATTTCCGCGAAAAAAAAATTTGGTAAAAAAAATCCGCGATTTTTTTCATTTTTTTGTCAAAAAATATGTTCGTACTTGTTTAAATACCATTTGGTGTTCAATTATGTTCACATATGCCAACAAGAAGCGGAATTAAAGCATTTTGTATATTTAGGTTATGTTGAATGTATTGAAATTTTTGAGGTGTGCTTACATTTTCGTTCATAACTTTTGAACCGCTGAACCGATATCGCTCAAATGCAATACCAAACTTCTCGGGAGAACTTCCAATGAATATGTTAAGTTTCAGTCATCTCTGTGCAATATTTTGTCCGCGACAGCATTTTCCACAGACAGACAGACAGACGGACAGACGGACATCGCTAGAATGTCTTAAAATCGATCGGGCATCATGAATATATATACTTTATGGGGTCCCAGATCGATATTTCGATGAGTTACAAACAGAATGACAAACTTATATATACCCTCTATCACTAAGTGGAGGGTATAAAAAAAAAATATCCGAAAGTCTCGACTTCAAATTTTTTTATCCTAAAAACATTTTTTAATTTTTTTTATTACAAACCGAAAAAGAGTTGCCAAAAAAGATTTTGTGTCTGGGACTTTAAAAATTTTTTTTTTGAAACTTTGAAAATTTAAAAAAAAATCCAAAAGCATTCCAAAATCAAAAAAAAAAAAAAATTCTGAACTTTAAAAAAACTTTTAAGACTTCGAAAATTTTTCAAAAATTGTGAAGCATTGTTTTTTTAAAGTGAAATCTCGTTCGAACAGGATTTGGATCATATTGCTCTGCATCATTTTATACACAACCGTATGATCGAAATCTCGTTCGAGCGAGATTTCAGCTCAGGTGTGGATTGGGTACAAAACAATTTTTGTGAAATTCTTTACTCCAAAATGCAAAACGGAATTAAAAAAATATATGTAACATATGTAAGCTGCCCATTCGTACTGATTTGATCAGTACATGTACTGATTTTTGATCACGTGTACTGATCAAAAAACGTTGTACTGATTTGTACTGATTTTTTAAAATATATACTGATTGTACTGATTTTTGAATATTTCAACATAAAAAAGAATTTTATTTGAAAATTCTAGACAAAAGCTTGAATTTCCATAAAATAAGTTGTCAGAGTGTTTTTTTTTATAAATTAAGTCTAACAATAATAAATTTATAATGAATTAATTCTAAGGAGCTTGAAGTTCATTAATTAAGAGGTTCTTAAATGCAAAAAAGTATCTGAGCATGAGGTTATTTTGATCTTTATAAATTTATAATAACGAAAGTTTAATAACGAAAAGTTTACGAGATGATGGATTTTCTATAATTTTTTTAATATAATGTAATTGCACGAATCAAAATAATTCTAAAATGCTCGATGAGGTAATGTCATCCTAATTTATTGGAAAAGCGCTCGGAGCAAGAGTTATCAAAACTTAAGTAAAAATTGAATTGAAGTGGTTTGAAGTCAACTACATTTTTGGTAAAATAACGACAAATGAAATGAAAATAATGAAAGTTATTTTTTTAACAGTTGTTTTACTAAAATACTAATTGTCCGAAATTTTTGGAATGTTAAAAATATCATCAGTTCTAGACAAAAAAACTTAGGCGTACTGATTTGAGTTCAGAAAAAAATGGTCACCCTAAACATATGTGACCATATATGTCCATATATTTACATATGCCGCCAATTTTCGCATTTGCTTCATATATGTAATACAATATGGACGAGCATACATGAATAATATATGAATAACATCTGACATTTTTCACCGGGTAGAAAAATTAAGAATCGAAAATTATGTATCGAAAAATTTAGTGTCGAAAATTTAGTGTCGAAAATTTAGTGTCGAAAATTTTGTATAGAAAAATTTTTCTATTGCAAATTTTTATAGAAAAATTTAGTATTGAAAATTTTCTGTAGAAACGTTTTTATCAATTAGTATTGAAAATTTTCTATAGCAAAATTTAGTAATATCGAAAATTTCTACATGAAAATGAGGAACCAAAAATATTGTATAGAAAAAATTAAGAATCGAAAATTATGTATCGAAAAATTTAGTGTCGAAAATTTTGTATAGAAAAATTTTTCTATCGCAAATTTTTATAGAAAAATTTAGTATTGAAAATTTTCTGTAGAAACGTTTTTATCGAAAATTTATTATCCAACATTTTATATCAAAAAGTTTACAATCGAAAATTTTGTATATGAAAATGTTTTATCCAAAATTTTCTATAGGAAAATTAACTATTTATCATCAAAAATTTTCTATCGAAAAATGTAATATCGAAATTTTCTACATTTAGTATTGAAAATTTTCTATAGAAAAATTTAGTATCGAAAAATGTTATATCGAAAATTTATACATGAAAATGAGAAACCGAAAATATTGTATAGAAAAAATAAGAATCGAAAATTATGTATCGAAAAATTTAGTATCGAAAATTTTGTATAGAAAAATTTGATATCGAAAATTTTTTGTAGCAAATTTTAAATCGAAAAATTTTGTATCTAGAATTTTTGTATCGCAAATTTTTATAGAAAAATTTAGTATTGAAAATTTTCTATAGAAAGGTTTTTATCGAAAATTTATTATCCAACATTTTCTATCAAAAAGTTTACAATCGAAAATTTTTTATATGAAAATGTTTTATCCAAAATTTTCTATCGAAAAATGTAATATCGAAATTTTCTACATGAAAATGAGGAACCGAAAATATTGTATACTAGTCGAATAGCCTGTCCCTGCCAGGCGGAACACCAAACCAATTTTCTCAATAATTCTTATTTTTTTACCAAACTTCATAAAAAATTATGTTTGTGCTTCAAAAATTAAATATTGCTAGATTGAGTTACATCAATATATTCCCCTAACTGGAAAAAAATTTAGTGAGTATAAAAGTTTTTATTGATAAAATTTTAGAACTAAATTAAGCACGCCCATTTCGTCTATCCGTCCTTAAACCGGATATCAAAAGTCCATCGTGTGGATCTGTCCCATCATCACTCCTACTCAGAAAAAAATATTGAGAAATAGAATTTGAGTAATCACTTGTTTAAATTTTTAAATAAGATTTGAGTAATTTTTTAATTGACGCAATTAAAAATTTACTCAAAAATTAAAAAAGAAATTTGAGTAAATAATTTAATAAAAAACTTAATAATTTTTTTTTAATCTCTTCGTATTTTGAATTCTCATTTAGTTTATAGTTTTTTGTATATGTATACGAAAGTTTAAAATCATCTTAATGAAATTTACTACGTCCTTAAGACATAAATATATTTGGTAAAGTTTGCAAAAACATTTTTCTTTTGAAAAAAAAAAAAAATGTGAAGCTTTTTAAAACTTTTTGAAAAAATAAATTGATAAATTTTGAGTAAATTTTTACTTGGCACAATTAAAAAGTTACTTAAAAAAATCGAAAAAATTTTAATTAAATTTTTAATTGTGTCCATTAAAAATTTACAAAAAATTTTTAGTAAGCATTTAATAATTTTTTATTAAAAATTTACTTAATACTGTTAAATCGTTGACTGGTGCAAAATTGAGTAATTTTTTACTCAATAGTATACAAAATTTACTCAATTTTTTTTTCTGTGTATATACATGGCTATTTTTATCTTTCTTAGTCATTAAGGGTTTTAAAATTAGAAAAAATGTTAAAAAACACAATTTTTTCACTTGAATTTTTCCTTATAATTTTCCGTACACAGTTTAAATATTAAATCTGACTTCATAAGGATATGATCCATTGTCAATACTTTATGCTTTACAATTTTCAGCTTTCTTAGTCATTAGGGGTTTCAGAAATAGTAAATGTTTAAAAACTAAATTTCGCCGTCTTCCACCACTCCCCCTATCGTAAAGGCCGAAAATCCGGTTACAGATTATATATATAAACTGAAGAAAATTCACAACGGATTTTTTAGTATCTCCGCCCTTTCACTGGATATGCATGTCAGTGTTGGTCTTTGACATATTCCGTACCATATGCATCCCAATTTTCATCTTTCAAGGTCATAAGGTGTCTTCAAAATTAGGTAAGATGTAAAAACATAATTTTTCCACGCCCATTTCTTCTCTTAATTCGCCGTCTAAGTTCCAAAATTTTTATATCTGACTACTTTAGGATAAGCTCAATCGTTAGTACTATACTCGTATCCACGCCCCTTTTCCCTCTAAATTCCAAAAATGTTAAATCGGACTACTTTAGAATATGCTTCATAGTTAGGACTACATGTAAGGGATGTTCAGCTTCCTAATTCATTGGGACGGAGCTAAAAAATACTCTAAAATGTTAAAAAAAAAAAAAATAATTTTGCTAAGTCCCCTTTTTCTTGTTATTTGCCGAACACAGGAAAAAAATCCGGCTTCGTAAGAATCTGTCCCTGGTATTTTTCTATATACATGCCAATTTTAAGATTTTAAGTCCATCAATGAGATTCAAAAGAAGCTGGATACACAACAAATAAGAGAAACACAAAAAAAATTATATATACAGAAAATAGATGGAAATAAATTTACCACGCCCCTTTGCCTTTCTTATTCTCCACCCATACACTGGATATCAAAAACATAGGTTCGTGTTGATCTTCCCATGAAACCTACTATATACATGCCAATTTTCATCTTCCTAAGTCATTGGGGGTCTTCAAATTAGTTAGAATATTAAAAACCACAATTTTTCCACACCGCTTTTATCTTTTAATTCTCCGTCCACATTCGAGAAATTTTAAATCCGATTACTTCAGGATATTCTACATCGTTAGGACTGTACGCTATGCATTTTCCGCTTCCTTTGGGGGTTTCAAAAGAAGTTAAAACGTTAAAATGTTAAAAATCCCAATTTTGTCACTCCCCATTTTCCTTTCAATTCTCCGCCCACAAAAATTTAAAATTCGACTACTTCAGGATATGCTTTACCGATAGGCCTATATGCCTATCTACGCTATGCATTTTCCGCTTCCTTTGGGGGTTTCAAAAGAAGTTAAAACGTTAAAATGTTAAAAATCCCAATTTTGTCACTCCCCTTTTTCCTTTCAATTCTCCGCCCACAAAAATTTAAAATTCGACTACTTCAGGATATGCTTTACCGATAGGCCTATATGCCAGGAAATTTTCAGCTTCCTAAGTCATTAGAGGACTTTTACATAAGCAAAAATGTAAATTTTCATCTTCATATGTCATTGGGGTTCTTCAAATTAGTTGAAATAATAAAAAACACAATTTTGCCACGCCCCATTTTCTCTTAATTCTCCTTCCACAGTCTAAAAAAAATAAATCCGATTACTTTAGGATATTCTTCATTGTAAGAACTAAATGCTATGCAATTTTCCGCTTCCTAAGTCATTTGGGGCTTCAAAAGAAGTAAAAATGGTTAAAAAATCCCAATTTTGCCACGCAACTTTTCCCTTCAATTCTCCGCCCGCATTGCGAAAATTTTAAATCCGACTACTTGGGGATATGCACCATCGCTAGAACTATATTCTAGGAAATTTTCAGCTTCCTAAGTCATTAGGGGGCTTTAAATTAAGCAAAAATGTCAAAAAATTGAATTTTGCCACGCCCACTTTTCCGCTTATTTCTCCGCCCACAGGCAAAAAATCGAAAATCCGAATACGTTATGATCTGCCCCAGGTGCTTTACTATATGCATGCCAATTTTGAGCTTTGTAGCTCATCAATGGGCTTCAAAAAGCTCTGGATAGACAAAAAAATGGAATACACAAATAGGGAAATTATATATATAGATAAAATTAAGAATCGAAAATTATGTATCGAAAAATTTAGTAACGAAAATTTTGTATAGAAAAATTTGATATCGAAAATTTTTTTATAGAAAAATTTAGTATCGAAAATTTTCTATAAAAAAATTTAGTATCGAAAATTTTCTATAGAAAAATTTATTATCGTAAATTTTCGAAATTTATTATCCAACATTTTCTATCAAAAAACTTACCATCGAAAATTTTGTATTTAAAAATGTATTATCCAAAATTTTCTATAGGAAAATTTACTATTTATCATCAAAAATTTTCTAAAGTAAAATTTACTATCGAAAATTTTCTATAGATTTACCATCGAAAATTTTCTATAGAAAAATTTATTATCGAACATTTTTTATAGAAAAATGTATTATCCAACATTTTCTATCAAAGAATTTACCATCGAAAATTTTATATATAAAAATGTTTTATTAAAAAATTTCTATCGGAAAATTTACTAACGAAAATTTTCTATAGAAAAACTTAGTATGAAATATTTTTTAAAAGCGAGTTTTAAATTTTATCAAAAAATAATTTTATATTATAAGTTTTATATAAAATATCTTAACAAAAAATTAAAAATGTTCCCCCTTACTTTTACTGCATCCTCAAGAGGGCTCTTTGGGTGCGCTTCGGTTTGCTATAAAAACATGCTGTGTCGCCAAAATCGAGATTTTTTTTTGCTGGGAATGAACTCTCATGACTCAACAAGTTTTTTGTAAAAATACACCGAAAATTTGGACATTTATGAAAAAAAAAATGTAATATTACAAAGAAAAATTTAAATGTCTATCGAAAATTTGTTGTTAAATAACAAGGAAAACTGTCTAATATTGGTAAAATGGGATTGCGGGACCAACAAGTTTTTTGTTGCGGCAAAACTTACAAGGAATTCTCGTGATTTTATTAAATTTTTTTGTAAAATTACCTTGGAAATTTGGACATTTACACATGAAAAACACAAAAAATTTTATTTTCGATCGACCAAAACAAAAAAATGTTTGTCTAAAAACAAGAAGTATTTGTTAAATGGGATAACAAGATCTTTTCGAGTAATTTGATAGGTTTTTTTTGAGTGTATAATCTTTAAACTATTTAATTTGTTATTTCAGTTTGTCTTAATATTCTCCCACACACTCCCTTAAATTTAAACAAAGTTATGGTAGTCCTACATTAATAAGCTCAGTTTTCTTTTTGGATTTGATTGAATCGGTTGGTTTCATGTCCGTCGTCCGTTCGTAACATTAATAGTTTATGTAAATTTTAGTAAAAAATTAATTCAAATTGTGTTTTTAATAAAAAAAATAATAATAGTGTTTAATTAATATGTATCTTAATACAATTAAATGAAAATATAAATGAAATATAAAGTGTAAAAATTAGTTCGTATATTTGTATGAACTTTGTCATTGTCGAAATTCCTTCGTCATTTCTTTTTTAGTTTTCGTTTTCTTCGTGCTTAATATTTGTTGTCTCTATTAAACAAAGTTATGATAGTCCTACATTAATAAACTCAGTTTTCTTTTTGGATTTGATTGAATCGGTTGGTTTCGTGTCCGTCGTCCGTTCTTAACATTAATAGTTTATGTAAATTTTAGTAAAAAATTAATTCAAATTGTGTTTTTAATAAAAAAAAAATAATAGTGTTTAATTAATATGTATCTTTGTAATACAATTAAATAAAAATATGAAGTGTAAAAATTAGTTCGTATATTTGTATGAATTTCGTCATTGTCGAAATTCCTTCGTCATTTCTTTTTTAGTTTTCGATTTCTTCGTGCTTAATATTTGTTGTCTCTATTACACAAAGTTATGGTAGTCCTACATTAAAAAACTCAGTTTTCTTTTTGGATTTGATTGAATCGGTTGATTTCGTGTCCGTCGTCCGTTCTTAACAGTATAGTTTATGTAAGTTTTAGTAAAAAATTAATTCAAATTGTGTTTTTAATAAAAAAAAATAATAATAGTGTTTAATTAATACGTATCTTAATACAATTAAATAAAAATATAAATGAAATATAAAGTGTAAAAATGAGTTCGTATATTTGTATGAATTTCGTCATTGTCGAAATTCCTTCGTCATTTCTTTTTTAGTTTTCGTTTTCTTCGTGCTTAATACTTGTTGTATATATTAAAAAAAATAATACACAAACAACATGTGTGCAAGCAACATCACTCTCATTGGATAGTTAATGAAGTATTTTGCAATTTGCTTTGCCCCAAAGTGTGTGTCTCCAAATGTGAGTATGATTAATATTATTTGTTATGGTATACTTAACCTGACCAACTGTTTTTGGCTGAAAAGCGGGATGGAAAGGTTGAAAAAGCGGGATTTTGACCTAAAACACGGGACTTTTTTATACCCTTCAATTAGCGATAGGGGATATATATTGGTTTGTCATTAGGTTTGTAACTGGTCGGAAATAGGTCCTAGGGTCCCATAAAGTGTATAAATTAATGATTTTCAATCGTATTTAAGTCGACATAGAGATGTCCGTCCGTCTTTCTGACTGTATGTCTGTTGAAAATATACAAAAGATAACTCTAAAGCATATGAAGTTTTTTATTTCAAACGTACCACGAAAAAAAATGGTGGTGAAAAAAATTCATACCTACGGAGCTTATTGCCCTATATGGAACCAAAAAAATCGAGGAACAAAAGTTTAAGCTTTTCGGAAAAATGGGCGAGATGGGCGGGATCAAAAATTGTAAAATTGAGCAATTTGCTTTATATAATTTTTTCTACATTTTTTCAAAATACATTTATTTTATAGTTTTGTTTGGCCAAATTTGTTTTTGGATAAAACTCAGAACTAACTAATTTTCCAATGATTTTGAACTCATTTTCCCGAAAACAAAAAATTTCTGATTTGAAAATTTTAAATTTTGAAGAGAATTTATTAAACTTGCATTTTAAAATATTAAAAAAAAATAAAACTAGCGTGTTTAAAACAAAAAAATTTATCCCGATACAAAACTATTTAATAATATGTTTTGGAAACTGCAGAAATGTTGAATTACAGTAGAAAAAATTAAATATAAGGCGATATCATGAAAAAATTCCTCAATTTTACCATATTCTACGATACTTTGAAGTTCAAAGTCATTTTTCTTAAATGAATTGCTCTCTGAAAATTTTACATTTTCTAGAGAATTTAATGAACTTTCATTTAAAATTAAAAACAAAATGGCGTATTTAATGTATAATTTTTAAGGTTAAATTTGGAAAATTTAGACATACATTTTTCCGAATTTTTTCCAGAAACACTCTATAAATAAATATATTTCGAAAATTGCAGAATTTTTGAATTACCGTTGAAAAAATTAAATAAAATGTCATGCAAAAATTGGACAATTTTACCATAATTTGGCCACGTCTAAAAACTTAATGTTTTTTCTGAATTCTAATTTTTTTTTTTTTAGAAATTTTCAAAAAGCATTTAAAAAGTTTTTAGAAATTTTTTCGAATACCAGCACAATTTTAGAAGTGATTTCCTTTCCTTTTTTACACGGTAAAAAATTCTAAATGTTACCATATTTATATGATCAAAAATAAATAAAAAAAACTACAGAGCAATCATACTCAAAATATTATTTAAAATATTATAAGTTGTACTTTATTATTCTAAAAGTCAAAAAGCGGGATAAAGCGGGATGAAGCGGGACTTTTGCTTAAAAAGCGGGATGGAAAATCAAGGCGGGATGAGACTTCAAAAAGCGGGATAATCCCGCCAAAAGCGGGATGGTTGGTCAGGTTAGGTATACTATACAAATCTAATATGGTGTTTTTGTTAAACGGACGAAACAATACACGAACGAATGCTACCCGTACGAATTCGTAATGATATTAGTTTCCATAACATTTTCGTTCGATTACGTTATTTTTTTTCGTTAGTTACGTTTGTCTTGACCATTTGTCAAATTACAGTATTGCCACAAAGTTTTTTTTTTAGTTTTTGTTTATTTTTTTCATACAAAAATTATCTAAACTAAAGGAAGTGGCACATCAACACATCAGCTAAAGAAAACAGCTGATCAAATTTCATGTTTATAAAAAAAACATACAATTATAATCAAATCAGAGTTTTTTTATTTATTATAGCTAAAAAGTTAATACAATTTTAATAAAAAACAAATGAAAACAATAATTTGTATGATGACCCGTGGCTTTTAAATTGTTAATATAAATTGGTCAAATCCGTCTTTTTTTCACTGATTTGTTTTAATATACATTTTTTTCAAAGCATTTAGTTATAAAACATTCACATTTTTTAATTTTATAAATTAATATTACTTATTTTTGTTATAAATTCACATTTTTTACTTATTTTGTTAAATATTACAAAAAAAACTCCTTAACGAATGGTATTTTTCATTCGTGTGGTTTTGGCGTTTTTGACATTTCAATTCGTGTTGTAGAAACGGAAAAATATGAAGAAAAATGACAACTTTTACGTTTTCGTTCGACTAAAATGACATCCGCAATACAGAACCTCAAATTGATTTTCGTATGTCATTTGGACGAACGAAAATGAAAATTCGTAATAGAGAAACTGGACATAAGAAAATCTCATTGGAGACTTAGTTGAGTGTTTTGTTTTGACCCAAAGAAAATGTCTTCAAAAGAGTAAGCTGTAATTTTATTTTTGTTTGGTTTCGCAACAAATGCAATAATGACTTTAATATTAGCTTTGTTCCACAACGTTACCGCGGGTGCCCGCGGGTACCCAAACCAGCCCGAAAAGCGTTCCCGTAAGCAAAAATTGGGTAAATGAGAGAGATTTTGAGAGAATAAATTTGTTTCTCATTTTACCGAACTTACCCGTACTTTTTTTTCGTGTAAACTGGTAACAGTCTTCTTCTTCTTTCTTCTTCTTAAAAATGTCAATCAACCAAGAAAGACATGTGAGGGGGGAAAAAACCACCAGAAACTCGAAGTTTATGTTGTGGCCTTTGCTTTTTTATCGTATTGTATTTTTTTTAAAGTTGATTTAATTTTATTTTTGTTCAAACAAAAATTTTTTTTTTTTTTATATATTTTTTTATTTATTTTGTTTTTAAGTTTTTTTTTTTTTTTTTTTTTCTTTTTTTTTTTAATTTATTTTTTTTAAATGATCTTTGATCTTTGATCTTTGATCTTTTTTTTTTTTTTTTTTTTTTTTTTTTTTTTTTCAAAAAAACGTTATAAAATTTTATGTTGGTAGCCTTTCGTGTATACAAAAGTTGTCAAGTTGTTACAATTTTCCTTAAATATATAAAAAAAATATATATATTATTTATTAATTACATGTTTACAATATAATTATAATGATTTATAATCATAGGTAATAAAGAGGTACATATAATGTATAATGATAAAAAAAAAACAAGAGAAAGAAAAACATGAATAGAAAGATAGAAACATTGAACACAGAATGGGTATGAGACATATCCATACGTAACCAATAAAGACGGAAAGAACATAGATACTATATATACTGACCATATACATACACTACATTTAAAGCGAGAAGAGAATAGATAGGGGGATAGAGGCATTAGAAAATACTTAATTCTAGAGATTCTTGATTTGAGTCTTGAGTCTATATCACAATTTGTGCTTTCTTACTAAATTCAAATAATTCCTTAAATATCACAGCATTGTTTAAACCTAAAATGTGTTGTACACTATGTGTACTGACATTAAGACTTGTGAGCTTGGCCCTCAAGTTTGACCTAAGCGTTTGGTCAACATTTATACAGTGAAATAATAAATGGTCGGAAGTCTGAGACAGTCCGCATCTGCATAGATCACTGTTTTCGATACCTATTTTAAAGATGTGGTCCTTGCATCTGGTATGATTTGTTTTCAGCCTATTTATGAAAACTATCAAAGGTCTATTCAAAGATAGACCACTAAACCAAGGGACGGTGTTTACCTTAGGAGCAATACCATACAGATGCCTTCCATATTCAGAGTTATCCCAGCGATTCTGCCACGATTTGTTGTACCTTACTCTGTCGGAAGAATCAATCTCCCTGCCAATGATCGGAATTAAATTCCTCTCCTCGGAGGGGAGATGATTGGATGCAACTGCGTCTGCAGTGTCATTACCCTCTAATCCCATGTGACTGGGTACCCACAGAAAGTGTACCAGTATATTCCTAACCCTACATTTAAAGAGTATGTCACGTATCTCGTAGATATATGGATGGGATCTGCTCTTAGGGTGAGAATTCAGAGCCTCCAGAACAGATTTGCTATCAGATACAATCAAGATTCTAGTGTAATCCTGTAATAGAGAAAGTTTCAAAGCTTCAAGTATAGCCACAGCCTCTGCAGCAAATATTGAAGCTTCCCCATTGAGAGGAAGATATGCCTCGATGTTCAGGTCAGGGAACCAAACACCAGACCCAACAAGCGCCCTCGATTTTGAACCGTCGGTGTAGATGCGTGTGAAGTTTGACCAGCGGCTTCCCACAAGTCTTCTAAACATCGTGCCGACTTCAGATGGGGTGCATGTCGATTTGCTGACATTCAAAAATCGTACAACTGGTCTATACAGAAGCGCGTCCAAAGGGACAGAAAACATCGGGTGATAGGGTCTACACACAATGTCATATTTCTGAATTTTCGATGCTAACATTTTAGTGAATGAATGCGAGAAAAATTCAGAATGTGAGAGTCTTATTGTCACCTCCCGAGCAGGGTTGTCATCGATAGAGAGCAATTTGTTCACATACTTCTCAGAGAGAAATTGTAAACGTTCACGTAGTGGCATAACATTGGCAAGTTGCTCAAGTGAAAGTGTATGCGTGGACATCATGGCTCCAAGTGATATTCTTAGAGCCTTCCACTGTATTCTCTCAAGTTTCAAAAGGTATGACTTTGGACAATCTAGCAAAAGTGGGGCAATATATTCCAATTTTGGTCTAATAATTCCGACATATAGCCGAATGAGACATTGTGGGTCGGATCCCACTGGTAACAGTCAGATGTTTAGAAAACAGCTGATTTTTTTTTGTGAAAATAAACTAAAAATTTTAATAAAATAAAAAACAAAGCAAAAGTAATGTTTAATTTTAAACAAAATAATATATTTAGTCATTAAAATTAACTTTTTCAATTTGTTTCGCATTGTTGAACGTATTTTTTCTTACTAAAATATGTTAGCATTTCAATTTGTTTACATTTTTTAGTTTTTGGGCTAGAAATGTGGTTTTTTGCGTTCCCGTACTTTTGATCGATTTTGCGGTATGGTGAGAGTATTTAAGATTTTCTCTCATTTTACCGAACTTTACCCGGACAGTTGTGGAACAGAGCTATTGTTGTCGAATATTTGTTATTTTGCCTGTTGGGTAAATTTATAGAAAAAATGTTATACTCTGATGTTGTTGTTTTTTGATCTGATAGTGGCTTTATTAGTGTTGCTAAATATAAAAAACAAAACGGTTATCGGTTCGTGCGTTAATGTCATGTAAACTAATATTTTATTCCGCTAAAAAGGGTAAGTTTTTTTTTTATTTATTTTTATATTATAAACTACAAGTTAATAATTGTAGAAAGCTAATTTCGGTAAAAAAAATTTAAACATATTTGTTGTTTATAGAAACGCATATGTATATTTTGTGATGGGAATCCTTCCCTGTTTCTAGTTTTTAAAAACACATAAAGCGGAGAATATATTGAGTTACATTTTTTATGGTAGGAATCAACAAAAATAAAACAAGAGAAAAAAATAACAGTATTGTTTTCGACATTAGAAATATAATTGACTGATATATTAAAAAAAAATGTAAACTAAAATTTCTTCGCGATCGGTGTTGAACCTTTTTTAAAAGTCGCGAAAAAAGGGGCCACATTTCGTATAAGTTTTTCATGTTCTCTCTTATGATAGGTACTTTTGGATTTTTGGTAAAAAATGCAAATGGTTATATCCAAAATGACCACATATGATGAACCATATATCCAAAAATATGGAAATAAAAGGAAATACTTGTGGGCTTATATGATCATTAGCGGATGTGATTTCTATGCAAATGCATATTTTTTGTCGATGGTCTGAAAACGATATTGACTAATTATCTTTAGTTAAAAGGCATATTTTTTTGCATATTTTGGTGATAATGCATATTTTGGTTTTTAATGCATATTTTGTGTTTATTTTCAAATTTTATGTGCATATTTTTGCATATTTTGGCATAAATTAGCAAAAACCAAAATGAAATCTTTTTTGTTTTTCAAAACTATTTTAAATTTAAAAGATTTATTTTAAAAATAAGAGACGTGGGAAAAAATTATGAAATAATCTTTTATTTACATAAATAGAATCCATGACCTGAGTAAGCCCGATTTAGAAACTTTTAAATAACGTTATAAGAAAAAATATTTTTCTCCTTTTTTTTATAGATTGTCTTAATTTTTAAGATAATCTTACTCATATAAATTTTCTATTTAAGTGCATATTTTTGCATATTTTGGTGAAAGTTCATATTTTGGTTTTAAATGCATATTTTCTGCATATTTCTATATTTTAAGTGCATATTCTTGCATATTTTGGCATAAATTAGCAAAAACCAAAATTAAAACTTTTTTGTTTCTTAAACTACCCGACTAACTAAAAATAAATATACAGGTCCATATATAATAAGATGATGAAATTGGTGGATCAAAATAGCTCAAAATTTGTTATATTAGATTAAATATGATCGTTTTTGATCCGAATATTGGGTTTATCTAATTTAATATAATTGTATATAATTTTATATCATAAGATAAAATATGTAGAATTTTGCATAAAATATTTTTTTTATCTCATAATTTTCAAATTTATCCCAAATTTTTTTCGGGAAATGCAAAAAAAAAAATTGCACAAAAAAATGTGTGTCCGGGACTTAGAAATTTAAAAAAAAAATCGAAATTTAAAAAAAAAAATCTTAAAACTTTGTTAATAAATTTTTACTTCAAAACGCAAAAAATTTACCAACAATATTTTTTATCCAGGACTTAGAAAATTTTACAAAACTTTTTCAGGACTTGTAAAATTTTTTAAAAATTTGGCTAAATTTTTTTGGTTTAAATCATTTTTAATGAAATTCTTAACTTCAAAACGCAAAAATTATTTGTGTCTGGAAATTTTAAAAATTTTCTCGGGACTTAGAAAACTTTTTTCCCCCCGATTTGGCACCATATATACATATATGTATATCTCATCTTGTATGAGGTCAGACATGAAGTTGAATATCATATATTTATTCATCTAATCTTGTATGAGGTCATTCATGGAGTCATATAAAATATTATATGCAATATCTAATTTAATAAAGCTTTATATATTGTATGTGGAGCAACACATGATTCGATATCCTTTTATATGGCACCATATTAAATTTTGGGTGTAAAACTTAATTCAAGATACATTTACATATAATTATATAAAGTACTGTGTATGGCCATATATAAATATATTAAATAATATGTTACTATATCTAAACTTTTTTAGTCGGGTATTCTAAATTAAAAAAAAAATATTTTAAAAATAAGAAAAATTATTTTTCTCTTTTTTTACATATTAAATCTGAAAGGTCGAATAAAAACCAACTTTGGAACAAGTCAAGTTTACATCCACCATTGCAAAAAATTTTAAATTTGTTGACCATTGACCTCTGACCCTACTGAGTTCAAAAAACTTCTAAATAACGTTATAAGAAAAATTATTTTTCTCCTTTTTTTATAGATTGTCTTAATTTTTAAGAAAATCTTCAGTACTAAATTTCGCTATAGAAAATGTTTAATACTAATTTTCCTATAGAAAATTTTGAAAAATACATTTTTACATACAAAATTTTCGATGGTAAATTTTCTGATCGAATCTTTGGTGGAATTCGTGTATAATTATTATTTGTTTTTGCACATTTAGTTAATAATTTGTACACAGAAAAAAATAAAAAAAAATTTTGAGTAAATTTTTAATACTATTGAGTAAAAAATTACTCAATTTTCCACCAGTAAACGATTTAATAGTATTGAGTAAACTTTTAATAAAAAATTATTAAATGCTTAATAAAAAATTTGAGTAAATTATTAATTCACACAATTAAATCTTTACTTAAAATTTTTTAATATTTTTAAGTAACTTTTTAATTGTGTCAAGTAAAAATTTACTCAAAATGTATCAAATTATTTTTTTAAAAAGTTTAAAAAGTTTCTAATTTTTTTTTTTCCAAAAAAATTGCTTTTACAAACTTTACCAAATATACTTATGTCTTCAAGACAAAGTAAAATTTTATAAAGATGATTTCAAACTTTCATATACATAAACAAAAAACAATAAACTAAATGAGAATTCAAAACACCAAGAGAAAAAAAAAATAAAAAAAAAAAATATTAAATTTGTATTAAATTATTTACTCAAATTTTATTTTCAATTTTTGAGTAAATTTTTAATTGCGTCAATTAAAAAATTACTCAAATTTGTTTTAAAAAATTAAACAAGTGATTACTCAAATTTGTTTCCTCCATATTTTTTTCTGTGTAGATTGGAAACCGAATTAAAGGTAACAAAAAATATATAATAAAATTTTATTTGACATTCCAATTATAAAAGTTATCACAGAGTTGTTTTTTACTTTAAATTTGGGGGAATCCTCTTTCGTCTAATCACGCCTTTAAAGAAAATGTTCGTATAGAAAATTTATTATTGAAAATTTTCTATAGGAAATTTTTGATCAAGGAAAACTTAGTATCGAAACTTTCCTATATAAAAATTTAGTATCGATAATTTTGTATAGAAAAATTTAGTGTCAAAAATTTCTGTTGAAAAATTAAGAATCAAAAATTTTTGTAGAAAAATTTAGTATCGAAAATTTTCTATAGGAATTTTTAGTATCGAAAACTTGCTATAGAAAAATGTAGAATCGAAAATTTTCTACATGAAATTAGAAAATCCATGCAACATCTTACGAAATAAAATTTCGTACTTACTTGTTTCGTAAAATATACGAAAATTTACTTTATATTACGAAACAGAAATTAGTCCGGACTTTTGTAAATTTACGAAACATACGAAAATATTTCTTAATCATGTACATTTTTAATTTCACTGCACGAAATGTTACCGCACAGAAAAAAAAAAAAAAATTTGAGTAAATTTTTAATACTATTGAGTAAAAAATTACTCAATTTTGCACCAGTAAACGATTTAATAGTATTGAGTACACTTTTAATAAAAAATTAATAAATGCTTAAAAAAAATTTGAGTAAATTATTAATTCACAAAATTAAAACTTTACTTAAAATTTTTCAATATTTTTAAGTAACTTTTTAATTGTGTCAAGTAAAAATTTACTCAAAATGTATCAATATATTTTTTAAAAAAGCTTAAAAAGTTTATATTAAAAAAAAAAAAAAATTGCTTTTTCAAACTTTACCAAATATACTTATGTCTTCAAGACAAAGAAAAATTTTATAAAGATGATTTTAAACTATCATATACATATACAAAAAACTATAAACTAAATGAGAATTCAAAACACCAAGAGAATAGAAAAAAAAAATAAAAAAAAATATTAAATTTGTATTAAATTATTTACTCAAATTTTATTTTCAATTTTTGAGTAAATTTTTAATTGTGTTAATTAAAAAACAAGTAAGAAAATTATAGTCGGTCAAGACCGACCATATAATACCCTACACCAGAGTTTCCCGGAAAATGGGTCCCATGGACCGATTAGATCTATATGTTGTAAAATCTTTAATAAGTGTAAAAAACACTCACAAATCAAATTTGAGTGAAATAGGCTCCAATTTGTTGACAATAAACCGCTTTAACTGAATATCGGGCGAAATTTTCACAAGGGGCCTGAGTCCAAAACTGGTCCGATGATTATAAGGTTTGATAAGGTTATTTAAGTACGCGTTTAACATACACAAACAAAATTTTAATTAAATATTTTCTATTTTCATGAAATTTGAGACATTTATGTGAAAATCGGGAAGGTGGTTTGTATGGGGGCTACAAGAAGAACTGTTCCGATTTCTTTGAAATTCGGAATGATGATTTGTGAAGACAAAACATGTTTACCTTCCAAATTTCAAAACGATACCTTCTATAATACGGTTATTAGAGTCATTTGAGCCAAAACTAAAGAGGACCTTTGTATGGGGGCTAGGTCTAAATATGGACCGATTTTTTCCAATTTCAATAGGCTTCGTCCTTGGGCCAAGAGAGACTTAAGTTTCAAATTTCAAGTCAATTGATTAAAAATTGCGACCTGTATCGTGTTTACACCGTTTACATGGACAGACAGACGGACGGACGGACGGACAGACGGACAGACGGACGGACGGACGTCGCTAAATCGACTCAAAAAGTGATTCTGAGTTGATCGGTGTACTTAAAGGTGGGTCTAGGACCAATATTTCGGGTAGTTACAAACATCAGCACAAACTCATTATACCCTGTACCACAGTGTGGTGTAGGGTATAACAAGTAAGAAAATTATAGTCGGTCAAGACCGACCATATAATACCCTACACCAGAGTTTCCCGGAAAATGGGTCCCATGGACCGATTAGATCTATATGTTGTAAAATCTTTAATAAGTGTAAAAAACACTCACAAATCAAATTTGAGTGAAATAGGCTCCAATTTGTTGACAATAAACCGCTTTAACTGAATATCGGGCGAAATTTTCACAAGGGGCCTGAGTCCAAAACTGGTCCGATGATTATAAGGTTTGATAAGGTTATTTAAGTACGCGTTTAACATACACAAACAAAATTTTAATTAAATATTTTCTATTTTCATGAAATTTGAGACATTTATGTGAAAATCGGGAAGGTGGTTTGTATGGGGGCTACAAGAAGAACTGTTCCGATTTCTTTGAAATTCGGAATGATGATTTGTGAAGACAAAACATGTTTACCTTCCAAATTTCAAAACGATACCTTCTATAATACGGTTATTAGAGTCATTTGAGCCAAAACTAAAGAGGACCTTTGTATGGGGGCTAGGTCTAAATATGGACCGATTTTTTCCAATTTCAATAGGCTTCGTCCTTGGGCCAAGAGAGACTTAAGTTTCAAATTTCAAGTCAATTGATTAAAAATTGCGACCTGTATCGTGTTTACACCGTTTACATGGACAGACAGACGGACGGACGGACGGACGGACGGACAGACGGACGGACGGACGGACATCGCTAAATCGACTCAAAAAGTGATTCTGAGTTGATCGGTGTACTTAAAGGTGGGTCTAGGACCAATATTTCGGGTAGTTACAAACATCAGCACAAACTCATTATACCCTGTACCACAGTGTGGTGTAGGGTATAATTACTCAAATTTGTTTTAAAAATTTAAACATGTGATTACTCAAATCGTTTTTTTCTGTATTATTTTCTGTGCGGTCCTTAATAGGTCACGTGACATGTCAAACGGAATGCAATGACACATCACAAACTTTGAAACCTTTCATATAAAAAGGCATAAAACTTACAATTAGAAAATTTTCAAAGTTGTTTTGAACTTCGAAATTTAGCTTTAAGATTTATTTTTCCTTAATGCATTTTTAATGAATTTCTTAATTCCGAAACGCAAAAAAAAGAAAGCCCAAAAATGTTTGTGTCCGAAAATTTGTGAAAAAGATTTAGGGTTTTCACAGTAACGAATAAATTTGCCTTTTTTAGTTTGGTATTTGGCAAATGTGCCAAACGTCAAAAAAAAATGCCAATTTGAATGTGGCATATTTTTCTTAAAATGCCCAACTCAAACCTTGTCTAAAAACAAAATGCCGGTGTGCAAATAAAAAAAAAACATAAAAATGACAACAGCTGTGATTGTTTATGCTGAAATTTCGAACGCGGCAACAAAAACATTTATACAAAAAGAAACATACACATTTTTTGTGTTTATTTAAAATTGTGAATGTAAAAAGTTAATTAAAGTTATTTTGTGCAAATTATTAACAAAAAGTGCGCTCACGATATGTAAAGAAAAAATGGTGGCAAATACTTGACGTTTAGTAAAATGGCAAATTTGCCAAATACCCAACTAAAAAAGGCAAATTTAATCGTCACTGTGAAAACCCCAAATGATTTTTCTTTGCCGGAGCCAATATTTTCAATCCCACTAGTATATGTTGGGACCACAATATCAAAAAATGTGTTTTTATGTAGAGCTGCTTATTTAAATGCAAGAAAATTAACGTTTTTGCCAAGTTTGGGGCCGCCACCATTGACTGTTTTTCTTTGTTAGGAAGACCAAATTGGTCAACTAAATTGTGCGTTTACCATTTGCAATGGTAAATTTGCAATGAAACATTGTTAAACATTTGGGGTTTTCACAGTGACGATTAAATGTGCCTTTTTTAGTTGGGTATTTGGCAAATTTGCCATTTTACTAAACGTCAAGTATTTGCCACCATTTTTGCTCTACATATCGTGAGCGCACTTTTCGTTAATAATTTTCACAAAATAACTTTAATTAATTACAATGTACGAAACATTTCGACCATATAAGACATACATTTTTTTGTATTTTTTTACCCTCCACTCTAGTGATAGAGGGTATATATAAGTTTGTCATTCCGTTTGTAACACATCGAAATATTGGTATAGGACCCCATAAAGTATATAAATTCATGATCCTCGATCGATTTTAAGTCGATCTAGCCATGTCCGTCCGTCCGTCCGACCGTCTGTCTGCCTGCCTGTCCGTAGAAAACACGCTAACTTTTGAAAGACTTTACAGAGGCTACTGAAGTTTGGCATATACATATATTGGTCATTTACCTGGTCAGGTGGTAGTGCAATCCAGCCAAATCGGTCCAGTACACAGAGGTAAAAACCGGCCAAAACTAAAAAAAAAAATTGTTTTTCTTTTTTTATAAATTGATGGCAAATGAGAGCTAACACTTCAAAACATGCAATTACAAAGTTTTGTGCCAATCCCTTGACTAGTTAAGGTTTTATAGCGAAGCAAAGTTGAGTAATTGTATTTATTATTTTTTAAATTTAAAAGTTGTGATTTGCAACTTTGAAATCCAAGTAGGCTGTAAACTTAAAAAAAAATGTTTTTCTTGAAATTGATATATTTTGAAAACTTAGTATTATTTTTACATGTCATATGCATTTTGGTAATTTCGAGTGCGTATATCAATTTAAACAGTGGTGGTAAAAATAAATCTAAAAAAATAAAAAAATTATAAAAAATACAAACTTTGGAAAGCCCAAAAAAAAATACTTTTTGCTCAAAATAATATAAGGGTTCCCAAGTAAGTACTAATTAACATTATAACCAAGTTTAACCAAGTCTTTCAGTTAGAGCCTTTTAAAGTTGGGTCATTTATATCAAATAAAGAGCTTTTTGAGCTGTGGAAAATACATTAAAAAAGAAGATGGATGAAATACTGACGATTAAGACACAACATCTTAAAACACCTTCAAAAAATTTTTTTTCGCGAACAAAAAAAAAATTTCAACGAGTTTTAGCGAATTTATGAGATAAAAAACACGATAACTTTCAAAAGACAAAAAAGAGACTGCTGAAGCTTGGCATAACTTAAAAATTACACTCAAAAAAATTTTACACTCAAAAAAAAATTTACACTCAAAAAAAATATAGGTTTTTTTTTTCTATAGAAAATTTTCGAGAAATTTTTTTTTTTTTAATTTTCAATGATAAATAGTAAATTTTCCTATAGGAAATTTTGGATAATTGATTTTTATATCCAAAATTTTCGATTGTAAATGTTATGATAGAGAATGTTAGATAATAAATTTTCCATAAAATTTTTTTTCACAGCAAATTTTCGAAAATAAATTGTTGAATAGAAAATTTTCGATGCTAAATTTTTTTGTAGATAATTTTCGATACAAAATTTTTCTATTAAAATTTTTCGATACAAAATTTTTCTACAGAAAATTTTCTTTATCAAGATTTTCTATACAAAATTTTCGATACTGAATTTTTCTATTCAAAATTTTTGATTCTTAATTTTTCTATACAAAATTTTCGATTCCTTATTTTCATGTTGAAAATTTTTGATATTACATTTTTCGATACTAAATTTTTTTATAGAAAATTTTCAATACTAATTTCCCTATAGAAAATTTTGGATAATACATTTTTATATCCAAAATTTTTGATTGTAAATTTTCTGATAGAAAATGTTTGATAATAAAGTTTCCATAAAATTTTTTTTCATAGCAAATTTTTGAAAATAAATTTTTGAATAGAAAATTTTCGATGCTAAATTTTTTTGTAGATAATTTTCGATACAAAATTTTTCTATTAAAATTTTTCGATACAAAATTTTTCTATAGAAAATTTTCTTTACACTCAAAAAAAAAAAAACTGTAATGTTAGCAAAAAAAGCTTGTAAACCTACAAGAAAATTTGCTGATTTTGAACCCACAATTTTTTTGCTAAAGTTAGCAAAAATGTTTTGCCAATAATTAGTTAACTAAATTTTTATTTTTTTTTAACTTAGTTCATACACATCTGAGGACCCCATTGGGTTCGGACCCGATAGGTCCAGACCCCGATGGGCCTAGACCTAGTTGGGTTCCTCAAAAATCGTCATAGTTTTTGATCCAAAATTTGTGTCCGTTTCGCTCTACCTTGCTTAGTTTTTGAGATACGTGATTATAGGGGACCACTGGGGTCTTGAGAATTAAAAACTCGATAACTTCAAAAATATTACTCGGAGAGCTTTTGACTATTTTGCGGTCTTGATCTACGCTGTTCTGAGAGCTACAAAAATGGTTTTGGACTTTTTGTTGTGTCGGCAATATTTACCGAGATATGAGCATTTTAAAATTTTCGGGAATGCTAACTTTTTTGGATCCAAAGTTAGGGCCCGTTAGGGTCCACACATGTGAAGAGGGCCGGCGATACTATGGAGAGCTCGAGAACCAAAAATGGGCTCCATTTTGCTCTATCTGGCTTAGTTTCCGAGATAGCACCATTTTAAGTTTTCTGAAAATAAAAAAAAATTTACCATTTATTTTGCTAATATTAGCAAAAAATCTTGTAAAAATGTTGTCAACTCAATTTCAAATCTTAACAAAAGAAATTAGTTCAAAGTTTGTTTAAAATTGCTAATGTGCTAAATGAAGTTTACAAGAATTTTTTGCTAACATGCTAATCTCAACTAAAAATTTGCTAAAAGTTAGCTAACTAGCATTAGCAAAAAAAAATTAGTAAATCTACTAACGTATTTTTTTGAGTGTATCAAGTTTTTCTATACAAAATTTTCGATACTAAATTTTTCTATTCAAAATTTTCGATTCTTAATTTTTCTATACAAAATTTTCGATTCCTTATTTTCATGTAGAAAATTTTTGATATTACATTTTTCGATACTAAATTTTCAATACTAATTTCCCTATAGAAAATTTTGGATAATACATTTTTATATACAAAATTTTCGATTTCTATAGAAAATATTGAACAATAAATTTTTTGATAAAAAATTTTTTTCATAGAAAATTTTCGATAGTAATTTTTCTATAGAAAATTTTCGATAGTAAGTTTTTCTCTAGAAAATTTTCGAAATTTTTTTCTTCTTTTCTATTCAAAATTTTCGATTCCTAATTTTTGTATACAAAATTTTCGACTCCTTATTTTCATGTAGAAAATTTTGGATAATACATTTTTCTATACAAATTTTTTGATAGAAAACGTTGGATAATAAATTTGTCGATAAAAAATTTTTCAATTAAAATTTTTCTATTGAAAATTTTTGATACTAAGTTTTTTCTATAAAAAATTTTGGATTCAAAATTTTTCGATTCAAAATTTTTTAATTCAAAATTTTTCAACAGAAAAACTAAAAAATTTCCAAAATTTTCTTTACATAATTTTCGATTTCTTCTTTACATGTAGAAAATTTCCGATAAAACATTTTTCGATACTAAATTTGCCTAAACAAAATTTCCGATAGTAAATTTTTCTATAGGAAAAATTTTTTATCGTTATCCAACATTTTCTATCAAAAAATTTACCATCGAAAATGTTGGATAATAAGTTTTTCTTTAACTTATTTTTCTATAAAAAATTTATTTTTCTGTAAAAAATTTTCGATGATAAATTTTTCTATAGAAAATTTTTCCAATGAAAATTTTTCCATAGAAAATTTTCTATAATAAATTTTCCTATAGAAAATTTTCGATAATAAATTATTGTTTAATTAATTTTTGATTCTTAATTTTCATTCAGAAAATTTTCGATACTACATTTTTCTACACTCAAAAAAAAAGTTTGTAAAATTACAAGCAAAAGGTCTTGTAATTCTATTTTACTAATATTTTTGTCTATTTACAAAAATTCTTGTATTTTTAATAAAACAAAAACTACCGTGCGCTTTGTAATTTTACTATAATATGTTGGTAAATTTATTTAACAATTTTTTTAGGTAAATTAACAAAAAAAAATAATTATTTTACAAATTAAAAAAAAATTACAAGGTGTTTAGTTGTTTTACACAAGAAAATTGTAATTGTACAACATTTTATTTGATAGTATTTAGTCTTTCTACCAAAAAATGTTTTATTACAAACAATTTTTTTTTTCAAGATTTTTTAGTTTACAAGGTTTTCAGTATTTTGACACAAAAAAATGTAATTAAATAAAAATTTGTATTGAAAAATAATTATGCAACAATAGGAGACGCAAAAATTTTCTAAGTCCATATTTTGTTAAAGATTATTTTTTATAAATAAAAAATTTCATAAAAAAATTTTGAAAATTTTTTAAGTTCCGGATACAAACATTTTTCAATTAGTTGTAAGCTTTATCAAAAAAATTGAATATCAAGACAATTTTTTGGTAACTTGCTTTAAGTAAAATACCACAATTTTTATATGTTTTTACTATATTATTGTTCTAGTTTTTTTGTTTGTATTTTTACCATTTTTTGGTAATTTTACCATATTTTTTTGGTACTTTTTTTTTTAAATCTGGCACTAAAATGTCAATCAAAAGCTGTCAATTATGAAAAATTAAGTTTTTTCTTATTTTATCAGGTACTTAAACGTCTAATCTACAATATCCAAAGTTTTTTTTTACAATTTTTTAAAAATACTTGCTAAAATAATTAAAAATTCGAAAAAAAGGTAATTTTTTTGACTAGTTTTTCTTGAAAATATAAGAAATTTCTTGTGTAGCCTCCTTCGCAATTCTCATATGTTCTACTTAAGAAAAACGAAATTCCGAAAAAAAAAAATAAAAAAGTGCAGTGTTATACTCTAAAAAGTTTGTTAAAAGTGTTCAAGTGAAAAAAAATATCATTTCAGGTTGTTAAAGTGCTAATCCAGCTGCCGAAGAAGGAAAAATAAGATGCACCAATGGAAAAACCTTTAAATTAACAAAACCAATATGTAAATATACCAAATTTTTTGTAAATTTACAAAACAAATATGAAAGTTTAGAAAACAAAATTGTATACTTACAGAAAAAGTTGTAATTTTACAAAAATGAAGTAGAAAATACAAAAACAATATTGTAAATTTACAAATTATTTGGTTAAACTACTGTTTTTACGGCAAAAAAATAAGAAAAAATGGTATATTTACAATAAAAGTTGTAAATTTACCACTTTTTACTGTAAATATACAAGTTTTTTGCCATAAAAAACTGTAGTTAAACCAAACAATTTGTAAATTTACAATTTTATTTTTTGATTTTCTACTTTATTTCGTAAATTTACAACTTTTTTTGTAAGTCTACAATAATATTTTACAAAAAAAATTGTAAATTTACACTTTCTCCCCGTAATTTTTTTGTTAAACCAATTTACAAATTATCCCCGTAACATTACGGGGATTCTTGCTAGTACATATTTTACAAAACCTGTCCCGTAAAATCACGGGGATTTTATGTCATTTTACAAACTTTTTTTTTGAGTGTATGGCAAGTTTTCGATACCAAATTTTTCTACTATATGACACTAAATTTTTCTTTACAAAATTGTTGCATATAAAATTTTTGATACTACATTTTTCAATAGAAAATTTTCGATACTAAGTTTTTCTATATAAAGTTTTCGTTAGTAAATTTAACCTATAGAAAATTTTTGCTAATACATATTTATATATAAAATGTTTGATTGTAAATTCTTTGATAGAAAATGTTGGATAGCTCACCGTACAACACTACTTTTAACACCAGAACGAGACCATATACACTTGAAAGTAGAGCCCCTCTGGAGTAAAACTGCATTTACAGTTTTTCATTCGGTGATCATTTGTCCTTTTTAGAGGACTTTAAAGTTTTGAAGGACATTTAAAGTAAAAAAAAAAAAAAAAATATTTCTACTTATCCTACGATACTGAGCTAAAAATAAAATGAAAGAGGAAAGCTTCCTCAATTTTTTAAACATGTTCGTTTTGTCATATCAGGTTAAAAGGATATCAATAAGGTCCTTTAAAAACTTTGTCCTTTAATATCCTTGAGAATTTCCAGCCATTTCTTCCGGAAAAAATATATGTTAGGGACATTGATATGCACTAACACATTGTTAAATTTCATCCTTCTCACTTTGTTAGTTTAGTGTAAAAAAAAATAAGTTTTTATATATAAATGAAAATATATTTTTTTGTTTACACATAGCCTCCCAAATATTAACCCATTTTCTTGGAAAAAAAATGTAACACATGAATAAATGGATATACATGTGAAACTGGACCCTGCATGGAGTAAAAGTAAGTTCACGGTTTTTTATTCGGTGATCCGGTCTCCTTTTAAATAAACTTTTAAGTTACAAATGACATATAAAATTCAAAAACTTTTTAAAATTACTTCTATTAGTTTGTTGCGGAAATGGTGATATAAAGTCAAACTCAAGAATTTCAGAGGAAGTTTTTCGGCTTTGCCTTAATTTTAGGTTGTTGTTTAAAGCAAGAGTTAAAAAAATTTATTTGCTGTGTTTTTCAATAAGTGGATTTATTTTCTGATTAATCTTGTTTTGCTTAAAAAAAATATTTTAACATACTAAAACTAATTTGGAATATTTTTTTCCGTAACCTACAATAAATTTGCAATTATAATCCGAAAAAAATAATGAACAAATTTGGAAAATGAGAAAAGTTATAAATAAAACAAAATTAATCCAAAACGGATTTATTAAATCCTAAAATTTATTTGGATTTATTTTGATTTATTTATAACTTTTTTAAGTTTCCAGATTTTTTTATTATTTTTTAGGATAATAATTGCTTATTTATCGTAGATTATGGAAAAAAAATATTCCAAATTTGTTTTGGGATTTTAATTTATTTATTTTGAACTAAGTAAGATTAATCCGAAAATAAATCCACTCATTGAAAAACACAGCAATTGTCATACATATAGCATATACTTGCATAAGTAAAAGTACAAATAAGTAAACACGTGTTTTTTATACGATTTATTTACATATAGACTTCAAATGATGCATTTTAATATTAGTTAACAAAATTATAAAGACAATCCATTAGATTGTTAATAAAACTATTAAAAAAAATTTAAAATCTAAAAACTAAACCAAACAAAAAAAAAACATAAATTATTAACCCAAAGAAACAAATTCATTTGTTTTTTTAAATCTCTCACTTTGGTTAACATTGTACATGGTATTTAAAGGAGACCGGATCACCGAATAAAAAACTATGAACGTACTTTTACTCCATGGAGGGTCCAGTTTCACATGTATATCCATTTATTCATGTGTTAGATTTTTTTCCAAGAAAATTGGTTAATATTTGGGAGGCTATGTGTAAACAAAAAAATATATTTTCAGTTATATATAAAAACTTATTTTTTTTTACACTAAACTAACAAAGTGAGAAGGATGAAATTTAACAATGTGTTAGTGCATATCAATGTCCCTAACATATATTTTTTCCGGAAGAAATGGCTGGAAATTCTCAAGGATATTAAAGGACAAAGTTTTGAAAGGACCTTATTGATATCCTTTTAACCTGATATGACAAAACGAACATGTTTAAAAAATTGAGGAAGCTTTCCTCTTTCATTTGATTTTTAGCTCAGTATCGTAGGATAAGTAGAAATATTTTTTTTTTTTTTTTTACTTTAAATGTCCTTCAAAACTTTAAAGTCCTCTAAAAAGGACAAATGATCACCGAATGAAAAACTGTAAATGCAGTTTTACTCCAGAGGGGCTCTACTTTCAAGTGTATAAGGTCTCGTTCTGGTGTTAAAAAAAAAGTTGAAATTTGTCTTACAGTGTAGTAATAGAAAATTTTCGATAATAAATTTTTCGATAGGAAATTTTGGATAACAAATGTTTCTTTAACTTATTTTACTATAAAAAAATTTCGATGTTAAATTTTGTAGAATATTTTAATCTATAGAAAATTTCGATGATAAATAGCAAATTTCCCGATAGAAAATTTTGGATAGTACATATTTATATAAAAAATTTTCGATGGTAAATTTTTTGATAGAAAATGTTTGATAATAAATTTGTCGATAAAAAATTTTTCAATTGAAATTTTTCTATTGAAAATTTTTGATACTAAGTTTTTTCTCTAAAAAATTTTGGATACAAAATTTTTTGATTCAAAATTTTTCAACAGAAAAATCAAAAATTTCCAAAATTTGCTTTACAAAATTTTCGATTTCTTATTTACATGTAGAAAATTTCCGATATAACATTTTTCGATACTAAATTTGCCTAAAGAAAATTTTCGATAGTAAATTTGCCTAAAGAAAATTTTCGATAGTAAATTTTTCTATAGAAAATTTTCGATAAAAAATTTATTATCAAAAATTATACGTTTTCTATACAAAATTTTCTCTGTTAAATTTTTGATAGAAAATGTTGGATAATAAGTTTTTCTTTAACTTATTTTTCTATAAAAAAATTTCGATGATGAATTTTCCTATATACAATTTTCGATAGTACATTTTTCTATACAAAACTTTCGATGGTAAATTTTTTGATAGAAAAATTTATTATCAAAAATTATACATTTTCTATACAAAATTTTCGATGATAAATTTTTGATAGAAAATGTTAGATAATAAGTTTTTCTTTAACTTATTTTTCAATAAAAAATTTTCGATGATTAATTTTCCTATATACAATTTTTGATAATAAATTTTTCTATACAAAACTTTCGATGGTAAATTTTTCGATAGAAAATGTTTGATTATAAATTTTTCTTTAATTATTTTTTCTATAGAAAATTTTTGATCTTATTATGTTTATTCGACCTTTATATCTTCAATTCTATATTAATAAAAATTGAAAATTTTTGATGTTAACATTTTCGATAGTAAATTGTATCGAAAATATTTGATAGAAAAACGTATTATCGAAAATTTTTTATAGAAAAATTGGCTATTTAAAATTTCCTTTAGAAAATTTTTTTATTGATAATTTTCTATAGGAAAGTTTTTTATCAAAAATTTCCTATAAAAAAAACTTATAATCAAAAATTTCCTATATATAGTTTAAAAAATTTTATGTAGAAAAATTAAGAATCAATAATTTTTATAGGAAACTTAGTATCGAAAACTTGCTATACAAAAATAGAAAAAATTATTTTCTAAAATTTTCTATTGAAAAATTTATTACCGAAAATTTTCAATAGGAAAATGTAGTAATAAAAATTTTCTATAGAAAAATTTTGTATCGAAAATTTTTTATAGAAAAATTTGGTATGGAAAATTTTCTGTAGAAAAATTTCTTATCGAAATGAGTTAAAATTTTTCAACATGAACCCCTTATTTCCTTCAATGTCTCCGAATTTGATGAAACTTTGTGTATATGTTGGAACTTATAAGACTTATACTCAGACAAAATTTGAAACCATTAACTTCCGTGGTTCCAGAATTATGACGTGTCAAAAGTCAAGAAAATCTTTTAAAGGATTAAATATAAACATTTATATCTTCGAAAGTATTTCAGCTATATTACTTCCTGATAGCTTGTTTTGAAGGTAAAACCATGACCTTTCAAATAACATTTTGCAAAAATTTTTATTTTGGAATTTTTTTTTATTTCTGCAAAATTCGCGATTCGCGAAAATATATCTGAAAAAGCGACATTTTTAAAAATATGAAAAAAATATATGTTAACGGCTGTTATCTTAGCTACAAGCTGTAAAAATTTTGGGTTGGTGAACGTATTAAGACCAGAGATATGAATAAAAATGTGTTGCCAAGTAGAAAATTTTTATCAAATCTGATGAATATTTAATTTTTATTTTTGAATATTTTTGAAAATACATATAATAAAACGGTGAAAAAAGTAAAGTTTATGGTACAGACGGGTACTACACATAGATACAATATAACGTGAATATTTATCAATTACACTACTCTACATAAATCAACATTTTTTTGCACAGACTCCTAGAATACATTTGCTAAAGTATTTTGACCTCCTTAACACGAATCTGTCATCATAAAAAATTTATAAAATCCCCTTTTTGAGATAACCCCTTTTTTGCGGTCCATGCCGATAAAAACCAACGAATGACTTTATATTGCATTTTTTTATATAAACAAATTCAAAATGCATATTATTTCAAATTCATTGAGTTTATCCGAAAATCTTTGCAAAAAATCAAAAATTTTCGCAAAATTTGCATATATTATTTGCATATACTTTTTTCCCGAATATTTTTATTTTGTAATTTTCATTGTTTAAAATACATTTTCTTAAGTCTTTTGCCCTCTTTAACGTGAATCCATTAAACGCGAATCCATTGTCATTTTTATATAATCGCGTTTTCGAAATTTGCCCATTTAGTTTGTGCAGCTGAAGCATACAAAAATATTAAACGAACAAATAATATGAGGTATGTCAATGTGAAATATTTATTATTACCTTTCTTTTTTGTTTTTGAGGGTTTAGTCTGTTAAAAAGGCCTATATGTTCAGAAGATAGTTTGATAAAATGTTTATGATGACAGATTCGTGCAGGGCAAATACTTTCAAAAATGTGTTCTAGAAGTCTCTGCAAAAAAAATTGACTTTTGTTAAGTAGTGTAATTGATAAAAAGTTATGTTACATTGTATTCATGTGTAGTACTCGTACATTACCATCAACTTTACTTTTTTCACCGTTTTATTTTATGTATTTGCAAAAATATTCAAAAATAATAGTTAAATATTCATGAGAATTGGAAAAAATTACCTACTTGGCAACACATTTTCATTAATATCTCTGGACTTAATACGTTCACCAACGCGAAATTTTTAGACCTTGAAGCTAAGACTCAAACCATTAACATATATTTTTTTCAGATTTTTAAAAATGTCGCTTTTTTTGATATATTTTCGCGAATGGCGAATTGTGCAGAAATACAAAAGAGATCACAAAATAAAAATTTTTGCGAAATGATATATTAAAAGTGATGGTTTTGCCTTTAAAAAAAGCTATCTGGGAGTGATATAGCTCAAATACTTTTCAAGATATAAATATTTATAATTTACCCTTTAAAAGATTTTCTTGACTTTTGAAACGTCATATTTCCAAAACTACGGAAGTTAAAAGTCTTAAACTTTGTTTGAGTATTAGTCGAGTAAGTCCCTACATATACACCGAATTTCACGAAATTTGGGTCGATTGACGTCAAAAATTAAATTTTTTTTGCTATGTTGATATGGATTTACTCAAATGTATTATCAAAAATTTTCTATAGGAAAATTTATCGAAAATTCTTTATATAAAAATTTATTATTGAACTTTTTCTATAGAAAAACTTAGTATCGAAAACTTTCTATAGAAAAATTAAGTATCGAAAATTTTCTATAGAAAAACTTAGTATCAAAATTTTGTGTAGAAAAATTTTCTGTAAAAATTTTTGAATCAAAAATTTTCTATGGAAAAATATTGCTATCAAAATTTTTCTATTGAAAATTTTCGAGGCTTAATTTTTCTATAAAACCTTTTTTATGTATTAAACTTTTCGATAGTAAATTTTTTATAGAAAATTTTCGATTCTTTATTTTTCTATAGAAAATTTTTGGATAGTTAATTTTTATACCCTCCAGTTAACTAGGTTTTACATTATCACATTTTGTATAATGGATAATATCCCAATATCCAATAAGATTAAAATTATAAAAGGTGGTGTATTTAATAACTTATTTAAAGAACATAATTGGGGTTTTCACAGTGACGATTAAATTTGCCTTTTTAGTTTGGTATTTGCCAAATGTGCCAAAAGTCAAGAGAAATACCAAATGAATTCAGCATGTTTTTCTTAAAATGCCCAACTCATTTTTCTCCCAATACAAAGTTGTCAAAAAATCCAAAATATTGCGAAATGTCGAAATTACGACTTCTATGATTTGTTTTTTTGTAATAAAGTATTTCTGCGTAGCAGGCCTTCGGCCGGGCTTTGGGATTACATACTCCATGCATTAAACCCACCCTCTCTGCAAACCAAAGCTATTTTGGTTATCAGGCCTTTTGAGGCATAACAAATTTGATAGCGTAAAAGCCTGCTACCCTAGAAAACTTTACTTTGTGGAGAGGATGGGTTTAATGCATGGAGTTTGTAATCCCTAAGCCCGGCCGAAGGCCGGCTACGCATAAAAACTTTATAATATTAAAAATGTTAAAAAAAAACAATATTGGTGAGTTCTTGGGCGCTATGTCCGTACGCCATAAAGTGTTTAAATTTTTTTGGGCTTAATTTAATTTTTTTGGTGATAATTTCAATGGGGGTTTTTCATATGTTTATTTGGGAAATATTGCATTATGAAATAAACCCCAAAATTTGGTGTTTATTTAATTTTTATTTGGGGGTAATTGCATTTATTTTGGGTGTAATTTCATTATTTTTCTTTGGGGCTTATTTCATTTTATTTGTATATAATATATAATATATATATAATTTCATTGGGGTTTTTTCATAGCGCCGCACAGAGGGGTGAAATGCATCCAAAGTGGCGATTAATTCAATAGATGAACATTAACTTTCACAACCGTGTTTGGTACCAGGTTAAAGTAGATAAAATTCAACATCAATAATGGCAAAAAACAAAGTTCTAAGTTGTATACTTTATTTGCAGTGTGTGTTTAAAGTTCAATTATTTTTATTATTTTTGTGCGCATTGATTTAAAGTGAAAATTTTGATATTTCAAGTAATTATATTTTGTATAAAGACTTCTAAAATTGAAAGCTTCATAATGGATCAGTCTACTTTAGGTATTTGAGCATATAAAAAATTTTTTTTGGTTTAGATAAATGTTTTGGAAATATTAAAAAAAATAATAATAAAAATGCTCTAAAAATAGGGTATTTTTGATATAAATATTGAGTTTCAACAACTTGGTCTGTGAAAGAGTGAAAATCCGCCTATATGGTCTTTAAATATATAATTTCATCTAATAAATCCCTGAATGTCCGTTTGCGGTTTTTTGCGGTTTTTGACTTATCAATTTTTTTGTGAAAGAACTCCAGTTGCTAAAAATCTATTTGAAAAAAAAGATCAAGTTGTTTTCATAATATTTTGTCCTTATATTCCGTATGGTAGTTGTAACTGCAGCTCATGAGTGTACTGTTTATAAGAGATGGGTGCGTGAGTTATTTTAAATCACGCACACGCACGCCCGCCCCCTTTTTGGGGCGTGGTTATAAAAAAATATGTAATAATAATGCAAATTACTTAAGTGCAAAAACCAATAAAAATTAATTTGCAATGATTAATCGCAAGGGTGAAAGTGCCCCCTACGTTCCCCTCCGAGCCCCTATCAAAAATGCCCCCCAAAGTTTTTTTGTAGTTTTGTAACGTTTTGGATGGTATAGAAGATTCGGCACATCACTCTTACTTGTTGTGTTACTCTCAATTTCCATATTTTTGGTATTTTGTTGTTTTGTGAGAGATGAGTGCGTGAGTGATTTTGATGAAGATACACCATACATAACCTCATCAACTAGACCTTAAATTATTCTGTTCTGATCCTTTAAAAATTTTCGTCTTTAAATTTTTGAGATAAATGTTCACATTAACTGAATTAAGTGAAAAATAAAAACTTGATTAAAATTGAATTAATACTAATAAGAATACATATTTTATTTTAAGTAGATTTATTCTAGCTGGAGGTCATTATTTCATTTACCAACTAAAACTATGATATTCTCATATTTTTTTTTTTTTTGCTAAATAATCTTGACAATGGGATCTGACAAATCCCGAAACACGTGTCGATTAAGTCTTGAAAAAAATTACAAACATAAATAAATTTAAAAACGGAAAAATTAATTTCTTGAAAATTATTCTATGAGAATATCATAGTTTTAATTAGTAAAGGAAATAATGACCTCGAGCTAGAATAAACCCACTCAAAACATAATATTTTAAAGGTCGAATAAAACAATTTTTATTTTTTAATAAAAATTAATCAGAATTTGAATACATATTTTATTTATTTTATATTTATTTACTTATTCTTTTGATGTCAAAGTTACAGCGAAAATTGTGAATTAGGATTTTTCCGAAAAACAGAAAAAAAAGTTTAACAGGTAAAAATATTTTTTCCAATTTTTCTTCTGAAATGCTGCGTTTTATTAAATTATGATTATCCATTAATAAAAAATTTTTAATCTTCTGTTTCGGGACTTTTTGAGATAAATTTGTACATTAATGAGATTTAGTGAAAAACAAAAATCGAATTTTAAATTAAAATTATACTAATAAAAACACATACGATATATTTACTTTTTTAAGTTTTTAATAGCACATTAAAGTCGCTATAATGTGCCATTTTATTTATAAATGTAAAGCTTTTTGTTCCAAAGTTACAGCAAAAATTGTGAAATAAGATATTATATCCAAAAAACAATAAAGCGCCTAATAGGTTAAAAAAAAATTTTTCCCAATATTTTTTTTTTTTCGAAAATGCTGTGTTTTTATGTGTTTAAGATTACTCATCAATAAAAAATTATAATATTTTAAAATTAAGTCTTCTATGTATTAATCGCCATCACCCACCCCACTGTGCGCCGTGATTGTTGTAATGGATAATATTCTAATATTAAAATTATAAAAGGTTGGTGTTTTTAATAACTTATTTAAAGAACATAATTGGGGTTTTCACAGTGACGATTAAATTTGCCTTGTACTATACAAAAATAGAAAAATTTATTTTCGAAAATTTCCTAAAGAAAAATGTACTTTCGAAAATTTTCTACAGAAAAATTTATTACCGAAAATTGTCTTTGGAAAAATTTAGTATCGAAAACTTTCTATAGAAAAATTAAGTATCAAAAATTTTGTATAGAAAAATTTAGTATGAAAAATTTTGTATAGAAAAATTTAGTGTCGAAAGTTTTCAATACCAAATTTTTCTATAGAAATTTTAAATACTATAGAAAATTTTGGATACTAAATTTTTCTATAGAAAATTTTCAATACTGAATTTTTTTATATTAAATTTTTCAATACCAAATTTCGATTATACATTTTTCTATACAAAACTTTCGATGGCAAATATTTCAATAGAAAATATTCGATAATAAATTTTTCTTTAACTAATTTTTCTATAAAAATGTTCGATGATAAATTTTTCTGTAGAACATTTTCGATAGTAAACTTTATCAAAATTTTGTATAGAAAAATGTATTATCGTAAATTTTTTATAGAAAAATTTGCTATTTAAAACTACCTATAGAAACACTTTTTATTGAAAATTTTCTATAGGAAACTTTATGTCAAAAATTTCCTATAAAAAAAAAAAAATTAATATCAAAAATTTCATATAAAAAAAGTAAGTATCAAATATTTTGTATAGAAAAATTTAGTTTTAAAAATTTATTACCGAAAATTTTCTATAGAAAAATTTAGTATCGAAAACTTTCTATAGAAAAATTTAGTATCAAATATATTGTATAGAAAAATTTAGTGTCGAAAATGTTCTCTAAAAAATTTGAAATCAAAAATTTTCTACGCTTAATTTTTCTATAGAACCTTTTTTTGGTATGTATTGAATTTTCTATAGAAAAATTTAGTATCAAAAATATTGTATAGAAATATTTAGAATTTTTTAATCAAAACTTTTTTTTGTTAGTTACTAAATTTTTCTATAGAAAGTGTTCGATACTAAATTTTCTTATATATTATTTTCTATAGGAAAGTTTTTTATCGAAAATTTCCTAAAGAAAAACTTACAAGGGAAGTATCTCAACCCTTATGAACCGATTTGCATGAAACGTAAAATATATATAAATGAGACAATTCTAAGGTTGGCGTGTATCGGCTTATTGGCCATATAGGGGATTTAGGGGTTCAAAAAATAGGTAAAAAAATGGCGAAAAAACGTTTTCTGGATTTTTTAGCCATTTCTTTCTTAGAAACTATAAGATCCCAGCAAATTTTTACATTACTAGTAATGAGTATAGTAATTAGTAATAATTATTGGTATTATCAATAACTTATTATTTATATTATTGCAAATAAGTACTAACAAATTACAATATAAGCCACTAGTTGCTTTTTGGACTAAAGTAATGCAGTGGGTAATGAGTAGTTGTTATAAGTAATGTAATTTGCAGTCATTACTTTTTACAACACATTACCTAGTTTTTGCTGGGATGTATGCATATGAGAAGAAAGATTTTTTTTAATGCCTTTCCAACAGTGGCATAACCTTGTAAAAATTCGGCTTCGTTAAATATTTTTTTTATGAAAATGTGTAAATTTTGGGGGGTATTTATATGAAGACATACCCCTACGATATCCATATGAATACGAAATAATCTTTATTAAATTAAAGTCGACACGCATTTTTACTCTAGACGATATTCCTATTAGTTTGGGAGTTATCGAAATTTTTCCGAAGGTCCTCATTGTTTTATAAGTTGACAACGAAATTTTAAACACGGATATGGCCGATAAGCCAAAACACCCCAACCTTAAAATCGTCTCTTTTATACATATTTTAAGTTTCAGGCAAATCGGTTCATAAGGGTTGAGATCAGGGGTGCCAGATGATTTTGATGAAAAATCGGCATATTTTCAAAAAAAAATCGGCATTATCGGCACTTCAATTTAAAAAATCGGCAAAAAATCGGCAAATGAAAAATAACCATTTTAAATACAATAAAACATATTTTTATTGACAAAAAATAGCAAAATAGAACAATTTAGCATTAAAGGCAAACGATAATTAATACGCTTATTAAAACTCATCAATTCTGCACTAATATAACGTTATATTTTCAGCAAAAACTAAAAATTATGAATAATTTTTATTAAAAAGTAAAAATTGTTTTATTCGACCTTTAAAATATTATATTTTGAGTAGGTATTATATTTTGAGTAGCTCGAGGTCATTATTTCCTTTACTAATTAAATCCACGATATTCTCTAAAATAAATTTCAAGAATATTATTTTTCTGTTTAAATTTATTTATGTTGGTGATATTTGCAACACTTAGGCTGGATTACTCAATGCTCCATTATAAAATAACTCTCCCTTAAACTTAACTTTTTCATACAAATTTTGACAAAAGGCTCCGTTAAATCGGCAGTTAGCAGCTAACTTGTCATTGAGTAATCCGCCCTTAATCGACGTGTGTTTTGGAATTTTTCAGATTTCATTGTCAAGAACTAACAAATAATTTCAGCAAAAAAAAATTTTTAAAGCGTCCAACCTGAATCAAATTGCGTCGCGTAAGGCGTAACGCCCAATAATTTTTCGTTTCCAATATTTAAATGTGACGTACCTAAATCAAACGGACGTAAAAATTTAAAATTTGATGTGTTTGTTTTTGTTTTTTTTTTACGTCTTGCGCGACGCAATTTGATTCAGGTTCGACCCAAAAATATTTTTTTTTTCACTTTTTTCAGAGCTTCCCGATTTTAGGTAAAAAAAAAAACAAATACATTTCCTAACAGGTTCAATATCTATTTGTGTTGATATTGACCCTGAAAAACAACTGTTCTGACCCCTGTGATAAGTAAAATAAAAAAAAACCGCTCCACTCTAATGAACATGCTTTGTTTTCTACACTCATAGAAATATCTTAGTAGAAAAATTAGTAAACCCATTGTAGATCAAGTTTTACAGAATAATGCCGTATTCAACAAAAATTAATGTTGATGTCGTTGAATAATCAGTATAGTTGATTCAACTGTTACAATGGCGTATACAGAATTCAATAGATAAAACAAAAAAGAAAAAACAACCCTGTTCGTTCTTTTTTTTATTATAACGAGTGAACGAGTGAGTTGGTAGCAATGTGAAATGTGTTTTGTCTCTTATAAAATTATTTAATGTGTTTGTTTCTTATAAAATTATTTAATATTATAAAAATAAATAAAAATGAGATCTGATCTGTAACTATTTGGTAAGTAATAAAATACATTGATTACTTTATGTATTCATACTATATTAAAACGTTTTTTGTTTTTTTTAGGATTTTGTTTTGGTATCATCAGATAACTGGAGAATGTCTAATGAGTGCATAACATGAATAAACGAAGTGTGTGTCAAAATCTTCAAATATTGCAGCTTAAAAAGCCGAAAATAAAAAAAAATATTGTGATTTATAGTTAATAAAAGAATATTAACAAATAACAACAAGCTTTTTTTTTAATTATAAAATTTCTTATATTAACAAAAATATGAGTTGAATTTACATAAAATACGAGTTGATTAACAAAAAAACGAGTTGTCCAACTTTTACAAAAACTGACAACAATTTTTATTGAAATCAACATAAATATTTGTAGGGTCAAAATCAACAATGATTTCTGTTGAATTTACAACGATTTTCTTTGGGAATACAATGATTTTTGGTTGAGTGTACAGACAGACGGACGGACATTGTTAGATTGAATTAAAATCGATGGAGGGCTATGAGTATGTTCACTTGTGGGGTCCTAGAACGATATTTCCTAGCGTTACAAATGGAATGACAAACCTATATATGTACATAAATCCTCTTATCAACTAAGGGGTGGGTAAAAAAAGTGACAGTGTTTTTAGAGCTGACCAAAAAATCGGCATTTTTGGAGCAAAAATCGGCAAATCGGCACTTTGATATTTTTGAGGCAAAAAATCGGCAAAATGCCGATAAATCGGCAAATATGGCAGCCCTAGTTGAGATACTTCCCTTGTTAGTATCGAAAATTTCCTATATAAAAATTTAGTATCGAAAACTTTGTATAGAAAAATTTAGTTTCAAAAATTTTCTGTAGAAAAATTAAGAATCAAAAATTGTTGTAGGAAAATTTAGTATCGAAAATTTTCTATAGGAAAATTTAGTATCGAAAACTTGCTATAGATAAATGTAGTATCGAAAATTTTCTACATGAAAATTAAGAATCGAAAGTTTTGTATAGAAAAATTTAGTATCAAAAATTTTGTATAGAAAATTTTAGTATCGAAAATTTTGTATAGAAAATTTTAGTATCGAAAATTTTGTATTGAAAACTTTAGTGTCGAAAATTTTGTATAGAAAAATTTCACATATCGAAAATTTTCAATAGAAAAATTTAGTATCAAAAATTTCCTATCGAAAAACTGGTATCGAAAATTTCCCATAGAAAAACTTAGCATCGAAAATTTTGTATAGAAAAATTTTGTGTCGAAAATTTTCTGTAGAAAAATTTAGAATAGAAAAATCTATAAACAACTTTAAATTAACTATTTTTTTTTTAATTTTTCTGCTAAAATTAAACTATCTTTATAAAGAAAAAACGACTAAGAATCTAAGACTTTTCTGTATAGAAAAAAATACTGAGGATCTGAGACTATTTCTATGTAGGAAAAATGTCTTAGAATATGAGACTTTTTCTACTATACAGGAAAAATGTTTCAAAATCCAAAATATTCCAACAGAAAACGTTTCAGCTTTTAACACATTTTTCAATAGAAAAAGTCTGAGAATCTGGGAATTGCGCTCAGAATCTGAGAATTGTTCTATTAGGAAAAATGTATCAGAATACGAGATTTTTTCTATTTGAGAAAAATGTCTCAGATACTGAGACTAATTCTATATAGAAAAAATGTCTTAAACCATAGATTTTTTCTTTATAGGAAAAATATCACAAAATCTGACACTTTTCAACAAAGAAAAATGTTTCAGAATAGAGATGGGCGCGTGAGTGGATTTTGACTCACACTCACGCGTGATTCACGTGAATCACGCAAATCACGTGACCAGCGCCCATCTCTATATCAGAATCCAAAAATTTCTACAGGCAATATGTCTCAGAATCAGAAAAAAATTTCGCGGAATCTGAAATTTTTGCTATATAGAAAAAATATATCAAAATCTAAGACTTCTTCTTTATAGGAAAAGTGTCTCTGAGATTTTTTGTATGGGAAATATGTCTAAAAATGTCAACCTTTTGCTATATATAAGATCTAGCGTTTTTGCCCCCTGCGTTGCCCGGGTGGAACAACTATTATGTAATGAATGAGATTTTTATCAGCCAGATGATATACCGCTTCAGGAAATTTTAGTATCAAAAACTTGTATAGCTAACTTTGGTATAGAAAATTTTCTGTAGAAAAATCTCTTTTCAAAAATTTTCTGTCGAAAAATTAATTTTCGAAAATTATATATCGAAAAATTTACTATGGAATTAAGTTTCAAAAATTGTGTGTAAAAAAATTTGGTGTCGAAAATTTTCTGTAGAAAAATCTCTCATTGAAAATTTTCTAGAAAAATTTATTTTCGTAAATTTTATATCGAAAAATTTATTTTCGTAAATTTTATATCGAAAAATTTTCCATCGAAAATTTTGAATTAAAAAATGCACTATCGAAAATTTTCTATTGGAAAATTTATTATCGAAAATTTTCTGTAGAAAAATTTAGTGTCGAAAATTTTCTGTAGAAAAATTGCTTTTCGAAAATTTTCTATAGAATAATTCATTTTCGAAAATTTTTAATCAAGAAATTTACTATAGAAAATTTTCTATAGAAAAATTTAGTGTCGAAAAATTTAGCATCGAAAATTTTTTATATACAAAATTTTCGACTCTTAAATTTCATTAAGAAAATTTTTGATAATACATTTCTATAGGAAGTTTTAATTTTTAATTTTTCTACAGAAGATTTTCGACACTAAATTTTTCTATACAAAATTTTTGATACTAAATTTTTCTATAGAAAGTTTTCGGTAAAAAATTGTTCTAAAGAAAATTTTCGAAAATAAATTTTTCTGTTTTTTTATAGCAAATTTTCGATACTAAATTTTCCTATAGAAAATTTTCGATACTAAATTTTCCTATAAAAATTATTGATTCTTAATTTTTCTACATAAAATTTTTAAAACTAAATTTTTCAATACAAAATTTTTAATACTAAATTTTTTTATAGGAAACTTTTGATGTTTTTTTTTAAGTTTTTTTATAGGAAATTTTTGATAAAAACTTTCCTATAGAAAATTTTTAATAAAAACTTTTTCTAAAGGAACAATAATGTCTAAAGGAAATTTTAAATAGCAAATTTTTCTATAGAACATTTTCGATAGTACATTTTTCTATAAAAAATTTTCGATAAAATTTACTATCGAAAATGTTATAATCAAAAATTTTCTATAGAAAAAATAATTAAAGAAAAATTTATTATCAAACATTTTCTATCGAAAAATTTACAAAAATTTACATTTTTTCTTTAGAAAAATGCTCAGATTCTGAGACATTTGTTGTATAGAAAAATTCTCAGTTTCTAAAACATTTTTTCTATTAAAAAATTCTATAGAAAATGAAAATAACACTAGTTTTATTGATTTTTACTACCTATATGAGTTTAATCTATGGTTAAATACACAGTCTTGTCAAATCTGCCTTTTTCTACTTACCATTATATTATGTTAACTGAAATAGGATCTCACTAGAGATTTATTTAAATAATATCAAAAGCTCCAGTATACATATTAACACATGTTTTTTATAAACAAAAATTGCTTCTACGCACACATGTTTGCTTGCAATAAAAAACAAGTAAGAAAATTATAGTCGGTCAAGACCGACCATATAATACCCTACACCAAGGTTTCCCGGAAAATAGGTCCCATGGATCGATTAGATCTATATGTTGTAAAACCTTTAATAAGTGAAGAAAACACTCACAAATCAAATTTGAGTGAAATAGGCTTCTATTTGTTGACAATAAACCGCTTTAACTGAATATCGGGCGAAATTTTCACAAGGGGCCTGAGTCCAAAACTGGTCCGATGATTATCAGGTTTGATAAGGTTATTTAAGTACGCGTTTAACATACACAAACAAAATTTTAATTAAATATTTTCTATTTTCATGAAATTTGAGACATTTATGTGAAAATCGGGAAGGTGGTTTGTATGGGGGCTACAAGAAGAACTGGTCCGATTTCTTTGAAATTCGGAATGATGATATGTGAAGACAAAACATGTTTACCATCCAAATTTCAAAGCGATACCTTCTATAATACGGTTATTAAAGTCATTTGAGCCAAAACTAAAGAGGACCTTTGTATGGGGGCTAGGTCTAAATATGGACCGATTTTTTCCAATTTCAATAGGCTTCGTCCTTGGGCCAAGAGAGACTTAAGTTTTAAATTTCAAGTCAATTGATTAAAAATTGCGACCTGTATCGTGTTTACACCGTTTACATGGACAGACAGACAGACAGACGGACGGACGGACAGACGGACGGACGGACGGACATCGCTAAATCGACTCAAAAAGTGATTCTGAGTCGATCGGTATACTTAAAGGTGGGTCTAGGACCAATATTTCGGGTAGTTACAAACATCAGCACAAACTCATTATACCCTGTACCACAGTGTGGTGTAGGGTATAAAAATAACAACGCACGGAACCCCATTAACAATTTGAATTAACTACGAAAGTAACACAACGCGAACAATGGTATTCAAAAATAAAAATTTAACTAAAGGTGGGTCAGTTGCTGGGTTTCACGTGAAAATCTGTCAAATTCCATATAAAAAAAACATAAGTTTCACACTAGCTTTACAAAAGCGTAAAAATTTCGCTGAAGAGGTATTCTGTTCAATGGTGAAAAACCGGCAAAATAACCCGGTATATGTTGCATCAATACGCAACAACACTGTAAGCAAAATTTTTTTAAATTGTACAGACCATTTAAAAAGCGGTGAAATTTAACATTCGGAAATAAAATGAAGTAATTACACTGTGTAACAAATGTTGGGTCATCGCATTGAGCCTCAATGCCTTCAACGCCATATAAAAGTAGACCATCAAGTGGACAAAATCACCAAAGGATTTTGCAAAGTCAGTTCGGATTTCTTTTTTATAGCCCACTGAAGTTTTTATTTTTTTTATCAAAAATACTATAATAAGAACACATCTGAGCTTCAAAATATGATTTGATGTCTGCATTGAAATTTTATGGCGGTTCTTTTCTTAGAACATTTTAACCCTCTAACTGCCATTTTAAGGGGTCATTTTAGTCCTTTTTCAAAAACGAAACACAAAAGTCTAATAAAACGTCCATTTAGAGGGTTAAGATGTTCTACAAATATTTTTCTCATAAAATTTCACTAGGGGTTGCCAAATGGTCAAAGTTTGTGCGACATGCGCAAAGTGCTTAAAAAGGGTCAAGTATAAATAATCAATGTTTGTTATTTTTTTTTACCAAAGCAGTGTTAAAAAATATCGACAAAAAACAGTGCAAATATACTTTTGAGCTAAAAATTATGTTCTGATGTGTTTTATAAAATTTTATGATGATTCTTTTCTTTGACCAAATTAACCCTCCAGCTCCCGTTTTAAAGGGTAATTTTTGTCCTTTTTTAAAAGAAATACAAAAAAGTCTATAAAAAAGAACACATCTGAGCTTCAAAATATGATTTGATGTCTGCATTGAAATTTTATGGCGGTTCTTTTCTTAGAACATTTTAACCCTCTAACTGCCATTTTAAGGGGTCATTTTAGTCCTTTTTCAAAAACGAAACACAAAAGTCTAATAAAACGTCCATTTAGAGGGTTAAGATGTTCTACAAATATTTTTCTCATAAAATTTCACTAGGGGTTGCCAAATGGTCAAAGTTTGTGCGACATGCGCAAAGTGCTTAAAAAGGGTCAAGTATAAATAATCAATGTTTGTTATTTTTTTTTACCAAAGCAGTGTTAAAAAATATCGACAAAAAACAGGCAAATATACTTTTGAGCTAAAAATTATGTTCTGATGTGTTTTATAAAATTTTATGATGATTCTTTTTTTCGACCAAATTAACCCTCCAGCTCCCGTTTTAAAGGGTAATTTTTGTCCTTTTTTAAAAGAAATACAAAAAAGTCTATAAAAAAAGGCAGTTAGAGGGTTAACATGTTTCACAAATATTTTCTGCATCAAATTTTACTAGGGCACGTCAAAGACAGAAAGTTCGTCCTGCATATAGAAAATGCTTAAAAATTTAAAAGTGTTCAATTTTTTGGGCCGAAATATAAGAAAACAAATAAAAAATTTAAATTCGACTTTGTCGAATGTATTGATACCCTCCACGATGTAAAAAAGTTTATTTGTATGAATTTTGTCATTGTCGAAATTCCTTCGTCATTTCTTTTTTAGTTTTCGTTTTCTTCGTGCTTAATATTTGTTGTGCGGATGTGATTTCTATACAAATGCACTGTGGAACATTAAAAAATAAACAAGAGTTACGACCATCATTTCTATATATTTCGGACATGCTGATTCGAATGGCGTACTCTGTTTTTCGATGTATGGTACAGTTTTCTTGCAAAATGTCGTTAAAGATTTGCTGATTTCGACCCAGTTTTTTAACAAAAAAATTTGCAAAGTAAATAGTTTATAAAGTTTATGACATGGAAAACAAAGATATGACTTGTAGCAACATTTCTTATGCAAATTTGGTTTAATTATCTTTCCGAATCAAGAAATTTTAGTTAAAAGGCATATTTTGGTGATAATTAGGGCAAGTACTTTCATGCATCTAAAAAACGAAAATATGTGCCTATAGTATGCGTCTAAAAATCCAAAATATGCACTAAAGACTTTAAAAATATGCATCTAAAAATTATTGTTTTTACTAAAAAAAATAATAAAAAATTGGGCTTTGTCAAATATTTTAAGGCCCCCAACAACTCTTAAAAATGTTTTATTGAGTGGAATCAATTTTTTGTTAGTAAATATTGATTTACTTGAGAAGTTTTTTCTTTGAGTCACTAAATATTTCTGAAGTAAAAAAGTTTCTAAAAAAAAAATATTAAAATATAATATTTTTCTAAAACAAGTTATTTTTCAATACTTTGTGTTCTTTATTCTAACAAAAATATTTATTTTTAAAATGCTTTTTTTACTTTTTCCTGAATTTTCCGATTTTCAAGTCAAAAAATTAACTTAAAGGCAAAAGACCCTACCCTAACTCTAATCAAAATAAAAATGCAATTTTCCTGTAAAAAATCTTAAATTCGAAAACATTTTTTTCTTTACGGTTAGTGAAGAGATATTCATAAATATCTTAGAATAGGAACATTTTAAATAGGAAAATTTTTCAGAATCTAAAAATTATACTTCCAGAATCCATTTTCTTTAAAAAATGCATTAGAATATGATTTCGATAAATAAATACATTTTTCTATAAGAAATACGGTATAGGGTTTGAATTTTCCTAAGGAAGTTTTAAAAAAAATATTGATGAAATTTAAAAAAGTCTAATTTATAACAAAATATGCAAAAATATGCATTTATACCAAAATATGCAAAAATATGCAACTACAAATCAATGCCATTTTATTGCAAATTCGTTGATTCGGATAGATATTTAATTTATGTTATGTTTACAATGCTGAGTAAAAATATGCATTTTCATGAAAGTACTTGCCCTAGTGATAATGCATATTTTGGTTTTAATGCATATTTTGTGTTTATTTTCAAATTTTAAGTGCATATTTTGGCATAAATTAGCAAAAACCAAAATGAAAACTTTTTTGTTTTTCAAAACTATTTTAAATTTAAAAGATTTATTTCAAAAATTATGAAATAATCTTTTATTTACATAAATAGATTACATGACCTGAATAAGCCCGATTTAGAAACTTCTAAATAACGTTATAAGAAAAATTATTTTTCTCCTTTTTTTACAGATTGTCTAAATTTTTAAGAAAATCTTACATATATACATTTTCTATTTAAGTGCATATTTTTGCATATTTTGGTGAAAATTCATATTTTGGTTTTAAATGCATATTTTCTGCATATTTCTATATTTTAAGTGCATATTCTTACATATTTTGGCATAAATTAGCAAAAACCATACTATTTTGATACTAAATTTTTGTAGAAAAATTTAGTATCAAAAATTTTCTATAGGAAAATTTAGTATCGAAAACTTGCTATAGAAAAATGTAGAATCGAAAATTTTCTACATGAAATTAAGAATCGAAAATTTTGTATAGAACAATTTAGTATAGAAAATTTTAGTATCGAAAATTTTGTATTAAAAACTTTAGCGTCGAAAATTTTGTATAGAAAAATTTCACATGTCGAAAATTTTTAATAGAAAAATTTATGATGATTTATGATTTACGATACAAATTTTAGTATCAAAAATTTTCTATAGAAAAGTTTACTATCGAAAATTTTCAATATTAAATTTAGTATCAAAAATTTCCTTTCGAAAAACTAGTATCGAAAATTTCCAATAGAAAAACTTACAATTAGCATCGAAAATTTTGTGTGGAAAGTTTTCTGTAGAAAAATTTAGAATAGAAAAATCTGTAAACAACTTTAAATTAACTTTTTTTTTTTTAAATTTCCTGCTAAAATTAGAAACAATTTTTATAAAGAAAAACAGACCCAGAATATAACAATAAGACTAAGAAAAAATTGCTTCGAACCTGAGGCTATTTCTATATAGGAATTGCGCTCAGAATCTGAGAACTGTTCTATATCCCAACAAATTTCCGACACTAAATTTTCGATACTTAATAAATAAACTCAGAATCTAACAATAAGACTAAGAAAAAATTACTCAGAATCTGAGGCTATTTCTATATAGGAGAAATGTCTTAGAATATGAGACTTTTTCTACACTGATAGAAAAACGCTTCATATCACTAATGAATGGAATTTATTAACGTTGTTTCATTACAACAATGAAATATTTCATATGTTGAATGAAATTTCATACATATTGTGCAAGATTTTCATTAATTTTAGTTCATTAAATTTCGTAGTTTCATTAAAAAATTTCATTAAGTTTTGTTTAAAAAAATTTTGCTGTTTTTTGACACCTGTCTTGTCGCGTCTGTTTAGTCTATTAGTTTACTCGCGCAAAAAACAGCTGATCAGAGTGGCACGAAATAATTTGTGATTTTTGTAGAACTTTTATACGAAATTTAAAATGAAATGTTATTGATTAATTATAAGTATTTATTAAACTCGCGTTATTTTATATTATTTCGTGGTTATCCTTATGTATTAAAAGTAAATGTTATAGTAAAATTTTGTGTGAGAAAACTGAGTGAAATCTATAGATAAAATAAAAAATATGTGAAAGTGTTTTTTTAAATTGGTGTTTTTTTAACTTGGCTGTTTTATATTACTTCGTGGTTTTAATAATGTATTACAATTTAAGGTTGAAGTAAAATTTTGTGCAAGAAAACTGAGTGAAAACCATTTTTTATTATTTTTAATTCTATAAAAAGATCTTTTCAATTTCATACATATATTATATTTAAAAAAAAAAATTAGCATTTATTCAATAAAAGTATGTCATTTCAAAAATAAAAAGCATTATTTATTCAATGAAAGTATTTCATAATAATTAAATAATTTTTTCATTAAAGTAATGACAAATTTTCATAAAATACAATTTATATTTTGTATGAACAATTTTCATTAATTTTATGAAACTTGTTCTTTTAATTACATTTAATGATACCTATTTCATTAATTCAATGAAACCCTTCATAGGTTCCTTTTTAACGTCATTTTTCATAACATTAATGTAGATTTTCATTATTGTCATGTAGAAATTTCTATCAGTGTACTATACAGGAAAAATGATTCAAAATCTAAAATTTTTCAACAGCAAACGTTTCAGCATTTAACACATTTTTCAATAGAAAAATCTGACAATCTGGGAATTGCGCTCAGAATCTGAGAATTGTTCTGTATTCCAGCAAATTTTCGATACTAAATTTTTCTATAGAAAATTTTTGATAAAACACTTTTTTTAGAAACCTTTCGATGATAAAGAGTC